>CM061749.1:145592182-146192182 GCA_030979885.1 Lolium multiflorum
AGGAAAAAATTCAAAACACATTTAAGTCTAACATACTTCCTACTATGCAAGGATCTTGTACACAAATAAATTCATGAAGAACAAAGTGGCAAGCATAGAAAAGCAACATAGAGCAATTTCAAGATTCTCAACATAAAGGGGGAAAATTAATATTATTAAGATGCACATAACCATATTTCCCTCTCTAATACACTAGCATCATGAACAAACTCAACAATGTAACTATCACTAAAACATTCTTGACATGAGCCACATGCATAAATAGTCACCTCTCCCATAGTAGGCGACACCAAAAGACCACTATCATTGTAATCATCATCATAAATGGGAGGCATATCATAATCAGCATAACTTTCTCATATTTTTGGGAGGAACCTAAAGAGATCATTTCTCAACCAAGCCTCCCCAAACTTAGATACCCACAGCAGTGGCAACAATGGTATTCAACATTCATATTAATAACATTCCCATTAGCATGCATATAAATTTCCATGGGTTTTTTAATTCTCCCTTCAAACACATCATGTTCCAAGATAAAGTTCATAAAGATCTCTCATATTTTTGTTATTTCATTATGCTAACTAGTGTAATAAAGACAAGACACAGTGGAGATCTAAAGGAAATAAGCCACGAGTAACACAGCAGCGTAGGAAATAGCTTAGTAACGCCGAGATCCCAGGAGTGTGAGTACAGCACACCTTTCCTCCAAACAGCAGCGCGAGAAAATAGCTTGATGTCTACGGTGCTTCTATTCTTGTGAATAGGTGTTAGACTCCAGAAGCGGAAGGTTTGTAGAACAGCGACAAGGATTTTCCCTTAAGTGGATCACCCAGGTTTATCGAACTCAGGGGGGAAGAGGTCAAAGATATCCTCTCAACAACCACAACCACAAAGCAAGTCTTTCCCAACACACCAAATACACTTGTCGGATGTATAGGTGCACTAGTTGGCGAAGAGATAGTGAAACACAGGTGGTATAGATGGTGGTAATATTAGAAAGTAAAGATGCAGTAAAAAAGTAAACAAGCGGCGCCAGAAGCTTTCTGGCGTAGGAAGCAATTCTTTGTGGTGTAAACAAGGCCTAGGGATCATACTACTTTCACTAGTGGACACTTTCAACATTTGATCCATAATAAATAAGTTCTCTTTCCTTTGTACTACATATACTCTTGTTTGATGAACACCACCACTAATTCTGTAGGATTACAGTTTCGATGCGAGTTAACAAGCACTCACAACATTCGATGTTCCATGTTTTATTAACCATTAGAGTATAATAGATCTTTGCAAAATAAAACGAGTACTAACATAGCATTTCCTTGTCACCATAACACTACGAGGAGGCATAGATCACATCAATATATCATAATGACAATTAACTCCACAATCTACAAAATTGCAGTCATAATCGACAAAAACTACACGATACTTTTGTCACCCATTACACATACGGGAGGAATGAGACTAACAACAACGTCACATAGAGTAGCACATAGATGACATTCAACTAACACATTGCAGTCATAAAGGGATATAAATAAGCACTTCACTATGCCATTCATGACAGTGAATAAGTATTCTGTTAAATATAGCCTAAGAGACCACCACGAAGATTCCACACACAATCACCTTTACCGATGGGACAGGAGTCTCAGGAAGTCATAAGTAAAACCCACTTGACTAGCATAATGACATCTAGATTACAAGCATCATCTGAATCTCAATCATGTAAGGCAACCATGAGATCAGTGTATTGAAGTACATAGGAGAGAGATGAACCACGTAGCTACCGGTACAGCCCGGAGCCTCGATGGAGAACTACTCTCTCCTCAGACAGCGGCGGTGATGAAGATGGCGGTGGAGATGGCGGTCATCGATGGAGAAGCCTTAAGGGGCACTTCCCGATCCCGGCGACGTCTTTGAGCATTATCCCAGATCAGGCTTCAGCGATGGCGGCGGCTGCCGGAACTTTTCTCGACACGTGGCTTATTCCTATCGTATTTGCAGGTCAAGGACCTTTATAGGCGAAAGAGGCGGTGTCGGAAGGTCGAAGGGGCGACGACACCATAAGAGGCGCGACCGGGGCCTGGGCGCCGGCTTTATCATGCAGGGGCAATGTGGCCCCCTAAAGGCTCTCGGGTGTTACGGATGCTTCCGGGCAAAATAGGAACCTGGGCGTTGATTTCGTCAATTGAGAATATTTCGTTACTAGGATTTAAAACCAAAAACAGCGAAACAGGAACTGGCACTCCGGCATCTCGTCAATAGGTTAGTTAGGAAACGCATAAATATGACATAAAGTATGCATAAAACATGTAGATATAATAATAAAGTAGCATGGAACATAAGAGAAATTATAGATACGTTTGAGACGTATCAGCATCCCCAAGCTTAGTTCCTACCCGTCCTCGAGTAGGTAAACGATAACAATGATAATTTCTTAAGTGACATGCCATCATAACCTTGATCATACTATTGTAAGCATATGTAATGAATGCAGCGATCAAAACAATAGTAATGACATGAGTAAACAAATGAATCATAAAGCAAAGACTTTTCATGAATAGTACTTCAAGACAAGCATCAATAAGTCTTGCATAAAGTTAACTCATAAAGCAATAAATCAAAGTAAAGGTGTTGAAGCAACACAAAGGAAGATTAGGTTTCTTTCAGCGTTTGCTTTCAACTTATAACATGTATATCTCATGGATAATGTCAACGTAAAGTAATATAACAAGTGCAATATGCAGAGTATGTAGGAATCAATGCACAGTTCACACAAGTGTTTGCTTCTTAAGGTGGAGAGAGATAAACTGACTCAACAAAAAGTAAAAGAAAGGTCCTTCAAAGAGGAAAGCATCGATTGCTATATTTGTGCTAGAGCTTTTATTTTGAAAACATGAAACAATTTTGTCAATGGTAGTAAAGCATATGAGTTATGTAAATTATATCTTACAAGTTGCAAGCCTCATGCATAGTATACTAATAGTGCCGCACCTTGTCCTAATTAGCTTGGACTACCGGATCATCGCAATACACATGTTTTAACCAAGTGTCACAAAGGGGTACCTCCATGCACCTGTACAAAGGTCTAAGGAGAAGCTCGCATTTTGATTTCTCGCTTTTGATTATTCTCAACTTAGACATCCATACCGGGACAACATGGACAACAGATAATGGACTCCTCTTTAATGCATAAGCATGTGGCAACAGTTAATATTCTCATATGAGATTGAGGATATATGTCCAAAACTGAAACTTTCACCATGATTCATGGCTTTAGTAAGCGGCCCAATGTTCTTCTCTAACAATATGCATGCTCCAACCATTAAGGTGGTAGATCTCTCTTACTTCAGACAAGGCGGACATGCATAGCAACTCACATGATATTCAACAAAGAATAGTTGATGGCGTCCCCGAAGCATGGTTATCGCACAACAAGCAACTTAATAAGAGATAAAGTGCATAAGTACATATTCAATACCACAATAGTTTTTAAGGCTATTTTGTCCCATGAGCTATATATTGCAAAGGCGAATGATGGAAATTTAAAGGTAGCACTCAAGCAATTTACTTTGGAATGGCGGAGAAATACCATGTAGTAGGTAGGTATGGTGGACACAAATGGCATAGTGGTTGGCTCAAGGATTTTGGATGCATGAGAAGTATTCCCTCTCGATACAAGGTTTAGGCTAGCAAGGTTATTTGAAACAAACACAAGGATGAACCGGTGCAGCAAAACTCACATAAAAGACATATTGTAAACATTATAAGACTTTACACCGTCTTCCTTGTTGTTCAAAACTCAATACTAGAAATTATCTAGACTTTAGAGAGACCAATTATGCAAACCAAATTTTAGCAAGCTCTATGTATTTCTTCATTAATAGGTGCAAAGTATATGATGCAAGAGCTTAAACATGAGCACAACAATTGCCAAGTATCACATTATCCAAGACATTTTACCAATTACTACATGTAGCATTTTTTCCAACCATATAACAATTAACGAAGCAGTTTCAACCTTCGCCATGAACATTAAAAGCTAAGAACACATGTGTTCATATGAACCAGCGGAGCGTGTCTCTCACACAAGGATGAACTTATTCAGAGAATGAAAATAACAAAACGAAAATAAAAGCACACAGACGCTCCAAGTAAAATACATAAGATGTGACGGAATAAAAATATAGTTTCACTAGAAGAAACATGATAAGTTGTCGATGAAGAAGGGGATGCCTTGGGCATCCCCAAGCTTAGATGCTTGAGTCTTCTTAAAATATGCAGGGATGAACCACCGGGGCATCCCCAAGCTTAGACCTTTCACTCTTCTTGATCATAGTATATCATCCTCTTCTCTTGACCCTTGAAAACTTCCTTCACACAAACTTCAAGCAAACTCATGAGAGGGTTAGTGCTTAACCACAAATTCACATATTCAGAGGTGACACAATCATTCTTAACACTTCTGGACATTGCACAAAGCTTCTGAAAGTTAATGGAACAAAGAAACTCATTCAACATAGCAAAAGCGGCAATGCGAAATAAAAGACAGAATCTGTCAAAAACAGAACAGTCCGTAAAGATGCTTCTGGACTGGGCACTTAACTTGCTCAAATGGAAAAACTCAAAACTAATGAAAGTTGCGTACATATCTGAGGATCCGCTCGTAATTTTGCAGATTTTTCGATTTTTTTACAGAGACTTGTGCCAGAATTCGACAGACAGCAATGCTGTTTCTGCGCAGCGATCCCAAATATAACATCAACTTTAACATAGAAACTTTACTTGGCACAAAAACATGATAAGGAGAGTTGCTACAGTAGTAAACAACTTCCAAGACTCAACAAAACAAAATTGCTGTAGTAAAATAAACACATGGGTTATCTCCCAAGAAGTTCTTTCTTTATAGCCATTAAGATGGGCTCAGCAGTTTTAATGATGCACTCGCAAGAAATAGTATTTGAAGTAAAAGAGAGCATCAAGAGGCAAATTCAAAACACATTTAAGTCTAACATGCTTCCTATGCAAAGGAATCTTGTACACAAATAAATTCATGAAGAACAAAGTGGCAAGCATAGAAAAGCAACATAAGAGCAATTTCAAGATTCTCAACATAAAGAGGGGAAAATTAATATTATTAAGATGCATATAACCATATTTCCCTCTCTCATAATAACTTTCAGCATCATGAACAAACTCAACAATATAACTATCACATAAAACATTCTTGACATGAGCCACATGCATAAAATAATTACTCTCCATACTAGGCGGCACCAAAAGACCACTATCATTGTAATCATCATAAATGCATATCATAATCAACATAAACTTTCTCCTCAATACCCGGAGGGCTAAAGAGATCATTTTCATCAAAACCGACCTCCCCAAGCTTAGAATTTTCCATAGCATTAGCAACAATGGTGTTCAAAGCATTCATATTAATAACATTCCCATTAGCATGCATATAAATTTCCATGGGTTTTTTAATTCTCTCTTCAAACACATCATGTCCTAATTCAAGATAAAGTTCATAAAGATCTCTCATATTTTTGTTGTTTTCCATTATGCCTAACTAGTGTAAACAAGAAACAAAAAGATGCAATTGCAGGATCTAAAGGAAATAGCTTCGAGTACTTACAACGGCGCCGGAAATAGCTTAGTAGCCGAGATCCGGAGTGTGAGTACCTTTTTCCTCTGGCAAACAAGCAAATAAAATGATGTCTACGGGTGCTTCTATTCTTGTAGACAGTGTTGGGCCTCCAAGAGCAGAGGTTTGTAGAACAGCAGCAAGTTTTCCCTTAAGTGGATCACCCAAGGTTTATCGAACTCGGGAGGAAGAGGTCAAAGATATCCCTCTCAAGCAACCACGCAACCACAAAGCAAGAAGTCTCTTGTGTCCCCAACACACCAAATACACTTGTCAGATGTATAGGTGCACTAGTTCGGCGAAGAGATAGTAAAACACAGGTGGTATAGATGGTGGTAATATTGCAGAAAGTAAAGATGCAAGAGTAACAAGCGGCGCCGGAAAATAGCTTGTCGTGGAAGCAATTCTTTGTGGTGTAAACAAGGCCTAGGGATCATACTTTCACTAGTGGACACTCTCAACATTGATCACATAATAAATAAGTTCTCTTTCCTTTGTGCTACATATACTCTTGTTTGATGATGAACACCACTAATTGTGTAGGATTACACGAACCCTCAATGCCGGAGTTAACAAGCTCCACAACATTCGATATTCATGTTTAAGTAACCTTAGAGTATAATAGATCTTTGCAAAATAAACAAAGTACTATCATAGCATACACACTGTCACCATAACACTACGAAGGAGGCATAGATCACATCAATACTATCATAATGACAATTAACTCCACAATCTACAAGAGATTATGATCATAATCTACGACAAGAACTACACGATGCACACACTGTCACCATTACACCATGGAGGAATAGACTACTTTAATAACATCACATGAGTAGCACATAGATAAATAGTGATACAAAACACATTGCAATCATAAAGGGATATAAATAAGCACTTCACTATGCCATTCATAACAGTGAATAAGTATTCTGTGAAATATAGCCTAAGAGACCCACACGGTGCACACACTGTCACCTTTACACACGTGGGACAAGGAGTCTCCGGAGATCACATAAGTAAAACCCACTTGACTAGCATAATGACATCTAGATTACAAGCATCATCATATGAATCTCAATCATGTAAGGCAGCTCATGAGATTATTGTATTGAAGTACATAGGAGAGAGATGAACCACATAGCTACCGGTACAGCCCCGAGCCTCGATGGAGAACTACTCCCTCCTCATGGGAGCAGCAGCGGTGATGAAGATGGCGGTGGAGATGGCAGCGGTGTCGATGGAGAAGCCTTCCGGGGCACTTCCCCGTCCCGGCGGCGTGCCGGACAGAGACTCTGTCCCCAGATCTTGGCTTCGCGATGGCGGCGGCTCGGAACTTTTCTCGTACCGTGGCTTATTCCTATCGTGTTTTAGGTCAGGGACCTTTATATAGGCGAAGAGGCGGCGTCAGAAGGTCGAAGGGCGACGACACCATAAGGCGGCGTGGCCGGGCCGCGCCGGCCTATCATCCAGGGCTGTGTGGCCCCCTGCGCGACTCTCGGGTGTTGGATGCTTTCGGGCAAAATAGGAACCTGGGCGTTGATTTCGTCCAATTCCGAGAATATTTCGTTACTAGGATTTCTGAAACCAAAACAGCGAAAACGAGGCTGGCACTGGCATCTCGTCAATAGGTTAGTTCCGGAAAACGCATAAATATGACATAAGGTATGCATAAAACATGTAGATATCATCAATAAAGTAGCATGGAACATAAGAAATTATAGATACGTTGGAGACGTATCATGGGCGACGAGCGGCTGGCGAGGCGCGTCGCAGCTCTGCTAATGCAATCGCACGGGCCGTGCGGGCACGCGATCTTGTGGTCGTGGATCTCGTTGTAGGCGACCATGCTCCCGCACCCGTCGTGGGGGCACTCAATCTTCGATACCACATACCGACTCTTCTCACTAGGAAACTCCATCCTCTTGATCTGCTTTGAAGAGGATACAGATGGGGAGGGGAGGGGAGGGGTGAGGGGAGAAGAAGCGTAGGTGGGAAGAAGCATGGTGGTGGCTTTATTAATTCGGGTCTCACCGTCCCACCTGTTTGGCTGAAGCCTGAGACATCCATCACGTATATTAATCCGGGCCTCACTTTGAGTGTGTGCATGAAGACTTGAACTAAGATCATTGAAATTTCCATTACCCTTGTACGGATGGTGGGTCCTAAAAATTGAAGTAATTTGAATGCAACAAAAATAACTTTAATAAAATTAAAAATGTGGACTATCTTGTGTCGTCGTATGAGATATAGATGCTATAAAAATAACAAACCTACATTCCTAAGGTAATTTCAATAAATCAAGGGGAGGGGTGAGAGGAGAAGAAGTATGGTATACTTCATAACATGACCATTTAGGTGATATGTTGATTATTTCTTGAGTTTTGCAATATATGTGGACTTATGTTGGGTTTTAACCAGTTTTACTCAATTTTGAATTGCATGTTCTTTAAAGTTTGTCATGAGCTTTGGGGGAAAATATGCAGATGTTACCATGGTAGGTTGTTGTGCTCCATGCATGACAAAACTACAAATAAAATATCAACCATTTGTACGAATGACAAAGCCGATGAATTGGGGTGAACTAGTCGTCCTAATACATGTGGTATAGTGCAAACCAACTAGTCCCAATGATTCTTGCAGACATGTGGCGATGTATTTTTTGTGAAAATAACCTTACATATTTTTTCAGTTACATGTCACATTGGTATTGATTTACCCTGTCGGGCCCACCTAGGTAAAGCAATAACAAGGTCACATGTAACTTCGAAATGTTTTTTTGCAAAAATGCATCCCATGTGTCCTCGCCATAATCACTGGGATTAGCTAGCTTTGCGCAATACAACAAGTATTAGAATTACTTCACCCCATTTCGCAAGAAGTGGGACTAATTTCCACCTACCGAACAACTTCTAGGACTAGGGTGTATTTAGCTCTTATTATTACAGATGTATCTCGTTTTAAGGGAACATTTTTGAAATTTAACAAGAAAATACTTCTCTTCTCGGAATGTGCATAATCAGATGGCGTGTTTTTGATGGCCGGTCTGTGATTTTATAGCTAGGTAGTAGCTAGCCTAGTAGACCAAGTTTCAGAGAGAGAGAGTGTGAGAAAGAGGATATGTAACGTGTGAGGTTTGAGTGGATGGAAAATTCCCTGTGAAACAAGTGCAATGCAATCCTAAGGATTCAGCCATATGAATCAAAAGGTGCACATAGGAAAAATTCATATAATGATAACAATCCTTCAAAATTCCTATAGGATTCCACTGGATCAAAAAATTAACCCGCACAAATTACTCAGTTTATCTGTCTTTTGCACAAAACACCAACTATACATGTAATGATTTGTAGCATAGAGGTCCAAATCTGGAATTTAGCAGTTTAACCCCTTCAATTTATCTTGTAATACTGCATTTACTTCTATATATTATATCAAACTTTCTCATATTATGTACTAATTTTTAACCCCTTCTTATATTCAAACTTTTAAGAAAATCATGAAAAATTCATCAAATTCGCCTCAATTTAAGAAAACTGATAGCTCTTAGATCTCATCTACATGCTAAAAAAACTAAACGGATGTTCTAAATTGTTTGAAACTTCCGCATATCGGTTTTTTAGCATGGATGCCACATCATCATTGACGTGTGGGCCACCAAACGGATATGTTATTAAGCAACTTAATTAAAATCCTAGATATGGAACTCTCCACACGGACTATATATATAGTTTGTGTTTTGTTTAAAGGACAAGTAAAGTGATTAACCACTGCTAGTGGCCTCTCCAAATTTTGTACTTATTGTTTTTAAACTAGTTTTTAAAATTTCAGAAAAACAGTGTTCTTGAATATTTTTCGTTTTCTAGATTTGTTTATTTTTTAATTTTAAAATTCCAATTTTTTTTGAAATGTAGGATTTTTCATTTCCTTTTATAATTTAAAAAATTTAATGATATTTTTAAAAAAGTGTTTTTATAAAAAAAATGTGGATTTCCTCGAAATTTTAATTTTTTGACTTTTTTTTACATTTTTTGAAATTTTAAATTTTCTTGGATTTTTGAATTTCCTTTGAATTTTGTTTTTGGATTAAGAGGGTTGATATCTTTATCTTTACCTACTAATAAAGGAAGTAAGGTTTCTCCCTAGATTTTCGTCCGTTTTAAAACTGTCCTTAATTTTCGGTTGAATTACATGGAGTGCCACCGCACGTAGATGAAAAAACGGTTTGCCAGACCATGTGTTCATGGCCGATCGCTCGCTGGATGTGGGCTTTATTCCATCGTGTGGGCCGTCTCATGTATAGAACGATCGAACGAGAGCTATCGACCTCCGCGAGGGAACGGCCCATTTCACTAGCACGTTCAACTATCTCTGTGATCGCTTCCCTTCCTAATATCAGGTTTCGCTGGACTGGTAAAAAACAATGCGTACATTAGTCCCACCTCGTTTGTTTATATGAAGTCTCACCGGTTTATATACGTAAAGTTACAACATTTCGACAAGCCACCCGGAAGCAGCACCATGATCTGAAAGAAATTAACTCATCGGATGGTGGCGATCATGGGAGCTGAGTACGGCGAGTGAGAGGGCTGACATGATGAGCACAAGGAAAAATCCCGCCGCTAACAAAAAAAACTGATAGGAAAGCAAGGATAAGAAACGGATCCGCCAGCACCATAGAAAAAAATGAGACCTATTCGAGACTAGCAGCCCCCTTGCCGCAGGTCAACTACCAACCAGATCGGACGATATGGAGAGGGCACACCAACGCAGCTCGTCGGCGTGGCAAAGACCAACACCAGGACCACACCTGCCTAGATCCGCCCGGTTGAGATCATAACCCAAGACCTAGATCCGATCGAGGTGGCCTAGGGCACCACCGTGCGGTTGGGTGCCTGGCGGGGCACCATCCTCTCCTCGTCGAGGCCCTCCACCGATGCCCACCAACCCCCATGACCCGCGGCCGAGAGAATCCTCCTCTGCCCAAAAAATTAATTTGTTCACAGCAAAAAATATTCATTAAAAATTAACTGCAGCAACTTTTAGTGTTCTTCCGATGCAACGCACGGGCACTTTTGCTAGTGATACAAATATTAATAAGAACTATAATTGCATAAGGGTAGATCAATTAAATAGAACTTAGCACTTAAGCATGTTTGGGTTGGAGCAATTTGAGGATGGGTGACCTAGTGGAAATTAAGTCATCATTTCATTGACCCCACCCCACCGACCCCTCCCGCTGACCCTACACCACGCCACCTTCCACAGACCCCACACACCACCAAACTCTCGACGATCCCACCCCATCCTCCGTCAACCACACACCCCACGATGTGAAACTTTCAAAAAATATGGAACTTCCAAAAAATAATGTGAAACTTTTGAAAAAAAAGAAGTGAAGTTCTTCAAAAAAATAGTGAACTTTCAAAAATATAAAGAACTTTGAAAAAATGAAGTGAACTTCCCGAAAAATTGAGTGAACTTCCAAAAAAATGAAGGGAATGAACTTCCAAAAATAATAAGTGAACTTCAAAAAATATATATGAACTTCGAAATTAAGGACAAAACTTTCAAAAAATGAAGTAAACTTCCAAAACAGTAAAGTGAACTTATTCCAAAAATGAAGTGATTTTTATAAAAAAATGTGAACTTCCTAAAAAATGGAGTGAACTTTCCAGAAAGTGTAGGCGGAGGTGGGTTAATTTGTCGGTTGAGTGGACGAGTCAGGTTTAGAATGTCCTTAGTTAGCGAGGGTCGGGTTTGCAGAATTAATAGCTATTCTACAATATCTCAGGGGTTGTAGTATAGTCCCACCCCGTATATATAATTAATATCTATTCGACAACCTCTTGGTTTATTTTTAGGTTTTATGGTTTAGGGTTTAGGTTTAGGGTTTACTTTTAGTATCGTGTTGCTAAGGATTTGAAACAATGTTTGATTTACAAGTCTGGTACCACGTGGAATTGTTATTGCATGCATGATCTATATGGTATGTAAGATTCAACCAACAGATCAATCTGTGAGTGGAAGGAAAATCTATATATTCAGCTAAAGTCCCGAACCATCCGATTTCATCGTGATTCGTGCACATCAGTTGCAAGTTGGATTGCATATGAGTTTTTTGGGGGGTTGCAAGTGGGGGGGGGGGTCGCATCTGAGAATTTTTCAGTTGCAAATGGGAATGCAACTAAGAAAAATGCTCCCACTTTCACCAGAGATTATTTTCGGTTGAAAATGGGAATATGCAATGGTTTAAACGTGTGCCCAAATCTCGTGAAAATATTAGAATGCAGTTGCATAATCTTTGCTGGTGGGAAATACTTAGTCATAAAGATATTAGTACATTCCTCCCATGAAGTTATGCTACCCTTAGGCAAAACTAGCAACCAGTCTTTTGCTTTTCCTCTTAATGAAAAGGGAAACACGCACAATTTAATAGCATTTGGATCAACATCTTTAATGCGCATCATATCACATATTTTAATGAATGTGTTTAAGTGAATACCTGAATCCTCAGCGGTCGAGCCTCCAAATTAGTTCTTCTGAACCAAACTTAAAAGATTAGGCTTAATTTCATAGTTCTCCGCTTCAACAACGGGCTGAGTTATGGGTGCACGAATAAAATCATCATTGGGGATAGCATATTCCCCAAGCTTCTTTTCTGCCATAGTAATTATTTTTTGGGTTTTCGTTCTATGATGGAAAAAGAACAAGTAACTATTTTTTGGGTTTTCAAGTAAAAGTAAAACAGTAAACTAATAACGGTAAATAAAAACTGAAAACTAAAAATAAGATAACTAACAAGGCACCTAGTAACCTTACTGGAATAGCGAAATTGCTTCCCCAGCAACGACGCCAGAAAAAGGGTTGATACCTCCGACCCGGATTACGGATTGTAGTATGGTAAGTTTTTTCCATAGAAGACCTAGGTTTAATCGAACCTTGGAGGCACTGCTAAATGGTGTATGAAGAAAACGTCTACAAGACTTTGCTAGTATAATTTATCTTCAGTTTACCGGACCTATCTAGTTTACTTTTAAGGGGGTTGTGTTCAATGATGGAAATAGACCAGGGTTAAGGTTTCACCTGCAGCTAAGCATACATATATAAATAAAGCTCATATGTGTAACAAATAAAATATAGATAAGAGATTTGTGGGTAGCACATCCGTAAATACCCTTGCCCCTAAAGCCAGAGGTGACAAGATCCTAATGGTCCAACCATTGTCCTCACAGCCGCAAGCAACAACACTTATTAAGTAAATACAAACCAAAGCCTTAAGCTAGATGATTGTGCTATGATCCCGAATGAGTCACTAAACATGTACCGGTACTTTCCCCTTTCTGTCACTGGGTTCCGTTCTCCACTCATCCCACCTCTTCCCTTGATCCTCTCTAATGACATGGGTACCTGCAGATCATCAAAGACGAGGCAAAGAGATAAGGATACAAGATAACAAAACTCATTCAATCCTTACACATAACATAATATTAGATGCACATAGTTGCTGCGACGATTCACCCCAACCCGCAACCCGTGAGGATACTCACACATAATATCAAGATCAAGATCAAACATAGAAATCATTGTGCAAAAGACTTAGATTGAAATCACAATATTCTTACAATGGTCTCCAATTCTCAAAGAGATCTCTATTACAATGGTGATGGCTATGGCTATGGAGGGGATGGAAAATGGAATGGATGAACTATGGGAATGGATCTCCTTCGGTGTGCTGCAAATGGATCTGGTGGATGGGGGCTCTATTTGGCGATGAATGGCTATCTTTTCAGCATCGGTCCCTTCACGAATTTTATAGTGTTTGACCTCTGGAACGCAGCAGCGCATGATACGGACGGACGGTACGGGCAAGGCTTTCCCGTACCAATACCTGTTAAAGCCCATGAAACCACATTTCCGAGCATAGTCAACTTTGCCATGCTCCTGATGTGATTTTCTTCAGTAATTGCAGGTCCATTTGCCATTATGACGTGATATCCTGCACAACATTCAAAAATAGAAGAGATTGCACATCTTTGCATTGATTAGGCATTAGTGGCAAGTTGAGAGGTAAACTTAGTCAATTTCTTGACTTAGCTAGGTGTTTAAACGCGAGAAAATATGGCGTATTTCACAGCCATCATCGAGCCTATGGCTCACCCGAGTATTCGGGAGCTGCCGCCAACATTTAACACTTCTACAAAAATCGGCCCTCTGTAAACACGTCGTTCTCTCGATAAGCTTACCACGGGTCAATCGATAGTGCGGCTCGCCCGTTTCTGTGGACATCTCCATCGATAAGTCTCTAATGCAAAGAATTGGCTCAGCAATAATCACATCGTCTGCGCGATAAAAATTGCTTCAAGCTTTTTCATAAAATACAGTGCACCCGAAGACTCTGGGGCTGCAGAAGACAAGACGATCTATCAATTACATACAAGTATCGCATCACTTGCGCACTCACTCGATGTTTTTTTACATTGGCTTACATTAATTTGACACCTCTGCCCTTCGATTGGCCCGACCCTGTAGATCTGCCTCGATGCCCGCCTCCAACCTCTCGATTATAATTGAAGCAGGACGCCTTGTAACAGCATAATAATGATGCAACTCAACATCTGCCTTGGCGATCAGCTCCAAATCAAGTGTCGGGTATCAGGCTAGCACAAAGGCAAACGCAAGCTCGGCCTCGGCAAGCAGCTGATTCCGCACAAGAGCTCGAACATTGGCAGCATTCCTAAATTTCGCTATCAGAGCAAGCAATGTCGAAGGATCGGGGTCAAGCGTAAACATGGTCTTCGATATCATGGCCAATCCTACACGGCACTTATCAAAGAAGACGTGCACCTGCTCCACCCGATCTTGAAACTTGGCGGCAACTGCAGCCTTTCATCTACTGGTCCAGCACATGTTATGCGGTTGTGACAGGTCGGTCAAAGCATTGACCTTCTGGTGCACACGTTTGTTCTCTACCAATGCGTTCAAAGCAATGACTTTCAAGAAAAGGAAAATTCAATTATGAGGAACAAAGCATCCGAAGATTCAAGAAGACAAGAAAATATCGTCTACTTATAGTTCAGGCTTTGGGTAGCCTTCTGCATCTCATCCATCGCGTATTGCTCGGCTACGGTAGCTAGTTCCTCTTTTTCTTCACCACTGCCGCCATGGCGTGGATGCATACCAAGTCCTTCTCCATCTGAGATATCTGCACTCGAAGAACTTTCGGCATACGGAGTAACTGGTGTCACCTGCAATAAATCATCAAGTGCGCATATTCAGAAAATCTAAAACAAGCTCAAGGATTTCAACTCCCATCGGGGGTGCCAACTAAGTGTCATTTCATTCAGAAAAGTAAGTGTTGGTAACAATGCCAGCATGGTTCATTACAAAACAGGCGATTAAAGCCATTCAAAGGTATCAGTTACAGACAAAAGATAGCAAATTCAAAGGGCTTGGGTTTGAGTGGAGGCGCTCTGGGCAGTTTCGGCAGCTGCTTGCTTCTTGTGTGCCTCCACCAATTCAAGAAGTTGGCACGCGCACTTGCATGCCGGCCTGCTGAAAGTGCCGAGGTCGTCAACAGTGTCGTCCTTATTCTTCGACAGCGCCATTGTCGGTAGCTCCATATCGGCTTCGAAGCAGTACCCCACCAAAAGATGGAACACAAGGAGCTCTCCATAGATACGCGAATTGTGTTTCAATGCCACGATCGTGATGTCGGTGTTGATGAAGAACGCGTCCACCAGCTGCCCCAAGGTCTTGTCCTGATCCAGCTTCGGGAACACCAAGGCTAACAACCACTTCAGGGCCGCCCTGGTCTTCTGGAGAAGTGCATGAACTTGCTCGCTGCAGTCGACCTCGAAGGAGATGGCGTCGGACATGGAGTCGACCCAAAGCTTACTTGTGCAGTCGAAAGGCATATCGGCAGCACCTACACAAGATGAATACATAGGCAATGAGCTAAAGTAATCCAAGAAGGAAGACGAAGGTGTCAAAGTAACCTACCTAGGAGGGTCTCGATGGATTTACGAAGGTTGCCCTCCTTTTCCTCTGCTTGGGTCTGAGCCTCTGTCCTCTGCTTCTCCTCCTCCTTTAGCTTCGCCTTCACCTGGCCCAGCTCCTTCTTCAATATTTCGGCCTCTCGCTGGGCTTCAGTTGCCAGCCTGTTCGCCTTTTCAAGCTGCTCGGCTGAAGACTTAGCGGCATCTCAGAGCTTGGCATTCTCAGCTTCTAGCTTGATGAAGTGGGCGGAAAAGTCCGTCACCATAGGCACCGCGGCTTGGATAGGCTACGACAAAGAAATGGAACATCAATTGAACAATCAAACGTCCATCAAGCCAACACTCGGCTGCAAGCAGCCAAATGTAGGCTCGAGGGCCACTCGAGTAAGGACCATCATAAAAAGAAAGAAAAATGCAACGGCACTTACGTGTCCTTCGGGATTCAAACGCGTGGGAACAACTGTCGAAGGATCCTCCTTCTTCTTCCTCAGTGTCCTCTTCGGCGACGGAGGAATAACTGGCGCCTCTTCCGGCGGAACTGGTTCTTCGACCCCCGCCATCACCTTCTTCTCGGAGCTGGTCTTCGCCTTCTTCGAAGGTGGAGGAGCCACCTCCCCTTCGTCACTGCACAAACAGATTCGACTGTATCAGCAACGCAGATGAAAATTGCTTAGTTATTCAGCGGCGCATACAATTAAAGGTGCTTACGACTCGAATGATAGATCATCCTCGTCAGCGAAGACACCCGATGGCCTCTTGGGTGGTTGAGCAGTCGACGCCTCGGGGGCTGCACCAACAAAAGGAACACGATCAGCATCATCGTCGTTTTGGCCGCTAGGACTCGACTCCGCTGTATCGGTTAATTCAACGACAGCTGCCCTCCGGCGCTTGGCAATGAAGGCCCCGGCATCATCGGTTTCTTCTTCTTCGTCTTTGGTGGCCTTGTTGTCATCAGCCACCTCGACGTTCTCTTCAACGTTTCCTGCGAATTCATCATCTTCGGGTGCCTCTCCAGTGTCGGGTGCAGGAGGATAGCACCTTGGGACAATCGAGGTCTAACAAGTTAAAGGAAGATCAGAGTCAAAACAAATCATCGACTACAAATTTCATATCGGGTGCGGAACAAGGGGGAGTTAAAAAGTGGGCATTTTGGCTCAAACGGAAATTGATCCAGAAATCTCAACTCACGTTTTGATACAAGGAAATGGGCCAGATGTGCTGCTAGTCTGCTACACATATGATGCACACGTACATAGGCAAGGTCACAAGGATAGGATAAAAGATGTAGAGAGGGGTCGAGCCGGGGAAAAAAACAGTCAAGGTCCTTGTAGGATTTTCGTCTAACACTTGACGGACGCCTCGACGAACACAGCGGCAGCAACGATGAACGGCCTAAGCATACGGCGACCAAAGCGGCCGGGAGAGCCCGCGGAGAAAAAGACAGCGTGGACGGTGCCCTGGGCAAACGAGATAGGGGCGCTGCGGCTTGGCGGGACCTGGCGCGCGGTGGCCGAACGCGCGGGCGATGTAAGCCAGGAAACGGGGCCAGGGCATCTGGTACGAGGCCGGGCTGTCGCTGAGATCGGAGGACGAGTAGACAACGCGGAAGAGAGCACCGTGCTGCAGCGGTTGTCGACTGGGAGAAGGCGATGCTTGGTGCGGCTAGCGGGCGAGAGGACAAACGGCGGCAGGCCAAGGCAGCTGGTTGGTGGTTCGCTGTGCTAATTTACTGCCGCTACTGAGTGCGCTGCTAGCGATTGAAGCAAGACTGATCTGTAGGTGATGTAGAGGGTGCAGCGATTGGTGGTGGTGGTGATGATCAGTGAATGGCTGCTGCGATTTGGACCAAAAGCGTAGCTAGGTGAGGGAAAAATCCTGCCACGATTGCAAAGAAAAAGAGCAGCGCGCAGATGGAAACAAACACGCTGGCTAGAGTAATTTTCTTGAGAAGAACACGATTGTTTTTCTTTTATGCATAATCATAGCACTCACGCCACAGCTCCAGGAGACCAAGGTGATGAGGGAAGCGGCACGCTTGTCCTTCGAGGAAAGGATCGAGACCATCCAGGGAAGGGCCTGGGCACCGAAGGCAGGTTGTTGATGCAGAAACCCCTCTCCACTCTTGGCGGCTCTCCGGGCATATTGTTCAGAAGCTTCCAACTACTAGTAGAGTGATAAGTTGTTGCAGACGATCAGTTTTTGCAACTTTGGCCTTGAGCTCCTTGAGAGACTTCTCATCCTCTTTGTTCTTCAGGTTCTTCAGAAATCACAGGCTCGTCAGTGCTGCAGCTTACTTTCCTGTATGTGAATGTGATTAGTTTAGACTGCTATCTTAGATTTTCGAAAACAAGGCAAGGTCTCATCTAAGATCATATAATTTCATGTTTCAGAGTTCCCTGTTAAAGGGGTTAACTGAAGCATACAGAATTATTTTTACATATGGCTTCTCTAATCTCTCTGTACTTCGTATCACATATGATCAACGATAAAAGTAGCCAGGAGAGCATGACTAAGTCCTAACCAACGGTATGTTGGCACATGAACTGATTTGAATCTTGTGTTGCCACTGCACACAACTTGCTGCAGCACCCATTGATTTCTCTGGCTACATACACAGGATTTATGTCCGTCTCTTTGATGATCGAGACACAAGCGTGTCGAGACTTAAAAAACCGACTACTCTGACAATTCAAGGTACGGATGAAGCACAAACAAACAGATGCGTCGGCTGACCCGTTCTAGAAACCGCGGTTTTAACAGCAAATTGCAGAAACATGGATTAAGAAACGAGTTCAGTAGTATAACGATTATCTTAAGCGCAAGTAGTAAGATTATACTCCTAGGTATGAAGACCAAGTCCCGGTAATATATGGCAGTTGCTGAGTTGACTACCACCTTATAAAAACAGCTTGGAAGCGGACAGGCTCTGCACACATTCAGAAAACGTCTTGATCTGCTCACGCAAGAGTCTTCGTCCACCCCAATTGCAAGGGAGAGGTTGTCATACGCTCACGACTAGCTCAAAATGTCCAAGGTAATTTGCCATCATGTTCTTGGATTTGCTTCCATTTCTTTGCGGGGCAATGTCGAACAAATGTGAAGGCGTACACTCGTGTACTGAATGCTTGTGTTTTCACTCCCCGCAGAAGATTGTGATCCAAGCTGACCTCATCGGCAAGAAGTGCATGGCCAAGATCCTGTCAACTGTTGCCAAGCTCGAGGGTACCTCTCCTCCTTCTAGCATATATTTTTCTCGCCTTCACCTCGTATTTACCAAATGTATGTCATTTCCAGAGATCAAGTCCATTGACATGGACCAGGACAAGTGCACGCTGACGGTGGTAGGCACTGTCGACCCGGTGCGCGTCGTTCAGAAGCTCAGGAAGGCGCGCTTCGCTGCGGCCGTTGTCAGCGTCGAGGACGACAAGCCAAAGGAGCCGGAGAAGAAGAAGGGCCCCTGCCAGGAGGCCTGCGAGAAGGCGTGCAAGGAGAACTGCGAGAAGGCCTGCAGCTGCAATGAGGGGCCATGTTACCGGTACGGCTACACGCCAGGCTGCTACTCCAGCCACTACGCCCCGCCCAGCAGCCACTACTACGGCCATGGCCATGGCATGCGAGCACCGCCGCCGATGGGATATGTCTGCTATGAGGAGAGCTCACACGGAGGCGAAGGAGAATGCGTCATTCAGTAACAATGGATTCATCCCATCTTGCAAGGTTATGCATCAGCATTACGGCCGTTTGTCTGCAGCTACGTGCGTTTAGTTCATGCTTCTGCAGCTCTGCTTCCGTAGTCGTTCGGGTTTGCTTTTCGTACAGTGATGTTTCCCTTTCCTCCGTAACAAGTAACAACGACGGATTCAGAATCATGTTTACTTGGGATTTGATGCTTCAGTCTGTCTATTGTAAATAAACATGTCGGCCAACACTTCGTTTTTTATGTGTTACTTGCAGCCAACTGAAGATAGGAAGAGTCAAGCTTAATTTATATGATAGAATGCATCTGGACCAGAAGCATTGTAGCAGAACCTTTGTAATCATATACTCTAGCCCGAAAACGAAACATACATATGTACCATGTTTTCCTATGACGTAGTGCATCTAGTACAGTATGACACAATGCCTGTTCTGAGGGTTTTTGCTAGGTTTTTTTCTCAAATTGACCGAGCTTTATCTTTGGTTTGGTTTTTAAAATAAAAAAACCATTTCTTCCTGGTCGGTTTTACCAACTTTTTTTTTTACAACACATAACCCACTGATGGTTGTTTCATAAGTTTGTTAACAAAGTTTCTCTAAAACTAAAGTATTGTAAAACTGAAGTATTTATGTGTAGGGGGGAAGCAATACTTCATTTTTATGATAATATAGTATTTCTCAGTTTTGACAAAAACTACAAGGCGTTTGGCAAGCGTTGTTTTACCTTCCCTTTGATTGACTTTTGACCGACAAATATCTATATGGTTGTTGCGTGAGTTGCTCAAATATTCGAACCTTAGTCCTGACTAGCTACCTAGAACAACTAATGACTACCTACTTATACTTCTGCAAGAAAATTCAAAATGATGCTTCAATCAAAGGACTTGAGAGACATGTGTCCTTGTAGTATAAAATATTGTGAGATATAGATAAATGAAAGGCATCAGAGGTACAAGCATGCATAAACTAGAACGATGGCATCAGCTGGAGCCTTTTTCGCCGTTCTCTGTTTCGGAAAAAAGTGGTCTCAGGCTGTTTTTAAAATACTTCAAAAATACTACAGTTTAAGGGATAATAAAGTATTAATACTAAAATACTCCCTCTGTTTCTTTCTATAGTTTCTATAGATTTTTGGCATTTGTTTCACAATATAAGGCTGTAGCTTGGCTTTTTTCAATTACCTCCTCCACCGGTCAACTCCCACACGACATGCATGAAAAAATATCCATACAAAATAGGAAATAATTAATTGAGATTCCTAATGCATGGTCCAAGGATTGGTTAGATTTAGAAAGCAATGTTTTTCTTTACTTAATTAAACCTGGATGCACATATGTGGACAGTCAACCAGACAGATTTGTGGAATTTGTTATGATAAGTTAGGAAGTTATCGATTTGCTTAATTTTAGTTTGATCTCAAATCGTTCAGACAGGGGGTCTTGTGTAAAAAGTACTCTTGCGCTAATTTTCGTGCAAAAAAACTATAAGCACTATAGAATGGAACGGATGGAGTATTTAGTTACAACAAACACATTAAAGTATTTGAAACTGTGGTATTTTCGAAAACTGTGGTATTGCTCAAATACTTCGAAAAAACTTTGCTACCAAACGCGGGTCTGGTTTTTAAAATAAATGTGAGGTTAGGTCTGTACCTTATGAATAGGTTGAATTTTCTTTTGAACTGGTATGATGAATTTTCTTTTAAACTTTCTTCAAACTTCTAAGAACTTCGTACTTCTGATTGTGTACTATATATCTATGGGAGAGAGCAATCAAAAGGAACTTCTCTAAATTGGGCACACACACAAGCAGTGTATATTCTGTCAACTGCTGAATCCAAATAAAGTGACTCGACTGAATAAAGGAATCCACCAAGGAATATGGGTGCACCAGTAAGAAGAAATCATGGAAGTTTGAAGGATCGATGATTCGGTTGCGTCCAAGGCAGTGCATAATATTTATTTTGATTTGTTCTTTCTCATCGGTTTTCTGCCATAAACAAATGCTAAATTACAATACAGCAGAAAAGAAAAGTAGTACTACAAATTACAGCAGAAAAGAAAAGGAGTACAATGTTACTCAATCAATAATGAAGAGTGTGGGTCATAAATCTCTAGGCTCAGAACTCTTCACTGCATTTATTATGACCTTAAGATTGATTACAGCAGAAAAAAAAGTGAAAAGTGAACTACAAGCAACTAAGCTAGACCAAAAGATTTAGTACAAGCCTACAAACAATGACAAACTTTCATCATCATTGCATCTACAGATCAAGTTCATGTCTAACCTTATGACAACTACATGCAATTAAGCCATAGACCAAAATGACCAAATCTACAATTAGAAACTTACAAATCAACTCTGTAAACATCAACCTCAATTTGATACAGCACCCAATCAGCTGGATATGACCCTTCTAATCCCGATGACGACCATGGGCTTCTAGATGGTCTGGGGATATCATCCATCCGGATCTTCTGCTCTTCCATTCTCCGTCTTTCTTTAACCTTTGGAGGTCGAACCACTGAACCTATTTCTTTGACATTGGGACCGATAGGAAGAAGGAAAAAAAAAAGCAAGGACGAGTGGAACGCAATTGTTCACTGGGCACCACGGGGTTCAGAGCGGACCATAGCGGCCCCGGTAGTAATTTGGAGGCCGGGAGCGAAAATGGGCTCACACCGGCGCGCTCCAAACAGCGCCGGCGATTTTTCGAGCTCAATAGAAGCGTCGGCAACCCCGTGTCGGTGTCGGCCCCTTGGCCAAGGGCGCGAATCGGGCGCGCCGGCGCCTCCCGAGGCTGAAAATTTTGGGCGTGGGAGCCGCCTGTCAGCCACACATCCCCAAATTATACATCTTCTCCACCAAAACCCCGTCCCCTCCGCCGCTCATTTCTCCCGCCCGCCGCTCCATCTCCCATCCAGCCTCCAACCCGAAAAACCCTCGCCGCCGCGCATGCCACCGAAGAGAAAGGCTCCGTCGAAGGCAGCGAAGCCACCGACGAATGCGCCGCGCACCGTCGCGCCGAAGGAGAAGCCGGCGACCATGTCGCAGGAGGAGTGGGACAAGGAGATGGAACGCCGCTCCTTCATAACGGCCGACCGCAGAAGGCGCCGCATCACCGCTATCGACGCAGCGAAAGCGGCGGCCACTGCGGAAGCGTGCCTCAGCTTGGGCGGCGGCCTCAGCAACATCTCGAGCTCATCGTCGTTGCCAGGTTACTACGCAGGGTACAACGCGGACGGGTCGTCGATCTCGCAGATGTGGCTGTCGCAGATGGACGGCCGCACCCGCTACTCCCCCGAGTACGGGGACAGCGACATGACCGTCGACCACAACGCGCCGTTCTCGCCGGATTCAGCGGCGAGGGGCAGCAGCGCCTTTCGCTTCCCCGACCTGAACTCGTCGCCTGACCTGCGCTGCACCGAGGGCCATGTGATAGACGGCACCGGCCTTCCCCACCACATCTTCCCCAACGACGGCAGGCATATCCACCAGGTGTTCGGCAGCGCGTCCGGCGTGTCCATGGGCGAGGAGGAGGTGTGTTTCCTTACTTTTTATGTGCTATGTGCATCGTAGACACCGGAGGCGACTGAAAGTAGGAAACTTGATGTGTAGATTGCCGCCGGGGAGGAGATCCTCAACGGCTTCATACGCGGCCGTACCTACGAACCCCACGTGGCCCCGTCGACGAATATGAAGAAGAGGCCGAGGAGGACGAAGGTGAGGAGAGGTCCAGGAGGAGGTGATCGACGCCGACACCGGCGTGACCACGACGATGACGCGCAGACGTTCCGGCGGCACTCGTGGACTGAGGTGGAGGTCTTTGGAGGATGAATGTCTCATCGAGGTGTGGAAGCAATTGAGCTTTTGCCCCATCACCGGCCCCAACCAAATCGGAGGCAAGTACTACAAGCGCATCCTCGATTGCTTCAACGAGAAGAAGAACTATGGTGACTATGCCAACATGGACATGAACCGGAACGAGAGCGCCCTCTCTCACCGTTGGAACATGATCAAGACGGCGTGTAGCAAGTTCCATGGCTACTATGAGAAGATTAAGAACCGGAAGGAGAGCGGCAAGACGATGGTGGATTGGGTATGATCTACGCCCATCTTATTCATAATGCATTATAGTGCATCTATTTGATGATCCATCTTATTCCATATCTTGTTTTGCATCATGTATTGTTAGATGCTCGACGCCCTCGACATGTACAAGAACCAACACGAGGACAAAGACTTCCCCTTCATGCATTGCTACAACAAGCTACAAGGTTGCAAGAAATGGGACGACCTCCTCCACACTCTAATGAAGGACGGGGAAGATGGGCCGGTCGATCCAGCCGACGCCTCCACCGGGCGCCCCATTGGCAACAAGAAGGCCAAGGCCGAGAGGAATGCGGCGTCGGTATTGGCAGCCATGGACGCCTCCCTCGAGAAGATGATCACCTCATTCTCGGTGGAGAACAAGCAAGCGGCGGATAGGGCCTCCATCGTGTGGAAGGCAATCCTCGACAAGCAAGACCTGAAGATCGAGTTGGAGAGGGAGAAGGAGAAGGCAGCGAAGATGGAAGCTCACGCTGCTGCCATGAAGGCCACCAACGAAGCGACGCAGCTATCGTTGGCCAAGATGTTTCAAGAATCCAAGATCTTGATGGCCGACATGGAGAAGATGGACCCGTTGGCGCGGGCGTGGCACGAGATGTACCGCGAGCGCATCGGCCAAGAGGTGATGGCGGCGCGAGCTGCGTCGGCGTCTCCGCCGGCACCCTCCACGTTCATGTCTCCGCCGGCACCCTCCACATTCATCTCTCCGCCTCCGCCGGCACCGTCGACGTTCATGCCTTCCCCGGCAACCGTGGATCCTGTTGCAGCGATGGAGCTACCGCCGGGGCTCGCCGCCGATGACGAAGTCGTCGAGGTTGAGCCGCCTGTGACCTCGTTCATCTGATCAGCTGGCTTGGAAGCTGTTTTTTGCATCAGAGACGGTGATTTGGTGGCCGTATATTGGCCCAAACTTCATACTCGAAAACCTATTCGAATGTTGTGGTCGTGTGTTGGCTCAAACTTTAAATTCGTAAACTTATTGGAATTTCTATGCTTTTGTTTGAGTTTTCAAATTCAAATCATCTATTGGGGCTGTCGTATGGAGCACGCCGGTGTGGAAGCTCCCCCAAATGGAGGATGTTGTGCTGGCGTCCCCCATACGACAGTACCGGCGCCCCTGCTGGCGACTATTTAGGGGGCGCCGGTGGAGATGCTCTCATACCGGCCAACCCAAAACGAAGGACAAGAATGTCGGTTCCGCTGGCGCCCCCACACCCATGCCCAGACCCAATCCCGGTTCGGTCTGCCCAGCGACAATGACGGAGCTGATGAGTTCCTTCAGTAGCGGTGATAGGATACTCCGGAAATCATCTTCGGTTGGAGGACCATTGGCTGTCACTAGAGGTGGCACCGATACCGGCAGCGGAGGTGGCGGTGCAATCAGTGGCATCGAGTTCTCCAGAGCAACAACAGCCGACTCTTGCGGTTAATAACATGAGCGCAGGAGCTGCAGGCATTGAGGGTGCCTCCATATCTTGCGCCGTCCTCCTCCTTCCACGCCACGAGCCTTTGCCCCTTGGCGTGTGCGCAGACGTGTTTCCAGTTCCACCGCCACCTTCGTCAACTGTACCAGGAGGTGTTGTGGCGACAGTAGCGGCTGCTGCTTTCGCGGGGTTGATGTCGTCCTCGTCGGAGCCTTCTCCTCCGGCGGCACCGTCGTTCTTGAAGGCCGGTCGAAAGATGTGGCGCGCGACGTCGTAGATGGATCCCTCGTGCGCGCTCCTGAATGCGAAGGCACCTCCCTGGGCGGCCATGCGGTTTGCATAGACGCGGTACTTCTTCTTGAGGCGGCGCAGCTTCTCGATGAGCTGGTTCTTGGAGAAGTCGAAGGAGAGCTTCCGGCGGATCTCCTCGTAGAAGGGTCTCGTATCATACTGGTGCGACGCGAAGGCGGTGCCCCGCCGGGACGTGAACTCCAGGAAGTCACGCAGGATGAGCAGCTCCTCCTCATCCATCCACATCCGCTGGAACAGCCGCCTCAACTCCTCCGCCACCGCAGTCGCCTCCTGCGCCTGAGAAGGCGGAAGCGGCGGCGGAATTGGGTCGGCTAGTTCGGGGACAGGATGGAGGCTGAGCTGTCGGGAAGGAGCGGTGGCGGTTATTTGGCGGCGGCTGGGTTGGAGTTATTTGAGGCGTCGTTGTTGGTTCCCTCCTCGTCTTCGTCGGTGGAGCAGGAGCGGGAGCGGGAGGCGACGGCGGAGGCAGGGTCATCGGCCATGGTGGAGGGCCGGGGATTTGGTGGGACAAGGGGCTCCGGCAGAATCGGGTACGGATACGGCGGATAGGATTTGGCCGGACTGCGTCTGCATGGCGTCACGCTAGCAGGCAGCGGGAGCGGACATCTCCGTTGTTGTCACCGGTGTACATGTACTAGCATACGATGTCGCTGATGCGCCTGCTGGTGCCACAACTGCCTCTGGAAGTGTGGTTGCTGCCGCTACCTCGGTCGCCGCCATTTTGGGGGGGATCTCGTCGAGAATTATGTCTTTGTAGAAGTTGTGCGCCGCCAGTGCATCTTCTCGATCGCCGTTGTGTTCGCCAAGACGGTCTTGGCAGCCTTGTTGCCGATAGGGTGCTTGATGCATGTAAAATGCATACATGAACTTTGTCCTTTATCATATTGAATTTCCACATATTTACAACATATATGATGATAATACCATGTTTAACATTAATTTATGGGTATTTACTAATGATCCCCTTTATTTTGTTTATTACTCTGTAGACCTATACGGAGTCAAATTGACCTGTGATTTTTGGAGTGTCATTTTTTCATCGGGAGAAGTACCCTGGAACCTGAAAGCACACCTGGATGGGTCTGAGGCCCAAAAGAGACCAGATGGCGCGCCACCCAAGGTCTTTCGGCCATCGATCGCTCAAATCACTTGATTCTTTCACCCATAGACGTGTTTTGACCTAAAAATCACTATATTTATGGCCCTGAAGAGTTCTCAGGAGGAGAGCGCCGCAGAAGACAAACACGAAAATAGAGGCTGCAACAGCGAAAATTGGTGGGGGAAACTCCGCCGGGATCACCTCCGGAGGGATCTCCACCTTCTCCAACGTCTTCATCATCATCATGATCAAGGAGGAGTAGTCCACCTCTAGACTACAGATTGTGGCAGTAGTTTGATCTATTTCTCTCATGTTCTTCATAGTTCTTAGTGCCATATGAGCTTCCTACATTATTATGGCTATATTTGTAATACCTATGTGGTGGATCCTTATTCTATGATATTGTGCTATGAGATCTGATCCATATTATGTGCAAGATGTATAGATAGATGCATATTATATACTCCATTCTTAAGTATTTGGTCTGATCCACCTTATATGCAAGAACTTATATGTTGATGGAGTAGCATGGTTTTAGTGATTGAATAGTGACAACAAATTTATGATCTATTATGATTTTGCCTTTTTTTGCCACCTCACTAGGAATAAAGTGAATGCATGTGCTATGTTCGTCAAGTGACAAAAGTGATGATCTTATTTATTCAAGGTAGCATATTTGATATTCAAACATCATGCCAAAGTACTTATGGCTATGCTTTGTTAATTCTTAGTACAAGATTTTATGGAGTTTTCCCTTTCTTGTGGAGTATAAGAGAGATGTGTTGGATCATCTCTATGTTAGGACGTGATGCTCATATGAATGCATATCTTTCATATGTTATTATTTTGCATCTTCATATCTCATTGATGAAAATTGCTATTGTCCACTACAACTTAAAAGAGAGAATGGTCAAGTGAACCCAGAAACCCCGGTCCACTTTTTATCATAAGAAACACCCTTGTATTACTTTTACCTTATTTTCTATTTGTTGCACTAATCTAATCCGAAAATACAAAAATATTTACTTTTCTTATTTGCATCCAAAACACCAAAAAAATCAACCTTTTTTCTATTTTTTACTTAGTTACTTTATTTTATCTAATTTACTTGTTCTATTACTACTTGTGCTCTATTTTCTTATGCGAAACTTTGTGCTTGACAACCACACGGTTGAGTTGGGGACACAAGATTTATTTTACTTTGCAGGATTGCTAGAAGAAGAGAGGGAGAGATAACTCTTTGCTCACTTCCCCGAGAGTTCGATATTAACCCTCGAGTCAGCCTTGTGGGGAAATTACTTCCTAGACTACACACTCTGCACTTGGAGTCCCAACGTTCAAGAGTTTTTGCCGGTGTTGTTTAGCTCCATCAGCACCCTACCGATATTGCAAGCGGCGCATCCATATCAAAGGCGCCATATTTCCCCCTCGACAAGGAAATACGCGTCAACCGCCACTTCTCACTCTTTTTGAGCTTGCTACAGCAATGCAGCAACACGAAAGTCCTATACCCTTCTGAATTCTTCCATTTCAGCCCCATGGCACAGTCGAACTAATCAAAAGAAGTGCAATAGAAGATCATGGTTGAAAGAGGCGCTAAACTAGTGGTATAAAGAGGCGTATGTATCGTCAGCGTTTGTGCCGCTATCCGCTCTGTTCTCGAGCTCGAAATGGAATCCATGGAACATGTTCACCGACGCCTGGATGGTGGCCCAACGCGTCAACATTGCCTTTTGGCTCCTCTTCATTGGCATCATGCGGTAATCCTTGTCGACGAATTTGCGGTCATCGAACTCTGCCTTGATCCTCGCCCAGTACTTCCGGTACTTTTGGTTGGAGCTGATGACCGAGTCTGTGCTCACCGTCCCCCTTAACTCGCAGAGGAACTGATCTCCCAGAACCTTCCACTTGGGGCCTCGTGAGCTCGAGGCCACCTTCTTCTTCTTCTTCCTCACGTCAGATGCATCAACCTCCACGAATCCTCTGCATCCTCCACGACATCTTCCTCCTCGTCTTCTTCGTCGTCGTCCTCTTTGTCATCCTCGTCATCCTCCTCCTCGCGCGCTGCCTCCTCCTCCCCTAATGGAGCACCGGCGCCCTCGAATTGGAGCGGACCCCTGCGTCCAGTGAAGTCAACACCGTCCGTATCATGGCCTTGCTGGCGCTGCTGCTCATCGTACATCGAGGAGAACACGACGTTCGGGTTGAAGCCGCCATGCGCCAGTGCATCCTCGTACCGCGGCGACAAGCGTGGTGTTAGGCACCCGTGCGTCATTGCTGTGGCCTCGCCAAAGAAACCGGGTGTCGATGGGGACGTCACTCCCAGAATGTACGCACTGCTCGATGAACTCCATGGGCTCGTGATACGTCTCCAACGTATCGATAATTTCTTATGTTCCATGCTACTTTATTGATGATACCTACATGTTTTATGCACATTATATGTCGTATTTACGCATTTTCTGGAACTAACCTATTAACAAGATGCCGAAGAGCCGTTGTTGTTTCTGCTGTTTTTGGTTTCAGAAATCCTAGTAAGGAAATATTCTCGGAATTGGACGAAATCTTCGCCCAGGGTCCTATTTTTGCACCGAGCTTCCAGAAGACCGAAGAGATAACGAAGTGGGGCGACGAGGCGCCGCCACCATAGGGCCGCGCGGCCAGAGGGGGCCCGCGCCGCCCTATGGTGTGGGCCTCGTCAGCCCCCTGACCTACCCTTCCGCCTACTTAAAGCCTCCGTCGCGAAAACCCCAGTACCGAGAGCCACGATACGGAAAACCTTCCAGAGACGCCGCCGCCGCGAATCCCATCTCGGGGGATTCGGGAGATCGCCTCCGGCACCCTGCCGGAGAGGGGATTCATCTCCCGGAGGACTCTTCATCGCCATGATCGCCTCCGGAGTGATGAGTGAGTAGTTCACCCCTGGACCATGGGTCCATAGCAGTAGCTAGATGGTCGTCTTCTCCTTGTTGTGCTTCATTGTTGGATCTTGTGAGCTGCCTAACATGATCAAGATCATCTATCTGTAATACTATATGTTGTGTTTGTCGGGATCCGATGGATAGAGAATACTATGTTATGATGATTATCAATCTATTGTTTATGTGTTGTTTATGATCTTGCATGCTCTCCGTTATTAGTAGAGGCTCTGGCCAAGTTTGTACTCTTAACTCCAAGAGGGAGTATTTATGCTCGATAGTGGGTTCATGCCTTCATTGACACCTGGGACAGTGACAGAAAGTTCTAAGGTTGTGATGTGTTGTGCCACTAGGGATAAAACATTGATTCTATGTCTAAGGATGTAGTTGTCGATTACATTACGCACCATACTTAATGCAATTGTCTGTTGCTTAGCAACTTAATACTGAATGGGGTTCGGATGATAACCTGAAGGTGGACTTTTTAGGCATAGATGCAGTTGGATGGCGGTCTATGTACTTTGTCGTAATGCCCAATTAAATCTCACTATATTTATCATATCATGTATATGCATTGTTATGCCTTTCTCTATTTGTCAATTGCCCGACTGTAATTTGTTCACCCAACATGCTTTTATCTTATGGGAGAGACACCTCTAGTGAACTGTGGACCCCGGTCCTATTCTTTACATAGCATACAATCTACTGCAATTGTGTTTTACTGTTTTCTTTGCAAACATCTTCCACTCGATACGTTTAATCCTTTGTTACAGCAAGCCGGTGAGATTGACAACCTCACTGTTTCGTTGGGGCAAAGTACTTTGGTTTTGTTGTGCAGATTCCACGTTGGCGCCGGAATCCCTGTTGTTGCGCCGCATCACATTTCGCCACCATCAACCTTCAACGTGCTTCTTGGCTCCTACTGGTTCGATTAAACCTTGGTTTCATACTGAGGGAAACTTGCTTCTATACGCATCATACCTTCCACTTGGGGTTCCCAACGGACGTGTGCATCTACGCGTATCAAGCTAAATTTCTGGCGCCGTTGCCGGGAGATGAAGACACGCTGCAAGGGGAGTCTCCACTTCTCAATCTCTTTACTTTGTTTTTGTCTTGCTTTATTTTATTTACTACTTTGTTTGCTGCACCTAAACAAAACACAAAAAAATTAGTTGCTAGTTTTACTTTATTTACTGTCTTGCTCTCTATATCAAAAACACAAAAAAATTAGTTACTTGCATTTACTTTATCTAGTTTGTTTTATTTACCGTTGCTAAAATGAATACCCCTGAAAATACTAAGTTGTGTGACTTCACAAATGCAAATAATAATGATTTCCTATGCACACCTATTGCTCCACCTGCTACTACAGCAGAATTCTTTGAAATTAAACCTGCTTTACTAAATCTTGTCATGAGAGATCAATTTTCTGGTGTTAGTTCTGATGATGCTGCTGCCCATCTCAATAATTTTGTTGAACTATGTGAAATGCAAAAGTATAAGGATGTAGATGGTGATATTATTAAATTGAAAGTGTTTCCTTTCTCATTAAGAGGAAGAGCTAAAGATTGGTTGCTATCTTTGCCTAAGAATAGTATTGATTCATGGACTAAATGCAAGGATGCTTTTATTGGTAGATATTATCCTCCCGCTAAAATTATATCTTTGAGAAGTAGCATAATGAATTTTAAGCAATTAGATACTGAACATGTTGCTCAAGCATGGGAGAGAATGAAAACTTTGGTAAAGAATTGCCCAACCCATGGACTGACTACTTGGATGATCATCCAAACCTTCTATGCAGGACTAAATTTTTCTTCGCGGAATTTATTGGATTCAGCTGCTGGAGGTACCTTTATGTCCATCACATTGGGGGCGGCTACAAAACTTCTTGATGATATGATGATAAATTACTCTGAGTGGCACACGGAAAGAGCTCCACAAGGTAAGAAGGTAAATTCTGTTGAGAAACCTCTTCCTTGAGTGATAAGATTGATGTGATTATGTCTATGCTTGTGAATGGTAGATCTAATGTTGATCCAAATAATGTTCCTTTAGCTTCATTGGTTGCTCAAGAAGAAAATGTTGATGTGAATTTCATTAAAAATAATAATTTCAACAACAATGCTTATAGGAACAACTCTGGTAATAACTATAGGCCATATCCTTCTGCTAATGGTAATGGTTATGGTAATTCTTATGGGAATTCTTACAATAATAATAGGAGTGTACCCTCTGGTCTTGAAGCCATGCTTAAAGAATTTATTAGTACACAAACTGCTTTTAACAAATCTGTTGAGGAAAAGCTTGATAAAATTGATATTATTGCTTCTAGAGTTGATAGACTTGCCTCTGATGTTAATCTTTTAAAATTGAAAGTTATGCCTAATAATGATATTGATAATAAGATTACTACTACAGCAAATGCCATCCAAGTTAGAATTAATGAGAATATAAGATTAATGGCTGAACTGCGTGCTAGGTGGGATAGAGAAGAAAATGAAAAACTAGCTAAAGAGAATAATGTAGCTAAAGTTTGGACTATTACCACCACTAGTAATGCTAATTCTTCACATGTTGCTGCACCTCCTACTATCAATGGTAAAATAATTGGTGTTGGCAATGTTTCTACTCCTAGTGCAAAGCGTACAAAACTGCCTGAAATTGCTAAAACTGCTGAAACTGCTTGTGATAAAACTGCTGAAATTTTTTCCAACCTTGGGAACAATGATCCCATTGCTGTAGCTCATAATGATTTAGATTTTGATGATTGCCACATCTCTGAAGTTATAAAGTTCTTACAAAAACTTGCTAAAAGTCCTAATGCTAGTGCTATAAATTTAGCCTTTACAAAACATATTACAAATGCTCTCATAAAAGCTAGAGAAGAGAAACTAAAACTTGAAACTTCTATTCCTAGAAAGTTAGAAGATGGTTGGGAGCCCATCATTAAAATGAAATTCAATGACTTTGAATGTAATGCTTTATGTGATCTTGGTGCAAGTATTTCTGTTATGCCTAAAAAGATTTATGATATGCTTGACTTGCCACCATTGAATAATTGTTATTTGGATGTTAATCTTGCCGATAATGTTAAAAAGAAACCTTTGGGGAGGATTGATAATGTGCACATTACGGTTAACAATAACCTTGTCCCCGTTGATTTTGTTGTCTTGGATATCGAATGCAATGCATCTTGTCCTATTGTGTTGGGAAGACCTTTTCTTCGAACCGTTGGTGCTGTTATTGATATGAGGGAAGGTAATATTAAATATCAATTTCCTCTCAAGAAAGGTATGGAACACTTCCCTAGAAAGAGAATGAAGTTGCCTTTTGATTCTATTATTAGAACAAGTTATGATGTTGATGCTTCATCTCTCGATAATACTTGATTTGCACTTTCTGCGCCTAGCTGAAAGGCGTTAAAGAAAAGCGCTTATGGGAGACAACCCATGTTTTTACTACAGAAATTTTTTGTTTTGTTGAGTCTTGGAAGTTGTTTACTACTGTAGCAACCTCTCCTTATCATGTTTTTGTGCCAAGTAAAGTTTCTATGTCAAAGTTGATGTTATATTTGGGATCGCTGCGCAGAAACAGCATTGCTGTCTGTCACGAATCTGGGCACAGTCCTCTGTAGAAAATTCGAAAAAATCTGCCAATTTACGAGCGTGATCCTCAGATATGTACGCAACTTTCATTAGTTTTGAGTTTTTCCATTTGAGCAAGTCTGGTGCCAGCTTTAAATTCGTCTTTACGGACTGTTCTGTTTTTGACAGATTCTGCCTTTTATTTCGCATTGCCTCTTTTGCTATGTTGGATTCATTTCTTTGATCCATTAATGTCCAGTAGCTTTATGCAATGTCCAGAAGTGTAAAGAATGTTTGTGTCACCTCTGAACATGTGAATTATTAATTGTGCACTAACCCTCTAATGAGTTTGCTTGAAGTTTGGTGTGAAGGAAGTTTTCAAGGGTCAAGAGAGGAGTATGATATACTATGATCAAGAGGAGTGAAAGCTCTAAGCTTGGGGATGCCCCCGTGGTTCACCCCTGCATATTTTAAGAAGACTCAAGCGTCTAAGCTTGGGGATGCCCAAGGCATCCCCTTCTTCATCGACAACATCATCAGGTTCCTCCCCTGAAACTATATTTTTATTCAATCACATCTTGTGTTCTTTACTTGGAGCGTCGGTTTGTTTTTGTTTTTGTTTTTGTTTGAATAAAATGGATCCTAGCATTCACTTTGTGGGAGAGAGACACGCTCCGCTGTTGCATATGGACAAATATGTCCTTAGGCTTTACTCATAATGTTCTTCTTCGTTAAATTGTTATATGGTTGGAATTGGAAAATGCTACATGTAGTAATTCTAAAATGTCTTGGATAATGTGATACTTGGCAATTGTTGTGCTCATGTTTAAGCTCTTGCATCATATGCTTTGCACCCATTAATGAAGAAATACATAGAGCTTGCTAAAATTTGATTTGCATATTTGGTCTCTCTAAGGTCTAGATAATATCTAGTATTGAGTTTTGAACAACAAGGAAGACGGTGTAGAGTCTTATAATGTTTACAATATGTCTTTTATGTGAGTTTTGCTGCACCGGTTCATCCTTGAGTTTGCTTCAAATAACCTTGCTAGCCTAAACCTTGTATCGAGAGGGAATACTTCTCATGCATCCAAAATCCTTGAGCCAACCACTATGCCATTTGTGTCCACCATACCTACCTACTACATGGTATTTCTCCGCCATTCCAAAGTAAATTGCTTGAGTGCTACCTTTAAAATTCCATCATCCACCTTTGCAATATATAGCTCATGGGACAAAATAGCCTTAAAAACTATCGTAGTATTGAATATGTACTTATGCACTTTATCTTTTATTAAGTTGCTTGTTGTGCGATAACCATGCTTCTGGGGAACGCCATCAACTATTGTTGAATATCATGTGAGTTGCTATGCATGTCCGTCTTGTCTGAAGGATCTATCATTTTAGTGGTTGGAGCATGCAAAATTGTTAGAGAAGAACATTGGGCCGCTAACTAAAGCCATGAATCATGGTTGAAGTTTCAGTTTGGACATATATCCTCAATCTCATATGAGAATAATAATCATTGCTACATGCTTATGCATTTAAGAGGAGTCCATTATCTGTTGTCCATGTTGTCCCGGTATGGATGTCTAAGTTGAGAATAATCAAAAGCGAGAAATCCAAAATGCGAGCATTCTCCTTAGACCTTTGTACAGGCGGCATGGAGGTACCCCTTTGTGACACTTGGTTGAAACATGGCATGCAAAGATCCGGTAGTCCAAGCTAAGTAGGACGAGGTGCGGACACTATTAGTATACTATGCATGAGGCTTGCAACTTGTAAGATATAATTTACATAACTCATATGCTTTATTACTACCGTTGACAAAATTGTTTCATGTTTTCAAAATAAAAGCTCTAGCACAAATACAGCAATCGATGCTTTCCTCTTTGAAGGACCTTTCTTTTATTGTTGAGTCAGTTTACCTATCTCCTTCCACCTTAAGAAGCAAACACTTGTGTGAACTGTGCATTGATTCCTACATACTTGCATATTGCACTTGTTATATTACTTTATGTTGACAATATCCATGAGATATACATGTTATAAGTTGAAAGCAACCGCTGAAACTTAATCTTCCTTTGTGTTGCTTCAACACCTTTACTTTGATTTATTGCTTTATGAGTTAACTCTTATGCAAGACTTATTGATGCTTGTCTTGAAGTACTATTCATGAAAAGTCTTTGTCATATGATTCACTTGTTTACTCATGTCATTACCTTTGTTTTGATCGCTGCATTCATTACATATGTTTACAAATAGTATGATCAAGATTATGATGGCATGTCACTTCAGAAATTATCTTTGTTATCGTTTTACCTGCTCGGGACGAGCAGAACTAAGCTTGGGGATGCTGATACGTCTCCAACGTATCGATAATTTCTTATGTTCCATGCTACTTTATTGATGATACCTACATGTTTTATGCACATTATATGTCGTATTTACGCATTTTCTGGAACTAACCTATTAACAAGATGCCGAAGAGCCAGTTGTTGTTTTCTGCTGTTTTTGGTTTCAGAAATCCTAGTAAGGAAATATTCTCGGAATTGGACGAAATCTTCGCCCAGGGTCCTATTTTTGCACGAAGCTTCCAGAAGACCGAAGAGATAACGAAGTGGGGCGACGAGCGCCGCCACCATAGGGCCGCGCGGCCAGAGGGGGCCCGCGCCGCCCTGGTGCCTCGTCGGCCCCCTGACCTACCCTTCCGCCTACTTAAAGCCTCCGTCGCAAAAACCCCAGTACCGAGAGCCACGATACGGAAAACCTTCCAGAGACGCCGCCGCCGCGAATCCCATCTCGGGGGATTCGGGAGATCGCCTCCGGCACCTGCCGGAGAGGGGATTCATCTCCCGGAGGACTCTTCATCGCCATGATCGCCTCCGGAGTGATGAGTGAGTAGTTCACCCCTGGACCATGGGTCCATAGCAGTAGCTAGATGGTCGTCTTCTCCTTGTTGTGCTTCATTGTTGGATCTTGTGAGCTGCCTAACATGATCAAGATCATCTATATGTAATACTATATGTTGTGTTTGTCGGGATCCGATGGATAGAGAATACTATGTTATGATGATTATCAATCTATTGTTTATGTGTTGTTTATGATATTGCATGCTCTCCGTTATTAGTAGAGGCTCTGGCCAAGTTTGTACTCTTAACTCCAGAGGGAGTATTTATGCTCGATAGTGGGTTCATGCCTTCATTGACACCTGGGACAGTGACAGAAAGTTCTAAGGTTGTGATGTGTTGTTGCCACTAGGGATAAAACATTGATTCTATGTCTAAGGATGTAGTTGTCGATTACATTACGCACCATACTTAATGCAATTGTCTGTTGCTTAGCAACTTAATACTGAATGGGGTTCGGATGATAACCTGAAGGTGGACTTTTTAGGCATAGATGCAGTTGGATGGCGGTCTATGTACTTTGTCGTAATGCCCAATTAAATCTCACTATATTTATCATATCATGTATATGCATTGTTATGCCTTTCTCTATTTGTTAATTGCCCGACTGTAATTTGTTCACCCAACATGCTTTTATCTTATGGGAGAGACACCTCTAGTGAACTGTGGACCCCGGTCCTATTCTTTACATAGCATACAATCTACTGCAATTGTGTTTTACTGTTTTCTTTGCAAACATCTTCCACTCGATACGTTTAATCCTTTGTTACAGCAAGCCGGTGAGATTGACAACCTCACTGTTTCGTTGGGGCAAAGTACTTTGGTTTGTTGTGCAGTTCCACGTTGGCGCCGGAATCCCTGTTGTTGCGCCGCATCACATTTCGCCACCATCAACCTTCAACGTGCTTCTTGGCTCCTACTGGTTCGATTAAACCTTGGTTTCATACTGAGGGAAACTTGCTTCTATACGCATCATACCTTCCACTTGGGGTTCCCAACGGACGTGTGCATCTACGCGTATCAGCTCGCGGTGGTCGCAGCGACACACGCGCTAGTGCGGCCTTCTGCTACGCAAGCGACGCCGCCGTCATCTTTGCTTGCTCCACCACCCGCCGCTCCCTTCGCTCCGCCGTCGACAACTTGCGCCACAGGCAGTCTTCCTGCCACCTGTCATCGGTCCAGTCGTCCGGCTTCATCTTCTCCGTCGGCGCCTTCAGCGGCTTCGCGAAGGGAGCCTTCGGCCACTTCGGCACTGCCTCCTTGCCCAGTGGCTTGGTGGCGGATTTCTTGGCTAGTTTTTTGGGGCCTGTCAGCACCATGGCTGGGAGAGAGTAGCGACGGTGGAAGGGAGAGAGTATCGGCGACGGGAGGGAGAAACGAATCGGTGGGAGGGAGAAATGAATCGGCGGGAGGGGTGAAATCTTTTGGCAGGGTAGAGAAATGTGCGGCTGGCGGTGGGAAGTGGCGGGAGGGCGCGATGTGGCGATAGACTGATTAAATTTCAATGAGTCAATGACGCATCGGGCCCGCCACTCCCCGCGTCGCTTCGCACTCTATCTGGCGCGCCCGGACCGTCCCATGTGGAGCAGGGACGGCCTCGGGGCACCGGACAACGTATTGGGCCGCGCTGGGCGGAACGGGGCTTTGGGACGTGCGACTAGGGCCAATAAAATGTCCGGCGCCCGGCCCCCAAAGACCTTTGGGGGACGCGACTGGAGATGCTCTAAAGTAGCTGGGAGCTAGGCCTAGTGCAAACGTTCAAATCAGCGGTTTCCCTGGAGTCAGGCTTGGGAGAGCTAAAACCGTCTCATTTTCTGCACCGGTCGCACGCGTGGAGAAACTCGGGAGATGCGTCATAACTCCCCTGCCCTCCATCAACTCCAGTCACCGCTACACTGCCACCTCGGTTTTTCTCCCTCGTGTCCCACCAACCGCTCCATGGACGCTCCGCCTTCCCCTCCGCCACCTCTCCCACCGCACCGGCGACCATGACAACTCCAGAGCAGGCCGCATCGGCGTCGGCGACATTCGCGACTACGAGGCACGCCACCTCGAAGCATGACAACGCTGATTAGAGGAGGCGAGGTCCCGACTATCATTCGACCCTCGCCATTCACGGCAATGCGCTCCCGCGCGCCTACGCGGGCGTCGATGGCCGCCATGGCTCATGCGGGAGCTCAACGGGAGAATTTTCCGACGAGAAGATTTGATCCCCTCCCTAGCATATTCGATCCCCTTCTAGGTATCAACCATCACCGTTGGGCGGAGATTAATGTCGGGGCGCCATGCGGTAGCTGTGAGACGACGCATCCGCCGAGGTTTCACCCCACTCCCCTTGTGTGCAGTCTGGTTATGATCATGATGTGATGTATGTGTTATGTTGTGCATTGTGATGCTACCGTTTGAAGGTAAGCTCACTAAAATTTGAAAGTGGTGACCACATCTCAGTGTGAGTACTCATTTGGCTATTGTGCAGACTAATAACCAGCCCACACTTTCCTCTGCTCGGCCAAAGACGAAAGCAACATACAACCAATCAAATTAGTCTTTCTAACGGTATGGATGCGACCTGGGCTATCAAACAAAGTGGACAAGTTGGCTTTTGACCCATCTCCATCCATCATGGCCTCCCAGCACATCCCAGAAGACCCAAATGAACTGTGACCTACCAATCGCACCCTTACGTATGCGATAGTGCTGAAATGGTCTCACGTGTTAATACTTTGGTCTTTGGAAGGAAGAGGTATATTCTGTTATCACCAGATTTTGGCCAAATCAGGAGATGGGCCGTAAGTGAAGATGGGCTTGAAGGATACACGCGTGGAGCATCTTTGAAGCGGCCTTGCGCGAAGAGTTTGGGCTTAATTGCCCATGTATCTGTAATATAGTAGATCGCATCTTAGTTTAGAACTAAAAGATAGAGTTTAGCCCGTGCACGGTTAGGTGCACGCCCGAATTAGAAAGTCCCTTGAACTATAAATATGTATCTAGGGTTATCGGAAAAGAGGACAATCACGTTCACAACAAACACAAATCAGGCGCATCGCCACCCCTTCTTTCGAGGGTTTCTCCCGGGTAAGCATCATGCTGCCTAGATCGCATCTTGCGATCTAGGCAGCACACGTTTATTCGTTTACCTTGTGCTGCTCGTGCTGAAGCGTTGTTGATGGCGAGTAGCACTACTTATCGTAGATGTTTTGGGGCTTGCATAGATGCTTTTCTTACGCATATCTGCTTAGCTGTGCGTCCCTCGATATCTAGCTGCCCTTACACCTATCCAGGTGTAAGGGCAGTCTTGCTTGTTCGTTGTTTAGTAGATCCGATCCGTTATAGTTGCTCCTTGATTTTTCAAGGATTGGTTTAATATCTGTATGGTTAGGCCTTGCAAACGGGTTGAACGATCCGGTAGTGCGTTAGGTATGGTTTGTTAGTCCTAAGAGGGATGTTCCGAGAATTAACTTAATGTTGGTTTTTAGGCCTCTTTTAGGGTTACTTTTCCATTATCTTTCGTGTCTATTAGGCTCAACTACGCGTAGGATGTTCCGATCATACGGTGAAAACCCTAAACTGTCGTAGATTGGTTTAGCTTTATTTGATCAAGCAGGAGCCCCATGTCATCGTTAACCCGACGTGAACCATGGGGCGATCGGCTTTGTGAGCCGATCCACAGGGCAACCTGAGAGCTGATCGGGCTCGTATTTAATGTTTACGTGTGCCATACAGAAACTAATCGAAGCAATCCAACACCTTCCGACCAGGTATAGGTCAGGTGGCACGCCCTTGCAACTAGGACGTGTGCCGGAACATTTGCGGGACGACGTCGAGGGACCAGGGCCCCCTGCAGCCTTGGAAGCCTCCTGTTTAACCACTGCTCGCCGGTGGGTTTTGGCAGGCAACATATTCTGGCACGCCCGGTGGGACAATCGGGACAATCTTCCGCAGCAACCACGTCAACATCTGCATCTGAGATGGAGGAAGAACCGGTCAAGTATGAAGATCTGCCTCCTGAGCATAAGAAGAAATATGATGATCTCAAGGCCATCTTGGAAGCCGATCTCATCGGCGCTTTTGAGAAAACCCGGTCGCACGGGATCAAGTTCAAAGGGTTCCAACCCGAAGGTGCGCTAGAGGGACTAGATCTATCTCTCCCTTCGGACGAACGTACCAGAGCCCTGCGACAGGAAGTCAACTATGCCGTGGCTCACTCTCTTCATCGACATTCTGAGAGCCTGGTGAACACTCTGGAGCGTGTCGCGCTCAATGTGGTGCAAGAAATAATGAAGCACAAGTACTCTCCGTCAGGACCTGCTTTAGGAACTCATCAAGGAGAGATACCGCTCTATACTAGGCCACCACTGCCGTACACGATGGCAGCTCCATAGCAACAAGGTTCACCGGCGTACGTTGTCTACAAGGTTGGAGGTGATCCTAGCGACTACCAATTCCTGTATGAGCCGCCCAAGGAGATTCCACATGGATACGTGTGCACATATGTGCCGGACTGCAACAACTGGATGACCCAGGTTACAGGGAAGGACGCCACGAGGAGGATCGCCGGAACAAGAGTAGTTCTGGAGCGAGTGACAGATGCTGAGAAACAGCGTGGCTAGCTAAATATGCCACCGGTACAAGTCATGAACGCTCAACTTCTGCAGCTCCTACGGTGGATGAGATCACCGCAATCATGAGAGATCAGTTCGGCATCCTACCGAAGAAGAGAATGATCGGCTATTCCAAGCCGTATCCCAACGACTATGACCTAATCCCACTACCGCCTAAGTATCGGCTCCCTGACTTCACAAAATTCAGTGGATCAGAAGGAACCAGCTCAATCGAGCACGTGAGCATGGTCTCAGCTTCAGACGAGCTGCGTGTGAGGTTCTTCTCACAATCTCTCACGGGTCCGGCCTTTGGATGGTACACCTCGTTGCCACCAGATTCAGTTCGGACGTGGAAGCAGCTGGAGGAACAATTCCATGTACAATACCATTCAGAAGCTACTGCGGCATTGCCGATCACCCAGTTCGGCAGGCGGAGAGACGGTGTCTGAATACATTCAGCGCTTCAGGACCGTCAGAACCGATGTTATTCGGTTCGCCTATCTGAGAAGGAAGCAGTCGAGCTGGCGATAGCAGGATTGTCAGCGCCGCTCAAAGATGTGACCTTCCAAGCTGACTACAATTCATTGGCGCATATGGTTCAGAAATTGACATCGTATGAACAGCGATGGCGTGTAACTCACACGTTCGTTGGGAACCCCAAGAGGAAGGTATGATGCGCACAGTAGCAAGTTTTCCCTCAGAAAGAAACCAAGGTTTAATCGAACCAGTAGGAGCCAAGAAGCACGTTGAAGGTTGATGGTCGCGAAATGTGATGCGGCGCAACACCAGGGATTCCTGCGCCAACGTGGAATCTGCACAACAAAACCAAAGTACTTTGCCCCAACGAAACAGTGAGGTTGTCAATCTCACCGGCTTGCTGTAACAAAGGATTAAACGTATCGAGTGGAAGATGTTTGCAAAGAAAACAGTAAACACAATTGCAGTAGATTGTATGCTATGTAAAGAATAGGACCGGGGTCCACAGTTCACTAGAGGTGTCTCTCCCATAAGATAAAAGCATGTTGGGTGAACAAATTACAGTCGGGCAATTGACAAATAGAGAAAGGCATAACAATGCATATACATGATATGATAAATATAGTGAGATTTAATTGGGCATTACGACAAAGTACATAGACCGCCATCCAACTGCATCTATGCCTAAAAAGTCCACCTTCAGGTTATCATCCGAACCCCATTCAGTATTAAGTTGCTAAGCAACAGACAATTGCATTAAGTATGGTGCGTAATGTAATCGACAACTACATCCTTAGACATAGAATCAATGTTTTATCCCTAGTGGCAACAGCACATCCACAACCTTAGAACTTTCTGTCACTGTCCCAGATTCAATGGAGGCATGAACCCACTATCGAGCATAAATACTCCCTCTTGGAGTTAAGAGTACAAACTTGGCCAGAGCCTCTACTAATAACGGAGAGCATGCAAGATCATAAACAACACATAAACAATAGATTGATAATCACCATAACATAGTATTCTCTATCCATCGGATCCCGACAAACACAACATATAGAATTACAGATAGATGATCTTGATCATGTTAGGCAGCTCACAAGATCCAACAATGAAGCACAACAAGGAGAAGACGACCATCTAGCTACTGCTATGGACCCATGGTCCAGGGGTGAACTACTCACTCATCACTCCGGAGGCGACCATGGCGGTGTAGAGTCCTCCGGGAGATGAATCCCCTCTCCGGCAGGGTGCCGGAGGCGATCTCCTGAATCCCCCGAGATGGGATTCGCGGCGGCGGCGTCTCTGGAAGGTTTTCCGTATCGTGGCTCTCGGTACTGGGGGTTTCGCGACGGAGGCTTTAAGTAGGCGGAAGGGCGGGGGGGCCACACGAGGTGCCCGGGGGTAGGGCGCGCGGCCGGGGCTTGGGCGCGCCGCCTGGCTCTGGCTGCCTCGTGGCCCCACTTCGTTATCTCTTCGGTCTTCGGAAGCTTCGTGCAAAAATAGGACCCTGGGCGAAAGTTTCGTCCAATTCCGAGAATATTTCCTTATTAGGATTTCTGAAACCAAAAACAGCAGAAAACCGCAACTGGCTCTTCGGCATCTTGTTAATAGGTTAGTTCCAGAAAATGCATAAATATGACATATAATGTGCATAAAACATGTAGGTATCATCAATAAAGTAGCATGGAACATAAGAAATTATCGATACGTTGGAGACGTATCAGCATCCCCAAGCTTAGTTCTGCTCGTCCCGAGCAGGTAAAACGATAACAAAGATAATTTCTGAAGTGACATGCCATCATAATCTTGATCATACTATTTGTAAACATATGTAATGAATGCAGCGATCAAAACAAAAGTAATGACATGAGTAAACAAATGAATCATATAGCAAAGACTTTTCATGAATAGTACTTCAAGACAAGCATCAATAAGTCTTGCATAAGAGTTAACTCATAAAGCAATAAATCAAAGTAAAGGTATTGAAGCAACACAAAGGAAGATTAAGTTTCAGCGGTTGCTTTCAACTTATAACATGTATATCTCATGGATATTGTCAACATAAAGTAGTATAACAAGTGCAATATGCAAGTATGTAGGAATCAATGCACAGTTCACACAAGTGTTTGCTTCTTAAAGTGGAGGGAGATAGGTAAACTGACTCAACAATAAAAGTAAAAGAATGGTCCTTCAAAGAGGAAAGCATCGATTGCTGTATTTGTGCTAGAGCTTTTATTTTGAAAACATGAAACAATTTTGTCAACGGTAGTAATAAAGCATATGAGTTATGTAAATTATATCTTACAAGTTGCAAGCCTCATGCATAGTATACTAATAGTGTCCGCACCTCGTCCTACTTAGCTTGGACTACCGGATCTTTGCATGCCATGTTTCAACCAAGTGTCACAAAGGGGTACCTCCATGCCGCCTGTACAAAGGTCTAAGGAGAATGCTCGCATTTTGGATTTCTCGCTTTTGATTATTCTCAACTTAGACATCCATACCGGGACAACATGGACAACAGATAATGGACTCCTCTTAAATGCATAAGCATGTAGCAATGATTATTATTCTCATATGAGATTGAGGATATATGTCCAAAACTGAAACTTCCACCATGATTCATGGCTTTAGTTAGCGGCCCAATGTTCTTCTCTAACAATTTTGCATGCTCCAACCACTAAAATGATAGATCCTTCAGACAAGACGGACATGCATAGCAACTCACATGATATTCAACAATAGTTGATGGCGTTCCCCAGAAGCATGGTTATCGCACAACAAGCAACTTAATAAAATATAAAGTGCATAAGTACATATTCAATACTACGATAGTTTTTAAGGCTATTTTGTCCCATGAGCTATATATTGCAAAGGTGAATGATGGAATTTTAAAGGTAGCACTCAAGCAATTTACTTTGGAATGGCGGAGAAATACCATGTAGTAGGTAGGTATGGTGGACACAAATGGCATAGTAGTTGGCTCAAGGATTTTGGATGCATGAGAAGTATTCCCTCTCGATACAAGGTTTAGGCTAGCAAGGTTATTTGAAGCAAACTCAAGGATGAACAGGTGCAGCAAAACTCACATAAAAGACATATTGTAAACATTATAAGACTCTACACCGTCTTCCTTGTTGTTCAAAACTCAATACTAGATATTATCTAGACCTTAGAGAGACCAAATATGCAAATCAAATTTTAGCAAGCTCTATGTATTTCTTCATTAATGGGTGCAAAGCATATGATGCAAGAGCTTAAACATGAGCACAACAATTGCCAAGTATCACATTATCCAAGACATTTTAGAATTACTACATGTAGCATTTTCCAATTCCATCCATATAACAATTTAACGAAGAAGAAACTTCGCCTTGAACATTATGAGTAAAGCCTAAGGACACATGTGTCCATATGCAACAGCGGAGCGTGTCTCTCTCCCACAAAGTGAATGCTAGGATCCATTTTATTCAAACAAAAACAAAAACAAAAACAAACCGACGCTCCAAGTAAAGAACACAAGATGTGACTGAATAAAAATATAGTTTCAGGGGAGGAACCTGATGATGTTGTCGATGAAGAAGGGGATGCCTTGGGCATCCCCAAGCTTAGACGCTTGAGTCTTCTTAAAATATGCAGGGGTGAACCACGGGGGCATCCCCAAGCTTAGAGCTTTCACTCCTCTTGATCATAGTATATCATTCTCCTCTCTTGACCCTTGAAAACTTCCTTCACACCAAACTTCAAGCAAACTCATTAGAGGGTTAGTGCACAATTAATAATTCACTCATTCAGAGGTGACACAATCATTCTTTACACTTCTGGACATTGCATAAAGCTACTGGACATTAATGAATCAAAGAAATAAATCCAACATAGCAAAAGAGGCAATGCGAAATAAAAGGCAGAATCTGTCAAAAACAGAACAGTCCGTAAAGACGAATTTAAAGCTGGCACCAGACTTGCTCAAATGGAAAAACTCAAAACTAATGAAAGTTGCGTACATATCTGAGGATCACGCTCGTAAATTGGCAGATTTTTTCGAATTTTCTACAGAGAACTGTGCCCAGATTCGTGACAGACAGCAATGCTGTTTCTGCGCAGCGATCCCAAATATAATATCAACTTTGACATGGAAACTTTACTTGGCACAAAAACATGATAAGGAGAGGTTGCTACAGTAGTAAACAACTTCCAAGACTCAACAAAACAAAAAATTGCTGTAGGTAAAAACATGGGTTGTCTCCCATAAGCGCTTTTCTTTAACGCCTTTCAGCTAGGCGCAGAAAGTGCAAATCAAGTAACATCGAGAGTAGAAGTATCAACATCATAACTTGTTCTAATAATAGAATCAAAAGGCAACTTCATTCTCTTTCTAGGGAAGTGTTCCATACCTTTCTTGAGAGGAAATTGATATTTAATATTACCTTCCCTCATATCAATAACAGCACCAACAGTTCGAAGAAAAGGTCTTCCCAACATAATAGGACAAGATGCATTGCATTCGATATCCAAAACAACAAAATCAACGGGGACAAGGTTATTGTTAACCGTAATATGCACATTATCAATCCTCCCCAAAGGTTTCTTTTTAACATTATTGGCAAGATTAACATCCAAATAACAATTCTTCAATGGTGGCAAGTCAAGCATATCATAAATCTTTTTAGGCATAACAGAAATACTTGCACCAAGATCACATAAAGCATTACATTCAAAGTCATTGAATTTCATTTTAATGATGGGCTCCCAACCATCTTCTAACTTTCTAGGAATAGAAGTTTCAAGTTTTAGTTTCTCTTCTCTAGCTTTTATGAGAGCATTTGTAATATGTTTTGTAAAGGCTAAATTTATAGCACTAGCATTAGGACTTTTAGCAAGTTTTTGTAAGAACTTTATAACTTCAGAGATGTGGCAATCATCAAAGTCTAAATCATTATGAGCTACAGCAATGGGATCATTGTTCCCAAGGTTGGAAAAAATTTCAGCAGTTTTATCACAAGCAGTTTCAGCAGTTTTAGCAATTTCAGGCAGTTTTGTTCGCTTTGCACTAGGAGTAGAAACATTGCCAACACCAATTATTTTACCATTGATAGTAGGAGGTGCAGCAACATGTGAAGAATTAGCATTACTAGTAGTGGTAATAGTCCAAACTTTAGCTACATTATTCTCTTTAGCTAGTTTTTCATTTTCTTCTCTATCCCACCTAGCACGCAGTTCAGCCATTAATCTTATATTCTCATTAATTCTAACTTGGATGGCATTTGCTGTAGTAGTAATCTTATTATCAATATCATTATTAGGCATAACTTTCAATTTTAAAAGATTAACATCAGAGGCAAGTCTATCAACTCTAGAAGCAATAGTATCAATTTTATCAAGCTTTTCCTCAACAGATTTGTTAAAAGCAGTTTGTGTACTAATAAATTCTTTAAGCATAGCTTCAAGACCAGAGGGTACACTCCTATTATTGTTGTAAGAATTCCCATAAGAATTACCATAACCATTACCATTAGCAGAAGGATATGGCCTATAGTTATTACCAGAGTTGTTCCTATAAGCATTGTTGTTGAAATTATTATTTTTAATGAAATTCACATCAACATTTTCTTCTTGAGCAACCAATGAAGCTAAAGGAACATTATTTGGATCAACATTAGATCTACCATTCACAAGCATAGACATAATCATATCAATCTTATCACTCAAGGAAGAGGTTTCTTCAACAGAATTTACCTTCTTACCTTGTGGAGCTCTTTCCGTGTGCCATTCAGAGTAATTTATCATCATATCATCAAGAAGTTTTGTAGCCGCCCCCAATGTGATGGACATAAAGGTACCTCCAGCAGCTGAATCCAATAAATTCCGCGAAGAAAAATTTAGTCCTGCATAGAAGGTTTGGATGATCATCCAAGTAGTCAGTCCATGGGTTGGGCAATTCTTTACCAAAGTTTTCATTCTCTCCCATGCTTGAGCAACATGTTCAGTATCTAATTGCTTAAAATTCATTATGCTACTTCTCAAAGATATAATTTTAGCGGGAGGATAATATCTACCAATAAAAGCATCCTTGCATTTAGTCCATGAATCAATACTATTCTTAGGCAAAGATAGCAACCAATCTTTAGCTCTTCCTCTTAATGAGAAAGGAAACACTTTCAATTTAATAATATCACCATCTACATCTTTATACTTTTGCATTTCACAAAGTTCAACAAAATTATTGAGATGGGCAGCAGCATCATCAGAACTAGCACCAGAAAATTGATCTCTCATAACCAAATTCAGTAAAGCAGGTTTAATTTCAAAGAATTCTGCTGTAGTAGCAGGTGGAGCAATAGGTGTGCATAGGAAATCATTATTATTTGCATTTGTGAAGTCACACAACTTAGTATTTTCAGGGGTATTCATTTTAGCAACGGTAAATAAAACAAACTAGATAAAGTAAATGCAAGTAACTAATTTTTTTGTGTTTTTGATATGGAGAGCAAGACAGTAAATAAAGTAAAACTAGCAACTAATTTTTTTGTGTTTTGTTTAGGTGCAGCAAACAAAGTAGTAAATAAAATAAAGCAAGACAAAAACAAAGTAAAGAGATTGAGAGTGGAGACTCCCCTTGCAGCGTGTCTTGATCTCCCCGGCAACGGCGCTAGAAAAAGAGCTTGATGGCGTGTAACTCACACGTTCGTTGGGAACCCCAAGAGGAAGGTATGATGCGCACAGTAGCAAGTTTTCCCTCAGAAAGAAACCAAGGTTTAATCGAACCAGTAGGAGCCAAGAAGCACGTTGAAGGTTGATGGTCGCGAAATGTGATGCGGCGCAACACCAGGGATTCCTGCGCCAACGTGGAATCTGCACAACAAAACCAAAGTACTTTGCCCCAACGAAACAGTGAGGTTGTCAATCTCACCGGCTTGCTGTAACAAAGGATTAAACGTATCGAGTGGAAGATGTTTGCAAAGAAAACAGTAAACACAATTGCAGTAGATTGTATGCTATGTAAAGAATAGGACCGGGGTCCACAGTTCACTAGAGGTGTCTCTCCCATAAGATAAAAGCATGTTGGGTGAACAAATTACAGTCGGGCAATTGACAAATAGAGAAAGGCATAACAATGCATATACATGATATGATAAATATAGTGAGATTTAATTGGGCATTACGACAAAGTACATAGACCGCCATCCAACTGCATCTATGCCTAAAAAGTCCACCTTCACGTTATCATCCGAACCCCATTCAGTATTAAGTTGCTAAGCAACAGACAATTGCATTAAGTATGGTGCGTAATGTAATCGACAACTACATCCTTAGACATAGAATCAATGTTTTATCCCTAGTGGCAACAGCACATCCACAACCTTAGAACTTTCTGTCACTGTCCCAGATTCAATGGAGGCATGAACCCACTATCGAGCATAAATACTCCCTCTTGGAGTTAAGAGTACAAACTTGGCCAGAGCCTCTACTAATAACGGAGAGCATGCAAGATCATAAACAACACATAAACAATAGATTGATAATCACCATAACATAGTATTCTCTATCCATCGGATCCCGACAAACACAACATATAGAATTACAGATAGATGATCTTGATCATGTTAGGCAGCTCACAAGATCCAACAATGAAGCACAACAAGGAGAAGACGACCATCTAGCTACTGCTATGGACCCATGGTCCAGGGGTGAACTACTCACTCATCACTCCGGAGGCGACCATGGCGGTGTAGAGTCCTCCGGGAGATGAATCCCCTCTCCGGCGGGGTGCCGGAGGCGATCTCCTGAATCCCCGAGATGGGATTCGCGGCGGCGGCGTCTGGGAAGGTTTTCCGTATCGTGGCTCTCGGTACTGGGGGTTTCGCGACGGAGGCTTTAAGTAGGCGGAAGGCAACGCGGGGGCCACACGAGGTGCCCGGGGGGTAGGGCCGCGCGGCCGGGCTTGGGCCGCGCCGCCTAGCTCTGGCCCCCCGTTATCTCTTCGGTCTTCGGAAGCTTCGTGCAAAAATAGGACCCTGGGCGAAAGTTTCGTCCAATTCCGAGAATATTTCCTTACTAGGATTTCTGAAACCAAAAACAGCAGAAAACAGCAACTGGCTCTTCGGCATCTTGTTAATAGGTTAGTTCCAGAAAATGCATAAATATGACATATAATGTGCATAAAACATGTAGGTATCATCAATAAAGTAGCATGGAACATAAGAAATTATCGATACGTTGGAGACGTATCAAGCATCCCCAAGTGCCACAAGTTCAAGCGGTCGCCGATCGAGATGGAAGAAGATGAAGATTATCGATTAAAATAAAAGGAAATTTTTAAAGACCAAGTTCTGATAAACTAAGATTTTCAGCTAAACCATTGCTAACTCTTCGATATATTTCTTGCTGAAAGTATCCCTGATCCCACTGATAACGAGTAGGCCCAAATAATTCAATTGGGGTTGTTGCTGACCCATACCACATAGTTCCAGCAACTACGAAAGCTGCAAAAAATACAGCAGCGATACTACTGGAAAGTACAGTTTCAATATTGCCCATACGTAATCCTTTGTATAGACGTTGAGGCGGACGGACACTAAGATGGAATAAGCCCGCTAATATACCCAACCATACATGTCCACCAATTATATCTTCTAAATCATCCACACTAACAATCCACCCTTCTCCCCCAAAAGGAGATTTTAGTAAATAACCAAATATAACACTGGGGCTAAGAGTCAAATTGGTAATCTTTCTTACATCTCCCCCCCCAGGGGCCCAGGTATCATATACACCGCCAAAATAAAGACTGCAAAAGGTTTGACTTTGATTTGAGCAAAACGAATTTTTGATTGCTGCTGAAGGAAAAACAGCTGAAGTTACCCGAAGGCCACAAAATCCCCACGTTACAAGAGATGAACGGCAGGCCATACTGCAAATGGCATCACACGTTCACCCATGCCACCAACGACTGCAAAGTCTTGCGCGGACAGATTCAGATGGCGATAGAACAAGGCCGATTACTCTTCGGTCAGTTTGCCATGAGAGTTGACACGCAGCCGTTTCCGGACGTCAACATGGTGGATCTCAGCCACTGCATAAGACGCGAGCCAGGTTTCTCTTTTGATATCAACATGGCAAGGCTTGCAGATCGCCATGGCAAGGATAAGCCAGAGAGCAGCCACTCCCGTGGCAAAGATAAAGAGGAGGCCGATCCACGCGACCGGCCCCAGCATGATGACAGACGTTTGACTGAGGAAGAGGTGATAAGCGTGCGGTATCAACAACCACTTTCCGGCGAACAAATATGAAAGCAATACGACCGACATCGGCGCTACGACGTAGACGGGGACGGATATCGTCGGTCCGTCGGACGGGAAATACCGTCGATACGAAGGGTATGAGCGTCACGCCAGAGGTCAAGAGAGCAAGAGGACATGGATAGGCATTGGAACTGTCCTTTCTTCAAACACTGCTGGGTCAGGAATGAGCCGATTGCCTACAATCGAGAACTGCCCAGAATGTAAAAGGAAGAGGAAGGGAACAAATGAAGTTTCAGTGTTCAAGCGTCTAGGACCTCTCACCTCGGAACAAACGAGCTGAGTCATCTCAAGATGAGGACTTCGAGGAGTCAGAAGAAGATAGATATCACCGACCAAGGTGGTGTCCTGATGGACTCAGCCACTCCCAAAAGCGCAGAGTGCAATGGCTACGAAACTTAGAGGAAGCCGAGGCGTACCTGTACACGTTGAGGAAAGCACGGCCCGATTTGGCCGTGAAAATTCAGCAAATCTGGAGACAGAGCTCGCCCACCAAAGAAAGTGTGGCGACCCAAGCGGACAAAAGCCGATGCAGGGACATCGGCTGATACAAACATGGTGTTCGTTCTCCCGTCGAGTTTTGTGCTCCAAGAGATGAGGAAGTATCAGTGGCACAGTTTGATTGCGGGCCACGACCAGTTATCTTTGAGAAGCCACGAGAGAGGAGCTACAGGCATCTGAAAGCCCTATACCTGAAGGGTTATATCAATGGGCAGCCTATCAGCAAGATGCTGGTTGACACGGGAGCAGCAGTCAACATAATGCCGTACTCCATGTTACGACGTTTGGGACGTTCCAATGAAGATCTGATCAAGACCAACGTCACGCTAAGCGATTTCAACGGCCAAGCGTCAGAAGCCAAGGGTGTTCTGAACGTGGACTTAACTGTCGGCCGAAAGACCATCCCTACATCCTTCTTCATCGTCGACAGCAAGAGCACTTACGCTGTCTTGCTGGGAAGAGATTGGATCCATGCTAACTGTTGCATTCCGTCTACAATGCATCAGTGCATCATACAATGGGATGGAGATGAAGTGGAGGTTGTTCATGCAGATGATTCGATCGACATCTCTTTGGCTGCCATGAACATCTGGGAAGCAAATGACCAAGAGCCGCTCTCTGGAATCAATCTGGACGGCTGTGAGCGCATCGAAGCTACAAAAAATGGGGTGAGGCTGGTCTTATCCACTGGCCTGACAGAGTAGCAAGATCCAAGTCTATGGACGTACGTGTGATACGTCCAATTTGCATCACTATTTTGTATCATAATTTGCTGTTATTCATTGATATATTTCATATTGGGACACAATACTTATGTTATTTCATCTATTTTGCATGTTTCATCATCATTGGAGGATCAAGCACCGGAGCCAGGATTCTGCTGGACCGTCAGAACGCAATATTTCGGAAGATCAACTGTGGAAGGGAATTTCACGTAAATTCCTATTTTTCCAGATGACGGAGGGAGCCAGAGGAAGAAGAGAGGAGCCAGGTGGGCCCAGACCATAGGCGGCGCGGCCCGGCCGCGCCACCCTATGCTCTGGGGCCCCGACCTCTTTCGCCTCCTTTTCTTCGCGTACTCCTTCGTCCCGAAAACCTAAGCCACAGAGAGGACCTCACGAAGGGTTACAGCCGCCTCTGCGGGGCGGAGAACACCAGAGAGAAGAGCTCTCCGGCGGGCAGGAATCCGCCGAAATTCCCTCCCGGAGGGGGAAATCGACGCATCGCCATCGTCATCGAGCGGGACATCATCTCCATCATCATCATCATCATCTCCACCATCTACACCGCCATCACCACCGCTGCACCTCGTCATCGCTGTAGCAATTCGGGTTAAATCTTGATTGTTTGATAGGGGAAACTCTCCCGGTGTTATTCTATACTTGTTGTAGATGCTATTGAGTGAAACCATTGAACCAAGGTTTATGTTCAGATTGTTATTCATCATCATATCACCTCTGATTGTATTCCATATGATGTCTCGTGAGTAGTTCGTTTAGTTCTTGAGGACATGGGTGAAGTCTAAATGCTAGTAGTGAATTATGGTTGAGTAATATTCAATGTTATGATATTTAAGTTGTGGTGTCATTCTTCTAGTGGTGTCGTGTGAACGTCGACTACACGACACTTCACCATTTATGGGCCTAGGGGAGTGCATCTTGTATTCGGTTGCTAATTGCGGGGTTGCCGGAGTGACAGAAACCTAAGCCCCCGTTAGTATATCGATGCAGGAGGGATCGCAGGATCTCAGAGTTTAAGGCTGTGGTTAGATTTATCTTAATTACTTTCTTGTAGTTGCGGATGCTTGCAAGGGGTATAATCACAAGTATGTATTAGTCCTAGGAAGGGCGGTGCATTAGCATAGGTTCACCCACACAACACTTATCAAAACAATGAAGATTATTTAGCCACATGAAGCGAAAGTACTAGACTAAAATCCCGTGTGTCCTCAAGAACGTTTGGTCATTATAAGTAATCAAACCGGCTTGTCCTTTGTGCTAAAAAGGATTGGGCCACTCGCTGCTATTTCTCTCGCATTTTATTTACTTGTACTTTATTTATCTGCAATATCAAAACCCCCTGAATACTTGTCTGTGAGCATTTACAGTGAATCCTTCATCGAAACTGCTTGTCAACACCTTCTGCTCCTCGTTGGGTTCGACACTCTTATTTATTGAAAGTACTACGATACACCCCCTATACTTGTGGGTCATCAAGACTATTTTCTGGCGCCGTTGCCGGGGAGTGAAGCGCTATTGGTAAGCGAAATTGGTAAGGAAAACCTTTACTGTTTGTGCTGATTTTATTTCTGCCTGCTGCTATAAATCATTATGGAGAGATCTTCTCTTCAATTTCTATTTGGGAAATCTACTACTACTGCAACGGTAGTGGATGAAGCGAGGAAGTAGTACCATATAAAATACCTATGAAAATTATTGAACGTGTTATGGATAACCGCTATGAAGGGGATGGAACTGTTCATCCTGGTGATCATTTATTGTTTTTGCATGAATTATGCGGGTTATTCAAATGTGCAGGTATTTCTATGAATGAAGTTAGGAAGAAACTATTCACTATATCGCTGTCTGGTAAAGCGGCGCACTGGTATAAATTGCTGAAGAATGGTGATTCTATTGATTGGGAGGACATTGTGCCTTTATTTTATTCCAAATTTTATCCTCCAAGTGAAATTCACAAAGATCGGAACCGCATATATAATTTCTGGCCTCATGATGGAGAGAGTATTGCCCAAGCTTGGGGGAGATTGAAGTCTTTAATGCTCAAATGCCCCATTCATGAGCTTCCTGGTAATGTTATTATTGATAATTTCTATGCAAGACTTTCTTTTCAAGACAAGACCTTGCTGGATACTTCTTGTTCTGGATCATTTACACGCAAGAATGAAGAGTTTAAAAGGGACCTTCTTGATCGGATCCAAGAAAATACTGAAGGATGGGAGAACGACAAAGATAGAGAATCAGGTATAATTTATGATTATAAATGCATTGAGGTTTTTATGGATACTGATAAATTTCGTAATATGAGTGCTACATATGGTCTTGATTCCCAAGTTGTTGCGAATCTTTATAAAGCTTTTGCCTCTCATTATGAACTGCCTAAGAAGAATTTTGATAAGTATCATGAACCGTATAAAGATAAAATTGATTCATCTGTAAACAAATGTGTAGTGGTTGAAACTGTTGATAATGTTATTCCTGAAGCTTATATTGAAAAAACTCCTTTCCCTGCTAAAATGAAGGAGTACTCTGTCATATCTAGTGCGGTTAATAAAAGTGAAAAGAAACCTAAAGAACCTGAAGAACAAATTAAAATTGAACCTGCTGTTGCAATAGTTAAAGATCTTGTGACTGAAAATGTGGAGGATGGTCATATTATTTTCTGTGAAGATGCTTCTAATATTGTTTCACATCCTAATAAATCCAAACAAGTTAGTGTTCCTATGCTATCTGTTAGAATTGGTGATCATTGTTATTATGGTTTATGTGATATTGGTGCAAGTGTTAGTGCTATTCCTTATGAGCTTTACACGGAGATTATGCACGAAATTGGTTCTTGTGAACTTGAAGATATTGATGTGGTTATTCATCTGGCCAATAGAGAAACTATTTCTCCAATTGGTATTGTTCGAGATGTGGAAGTTCTATGTGGTAAGATTAAATATCCTGCTGACTTTTTGGTACTTGGTTCTGCTGCTAGTGATCATTGTCCTATCATTTTTGGTAGACCTTTTCTAAATACTTGTGGAGCTATTATAGATTGTAAGAAAGAGAAAATTTTGACTAGATTTGCTGGTGAACCTTATGAATTTAACTTTTCTAAATTTACCAAAACTCCTTATAAAGCTGACTTGCCTAGTAATGATTTTAAAATGGAGCAGTGTGCATCTATTGTCCTTGTTCCTAATAACCCTTTGCAGCAACATTTGGAGAATAGTGAAAGTGAAGCTTTTAGGAAAGAAAGAGATGAGCTTGAGGAAATTTTTCTTCGCCAACCTATTCTCAAGCATGATTTACCGGTGGAAGATTTGGGTACAACACCGCCACCAAAGGAAGATCCTGTTTTTGATCTAAAGCCTTTACCTGATAATCTTAAATATGCTCATATTGATGATAAGAAAATATATCCTGTTATTATTAGTTCTAAGCTTTCAGAGATTGAGGAAGAAAGGTTATTGGAAATATTGAAGAAACACCGAGGAGCTATTGGCTATACTCTTGATGATTTGAAAGGGATTTCTCCTTCTATTTGCCAACATGCTATTAATATGGAAGAAGATGCAAAGCCTGTTGTTGAACATCAACGTCGTCTAATTCCGAAGATGAAGGAAGTGGTAAGGAACGAGGTATTAAAACTCCTTGAAGCTGGTATTATATATCCTATTGCTGATAGTAGATGGGTTAGTCTGTGCATTGTGTTCCTAAGAAGGGAGGAATGACTGTTGTGCCTAATGATAATGATGAGCTTATTCCTCAAAGAATAGTTGTAGGTTATAGAATGTGCATTGATTTTCGAAAAGTTAATAAAGTTACTAAGAAAGATCATTACCCTTTACCCTTTATTGATCAAATGCTAGAAAGGTTATCTAAAAATACTCATTTTTGCTTTCTTGATGGTTATTCTGGGTTTTCACAAATTGCTGTTAAAGCTAAAGATCAAGAGAAAACCACGTTTACTTGTCCTTATGGAACTTATGCTTATAGGCGTATGCCTTTTGGTTTATGTAATGCTCCTGCTACTTTTCAAAGATGCATGTCTGCTATTTTTCATGGTTTCTGCGAAAGTATTGTAGAGGTGTTCATGGATGATTTTTCTGTCTATGGGAATTCTTTTGATAATTGCCTGCGAAACCTCGATAAAGTTTTGCAGAGATGTGAAGAAACTAACCTTGTTCTTAATTGGGAGAAATGCCACTTTATGGTTAATGAAGGAATTGTATTGGGACATAAAATTTCCGAGAGAGGTATTGAAGTTGATAGAGCTAAAGTTGAAGCAATCGAGAAGATGCCCTATCCGAGGGATGTTAAAGGTATTCGTAGTGTTCTTGGTCATGCTGGGTTTTATAGGAGATTTATTAAAGATTTCTCTAAAATTTCAAAGCCTCTTACTAATCTTCTTCAAAAAGATGTACCTTTTGTTTTTGATGATGATTGTAAGGAAGCTTTTGAAACTTTAAAGAAAGCCTTAACAACTGCTCCTGTAGTCGAACCTCCTGATTGGAATTTGCCTTTTGAAATTATGTGTGATGCTAGTGATTTTGCTGTAGGCGCTGTTCTTGGACAGCGGGTAGATAAAAAATTAAATGTTATTCATTATGCTAGTAAGACTCTTGATGCTGCTCAAAGAAATTATGCTACAACTGAAAAGGAATTGTTAGCTGTAGTCTTTGCTTGTGATAAGTTTAGACCATATATTGTTGATTCAAAAGTTACAATTCATACTGATCATGCTGCAATTAGATACCTTATGACAAAGAAAGATGCTAAGCCAAGGCTTATTAGATGGGTACTTCTGTTGCAAGAATTTGATTTACATATTATAGATAGGAAAGGTGCTGATAATCCTGTTGCTGATAATTTGTCTAGATTGGAAAATATTGCTTATGATCCTGTTCCTGTTAATGATAGTTTTCCAAATGAACAATTGGCTGTGATAAAGGTGAGCTCGCGAGAGAGCCCTTGGTATGCAGATTATGCTAACTTTATTGTTTCGAAGTATTTGCCTCCAACCTTTTCAGCTCAGCAAAGGAGGAAATTCTTTTATGACTTGAGGCATTATTTTTGGGATGACCCACACTTATATAAAGAAGGAGTGGATGGTATTATGCGAAGATGTGTTCCTGAATATGAACAACAGGAGATATTGAATAAATGTCATGGAAGTGTTTATGGAGGACATCACGCTGGAGATAGAACCGCGCAAAAGGTTCTACAATCAGGTTTTATTGGCCAACACTCTTCAAAGATGCAAGGAAATTTATTTTATCTTGTGATGAATGTCAAAGAGTTGGTAATATCTCTAGACGCAATGAAATGCCTATGAATTATACTCTTGTTATTGAACCATTCGATTGTTGGGGATTCGACTTCATGGGACCTTTCCCTTCTTCAGACGGTAACACTCATATACTTGTCGCTGTTGATTATGTTACTAAATGGGTAGAAGCTATACCTACAAAAAGTGCTGATGGTGAGACCTCTATAAAAATGCTTGTAGATATTATATTTCCTAGATTTGGAGTACCTAGATATATTATGACTGATGGAGGTTCTCATTTCATTCATGGAGGTTTTAGAAAAACTCTTGCTAAGTATGGTATTAATCATAGAATTGCTTCTGCTTATCACCCTCAAACTAGTGGTCAAGTAGAATTATCAAATAGAGAGATTAAAGCTATCTTGGGTAAGACTATTAATAAATCTAGAAAGAATTGGGCTAGCAAATTGAAAGAAGCACTATGGGCTTATAGAACTGCTTATAAAAATCCTATGGGAATGTCACCTTATAAAATGGTTTATGGAAAAGCTTGTCATTTACCTTTAGAACTAGAGCACAAAGCTTATTGGGTTGTTAGAGAACTAAATAAAGATCCTAAATTAGCCGGTAATAAGAGGTTGTTGCAATTAAGTTCTCTAGATGAATGGAGAAGTGAAGCTTATGAAAATGCTAAACTCTTTAAAGAAAAAGTTAAGAAGTGGCATGATAGAAGGATCATTAAAAGAGAATTTAATGTTGGAGATCAAGTTCTATTGTATCGGTCTCGTCTCAGATTCTTTGCAGGGAAATTACTCTCGAAGTGGGAAGGACCATATGTTGTTGAGGAGGTGTATCGTTCAGGAGCAATTAAAATTAGCTCTCTCCAAGGCAATGCCACACAAGTGGTGAATGGACAAAGACTCAAGCATTATATCTCGGGTGATTCTTATAATGTTGATGTTGATATTATTCAAGTGGAAACACCGGAGGCTTTCATCAAAGGACAAATTGACAGTCCGCCAGAACTGGACTTTGAATAGGTAACAGTATAGGTAATGAAAAGTCCGCGTTTACCTTTCCGAACATTATTTCTGCTGTTTTTAGAAAATATGAAAAATTACGAGTTCGAAACGGAGTGGAAAGGACGCACGAGGGCGTGCCACCATAGGCCGGCACGGGCCCCACCCTGGCCGCGCCGACCTATGGTCTGGCCGCCTCGTTGCCCCTTTCCGACTCGTTGATCTGGAACCTTCCTTTTGTCGAAAATATTTGCTATATAATCCCCGGGACCCCTGGAGGTCCGTAATATCGTTTTCTCGTCGTGTTTTGTTTCGAGCTGTTTTCTGCCAGATTTGTTTTGATCTAGAAGCACCATGGTCTCCAACAACAAGGACAAGGAACCTTTGAAGGAAAATATTCAAGACCCGGAGCTGAAGAAAGAAGATGTAAGAGAGGATGAGGAAGAAGTGGAGGAAGCTCCGCAGGAACACCAACAAGCCACCGTCGCAAGTATTGGCGTGATATCAAATCCATCCAACATCAAGAGGAGTGCACGAATCGCTACCGGAGGAGCGGTTCCACGTCATTACTTGGCTCCAAGGACATCTTCTCCGAGCAATTACAACCCTTACCGCAATCTAATCTACGATCGTCAAACTGAAAGGACCCCCAAGGTAGTGTTGCCAAGTAATTGGGATATAAATCGTTCTGACAATGCAGGAGAGATGAAATCTGAAGTTGAAGGATGGGGAAACAATTCTAAGAGTTGGGATTCACCACCGGACATGATTATGAGCCGCGTTGAGCACAACTCGGAGATGATCCGCAACCTCACCTATGAGATTGAAGGTTTACAGGAGCTTGTCAGGAAGCTTGTCGAGAAGAATCCATCACCATCATCACCGAAGGAGTAATTCATCATCGGTATTGGCATCCCCTTGGTTTGTTCCAAGCTTGGGGGAGTGCCGCGGTATCACATCACCACCACCTTTATCTTTTACTATCAAGTAGTGTCATATCATGAGTAGGGAAGTTATCATATGAAATAGTATGCAATGTGGAAGTATCTCTCTTAGTTAGTTATATATGTATCCGTTGGTGTGAGTTATCGTTATGGAATATTAATGAGAAGTCTTATCATTTACTTTTGCACACCTTATTTTAGTTTGCAATCTCCATTATATGATTACTCTTGACATGAGTATTGATATCACTTTGGGAGCATCGAGTAAATCTATTTGGTTTTGGCAAACTTAGCATTGGTCAATAGCAACAACATCTTGATGTTTAATAAAGAGAGAAATACACTTAGATATATTACTCTATTATCTCTATGCTTAGTATTCTTAAGTTAAAATTGCTTGTGCTTATGAGAAAGATGCATGATTGTTCTATCATATGTATATTTGTTTGTTTCCCTCAACCTTTATGCTTGCTATCAAACCTTGCTAGCCAAAGACCTGTATCGAGAGGAATGCTTCTCATACATCCATAACCTTAGACCAAACCTATGCCATTTGTGTCCACCATACCTACCTACTACATGGTATTTTCTGCCATTCCAAGTAAATACTTCATGTGCTACCTTTAAATTATTCAAACTACTACTCTTTATTTGTGTCAATGTTCTATAGCTCATGAGGAAGTATGTGGTGTTTCATCTTTCAATCTTGTTGGGCGGACTTTCACTAATGGACTAGCGGCACATCCGCTTATCCAATAACTTTGCAATAAGAGCTGGCAACGGGGTTCCCAGCCCCAATTAATAACTTTCATTAATAATTCTCTTCACATGTTTTGCTCTGATTTATCAGTAAGCAACTTAATTTTGCAATAGACACTCCTCCATGGTATGTGAATGTTGGAAGGCACCCGAGGATTCGGTTAGCCATGGATTGAGAAAGCCAAGGTTGGGGGAGTGTCATCCTTAATAAAACTAAAATACATGTGTAAACAAAAGAGAAGGGGATGATCTACCTTGCTGGTAGAGATGTCGTCCCTCATGGGAGCCGCTCTTGGAAGGTTCGTTTGGCAAGGGGGTTAGAGTGCCCGCTACCATTCGTTGACAACAACAAACACCTCTCAAAATCTTACTTTTATGCTCTTTATATGATTTCAAAACTTGAAAAGCTCTAGCACATGATTTAATCCCTGCTTCCCTCTGCGAAGGGCCTGTCTTTTACTTTTATGTTGAGTCAGTAAACCTATTTCTCTCTATCTCAAGCAAGCAATTGAGTTGTTGTGAACCAATCATTTATGCTATGATTCAGTTAATCATGTTTCTTATACTTTCTTGTTTAGTACCAATTTTATCTGAATGAATATGACTTTGAAGTTATCAATGATTATGAAGAGATTGTTATGCTTAAATATGAAGGCTCAGCTATAAATTCTAATATGAAAGCTTTGCTTAGAAGTACAATCCGTTAGTAGTTCTCTGACCAAGAACGAAGTTTGCCATCACCAACTATGATTTCTTATGCACCTTTACTTGTGATTTCTCTTTACCTATTTCAAGATGAGTTATATGAGGAAGTTGTTTACTAGAATGTCTTGTGTGAATGAATATGATGCTTCTTGTCCGTATTTTATTTATCGACTCTTCACTCCATAAACATGTGGTCTTGTTTATCGAGCTCAGTTTCGCTTGGGGACAAGCGAGGTCTAAGCTTGGGGGGAGTTGATACGTCCAATTTGCATCACTATTTTGTATCATAATTTGCTGTTATTCATTGATATATTTCATATTGGGACACAATACTTATGTTATTTCATCTATTTTGCATGTTTCATCATCATTGGAGGATCAAGCAGGGATTCTGCTGGAAAAAGCACCGTCGAACGCAATATTTCGGAAGATCAATGTGGAAGGGAATTTCACGTAAATTCCTATTTTCCAGATGACGGAGGGAGCCAGAAGGGGAAGAGAGGAGCCTGTGGGCCCAGACCATGGGGCGGCGCGGCCCATGGCCGCGCCACCCTATGCTGCAGGGGCCCCACGGCCTCTTTCGCCTCCTTTTCTTCGCGTACTCCCGTCCGAAAACCTAAGCCACGAGAGGGACCTCACGAAGGGTTACAGCCGCCTCGCGGGGCGGAGAACACGAGAGAGAAAAGAGCTCTCCGCGGGCAGGAATCCGCCGGAAATTCCCTCCGGGAGGGGAAATCGACGCCATCGCCATCGTCATCGAGCGGGACATCATCTCCATCATCATCATCATCATCATCTCCACCATCTACACCGCCATCACCACCGCTGCACCTCGTCATCGCTGTAGCAATTCGGGTTAAATCTTGATTGTTTGATAGGGGAAACTCTCCCGGTGTTATTCTATACTTGTTGTAGATGCTATTGAGTGAAACCATTGAACCAAGGTTTATGTTCAGATTGTTATTCATCATCATATCACCTCTGATTGTATTCCATATGATGTCTCGTGAGTAGTTCGTTTAGTTCTTGAGGACATGGGTGAAGTCTAAATGCTAGTAGTGAATTATGGTTGAGTAATATTCAATGTTATGATATTTAAGTTGTGGTGTCATTCTTCTAGTGGTGTCGTGTGAACGTCGACTACACGACACTTCACCATTTATGGGCCTAGGGGAGTGCATCTTGTATTCGGTTGCTAATTGCGGGGTTGCCGGAGTGACAGAAACCTAAGCCCCCGTTAGTATATCGATGCAGGAGGGATCGCAGGATCTCAGAGTTTAAGGCTGTGGTTAGATTTATCTTAATTACTTTCTTGTAGTTGCGGATGCTTGCAAGGGGTATAATCACAAGTATTTATTAGTCCTAGGAAGGGCGGTGCATTAGCATAGGTTCACCCACACAACACTTATCAAAACAATGAAGATTATTTAGCCACATGAAGCGAAAGTACTAGACTAAAATCCCCGTGTGTCCTCAAGAACGTTTGGTCATTATAAGTAATCAAACCGCTTGTCCTTTGTGCTAAAAGGATTGGGCCACTCGCTGCTATTATTTCTCTCGCATTTTATTTACTTGTACTTTATTTATCTGCAATATCAAAACCCCCTGAATACTTGTCTGTGAGCATTTACAGTGAATCCTTCATCGAAACTGCTTGTCAACACCTTCTGCTCCTCGTTGGGTTCGACACTCTTATTTATCGAAAGTACTACGATACACCCCTATACTTGTGGGTCATCAACGTGGCAAGGCCGATCCCTGCGATCGGCCCCAAAATAAGAAACAAGGATCTCACTTCAAGCATGCCACGTCGTTATAGCAGAGAACCAAGAAGTTGTAAACCCTTGTTAAACATTGCAATGGAAAAGGAGGCCGATTCTAGCAATCGGCCACAAATAGTCTCAACATGCCTTCCTGTGCTCATCATTGATTTAGCAGGTGATGGAAAGGCTGGGTATGGGTTTACAGCGTGATGGATTAGAAGAGATTGACATTGGTCTGGGGATAAGCCACGACCAACATTTATCAGCAAATAGTCGGATCAATAACGCAGGGGCGATTCCAGCAATCGGCTAAAATTATTCTCACCACACGTGGTGCTGGCAAGCTTGAATTGGCTGAAAAGCCGATATCTTCAATCACTTGAAGGATTCGGCTCGGGGGCATACTCAGAGAAGGTACGAGGCCACGAAGTATGTACCCAGGAGGATCCGATTCATGAAATCGATCGGCTAATAAAAAATCGAAAATACAAAAATTTTCAGCACAGCCGATGCTCGGACATCGACTCTAGAATTACAGAGCCAACGTCACCCTTGTCCGGAAGGCGAGACAACGTTACGATTGGCCGAGCTTCAACCACAGCGTTGTTGGGATATGGAGCTGGATTTCTTCAAGGACGTTCTTCACCTCCTCGAGTTTTCGACTAATGTCTCAATGGGTGAAGAAAGCAGTACTTTGAAGCGTGGGAGTTCATCTCAACCCTGACAAACAATAAGGGCAGCATGAGCATGCAGATCAAAGAAGATGGTGAGCCAATCGGAGCAGTAAATCACAAGAATGGAGCTATGGCTGAGCGGGAGGTGCAGAAGCCGATGGTAGCACATCTGGCTGAGTTTGCATGGTGGTGTACCCGGAGGTGCCCAAGCTGGAGCTTCGTCAGCTGGATTGCATGTCCTCGATGATATCATCTTCGGTAGAGGTCTACAAGAGCAGGATTACTGGACTTAATAGGCTAACTAAAGCCTAGAGGGGTGTTTGCCCTTCAAAGTTTTCCTGGCAGCCACCTTTTTCACTACTATTCTCGCCTTGACTGAGGCTCGGGGGGCAGCTGGCCCTGAAGATCCTTTGCTCTTGGGAGCCGATTTTGGTTGAAATCGGCTAACTCTGCACCACAATTTTTGTAGTGGTGAATTGTTGGAGCGGAGCTGAGAGGAGTTTGAAGGGGGAGCCATTATCATTGATAGGCTCTGGGCCAGTTTGTTGGGGAACAGAGCATCACAAGGAAAGTTGTGAGCAAATGGTACCTGTTATGCAGATGTATCAGCTTCAACGTCAAGTTGTTTCAGCTACGGTCCTAGAAGCTTTCCTGGAGGCGTTAATTCAGGAGTTTTGCCGTCAGTTCTAACATCACGATCGGATGATTTGGAGTCCAAAATCTAAGGGTCCCGAGGCTGTGGGCTGGACCTGTTCGATTGGAAATTTGGGATCTGAATTTGAGCAAGGATTGCAAGTTACCGTCTGAGGGGATAACTGGATTGACCTGTCTTGCAATTTATTGTGAAAACTGATGCGTTGCCATCAGCTCATTGAGCATCGATCAAGTTGACAATCGGCAAAGTCAAGATAAGGGAGAATCGGCTAAATCGATATGAAAGAAATCGGCAAAGTCAAATTGGAGGAAGTTCTTCATTGATAATAAGATTTCTTACATAAAAGAGCTGATTGCTCTCAAAAGGAAGAACTAGGGGTACATTGCCCCATCTACTACTACGATCCTATTCTAAGGATCCTATCTACGGGCGTCGCTGCCCTCGTCCTCGCCGTCGCCGCCGCTGTCGGCGCTCTCTCGGCGGGCTCGTCGTCGGCGCCGCGGCCGCCGGCGGGGCCCTCGTTGTCCTCGTCCTCCTCGTCGGCGTCGTCGTCGTCGTTGTCGAAGTCGCTGAGGTTGCCCGGCCAGGGCGGCGCTTGGCCGGCGGCTCGTCGGAGGAGGTGTCCTCCTCCTCTTCCTCCTTCGCCTCCTCGGAGGAGGTGGTCGCCCAGGAGAAGCGATCGTCATCGCTCTCCTCCTCCCCGTTGGCGAGGAAACGGAGGTCGCTCTGCCATCGGTCGAGGACTTGTCGTCCTCGGACCAGACGGAGAAGTCATGGCTAGACTCGTCCCCGTCCTCTATGGCGCGGCGAATGTGGGCCGCGTGGGCCTCTATCGGGTCCCACTCGGAGGGGGGAGGAGTGGACGGAAAGGCCCGACGAAGAAGAGGATGAAGAAGAAGACATGGTGGTAGAGGAGGGTTTTTGGAGTGCTAATGTGAAGGGGATGAAGAGGGGCTGCAGTGGCTAAATAAAAGGGGATATAGCGGAGATTTAATGCTTAAGCAGTTTAGGATGTGGTGCCAAAGCTGTCAAATCGTGCGAGAGAAGTTGAGAAGGCAAGGTATCATGATGAAGAATACTGCGACGATTCTGCGCACGACATGACCCCTCGAAGAAAAAAAGAAAGAGACAGAGTGGTTTTGAAATTATCATTGCCAAAACCGGGGGCATGTGTTATCACCGGATTTTGGCCAAATCGGGAGATGGGCCGTAAGTGAAGATGGGCTTGAAGGATACACGCGTGGAGCATCTTTGAAGCGGCCTTGCGCGAATAGTTTGGGCTTAATTGCCCATGTATCTGTAATATAGTAGATCGCATCTTAGTTTAGAACTAAAAGATAGAGTTTAGCCCGTGCACGGTTAGGTGCACGCCAATTAGAAAGTCCCTTGGACTATAAATATGTATCTAGGGTTATCGGAAAGAAGGACAATCACGTTCACAACAAACACAAATCAGGCGCATCGCCACCCCTTCTTTCGAGCGTTTCTCCCGGGTAAGCATCATGCTGCCTAGATCGCATCTTGCGATCTAGGCAGCACACGTTTATTCGTTTACCTTGTGCTGCTCGTGTTGAAGCGTTGTTGATGGCGAGTAGCACTACTTATCGTAGATGTTTTGGGGCTTGCATAGATGCTTTTCTTACGCATATCTGCTTAGCTGTGCCGTCCCTCGATATCTAAGCTGCCTTACACCTATCCAGTATAAGCGGCGTCTTGCTTGTTCGTTGTTTAGTAGATCCGATCCGTTATAGTTGCTCCTTGATTCTTCAAGGATTGGTTTAATATCTGTATGGTTAGGCCTTGCAAACGGGTTGAACGATCCGGTAGTGCGTTAGGTATGGTTTGTTAGTCCTAAGAGGGATGTTCCGAGAATTAACTTAATGTTGGTTTTTAGGCCTCTTTTAGGGTTAGTTTTCCATTATCTTTCGTATCTATTAGGCTCAACTACGTGTAGGATGTTCCGATCATACGGTGAAAACCCTAAACTGTCGTAGATTGGTTTAGCTTTATCTGATCAACAGGAGCCCCATGTCATCGTTAACCCGACGTGAATCATGGGGAGATCGGCTTTGTGAGCCGATCCACGGGCAACCTGAGAGCCGATCGGGCTCGTATTTAATGTTTACGTGTCTGCCATGCAGAAACTAATCGAAGCAATCCAACACCTTCCCGACCGGTATAGGTCAGGTGCACGCCTGCAACCGCTAGGACGTGTGCGGGAACATTTGCGGGACGACGTCGAGGGACCGGGGCCCCCTGCAGCCTTGGAAGCCTCCGCTCTTCGCGCAACACTGCTCGCCGGTGGGTTTTGGCGGCAACAATTACAAAAACATAAGCATTTTTTTCTCAATACCATCCGTGTTCAACTTGCTATGTTTCCTTTTGCCAAAATGATTCACTAATCTATTACTCATCATCAGCACTACAATAAACCTTTAAAGTAATAAATAAATATAAATAAATTATTGGATCACCTAGCAATGTGTACTAGCACTAGAGCGAGCCGAAGACATGCCGTCGTACTCGTCCCTTTCTCACTACAGTAACAAAGCTTGCCGTACTAAGCTTGAAAAATGGTGGTGCTAAGAATCTGGCCTGCAACCATACCAACAAAGACAAAACCGAATGAGATCCTAGAGGATCCACCAGACAAACAACTCTAGGCGTCCTCAACTTGCTATGTAAGTGTCACACATCTTGGCTTTGAAAAAGATAGTGTTTTTCGAAGGTTCCACGGTCAAACACCACAATCCATGGCATGGGCCCGCTAGACTCTCACCTTGATAAAGGGATGAAAGGGTCCTGCTATCGATGTCCGAGCAACCTAGCAAAGAGGAAGACAACACAAGAGGAGTAGATGTTAAGTTGTTAGAAATCCAAGTGTCCTCACTCGACTCATGGGGTATGTCGCTCTTGCTCTCAAGGTGTTTGAAGTATGCGTGGCACTCGGCGTTATCTTTGGGTGTCATATGGGCTTCTCGAGCATCTAGCTCGGCGAAGTATGCTCTTATCTCGGCTTGCTCTTGTGGGGTCATCATGTATATATCTCACTAGGTAAGGTGTATGTGTATGTGGTGGAAGGAAAGCTACACAAGTATCAAACCTATCAAGAAAGTATCGGAAAAGTGGTTCAAGTCAAGAGCAAAGTCGAAATGTATCGGGGTTACTCACACACACACACACTCAAAACACACGCAAAAGGCTAAGAACTCTATATGTGGTGGGTAAGGGGTGGATAGCAAACGAAAAAGATCAACGGAAAAGTCTATTGTCAAATGTGGGTAAGATCCAAAGTCAAATGTCAAAAGTGGTGATCTATGTCAAGGAAACACGGAAACACACACAACGGAGAACAATGGGGTTAGCGCGACCAAGGAAGTGAGCAAGTGACAAAGATGGTCCTAACGAAGACTATATGCTCGGTGTCACGCCAACACAAGAGAGACCGTAGCTTGGTTGCACAAGATAGAAGCAACAAGATTTGCACAAGGGCCACTCTTCTCTTTTCTCTCTTAGTGCTCACAAACTTTGCACTCCTTTGTATCGGTGGACACACACTCTTTTTCTATTCCTTTTTCTTTTTCTCTTGTTTTTTTTCTATGCTTAAAAGCTTTATTTTTCTCTATGTATATGTCACACTTTTCCTTCTTTTGTGTATCTTTCTCACCGAGCTTGCTTCGGAGCTTTGCTCAACACAACGCACACACACACCCTCTCACGGTCGTGACACTTGTGCAATGCTTCGCAACACTCGGAAAGCCACTCTCAATGGGATAGGTACACAAAGAAAGAAACGGGGCTACAAGGGGTGAGGGTGCAAGTTATACCTATTGACGTTAGGCGGTGTCAAGCACACGAACTTGCGATGGCGAAGTGGTGGTGACGATGGTGTCGAAGATGCGCCGGAATCCGGGGTGCCGATACCGTTGTCGCGGTGTTGATGTAGGCGCGGAAGCGGTTCTCACGGTCCAAGGGCACTCCAAAACGGAAATCGGGCAAATTAAGTCAATGCCCGAAAAGTAGGGTCAAAACGAGCGGTCAAAAGTTGGTGTCCAAAAATCGTCAAAAATTAGACGTAGACTATATAGAGTCGTTGGGGGGTGTTGTTAAAGTTTGGAGTCAAACGGGCGCCGGAAAGTTATCAAAATTTGGGGCAAAAAGTGGAGTCAAATGGGCTCGGGAAAATTGTCAAAATTTGGAGTCAAGATGGTGGAATTATGGTCAAAATTAGAGGTCAAACGGGCTCCGGAAAGTTGTCAAAAGTTGGGTCAAAGTTGGGGAAAACTGGACGAAATTTGAGTCAAAAGTTTGCGCCGGGCGGAACTTCCGGTCAACTTCCGGTTAAGTTCCGAAAATACGTGAAACAGATCCAGGGGCTACTGTAACGAAAATCGCGACTTTCGGAAGTTGGGCGGAAGTTAGGCGGAACTTCCGGCCGAGCGGATGTACCGGAGGTTTTGAGCGGAAGTTCCGGGTACCGATTCTATTTTCTGGGCACTGCACGGAAGCGAGCGATGCTGTGGCTGTTCTGGTGCGCGGGATGGAGATGCAGTTGCGCGCGTTGCAAATTCGTGGGCGTTGACCTGGTGAAATTGGCGTGGGATGCGGGGCGCGTGGAGCTGGAGCGATGAGCGGTGGGCGCCAGGGGCGTGGTGCGGCTGGCGCTGTGGTTGGCCCGCAGGCGCTAGCAGCGAGCGGCGCTGCGTGGATCGAGCTCGGGGCGAGAGGGAGCTGGTTGGAGGCGGCCGGGTCGAGCAAGGACAAGCGGCGGGCAGGTGTTTGGGCGGCGTGGACCTGGCTCGGGCGCTGCGTGCGGGAGCTGAGGGCGCGCGGTGGTGGCAGCGGGGTGGGGCCAGGCGGAGGAGCGGGCGGGGGCCTGGCTTGGTGAGAGCTGGCGGCGCGGCCAGGGATGAGCGCAGGCTTGCGAGGAAGCTGGCGGCTTGGCGAGCGAGCGGAGGTGGGGCCAGGCGGCGCTGGGATGGATGCGGCTCGGGCTGCCTTTGAACACGATGAACAGGGCCAAGAACGCAGCTCAAAAATTATCAGATTCGCACCAAAATCGATGGAATTGGAAGGGGAAATTTAGGGGAAGTGTAGATCAGCACTAGAAACACCAGATCTGTGAATCAAAACCACAAAAACGCAACAAGTTCGCAGATCAAATTTCGAGCTATTTTTTGGGCCATTTTTGGGAATTTTTTTGAGCGAAATTGGAGAGATTTGGGGTCGTTCATTTGCGCTGATACTCAAGGCCACGTGTGTTGCCAGATCTCACGAATTGACCGAGGGAAAGGCGGGGAGAGGAAGAACACGAAGAACACGATGATGAACGCGACGCACGCAACACAACCCGATTCGGTTTACTCCCGATAGCCCGAACCACTATCCCGATAGAATCCCTCAAGGAGAGACAGGTAGAATCCCCGAGAAAGACCGATATACGATCTATGGAGTCACACGAGTGAGAGACCGCGGTAGAATCGCAAGTGAAAGATAAATCATATATAAGTGCGATACAACTCATAGATTTGTCTACAGAGAGAGGAGGGGTTCTAATCCCAAAGGATGGTGGAAAGCAAAGTCTCATTCAGTTATGTCTCCTAATGAAGGGGAGGTGGGAGCATATATAGGGAGCCACCAGGAGGGTAGTTTAGGCATACAAAGGGATAAAGGGTTTTTGATGCTTTTTGCAGTGGGCGTCGGGGCCAGCACGGGTAGGGCGATAGGGCGGCGCGGTAGGGCGGCGTGCGTCATCCTCGGCGTAGTGGCGGTGCGCGGTGCCGGTCTTCCTGCGTCTCCTTATCCTCGACGTTCTCTTCCATGCTTCCACGACCTCGGCCTTGAGTCCTCGAGCCTCCATAGTGTCGCCCACTTCCTCCGTACTTGGCGATGTGTTCCTATCATGGTCATATGAAGGAGGATGAAGTAGCATACCATTCATGAGAGACAATTGTAGGCACGCATAAAGGAGAAGATTCACCTTTGCGTGACGTGTCGGCGTTGACGCACATGATGCGGTGGAGACCGAAGGTCGCCCCGTATCAAACTCTGAAGCTTCAAATTGATGCCATAAGAATTGATCTGTATTGCAATTGTTGCCTGGTTGTTAAGCTGTTTTGTGCACATCTCCATAAGTGGATGAGGATCTTCATTGTGTTCAGACATTGTACCTGCCACAAGCTTTTCCAACCTTCTGCATATTACGGTGATTAGATCCCCCAGCAGCGCTACTTCAAGCTTGCCAGAAGTGATCTGAGGCATTCTGAGCGAGCCAAGTTATATGCCGATCACACTGTATTAACACCTGTACGAGAATGAGGCCAAGAAATAAAATCAGTACAACTATCACTACTGATAGGTATATCAAGAATCAGGTTGGATTCCTCATCACAGAAGAAGTGTCTAATTATATCATCATCCCAATTAAGGCCATCGTTATCAAGTAACAGACTGACCGTTTGGTTTTCGGGAAGTGGACATCTGGTAGCTGTAAAACTAAGGTTAACACGAGGAATCCAGTTTTCAGACTTCAACGAAAATTTTTGCCGTTACCAATTCACCACAGCACACCCTTTTCACCAATTGATGACCATGGAGAATGCTGCGCCAAGTATATGATGCAGATCTAGGACATGGAAAATGCTCTATAGTGTTACTTCTTGTTTTTTTGCACATAGTCTTATGTTGTATTAAGTTATCCAGTGGTTCATTTCTCGTTTTGTTTGATGTCAGCTACCATGTAGATTGGTATCATTTGCAGTACTGACTAAATGTTAATTTATTTTCGCACAAAAAGTTTCCATCGCTCATCAGTCCACATTAGTGTGATGAATATAGTATTTGCCGACTCCCAAACAAATACCAATCCTCCTCCTCTGCCCACTCCCAAGTCCAGCACCGTCTGACCTGTTCTTGCCAGAGCTGGAGATGAGTCCAAGCAGGCGTCCATCCACCTATGCCACTCCACCTTAACTATGCAGGAACTCTTCCCTTCTCCCCTTCATCGAGCATGCAAGAGAGATATGTCCAGACCATTTTCTTCTGCTATTACTAAAGCCGTAGGTAGCTTGCTAGGATTGTTCCGAGTCGTGCTTAGTTCGATGAAATGAGCGACTGAATCCAAATATATCTTCTTTTTGAGATGTTCCAATCGACCCAGTTTACTGCGATTTTATTGTAATTTTACTAGCAGCTTGATCTCCCATATTGCTGGGGTTCCAAAACCTCTTACCCCACTTCCCGCTCCACTTTACCTTAGTGTCTTTTGGGCAATAGGAAGAGTATCTTGTGTGCAGTTTTGGCATGTCGCTGGTAGGGGTTTGTAGTGTTCTGGTTTGCTCTGCCGTTTGAGTGATCTTGGTTTACACACATCACACTGTGATAAGAGGTAAACATATAATGTCCAAAGTAAATTGGCATCGCGAAGTTATCACTGATCCTAGCTGAAATGGTGGCTATCAATAGAAGTGAGAATTGCGGGTTGAACATAAAGGTCAAAATATTGCATGTATTGTTTAGTTCTGAACATGGTAACATGGCACGCTCAAGCCCAGCAGAATGTCCCCTTCAATGACAGAACGACAGAATATCTTTGATTTGCATATGGTTGTAAACTAAATATGCATTAACCAGGGCGAGTTTTGCATCATATGCCTTCATTTCTTGTATCTAAAGTTTGACAATATTGTTTCATGACTGCTAATTTTTCCTATCACAGGTTCCAATTTTTTTTTCCAATCACCTTATTCTTGTTTGCTGTGCTTTAGCCTGTTTGCCTTGCTGCTCACTTGATCACATACAGACATATGGATGATCATAGAGTTGGTAAACAGTTTACTTTCCAGGATAGGACCTCGTTGACATATAGATTTCACTTTCTTTGAAGGCCAAAATACACAACAGTAGGTACACACACAGTTTTTAGCCACTAATTTGTTTTTTTTTTCTGGAGCATGGACTTTGGATATTAGTTTCTGGTGTGTTATTGTAACTCTTAATTGTTTGGATGCTGTAAATTCTCTTCTTATCTGTTTGACAAATGGTAACCATTGATCACTGAAAAATCAGAGAATAGGTCTATTTGCATTTATCTTATCAGACTGCTGATGTTAAATTTTTTAAAACATGTTCACATCTGCCAATATTCTCTGTTAGTTTTTCCATTTACATTTTAGTCTTGAGATTGTTTGGGAAGGAAAAAGTATTTAACTACAAACGATTTCAGGAAGCGAAGTGCACTGAAGTCTGAAGAGCTGAACCTCTTGTCAGCTCCAGCAAACTAGCAGTCTTCTATCACCAAACAAGCTAAGGGCCGCGATGTCGTTACGACAGCTACTTGGATGGTCAGAAGGGGACGTGATGCGGCCAGAGTCAAAGCCCTGCTCCCGTCTGATGCGTCACACTGCTGGCATCTTCTCCGTTGGTGGCAGCCTTGCTTTCTGGGTGCTCTGCCGCCTTCACTATGGTAAATTCTTTGTGACGGTCTACATTTACTCGATAACAATATTTGTTCCTGTTCATCTTTCACACATATATTTGTTAATATTATCGCGAGTTTGTGAATCGGATTATTTTCTATCATTATATGAGTATGACAAGTATTGTTTTGGGTGATAGTCCTTCCAACGAAACTGAAATTTTGTAACTATTTCGCTGACGCTGTGTTCATTCTGCAGGTCCAAGGATAACTGTTCCAAGGAGTCTCAGGTGGGCATCATGTGGAGCAGTCTCTTGTAGCGCGACATCGGCGGTGCTTGTGCGGCTCTTCAGCCCGGAGTGTGAACCGCAGAACATAGCAGCCTATGACAGACCTGAGCACAGGCCTGCATAGTTTCATGAAATCTCAGGGGCCAGTCTACGAAGACCCATGTGAGCTTTGCTGATTCTGTTCAGGAGGTCGACTTATGTCTCCGTGGAATATGTTTATGAGTAATGTAGCCTGCTCTTAATCTGAAAACCTATCTCCCACGATATTTTCTGGCTCGCCATCATTTTTTACTCTGATGATCTGGTGCATGTAGCATCAAAGTTGTTTCTCCAACGCTTGCAAATCGAGTATGGTGTACTGGAATCGAGGTGCCACATTTTCGAAATAATGTGTTAAATTTTTACTTATACCGTGTGTTCTGCTTTTCCTCCCAAACGTTGTTTATTTTGTGCACTGTAGAGGTAAGTTCGGTTAGGACCCGAGAGTTGATTTCCGGCTAATCCCGATTCCGTCTCAAACTCTCGATCCTTCATCCACCAAATCAAGGCCCGGATCGGACTTGGTAGCCAGTATTGCCGTAGCCCGTAGGATATATATATTTCGCTCGCGTCGAAAGTCGAAACACAAGGAGAGTTGACGTCGCGATGGAGCTGAAGCTGTGCTACTGCTGCCCACCGAGCACGCCGGGCCTAGAGTCACCGGGCGCGGACGCCGGCCACTACGAGGAGCTGCCGGTGTCTGTGCCGCCGCACGTGCCGCAGGGGCTGTGCAGGGACGACGAGCCGGGCCTGGACGGATGGGAGGAGGGCGCGTACGCGGAGGCGGCGGAGCAGCTGCCTGATCATGATCACCCCGACGGCGCGGCGATCATGGAGAAGGGCGGCGGCGCCGGAGCAGCGCCGACACAGTGGCTGCGAGCCGCTTTCGCGTCGGTCTGCAGGATGGTGATGATGTCCGTCACGCTCTGCGGGCACTTGTGATGATGAGTAAACTAGATCGTCGTGCGTGGGCGCTCTAAGTCTCGACACTTACCACGGGACATCGGGACAGCAGCTAAAGCGCATCACGTCGAGTCTGGTGGCCGGCAGATGCGCCTCGACGTGCAGGGTTTTACCTGCGCCGCACAGGTTGCAATCGTATATCATCGGGACGGATGCGATATGGATCTGTCTGTCGTCTCGGAGCAAGAAGAATCTATGCTTCAAACATAGACGACCACGAAAAGCGTGGCAAGCGCAGGCTCTGGAACTGCAAAAGTAAAGCGCTGGCGGAACTGGATTCTGGAGCACCTTGTTCGATCCATAGACTTCGCATTGCAGCATTATATCGTATTTTTGCTTCCAGGAAGTATTCCTTTGTGTGTAGTTATTTTTATGTGTAATCAGAGTGACCTAATAGACGAGTTTACCGGCATCGAGATTCAGTAGCCTAACTGAATCAATTGTCCAAGTCCAATAATCTGCTCTCACGATCAAATGAGTACATGTATCTTTAAACCAGTGAGATCAATTTTATTATTGAGTGGTGCGAAAAAAAGTAGGATATCCAAAACAACATTTTTTTGAAATCATTTGTTTCACATTGCAGTACGATCCACAAGTCATGACACATCAGTTCGTATGTTTTCCTGATTTCTTTTCCTTTTTTCTATGTTTTTATTACATGACACATCAGTTCGTATGTTTTCCTGATTTCTTTTCCTTTTTTCTATGTTATTATTATTATTATTATTATTATTATTATTATTATTATTATTATTATTATTATATCTTTTGTTTTAATGTGTTTCAAAGTGGGCCTTAAAGTCCTCTTAAAAACATTTGAAGGTACGTAAAACACCTTCAGCTATCAAGAAAACAATTGGAAGCGAGTTCGATGAATCAACATACATGTCAAAATTAGGAACGGAGAAAACCCTTGGGGGCCTTTCTTGTTTTCTCCGTGATTTTTTCTCGCCTCCAACGACTCATCTAGTGCAGGGAGTTGTGACAAACACCGTGTCAACCCTTGGCATAAACGCAAATTGGTCCATATGAAATAAAAATTTTGTGCCCTTTATTTGAACCCGCGTTTGACAAAGGGAAGCCAATGGTGTCTTGGTGCTGTTCATCAATAGACGAAATGTCGTCCAGCTCTTTGAATTGACTTGGCTGTGGCCTCTGGTACATTGACATGGTTTTTAATTAGTCTGTTTGTTCCGTACAAAAGAGACGCACATTTCTCCCAACATTTTTTTGTACAGGAGATACGTTGTATTGTCAATGTTTTTTTTTCCATATTATCTTTACATACATCCATAAAAGAGAATCCATATTTTTTTTGAAGACCTGAACTTTTAAGGACCAATAGTGTAGGGCTCATCTTAAATAAAATGTTTATATGAGTTGTTGACAGTTCAATATAGACGACAGTTTCATAATTAGCTGTTCAAGACCAAGCAAAAAAGCTTAGGATTTAAAAGTATTTTGTTCTTTAATTAACAAAGGGTCATCAGGAAAAATGCAGCTCAAGGAAAGATGCATGATGCATGAATCTGGCATTCGGGAGAAAAATCTGACGTGTTTGAAGTTATCTACGACGAGCTATGGACCAGTTTCTGAACTTTTTCTGAAATTTTCCACCTTCTCCCGGCGTCCCCACTCCCCACTATCCCAATCCACTCCCCTGACTTGTCTCTCGCTCTCAACCAAACCACCACCAGCCCAGTAGCAGCAGCAGCGCGCGCGGCAATGGCGGACCCCGTCGAGGTCGTGCGACGCCTCTGCATCCGGTTCCCTCCGCGGACGCCGCCCCCGCAGCGCTCCAGACCGCCGCGATGCGTCTTCAGGACTCGCCTCCGCCTCCCGGGCTCTCCCCTGTCGCTCCGGTGCCGCGCGCTCGACGCCAGCAAGCCGGCGGCGGTCCAGGGGGAGCAGTGCGAGGACGACGACGACGAGGAACCCTACTTCTCAGTGACATCGTCGAGACTGTCGGAGGTCGATTACCTCGGGGAGAGCACCAAGGGGGATTTGAACGTACGGAGGAGGCACCTCGACGCGCTCGGTGAGCTCCGACCTCTATAATTCTGATACTTCTTTAGTCCATGATTCTCTATGATATTATTGGGGTGGCATCAGATGATCGCTCGGGATGTTTTAGACAAAACCATCAGCCATATAATCGATTCTTTTTTCGATGAACTATACTGTAAAAACATCAGAATTATGCTAGAAAATGACTATAATTACTCGGAAATCTTCTTGAATTTTAGGTGGGAATGGAAAGTCAACGTTGCATGGTCCTATAGAGGAGATAGCTTGGAAAGAAGCCAGAGAAGCTGAAACGTTGCTCAGTGACTTGGGAATTGCAGTAATATTCTACCCCATTAATTATAGCATGATTTTCACCTTCCTGGTGTTTGGTATGCTTCTTCTATTTCTGTCCTGCTCCCTAACATTTATTCTGTACAACTCTTAAAGATCTGTCTGCTTCCTGGCTTTCAGCATGAGCATCACCCTCAGTTTGTATCAAAAGCCTGATGACAGAACTTTCATGATTTTTCTCATTGTTGTGGTAGCACTAATATTAACCAATAAAGTAATAGGAGTATCAAGAAAGAATGACACGGAAGTAATAATACAGGAAGTATTTTCATTTATATGCTATTCAATTGGAGTGTCCACAGTGGCAAAAAGGTTGTTTTTCGGAAGATCCTTAACTAAGCCCAGATGTTTCTTGAGTAATTAAATACATACCTAATTTCAATTCACTTAAATAAATTCCTATTTCACCTCAAGTGTCTTATTTGGAAGTTGTTTGAAAGTGCCCAATATTCAGTGAACGTTACTGCAGCACATACATCATAAGGGAAAAACCAAAATATTCCAAGAAATGATGAATAGATGATTGCATATAATATGTTAAAATCTGAAGTTGCATGGTCAATTCTTAAATATAAATTCTGCAACGTAAACATAATATTTATCTGCAATTATTGTCTGACTGCTAAAGTTTGATTGTTGAACTCCCATGGCTGTTTTTTGTTTTTTTGTTTTTTTCAATCATATGTATCGAGCATCGTGATGATGGAGAACTAGTCAGCCTCCCAATGACACAGGAGTGCTGTCTATTTTGCTAAATTCAGGATCCTTTAACAGTAAGGAACTCTCCTCGTGGAATTTTCTGCACCAGGACGCTGAATCTCCGATCTATCAGTGTCATTGGCTATGACATGGATTATACCTTGATTCACTACAATGTGATGGTAACTTCAACACCTATTTTCTTGATTTTTCTACTCATTGTTCTGAAGCTGAGGAATGCATATGTAGAAAGTACGGGACACATTTGTTGAACTGATACTACATGCAATCCTGAAACATATTTTTAGGAGTGCCACCATGTTCTTTATGATTTTCATTGTGCTTATTATGTTAGAGTGCATAACGTAATGCCGTCTTAGGAAATTTGTGTAGGCCTGGGAAGGACGTGCATATGACTATGGGATGGCCAACCTGAAGGGCATGGGTTTCCCTGTTGATGACCTTGAATTTGATCCTGACCTGGTAATGTACCTGTGTCTACTTCATCCATAATACCTCAAAAGACATACATTAATCTTAGAGTTATAACTGACTACTTTTCCACAGGTTATTAGAGGTCTTATTATGGATAAAGTAAAAGGAAACTTGGTAAAAGCTGACCGTTTTGGCTACATAAAGAGGGTCATGCATGGTACCCGGATGCTGCCCACTCGTGCTGTGAGGTAGACATACATGTGACTTTTTGTCAAATTTTTCACTCCAGGGAGAATTATAACTCTTATTAATGTATGTGAATAGTGAAATATATGGACGGGAATTGGTGGACCTGCGGAAAGAAAATACATGGGAGTTCCTTAATACCCTTTTCTCTGTTTCAGAAGCTGTTATGTTCATGCAGGTCACTTACCCTTTCCGATAATTTTCTTCTGTCATTTCACTTGATATGGTTGACATTTGATTTCTCTCTGTAATAAACACAGTTTTTTTAGAAACAGAGTATTTGTCAATATTACTACAAAACTTGGTAAGAATTGCAATGGTGGTTTAAAATCAGGGAGAAATAGTATGCTAAGTTCTAGCCTGTTAAAGCTCTTCTTGCTAGTTATTTTCACTTTGACATATGTTACGTTATAGGCTCAATGGTGCGTACATTAATTTGATGTACAGATTAATTAGAAGAAAGGATACCATGTGACTGTGTGGATCCAACTACCAAGCTACCGTCAGTCTGTCGGTAGTAGTGTTGTTTGTAGCAGTAATGAATGGGACATTGGGACTACACGGTATTTGGCTTGCAGTGGGGGTTTGGTTGAGCATTTCCTAAAAATGCTTATGTAGCTAGGTTACCCCGTGTTCACAAATTGAACAGTATGTGTTCCTACTTCATATACATTAATATGATTAGTCCTACTTTGACTAATTCAGGAATACTGAGAGTAGCAAATAAATAAACAAAAAACAAGGTTACAACCTTGAAACTATCATACTAAACCTTTTCTCAAGTTAAAATTGAACCATATTTATATGGACATTGACATTCGTGTTTTTTTCAGATGGTTGACAGGTTGGACCAAGGATTGGTACCTGCTGAACTTGGGCCACTGGATTACAAAGGACTGTACGATGTAAGAGCACTACTGCTTCTTTTACATGACTACCTTCGTTGTGTCATGACATTTGGAGCCTTTTGGTTTCAGGCTGTTTCCAAAGCACTTTTTCGAGCACATGTAGAAGGTCAACTCAAGGTAGTTTTTGGTCATTTATATATTATTTATGTGATACTTGTCTTAAAAAAATTTAGCTGGTCGAAATGTAGAGCGAAATAATGGCTGAGCCAGAGCGATTTGTGGAGCCTGATCCAGAACTGCCTCTAGCTCTTCTAGATCAAAAAGAGGTTAATAACTGTCATCTTAAGAGCTTATGATCCATTTGAAATAGTCATTATACCTCTGTACTGAATGACTGATTTACCCTTTTCAACTCATTAGGCTGGAAAAAGGCTGCTTCTAATTACTAACTCAGATTACCACTATACGAACAAAATGATGAATCATGCATTCAATCGCTTTCTTCCTAATGATATGGGATGGAGAGATCTATTTGAAATGGTGAGTATTTATGTCCTAATTAACGGTAACTATACTTGTCAGTACTTCCTTGTTATCATACTTCAGATTTCATGAAGATCAATCTATTCTTTGTTACTGTAGGTTATAGTCTCCGCGAGGAAACCAGAGTTTTTCCAAATTTCGCATCCATTATACGAGGTTGTAACTAACGACGGATTGTTGCGTCCCTGTTTTAAAGCAAACTCAGGTGAAAATCTTGACATTATTAATGATGTTATCTGACTCTTAAAAAATCTCTACTGCTTGTTCTTTTTTTCGAGAATACACCCTAGATAGGTGTATCAATCATATAGAAGAGTACCAAGATGGCAAAGATTGCGCTACCACAAGGGGGGCAGCTCCCCAAACACATGCCTACTCTCCATGCTGCCACGGTACAACGGTCGGCTCAAGAAAAGCAAAGAAAGTGCCACGGAAAAGCTTGGCTAGGCGCCACCGCTCGAACTCCACCCGTACTTTGTCCCTGATGGAGCCATGCGAAGCCACTGCTCCGTTGAAGACCACGTCGTTCCTATGCCTCCAAATGCACTAGAAGACAAGTATGATGGCAGTCCACATGTCCCGTCTGTGAGCTGTCGGGCAAGCCCGGGACGTCCACCACTCCAGCAGATCGGTGTCTGGGTCCGGGAGCCACTCCTCCTTGCCCCAACACCTAAGAGCCCATGCCCAGGCCTCCCGCGCCACCACGCAACCCAGCAGAAAGTGTTGCAAGGTCTCCGGCTCCTGATCGCAAAGCGGGTAGGCCGACGGACACGGCAAGCCCCGACGTCGAAGCCTATCCGCCGTCCAACAACGGTTTTTCGAGGCCAGCCATGCAAAGAACTTGCAACTGTACGGCACCCTAGACCGCCAGATCTCCTCTGAGATGGGGGCCCTCACCTGGCCTGCAAAGAATGCTCTGTACGCCGACTTGGCGGAGTAAATGCCATCAGTCGACCACCTCCACAGCAACACGTCCTCCCGCTCCGGGACCAGCTGGACGTTCGCCAGCCTCTGCCACAACATGAAGAACTCCGGGAGGGCTGCCTCATCCATGTCCGGCCCACAGTCCCTCAGCCATTGGCCGGCCAGGCCCTCTGTCACCGAGCAAGCGGTGATCCTCCTACGCGAGACCATCTTGGTCACATTTGGTGCAATCTCCGCAACTCTCAAACCGTCCAGCCACCGATCGGACCAGAACCGAGCCCGCTCGCCATTGCCCAGAACATAATAGGTGGCCGCATCAAAGATGGCGGTGCAGAGGCTGGGGAGCTGAATGTTAAACTCCGCCCAGTCCTTAGAGGGGTCCACTTTCTGTAGCCAGGCCCACCGGCAGCGGAGAGCAAGATTAAGCAAGCGGAAGTTCGGAATACCTAGACTGCCGAGGTCCTTCGGGGAGGTCACCTTGTCCCAAGCGACCAAGCAGTGACCGCCTTTGACCTCCTGCCGCCCTTTCCAAAGGAAGGCCCGGCATATCTTGCGCAGCGCCTCAACAACCTTCGGCGGGATGTCGAGCGACATCATGGTATGCACTGGGATCGCCGAAAGCGTGCTCTGGACAAGAATGGTCCTACCCCCACGGTTGAGGAGTTTGGCGCACCACGGTGGAAGCCTGGTGGCTGCGCTATCCACGATCGGCTGCAGCTGGGCTGCCGTCACATTTCTAAGCCCAAGAGGGAGGCCCAAGTACTTGAACGGGAAGGAGGTAACCTCGCAACCAAGGATAGAAATAGCCAGGGCCACCTGCTCATGCGAGCACCGAATGGGTTGGAGCGAGCACTTGGCCAGATTGGTGCGCAGCCCCGACGCCACCCCAAAGTCCTCCACAATCTGCGTGCAGGTGCGCAGGTCTACCTCGGTGGGTCTGATGAAGGTAACCACATCATCGGCATACATCGGCGTGCGATGCCGGAAGCCACTAGCCGAGAGCTCGGTGAGCAGGCCCACGTTCGCCGCCCTCTCAAACATGAGGTGCAGAACATCCATGACCGTGTCGAAGAGCAAAGGGGAGAGAGGGTCACCCTGTCGCAGACCCCGACGGTTGTAGATGAGCTCCCCAGAAGCTCCAATCATGAGCACGCGGGTCGAGGCAGAGCTGAGCAGCCCCCCGACCATCGAGATCCACTTCCGGCCAAAGCCCAACTTGGCCAAAACCTCGAGGAGGAAGGCCCAATCCACGGTGTCGAAGGTTTTCGTGATATCCAACTTGAGGAGGATAGCATCCCGCTTGAGCGCGTGGAGCTTCCGAGCCGTATAGTGCACCAGCTGAAAGTTGTTTTTGTACTGTATGAACATGCTGAAATTCCAGGCTGCTAGTTGATATGGTAATTTGATTGTAATTCCTGTTTTTATTTATTTATGAAAACATTAAATATTGAATGGAAATTACATAATTATTTGAAGACATATTCAGATTGACCAAGTGGAATAAAAATAAATAAATTTATTCATGCTAGCATATGAATAGAAAAATATTATGCATACTATTTACCAAAAGGGTATCCTTGGCTATTTTAAGCTTATATTTCTAGATCACGAAACCTTGATGTCTTGTTTCTATCATGTGCATGTGTATTTTTTTGATGTATTGGTTTGATCGGAAGATTTTATTTTTTCTGTGGCTGACTTATTACTCCTCTCTTAATTGGGTATTTAGGTGGCTTGTACTCTGGTGGTAGTGCTCAGATGGTTGAGAAGTCCCTAGATATTCATGGAGATGAGATATTATATGTGGGGGACCATATTTTCACAGATGTAAGCCAATCAAAAGTTCATTTACGATGGAGGACAGCATTAATATGCCGAGAATTGGAAGATGAGGTTAGGTTGCTTACTTTCGTCACCAGTTTATATAAAACCAAGTTCTGTATACGCAGCATTTAGCATTAGTATATCACATTCCAGGTATAGGAATATGAGGTAAAAAAAATCTTCTGTGGAAAGTTTACCAACTCTGTCACTGGGAACTTCGCTGCAGAATTCTTTACCATAATTTTGCTTGATTGAATAAATTGCACTAGATTCAGTACAACATGTGATGCCAAATGATGATAACTTATCTTTAAGACATTAACCATGTTTAATATTTTGTATCTCTTGATCTCTACACCTCTGAAACAAGACCCAGAAGAGGTCACATTTAGTTCTAATGTACTCCCTCCGTTCTTTTTTAATTGACTCAGATTTAGTACAACTTTGTACTAAATTTGAGTCAATTAAAAAGGAACGGAGGGAGTATATGTTATGTTGCTGATAAAGGTACTCCTACTATTTTTCTGTAGTGACTGATTTTTTATTTATTTTGTTCTCTTGTATTTGCAGTTTAACGCACTTATCCAGAGCCATACTCAGAAAGAAAAGCTTGTCACACTTATAGAACAAAAGGAAATTGTGGGAGACCTTTTTAACCAACTGCGCCTCGCTCTACAGAGACGCACAAATTCACGTCCTGCACAGGTATTAAGAGTGAAGCCATAATGCCTTTGCAAGATTTAACATATTGATTTTTTTTTCGCTTCAGAAGCTTGAGATTTTACCCATTAACAACAAATTTCAGCAACGCACTTGTGTAGCACAGAAACATCTACAACTTAAGCCAAAAGCAAAGATAGTCTCATGATTTTGTTTTGGTTTGCAGGCTGTGACTTTTTTTGTTGCAAGTTCTTAAGATGCTTGTGCTAATGTATCAGTTTTACTCATTTCCAGACGCTTTCTGCAACTTGTATGAATGATCAGGAGCTTACAGAAAGTATGCAAAAGTTGCTTATTGTTATGCAGAGATTAGACGAAAAGATTGCACCATTGCTTGAATCGGATGGAGAACTTTTCAATAAAAGGTATAATGAGCACTACTGCAAAGTTCCTATGAGAATATTTTGATGTGAGAAGTAAATCAAATGTGATTGTCCTACGTGTTCCTTGCAAAAGGAATACCTGCTAATTCGCAAAAAAAAAAACCTGTTAAGTTTGGTTGCTGTAAAATCTCAGGGCGTAACTTTATTTTGCTTCGTATTTATAATATCCATGATTCCATTCGCTCTGGAACCAATATCCTATCTCGTTCATGTATATTTTATTTACGCTAAAGTTCACTTATCTCCTGGTGCATTGCATGCACATAGAAGATAAACTAAGCAAATGTTATTTCCACTTTAAGATGGGGTTGGCTGTCGCGTGCTGGCCTATGGGACAAGAGTCATCTAACCAGGCAAATTGAGAAGTGAGTGGTTATGTTTTCATAGTGATGCATATTTTACAGACCCTGAGCTTGTTTGTGATACAACTATTTTTTTTTCCTTTGTTGTAGATATGCTGATATATACACATCAAGGGTTTCAAATTTTCTACACTATACTCCATTCATGTATTTCCGATCACAAGAACAGGTATATGCACAGCTCCATACAATCTGGTGCCCTCTTACCTCTGTCAATTTTGCATGATTCTCATGTTTATTGGTTAGATTTTAGAGGCGCCAATTCTTTAATACGATTAGTGAAGACACATTACAGCAGTAAATAGGATGTGTGCAGTCACCCCTGCAAATTCCTTAGACTATGTGAACGGAATGGTAGACATGGTTTTAGAAAAAAGAACGGTTCTAGTGAAGTGATCTTCGTTGTCACTTGGCTTCAAATAATTATCCTTTTGCTGCTAGCTGCACACACCTCGGCATCGAAAGCATTTTGTTCTTAGTCTGCTGGTTATGCCATGAGGAGTAGGCAGAGGTGGAATGTTTCTCATGTCTCTTGTCTCGTGAATCCATCACCTCCACAGAATTCATTTAAAAATATAGTTCACTGAATGTCTGAATCGGCATACCTGTTTTCCTCAAAAGATCTGCATACCTGGAAAGCGCAACAATAGCTGATACTAGTTCTATAAAAAAAACAGTAAAAGTACATAGACATGAACACATTATTTGTGTATGCTAACTGTTTGGCCTCTACTTTTTTTTGCCCATTGTTTTGAAAACAAAACTAGGATATATGAGCATTGCTTGCACTGATGAATTACTGTTTCACATCTTCCATTGTTTGTTGTTTTCACTGTAATTTTGCTAATCTTTTAAATGTATGCTAGACGCTTGCACATGACGTTCATTCCTATTCGCGCGGTCAATAACATTGGTGTCAACGGCGTGGTCGATGTTCAATTCACATGCGGTAGATTAGGTGATGGGGAAAAGAAGAGGTAAAGGAATGCAGTGAAGCTGGTTGTGACTGTGGCCGTGGTTGCTGGCTGCAACAGCATCTGGATACCATTGCAAAGACTGCTGACTCAGGAAATCTTGGGATGTGTAAATAATTTATAATCGCGTGCATGTGTAAGTAATTCATTAGCTAGGTGTAAATTGTTAACACGATTAAAAAAAACTTAGAATAAGCAACGTGGTTGATCATTTGTTTTTGTTTTGGTTTATTGAGGAATAATAACGACTAATGTGACAAGATGGAAGTGGAGATCCGGTGGGTCATTATGTAATCTTGTCCAAATATATGTATAATGAAAAGGTTGCATCTCTGTGACCATTGATGAAATTTCACCTCTTCTTGGGGAAACTGTGAGCTTTATTACGAATTAATTATTCATATTGCGGAGAAATGTGATTTTGGTAAACAGTCACCCGGGCATGGTCACTGTGACCCCCTTTTGTGAGGGGGCACCTCTTCTCCCAAAGTTACATGGCTATTTCGACGAATTCCTTAGAGAGAGTTGTCTCGCGCCCGTAGGTATTCTCTACCTACCCACCTGTGTCGGTTTCGGGATGTAGCCTTTTGTTCAAGGCCGTTCGAGCTTTTCCTGGGAGTATGGCATCGGTTACATACTTCAGTGCCGTAGAACCTGGTATGAGCCTTGTAGAGAAGCAATGCTTAAATTCCAATTCAACTAGTTCAAGAAACATGTGGTATTTCCTCTCTTCTCCCACAAATGCTTAACTAGATCATTATGCAATTGAGTATGCTGTGCATCTCCAATTTCCTGATGCATGGCGAGGAAAACGGAAAACTCGCTAGGTACCTTAGTCAAGTTGGGCAAGAGGTCCTTCATGATTAAATGGATGGTGATGCATGTAAAATGCATGCATGAACTTTGTCCTTTATTATATTGAATTCCCACGCATTTGCAACATATATGATGATAATACCATGTTTTACATTAATTTACGGGGATTTACCAATGATCCCCTTTATTTGGTTTATAACCCTGCAGAACAGAAAAATCCTATTTCGCGTATTTCTCACTTTTAGAGACCTATACGGAGTTAAATTGACATAGGATTTTTGGAGCATCATTTTTTCGTCGGGAGGAACACAATGGACTTTTGAAGCACACCTGGAGAGGCCCGAGGGCTGAACGAGCATAGGTGGCGCGACCCAAGAAGCTGGCTGCGCCACCCACCTGTGTTCGCTCCTCGGTCGTCTGATTGCGCTGATTCTTTCGCCCACCGACGTATTTTTTTCCTAAAAACGACTATATATATGGCCCTGAAGAGTTCTCGGGAGGAGAGTGCCGTAGAAAGACAGAAACACCAAAATGGAGGCTGTTGCAGAGAAGATTGAAGGGGGAAACTCCGCTGGGATCACCGATGGAGGGATCTCCACCTTCTCCAACGTCTTCATCATCATCACCGTGACCAAGAGGGAGTAGTCCACCTCTGGACTATGGGTTTGTGGCAGTAGTTTGATCTATTTCTCTCATGTTCTTCATAGTACTTAGTGCCAATATGAGCTGTCTATCATGATTATGGTCATATTTGTAATACCTATGTGGTGGATCCTTGTTCTATGATATTTTTATATGAGATCTGATCTTATTATATTTGTGAGATGTGTTGATAAATACATATTATGTACCCCGTTCTTAAGTTTATGTTCTGATCCAACATCTATGCAAGAGCGTGTGTGGGGTGATGTGTGTATTAGATGAATTAGCAGGGTTTTAGTGATTGGATAGTGACAACATGTTCAAAGCTATCATGGCTTTGCCTTTCTTTTGCTACCTCACTAGGGATAAAGTGAATGCATGTGCTATGTTCATCATGTGACAATAATGATGATCTTGTTTGTTCAAGGTAGTATATTTGATATTCAAACTTCATGTCAAAGTACTTATTGATATGCTCTGGTAATTCTTAATACAAGATTGATGAAGTTTCGTTCTTGTGGAGCATAAGAGAGGTGTGGTGCATCATCTCTATGTTAGGATGTGATGCTCATATTAATTTTGATCTTACATATAATATGATTTGCACCTTCATATCTCTTTGATGAATTGCTTTTTGTCCACCACAACCTTACGAGAGAATAGTCAAGTGAACTCATGAACCCCGGTCCACTTTTTATCATAAGAGACACCTTTATATTGTATTTACATTTTTTTCTATTTGATGCACTATTTTATTCTGAAAATACAAAAATATTTATTTTTCTTATTTACATCCAAAACACCAAAAAAAATCAATCTCTTTACAGTTTTTACTTAGCTGTTTTATCTAGTTTAGTTTACTACTTGTTTTATTACTACTTGTGTTATATATTTACTTAAGCGAAACCTTGTGCTTGACAACCACACGGTGGAGTTGGAGACACAAGGCATTTACTTACTTGCAGGATTGCTTGAAGAAGAGAAAAGAAGATACTTTTCCATCCAGTTCCCCGAGAGTTCGATATAAACCCTCGAGTCACCCTTGTGGGGAAGATAATTCCTTGATACAACAATCTGCACTTGGAGTCCCAACGTATCAAGATCTTTTTGGCATTGCTAGTAGCCGTCATCAATGGTCATCATTCATTGGTTCATCTTGCACACTATCGATGATCATGTTGTGCATGATCATACAACAATTCATCGCCTTCCACATAGTTGACTCTGACCAGGTAAGAGCAGGGTATTAAACAATGGAAAAAATGCTAGTGGAGCACACAAAAGCCCGCTTAACATCCTTCTGACATGCTTCTTGGCATGTCACAAAATAAGCTCTCTTCTCTCTATCAGGGTTGGGGATTGTCTTCACAAATATTGCATACGGTGGATAGATACCATCGGCTAAGTAGTATCCCTTGTTGTATGAGTGGCCATTGATCTCATAGTTGACAGCTGGAATGTATCTCACCTAGTCTTGCAAACACCGGAGAGGGCTGCAACACGCTGGTGTCGTTGTGAGTTCCTGCCATGCCAAAGAAAGTGTCCCAAATTAAGAGGTCATAATCTGCCACAACTTCAAGTATCACACAGTCTTCAGTATGACCCTTGTACAACTCTTGCCAAGAAAATTGGAAATTCTTTCATCCCAATGCATGTAGTTGATGCTCCTGAGCATCCCAGAAAATCCCCTCGCTGCATTTTGTGCTAGGATCCGATATATATCTTCTGCATTTTGTGATCTCAAATAGTCTGGCCAAACACTACCACAACTGCTCTACAGGACATGTTGACACTCTCGAAGCATGTAGACTCTAACATGCGCAGATAGTCGTCTTGTGCATCTTGAGGAGCTCCATACACTAGACACTGCGGAGTCTACAGACGTGCACTTCTATACCAATGAGAAGCCCCACAACTAGATGAAGTAATTTTCATACTCCATGACGCTGAACACAATCCGCATGAACAACTCTTTGTTCATCCTGAATCGCCGCCCGGAATCATTGGCGATATGTCTTGCGTTGTCGGCGAAGTAGTCAGAGTCAAGCAACATTGCGCTGTCAAGCCGATGCCGGTCCTTGTTCTTCACCTTCCCAACCTTCAATCCACCGCGTCGAGGGCCATCGACTATCTGTTGTCGAAGGCAGAGGAGGTTGGTCAAGATTAACTTTTGTTTCTTATCGGCGGTAGTAGCAGCCTCCTCTTGCATCAACATCTACATCATCATGTTGCAACAACTTGTCCACCGCGTTGTGTCGGCGATTCGTGGTTGTCGACGAGGGGCGTCGCAGAAGGGACTACCGACGGTGTATGGTAGCGCCGTCAGGACAAGCGACATCGTCGGTAGAGGTAGCATCAATGTCTGCTCTCTACAGCTGTTCCCAACAGGACTACGACGTGAGATGGTCGGACTTGGCGGTAGCATGGCGGTGGTGGGGATGCTGGGTGGGCGGTTGGGAGGTGAGCACGGGGATGTGATTGCGTCGGTGGAATTTGCGAACCAGCAAGGTGGGATGCGGACCAGGAAGGGAAGGGAGTGTGAAATGGACGTGTGCGGATACCAGAAATGTCCCGCGGATGAAATCCTACACGAAGTGGAGGGATGACGTTCGCAACCCAACCCTTGTGTGTAGGCCGCAGGTCTTTGGGGACGCTATTGGGGCCAATAGTAAGGCCATCTCCAACAGGGCGACCCAAATCAGCGCGCTGGGCCATCCGTTCGCGCCCGTTTGGGTGGGCGCACGAACAGAGGCCCGCGTCCGCCCGGCCGTTTGGGTCGTACGTTGCGCTCAACACTGCGGCCACCCATTTCGCCAACGCTGCCCAGATATGGTCTATTTCTTTAATAGGCCATTTGGCCACAAAAATTTATAAATAACATCTAAATACACATAGAATAATATCAAATAAAATGTAGCATGAGCACGAAACGAAATGCGACATAATTTGAACAAGGAAACAAAAATTACAAATTAAAATTGTCAACTCAATTTGTGCGGTCTAGGATCTCCTTCTGCCTCTTCTCGAACCAAACTCTTTTCACCTCGTTCATGGCGGTCAAGTCGACGGTTATCATCATGTGGTTCCCGGCTTGGCGTTCCAGCTCAACTTCTTTCTCCTTCAGCTCCACCTCTTTGGCCCTTGACGATGCAATGAGATCCAATTCTTTCTCTTTGAGCTCCACTTCTCTAGCCCTCGTATTGGCATTGGTTGCCTTGTGGCCTCTTGGACGGCTTGTACGAGAAGTGGAGCTTGCGCAAGGCTGGCCACCATCAACGTCAATGATGGTGGCATCTTTAGCAGTCTTACTGCCAATCAAGCTCGCCATTACACCTCGTACCCCTCGTCGAACTTGGGGGTGCCTCGGAGATCCTTCCAACAATGAGGGAAGGCAAAGGTCCTGCCTTCATTCACCGTCTTGAAGTAATCTAAAACTTACCACACCTAGATCAAATGAGACATACAATCACAAATGTATGTGCAAATAACCAAAGAACAACTTGAGATAGAGAATCATACCAAATCTTGTAGGGTTAGTAGCATAGAAAACAAAAAAATTCTACCGCAATTGTGGCACACTTTGGCATCGCTGCCACGGCTGCACGGTCTCAGTGTTGCCACCACCGACGCATCGTGGGCCTCGATGGATGCGGGGCTTGCCTGATCTACACGTTGGTGGCACCAGTGACGGTAATGGAGTACTGGAGTAGCGACGCATGGGCATCCGATCGGCATGCCGCGTCTTTTTTTCACTTTCTTTCCCTCCAAAGTCCAAACACTACAGGAATGGAGCTAGACGCTGATGGCCAGACTCTACGCTGAGGGCTTTTTATCGGGGCCGTCGGCATACCTCCTCGCCAGGACACCGCCGGAAGACGACCGTCGGCGTACACTTACCGTCGGCGTAGAGATGGCTACGCCGAGGGCAGCCATCGGCGTCAACCTAGCCCTCGGCGTAGCACCGGCATCGCCTGCCCTCGCACCCGCGCCGTCACCGCCCGCTCACGGCGTCAGACAGAGCGTACTTAGAAGATGCAACTGATCTCGATCCAAATCTCCCTCGCCGTCGCCGATTCATAGTCTGCATCCCTATATTAGACAACCACGACCCCCAAGTCTTGAGCTGCCGACGATTGCACGCCGCCTCGCTTGCTTCCTGATCGGCGACAACCACCATGGATCAAACACGATCATCTCCCTCAAGTGCCTCCGCCGACCAAAAGTAAGGACATATATCTCTCGGTTATTCTTATTCCTTCCATCGGGAATACATGCGGGATGCACGTCAATAGAAAAACGTAGTTAGGCAAAGTGTTCTATATTCAAATCGCCTTAAGCGATCTGGAGGCAAAGCTACCGTAATTAGTCCCCTTATTTCCAGCAGAAGTTCAAATTTACTTTTTTCGGCTATTGTTTGCACTGGTCTTTTCACAGAGGAAACAGTATATGTCCTAAATTTCTGACCATGAATATTGACTGATAAACAACATGTTCCGATCAGGGTTGAGGAGGATCCTGGTGAGGTTAGCAGCAGTGACAGCGAGAGCTCTACGCCTGAAGTTCTGCCAGAATTCAAGGCGCTAGGGCTGACTGGCACGCCTCCTAAATTCCAGCTATCATCCTGTTGGTATGGCCGTAAGCTCATAACTGTTTCTTAATCCAATTTTTTTAGAACAGTCCAATTTATAAACACCACTATGTCATGAACATAACTATGTTTTAACTATCTGTGAACTATGTTTGGACATAGGGAAAAGTGTGAGAGTGCAGGTGCGCTCTGCGCACCCTCACAATTTTTGCCTTTCTCTTTTTTATATCTCTCAAAATATTACATATTTTGATTTGATTTTTTTGCAAGTCACTAAACAATAACAAATGGAATGGGACAAAAATATTTCGGAATTTTTTTGTGCAATTTCAAAATTCAAATAATTTAAAATTCAAAAAAAATTCTTGAAATATATATATACACAATAAAATAAAAAATCCAAAATATTTTTCCCACGTTCCAATTGTTATGTTTAAGTGATCTGCAATTTTTTTTGTTCAAACAATGTATGGTGTGAGAGATACAAAAATGAGAAATTGTTTGAGAGGGGAACAAAAAGAATTTGCACGAATCTTGATGCAATATACACGGTATGGATACGGGTGCTCACCAAGCACCTGCTCCAAAAGTCCACTCTCACCACCTTGGACATAACTATATGTAAACTATGTTTTGGTTATGTGCATCTCTTATGTGATTATATTACTATGATATGCGTATGTGAATTATTGATGTATATACTATATATGACTAGCACATTGCCCGTGCTTAGCTACGGAATCATACTAACAACTGTACAGAATATAAATTTGACTTAAATTTTAACTCGATTTTTTGTGAGTAGGCTAATGCCAGGGCACCTATAGGCTTCTTCATCAGGGCTACCACCAATTTCTTACTGTCCGTTCTCTGTCATTGTTAATTAGTTGTGCCTATATGTGTTCATGTCCTCATGGTTGTTGATGCCAAATAAAGTTATTTGAAGAAAATATATCACATTACTTGATTAGTTTAAGAATGGCATATAATGAGAAGATGCAAAAGCTTCTTGTCCAACCTATTACCTACGGGTGTGCAAAAACTGAGACCGCTAGCTCAGACGCTTAGTGATTCTGTGGTTCAATTTCTTTCACAAAATGCAATCCGAACTGTATGATATGCGTATGTGAATTATTGATGTATATACTATATATGATTATATGATGACAAAATATTAAAAATAGTTCTAATTATTGAGCAAATCAGCTATATGAGCTTAGCCTGGCTATAGCTTTTTGTAGCTTAAAAAATCCCTGCGGCTATAAGCTATAACTCGCTATTTTAAACAGAGTTTGAAATGGATACTTTTTATTACCGATAGTATTCTTTCATATGTTCTGCACATCATTCATAGCTTAAGATAGTTCATACCAAAATAAATTGCTAGGTCGGTAATCATTAGTATAACCTCTTATTGTGTTGATATCTGTTTCTCTAGGTCAACTATTGTGCTGATGATGCTAGCGGCAGCGAGAGTGACTCTGAAATTGTTGAGGAGAGCAAGCCCAAGAAAGAATCAGATTGTGATATGTATGTATTGTTTTGCTGTCTGATAAATCTTGAGTTGTATTCTGTTGTTTGTAACTTGTAAGTCTTAAATGCATTTAAATAATTCACGATGTCCAAAGCTCTAAAACTTTACCTGTTTATTATACATGGCTCAAATAACCAAAAATAGAAAGCATCAGCCCAGCATGCCAGAAATGTGGTGTATGCACCACCGAATGTATGTGACATGAATCATACTTTTGACACCCAAATATATGGGTTAAGTGTTTTCACTCTGTACCTAGTTAGATATAGAGCCATAAAACACAAAACTATGCACCACCAGCAAGTGAGCGACCTGAGTGTTTCGGTTCATTTACAGTAATTGTGCTCTGTTTTAATTTGGAGGCTTAAATTCACTAGCTCAAAAATACTTAGGCTTTGATTTATTTCTTGCTTTTAACCATACGGGCATGCTTTTCTTTAGAGAGGAGGAACGGCGAGAACTAGAGAAGTACTTTGAAGAGAATACATGCAGCACTTTCCGTGAAACGTGTCTTATGCTTCGTGACGTTGAGCGTGCCAGACTAGCCGCCAAGAAGGATAAAATGTCAGCTGCTCGGCGTGCCGATATCATTGCTCGAGCTCCCTTCTTCCTTGAGGAGCGGCTGAAACTTCAGACAAGGGAACAACCTTCAAGGGAGGAAGCGGCCATGCAGATTTTGCTACGTCGACAACCAAGGTGAATTTTATCTCCTGCAATACTTAATTATGTTACCAATCCTCTCTTTTACTGATAATTGGCATTACTTTAATCTTCTCTATCCATTTTCATTCCGTGTCGTTGAAAATTTAGCTTGAATGCATGATCATGCATAAGATGGAAAATTTATGTTTCTGTAAGGACTTTCAGTAATTTAATGTTTGGTCTGCATATATAGAATAAAAGAGTAAACACATTGTGGGCATTCTTAGGCCGATTCATTAGTTCCTAAACCGTGAAATTGCAAATTCATGCCACTCAACTTGTTTGGAGGCTTAAACTACATGAAGCTGGGGCTAACCAGTGACCACTGACGTTGCCTGTTGACCAATGCCAGCATTACCTAACTATCCCCTCATAATATGCAGATTTAGAAATTTTCAATTACCCCTGTATGCTAAGCATTAATATTACCCCTCATAATATGCTAGGCATTGTCTATCAATTTCTCTAGAGCATCGTGTCTTTTCATATTCAATTTCTAAGATACTGAGAGGGGTCATTGGCCATATATGCACCAAATTTCTAAGCGAGGAGCACCTATACAATTACCGTAGGACTGTAATTTCTAACATACTGTGGTAGGTATTTGAAACCCCATACCATACACATATACCTAGTTAATTCACTCGCCTTCGGTGTTGTGTGGTTCTTATCATGTGCATGTAGGCTCTGAAAGCCTCATTACTCGTTGAACATGTTGTGTGTCAACTCGCCATATTCTGGCTTCTATTTGCTCCACCTTGTGCTTCTTCAGAAACTACAGTTTTAATTTGGTTGTGCATACAGGCGAGGAGTTTCTGACAAAGAGATTATTCAAAATGCGAGAAATTGGATGAGTAAGGAGGTGATGACGGCTTTCGAAGAATACAAAAAAAGAAGTGCTACTCTCGCGGTCAGTAAAAGCTGTTAGAGTTGTATAGTCCCTTTTCTGTTATTCCCCAGTGTATGAGGGGCTTTCCTGCACATAGTCACACATGTATATGTACTGGCCTATGGCCCTCTGTGAATACTAGTTGCTATTCTCCAACATGGTATCAGAGCTCATGGTCTAGCTCTTTGCACGTTGCAACTCCGTGCTCGATCCGCGCCGCCGATGATCTTTCCGGCCGTCGCTGCCCCACTTTTCTTTTCCTCTCCCCATCTCGTCGGGATTGAGTCCTTTTCCAAGAAATTTCGGCCTTTTTCGTCCGATTTTTGAGCTCCAAATCGAGCTCCAAATCGGGATCTCGCCGGCAGCTATCGGTTCGGCCGCCGCCGCGCCATCTCCGGCCCCGTCAGGCCACTGCCGCGCCGCCTTTGGCCGGCCCCTGGGCTGCCCCATCCCGGCCACTGCCGCGCCGCCCCCGGTCGGCTCCGACCGGACCCGGCCCTCGCCGCCCCGGCCCGTCTCGGTTCGGCCGCCGCCGCGCCATCTCCGGCCCCGTCCGGCCACCGCCGCGCCGCCTCAGGTCACTGGTCTGCCCCATCCCAGCTGCACCGCTGCCGGCCCCGTGCTGTCTCTGGCCTGACCACGCGTGAACTCCTGCTGGTCTGCCCAGAGAAGATCCAGATCTGACCAAAAAAAAATGGCGTCCTCCGCCTCTGGCTATGTCAGTATTCCTCGGTGCCCAGTGATATTTGATGGTACCAACTACGGGGAGTTTGCTGCCTTTATGCGGATTCACATGCGCGGTCTTCGGTTGTGGGGTGTTCTTACCGGCGAGGTCTCTTGTCCGCCGCACCCCACTGCTCCTGTGCCCCCTACTCCACAGTCCGTGCCACAGGCTCTTCCTGAGGATGCTACTCAGGCTGATCGGGATGCAGCCAAGTCTGCCGAGGCTGCTGCTGATGAGGCCTATGAGGAGCAGGTACTTGCTTATTCAGAGGCTCTTGGCTCTTACCGTGACAGTTTGGCTACCTTTACTCAGTGGTGTGATGAGGATGCCAGGGCTGCTGCTGTTATTTCTCAGAGTGTTCAGCCACAGTTTGCTTCTGAGTTTATGGGCCTTGCCACTGTTGCCGAGATGTGGTCTCACCTTCGTCAGCGCTATCAGCCTTCTGGGGATTCTCTGTACTTATCTGTGTTGCGTCAGGAGCATGATCTTCAGCAGGGTGACTCCACTGTTGATGAGTTTTACACCCAGAGTGCAGCGATCTGGCGCCAGCTTGACTCCCTTCGCAGTGCTGTCTGTGGTACTTGTCAGTGTTGCCGGACAGTACGTTCAGATATGGACTTTCAGAGGATCCATGAGTTCCTGTCTCGACTTCGCCCAGAGTTTGAGCCTCGTCGTGCTCAGTTGTTTGCTCGCGGCCGTGTTCCTATCTCAGAGGTGCTGACTGAGCTCCGTGCTGAGGAGACTCGTTTGCGTGGTGCTGGCCTGCTTGGGACACCCTCTGTTCTCGCTGCTCGAGGTCCCACTACTCCTGCACCGCCGCTTCTTCCTACACCAGTGCCTGCTGCTTCTGGAGGAGCCCGCCCTTCTCGCAGTGGAGGTCGCTCTCGCCCTCCTCGTTTCTGCACTCACTGTCGGCGGCCTGGTCACCTTGAGTCTGACTGCTACCAGAAGCAGCGGGGCGTGCCTCCTCGTGCTCCACTCTCAGCTCCTGTCACCACCGGCTTCACTGAGCAGGATATAGTGAGACTTCAGCGTCTCCTCGCCTCCTCTGGTTCTGCTTCGACGGGTACTGCTGCCTCCGCAGCTGTTTCCTCTCCACAGTCAGGTACATCTACGTGGGTTCTGGATTCTGGAGCTTCCTTTCACATGTCTCCTGATTCTTCCTCTCTTTCTTCTCTTCGACCTCTTCCTCTTCCTGTTAGTGTTCTTACTGCCGATGGTACTTCTCTCCCTGTTGCTAGTCGTGGCACTCTTTCTACTTCCTCCTTTTCCGTCCCTGATGTTTCACATGTTCCCCGTCTTACCATGAATTTGTTTTCCGCTGCTCAACTCACTGATTCTGGTTGTCGGGTCATTCTTGATGTTGATTCTTGTTCTGTTCAGGACACTCACACTCGGGCCCTGGTTGGGGCTGGCCCTCGGTGCTCCCAGGGACTTTGGGAGCTTGACTGGCTTCATGTTCCTTCTTCCCACACTTCATCGACCGCTCCATGCGTGCTTGCTGCTTCCACCACCGCCTCCTTTCAGCAGTGGCACCACCGTCTTGGTCATCTATGTGGTTCTCGCTTGTCATCTTTACTTCGTCGAGGGCTTCTGGGGCCTGTCTCAGGAGATGTCTCGCTTCAGGGTTGTCAGGGTTGTAGGCTTGGTAAACAGAATCAGTTACCTTATCCTACTAGTGCGTCTGTATCTCAGCGTCCGTTTGATTTGGTCCATTCTGATGTATGGGGTCCGGCTCCTTTTGCTTCCAAGGGGGGCCACCGCTACTATGTTCTTTTTATCGATGACTTCTCTCGCCACACTTGGATTTATTTTATGACTTCTCGCAGCGAGGTTCTCTCGATATATAAGCGTTTTGCTGCCATGGTCCATACTCAGTTTTCCACACCTATACGTGTCTTTCGGGCTGATTCTGCCGGTGAGTATATCTCCCAGCTGTTGCGTGGTTTTCTTGCTGAGCAGGGTACTCTTGCCCAGTTCTCCTGCCCTGGCGCCCATGCTCAAAATGGCGTGGCTGAGCGCAAGCATCGCCACCTACTTGAGACGGCACGTGCGATGATGATCGCTGCCTCTCTTCCTCCTCACTTCTGGGCTGAGGCTGTGTCTATTTCCACCTATCTCATCAACCTTCAGCCCTCCACAGCCTTGCAGGGTGGTATTCCTCTTGAGCGTCTCACTGGTCACACTCCTGATTACTCGACCCTTCGTCTTTTTGGTTGTGTTTGCTATGTGCTTCTTGCTCCACGCGAACGCACCAAGCTGAGTGCTCAATCGGTTGAGTGTGTCTTCCTTGGCTACAGCCCTGAGCACAAAGGATATAAGTGCTGGGATCCTATTGGTCGCCGGATGCGCATATCTCGGGATGTCACTTTTGATGAGTCCCGTCCTTTCTACCCGCGTCCCTCCTCCTCTTCCTTCTCGGTGGATGATATCTCTTTTCTCATGTTCCCTGACTCACCTCCTCCTATGCCTCTGGTCCCTACTCCGCCGAGTCTCTCACCACCTCCTCCACCCGCCAGACCCCCCTCTCCTCCCTCACCACCGTCACCACCCTCCACATCCTCTCCTCCCATGTCACCTTCCTCGACTACGGTCGTCCCTCCCTACCCCTTTCACTACTCCCGTCGTCCCCGTGAGGATGATGTTGCTTCTCCTGATACACCTTCTACCTCTGATGCGCTGCCCGAGCCGACTCACCATCTTCGTGCTCGTCCTCGTCCTCCTCCTGATCGCTACTCTCCCACTCACTACGGTCTTTCTGCTGTCCTCGAGCCGACCTCTTATCGGGATGCCCTTGCTCATCCCGAATGGCAGCTAGCGATGGCTGAGGAGATTGCTGCTCTTGAGCGTACTGGCACTTGGGATGTAGTTACTCCTCCTTCCTCTGTTCGTCCCATCACCTGCAAGTGGGTCTACAAGATCAAGACTCGCTCCGATGGTTCTCTTGAGCGCTACAAGGCTCGCCTTGTCGCTCGCGGTTTTCAGCAGGAGCATGGCCATGACTATGATGAGACCTTTGCTCCGTGGCTCACATGACCACTGTTCGTACTCTTCTTGTTGTTGCTTCTGTTCGTCACTGGTCTGTCTCGCTTGATGTACAGAATGCTTTTCTTAACGGTGAGCTCAGTGAGGAGGTATACATGCAGCCACCTCCTGGCTACTCTGTTCCCGATGGCATGGTCTGTCGTCTACGGCGCTCTCTCTATGGCCTTAAGCAAGCCCCTCGCGCCTGGTTTCAGCGTTTTGCCTCTGTGGTCATCGCTGCTGGTTTCGTCCCTAGCGCCCATGACCCTGCGCTCTTTGTCCACACATCCTCTCGTGGTCGGACTCTGCTTCTTCTCTATGTTGATGACATGATCATCACAGGCGACGACCCTGAGTACATTGCCTTTGTCAAGGCCCGTCTTCGCGATCAGTTTCTCATGACTGATCTTGGTCCTCTCCGCTACTTTCTTGGGCTTGAGGTTTCCTCTACCTCCGCTGGCTTCTATATCTCCCAGGAGAAGTATATTCAGGACCTTCTCACTCGTGCCGCTCTTGGTGATGAGCGCATTGTCGAGACTCCTATGGAGCTCAATGTTCGCCTACGTTCCACTGATGGTGATCTTCTTCCGGACCCGACTCGCTATCGTCACTTGGTTGGGAGTCTTGTCTACCTTGCTGTCACACGTCCTGACATCTCCTACCCAGTCCACATTCTGAGTCAGTTCATGGCTGCTCCCACTAGTGTCCACTATAGTCATCTTCTTCGTGTCCTTCGCTATCTTCGTGGCACTATCTCTCGTCGGCTTTTCTTTCCTCGCTCCAGCTCCTTACAGCTCCAGACCTACTCAGATGCTACCTGGGCTAGCGATCCGGAGGATCGAAAGTCTCTTTCTGCCTACTGTGTCTTTCTTGGTGGCTCTCTCATTGCTTGGAAGACCAAGAAGCAGGTTGCAGTCTCTCGTTCGAGTGTTGAGGCTGAGTTGCGAGCGATGGCTCTCTTGACGGCTGAGGTGACTTGGTTACGCTGGTTACTTGCGGATTTTGGTGTTTCTGCTGATGCTCCCACTCCGCTCTTATCGGATAGTACTGGTGCCATCAGCATTGCGCGTGATCCGGTGAAGCACGAGCTCACCAAACACATCGGTGTTGATGCCTTCTATGTGCGTCATGCTGTGCAGCATCAGGTTATGGCCCTTCATTATGTGCCTTCAGAGCTTCAGCTTGCTGACTTCTTCACGAAGGCCCAGACTAGAGCACAGCATGGTTTCTTTCTCTCCAAACTCAGTGTTGTTGATCCACCATGAGTTTGTGGGGGGGTGTTAGAGTTGTATAGTCCCTTTTCTGTTATTCCCCAGTGTATGAGGGGCTTTCCTGCACATAGTCACACATGTATATGTACTGGCCTATGGCCCTCTGTGAATACTAGTTGCTATTCTCCAACAAAAGCTTTTAAATATTTTTAAAACTACAGGGAAGTGACCAATTAACTTGTTACTAACAAGGATCTTTATTTGGCTTTAGGGACATGACTGCCAACTAGAGGAACTTTTTTTTTGCGAGGGACAAGGAGTTTTATTAACTTTGGGTAGAATTACAATCAATGTCTAAAGCACCAGCCACTTCCTGAGGGAAATGACGGAGCCACACACGAGTCCATCCCTGAGTTCTACCTAAATTCGCTAACAGATGACTAACATAGTTACTAGTACGATCAACCTTAGCGACTTGAACTTCCCTTTCCCGAATCATCTCCCTAATTACTTGAATTCTTGAAGCATACTTCGTCAGGTTCGGGGTGCCTTCCTTGATCAAAGTAATTGCTTCCGCGCAGTCTGACTCGATCATAAACCTGCCAGTGGTAACCGTCATGGTCTGGGCAATACCCAATTCTATTGCTGCTATCTCTGCCTCTGTAGAGTCTATGCAATGTTGAAGCTGCCAACAAGCAGTGAGGATCACAGTTCCATCATGGTCTCTGATTACTATACCTGCTCCAGCCGAATCGTACCCCCAACTAGAGGAACTTGGCCACCAATGTTTCAACGTGGAAAATTATTGCAATGTTTTCCACCACTTCAACTTCACTGTGAAGATTGTGAACCCTATCACAAGTGTTTCTCGAGTGTCACTATTCTTCGCTGAATTAAGAGAGATGTTTGGCCAAAAATATTATTTCTGCTATCCTCTGGAATCAAACAGTGAAAATGGTACTAATCCTTGTCTTCACGAATCAAACAGTGAAATATTCCTATTTATCTCATAAGAGTTTCCTGGTTAACTTCTTCCAGGTCAGTGTTCTGCTTGCAGTAGCCAAGGAATGGATGATCTGCAACATCCAGCCACAGGTGGATATTTCAGGGGCTCGACGGGTTCCGCATTCCCTTACATGTACATGGAAAGTGATGCTGATAGTGATTAGCGGGGGTTGTTGAATCTGTATTCAGAGTTGGGCGTGGTTGGGGCATGCGAGTCTAGTAGTCCAGGCAGCATATATATACAATAATCTGCTGATAGATGTTTTATTTCCACCCGTTGAACCACTTCTTTTTGTTATGTGTCTGTGATACTGAGATTCTATGTAGTACTGATTTTCTTTATGTAGGGTCATGTAACTAGTTCTTTGCTACATTCCAGCAGAATACACAGCGAAAGTGTCAATTCTTTCTGCTAAAGGACCATTGCTTGCTGCCAAGGTTGTTAACACCTGTTCCGAAAATAATAATCTAACACCCATAAAAAGATAGCATTTTTTTCGTCGCTCAATTAGATCGAGCGAGCAATTGCACTTGAGCAACCATGTAACGCAAATGATGGCTTCCCAGCTGAGTTTTATCAGTCTTGCTGGGAAGTTATTAAGTTAGACCTGTTGGAGTTGTTTGGTTCTCTTCATTCCAGACAGTTTGAGTTGTTCCGTCTGAATTTTGGCGAGATAATTATATTGCCTAAGATTAATGAGGCAGAAAGGATCCAACAATATCGACCTATATGCTTTCTTAATGTTAGCTTTAAATTTTTCACTAAAGTCGTCACGATTAGATTGAACTCAATAGCTAACCATGTAGTTCGTCCTTCTCAAACTGCTTTTATGCAAGGACGTAACATCCTAGACGGGGTGGTGATCCTTCATGAAACAGTCCATGAACTGCATCGCAAAAATTAGAATGGGGTCATATTAAAAATTGACTTTGAGAAGGCTTATGATAAAGTTAAATGGTTTTTTCTTCAACAGACTCTCAGAATGAAAGGTTTTTCTGATGAGTGGCGTGCTTTAATTCATAGCTTCGTCTCGGGAGGAAGTGTTGCCATTAAAGTCAATGATGACATTGGCAAATACTTCCATAACAAGAAGGGGCTCAGACAGGGAGATACATTATCACCAATGCTATTTAATATAGTTGCTAATATGCTCGCTGTCATGATTGAACGTGCTAAGTCTGATGGTCAGATTGAAGGTGTGATTCCACATTTAATAGATGGTGGATTATCTATCCTTCAGTACGCTGATGATATGATTATTTTTATGGAACATGATATCGAGAAAGAAATGAATTTGAAGTTGATACTTTCAGCATTTGAGCCATTATCGGGTCTGAAAATAAATTTTCATAAGAGTGAGCTGTATTGTTTTGGCGAGGCTAAAGACCCCTGCATGCCAACCGTTTTGGCTGCAGGCAAGGCCAGTTTCCGATTAGCTATTTGGGGATTCCAATTCATTATCTGAGACTTACAATGCTGAATGAAAAATGGTGGAGGAGAAACTACAAATTAGATTAAGTAGCTGAAAAGGCAACTTACTATCCCTCGGAGAAAGATTGGTTCTTATCAATTCAGTGCTAAGTAATATGGTACTGTATATGATTTCTTTCTTCTAACTTCCTAAAGGAGCCTTAAAAAGATTGGATTATTTCCAATCAAGATTATTCTGGCAAGGGGATAGTGAAAAAAAGAAGTATCGACTGACAAAATGGAGTGTGGTATGCCGCCCGAAAGATCAAGAAGGTCTTGGAATCCAAGACCTTGAGATCAAAAATAGAGCCCTACTTGGTAAATGGTTGTTTAAGCTATTAGCTGAGACATATTGTTTTCCTTTTTAGTGCTATCTTGTGGATTGTTGCGGCGTGTGCATCGTAGCTATGCAGAGGCCGGGTGTATTACTTTATTTGAGTAATAAAGCACCCTTATCCAAAAAATGTAATGCAAATGAAATGTTGCATCCTGGTTTATCTGTCAACGCAAGTTTTAGAAAGATACTAGGAAATATACTTGTACATTGCAACGGGCTAGAATTTTCCTTTACATAAACATGTAGTTCCTCCGGAACAGTTGCAGTTAGAACATGTAGTCGGCCGCGCGAAGCAGACACTTTTTTCGTGAAAACGTAAAAGCTTTGTGTTTCGATTCATTGATAAAAAAGGAGTTTGCATTACAAGCTAAGACAAGATCGAGACACCTACACGCACCCAACACTCAAAACGAGATTACGACAAAAGGCTGAAATCCGTCAGAGTGCTCCTGTAAGACGCTACATTGTGAGCTCCTCCACCAAACAAAACCCATGCCGATGAAAGTCGCAGTTCTTGTGCATCATCAAAATTATCAAGAACCTGCGAGCCACAGCCAAGACGCGTACCACCCAGATCCCGCAAGCCCACCACAGCTCAGCTGGGAGCATTGCTGCTCCAACCTCAGCCCAAATCCGAGGATGCCGTCGGCGCAGCGGCTACCTCCCAACAACCTCAACGGACGTGCAAGCGTGCAGTCTTCAGCAGCCCGCCATCAAGCACAGAGGCCAGCCCACCACTGCTCATCCAGAGGCTTGCTTGCGCTATCCGAGGAAGATCCTCGTCACGCAAGTCACCGCGATACCCCTCAAGAGGCCGGCGCGCCACCTGCATCGCAAGACGACTCCTATGTGGCCAACACAGAGATCCCCGAAGAACCCCTGCCCAGACTCAAGTTTCCAAGACAACGACTCCAAGAAGGGCACGACGTCAAAGACGCCGTCGTCGCCGGATTTGGCATGCCAAATCTAAGGTTTTCACCCGGAACCTGAGACCTTGGGCGAGAGAGGTGCCGGAACTCCTTGATGACGCCACACAAGAAATGGCGCCCTCAGGCGTCACCGTCACCGGCCTCGAAAGGCAGGGCTTTCGCCCGAAGTATGGTACCTCACTACCGCAAGTAGTGTCCACCCTTCGTCTAGAGCTCACGCGCTAACCTTTCCACTCAAGGCACTAGGGCAACCCGCCGATAGCACGTCAAATGTGCCAGATCGGGTGCAGCCATGCCCACAAAGGGGGCAAGTGATGTCTACGGGTGCTTCTATTCTTGTAGACAGTGTTGGGCCTCCAAGAGCAGAGGTTTGTAGAACAGCAGCAAGTTTCCTTAAGTGGATTACCCAAGGTTTATCGAACTCAGGGAGGAAGAGGTCAAAGTTATCCCTCTCAAGCAACCCTGCAACCACAAAGCAAGAAGTCTCTTGTGTCCCCAACACACCTAATAGGTGCAATAGTTCCGCGAAGAGATAGTGAAATACAGGTGGTATAAATAAGTATGAGCAGTAGTACGGCGCCAGAAAATAGCTCGCTGGCGTGCAGTTGATGGTACTAATATTGTAGGAAGTAAACAAGCAGTAACGAGCAGTAGTAACAAAGAAAATAAACAAGCAGCGATAGCAGTATTTAGGAACAAGGCCCAGGGATTAGACTTTCACTAGTGGACACTCTCAACATTGATCACATAACAGAATAGATAAATGCATACTCTACACTCTCTTGTTGGATGATGAACACATTGCGTAGGATTACACGAACCCTCAATGCCGGAGTTAACAAGCTCCACAATTCAATGTTCATATTTAAATAACCTTAGAGTGCATGAAAGATCGACACGACTAAACCAAGTACTAACATAGCATGCACACTGTCACCTTCACGCCAGGTAGGAGGAATAGATCACGTCAATACCATCATAGCAATAATTAACTTCATAATCTACAAGAGATCATAATCATAGCCTACGCCAAGTACTAACACGAGTGCACACACTGTCACCATTACACCGTGTAGGAGGAATAAACTACTTTAATAACATCACTAGAGTAGCACATTGATAAATTGTGATACAAAACACATTGCAATCATAAAGAGATATAAATAAGCACTTCACTATGCCATTCATAACAGTGAATAAGTATTCTGTGAAATATAGCCTAAGAGACCCACACGGTGCACACACTGTCACCTTTACACACGTGGGACAAGGAGTCTCCGGAGATCACATAAAAACTCACTTGACTAGCACAATGACATCTAGATTACAAGCATCATCATATGAATCTCAATCATGTAAGGCAGCTCATGAGATTATTGTATTGAAGTACATAGGAGAGAGATGAACCACATAGCTACCGGTACAGCCCCGAGCCTCGATGGAGAACTACTCCTCCTCATGGGAGCAGCAGCGTTGATGAAGATGGCGGTGGAGATGGCAGCGGTGTCGATGGAGAAGCCTTCCGGGGCACTTCCCCGCTCCGGCAGGGTGCCGGAACAGAGACTCCTGTCCCCCGATCTTGGCTTCGCGATGGCGGCGGCTCTGGAAGGTTTCGTGGGTTCGTAATAGGGTTTGCGACGGAGGCTTTAAATAGGCGAAAGGGCAGCCTCGGAGGGCTGGGGCCACCACACCATAGGGCGGCGCGGCCCCTCTCGCCGCGCCGTGTGTGGGGCCCCAGGGCTTCCTCCGGCGGCTCTCGGGTGTTCTGGATGGTTCGGGAAAAATAGGAACCTGGGCGTTGATTTCGTCCGATTCCGAGAATATTTCGTTACTAGGATTTCTGAAACCAGCGAAAACAGAACGGCACTTCGGCATCTTGTTAATAGGTTAGTTCCAGAAAATGCACGAATATGACATAAAGTGTGCATAAAACATGTAGATATCATCAATAATGTGGCATGGAACATAAGAAATTATCGATACGTCGGAGACGTATCAGCATCCCCAAGCTTAGTTCTGCTCGTCCCGAGCAGGTAAAACGATAACAAAGATAATTTCTGAAGTGACATGCCATCATAATCTTGATCATACTATTTGTAAACATATGTAATGAATGCAGCGATCAAAACAATGGTAATGACATGAGTAAACAAGTGAATCATAAAGCAAAGACTTTTCATGAATAGCACTTTCAAGACAGGCATCAATAAGTCTTGCATAAGAGTTAACTCATAAAGCAATAAATCAAAGTAAAGGCATTGAAGCAACACAATGGAAGATTAAGTTTCAGCGGTTGCTTTCAACTTGTAACATGTATATCTCATGGATAGTTGTCAATGCAAAGTAATATAATAAGTGCAATATGCAAGTATGTAGGAATCAATGCACAATTCACACAAGTGTTTGCTTCTTGAGGTGGAGAGAAATAGGTGAACTGACTCAACATAAAAGTAAAAGAATGGCCCTTCGCAGAGGAAAGCATCGATTGCTATATTTGTGCTAGAGCTTTTATTTTGAAAACATAAAGAGAGCATAAAAATAAAGTTTTGAGAGGTGTTTGTTGTTGTCAACGAATGGTAGCGGGTACTCTAACCCCCTTGCCAGACAAACCTTCAAAGAGCGGCTCCCATTTTATTTTATTTTTGGGTGGCACTCCTTCCAACCTTTCTTTCACAAACCATGGCTAACCGAATCCTCGGGTGCCTGCCAACAATCTCATACCATGAAGGAGTGCCTTTTTATTTTAGTTTTATTATGATGACACTCCTCCCCACCTTTGCTTTCTCAAGCCATGGCTAACCGAATCCTTCGGGTGCCGTCCAACAATCACATACCATGGAGGAGTGTCTATTTTTGTTAATTAATTTGGGACTGGGAATCCCATTGCCAGCTCTTTTTGTAAAGTTATTGGATAAGCGGATGAAGCCACTAGTCCATTGGTGAAAGTTGCCCAACAAGATTGAAAGATAAACACCACATACTTCCACATGAGCTATAAAACATTGACACAAATAAGAGGTAATAACTTTTGAATTGTTTAAAGGTAGCACTCAAGCAATTTACTTTGGAATGGCGGAGAAATACCTTGTAGTAGGTAGGTATGGTGGACACAAATGGCATAGTGGTTGGCTCAAGGATTTTGGATGCATGAGAAGTATTCCCTCTCGATACAAGGTTTAGGCTAGCAAGGTTTATTTGAAACAAACACAAGGATGAACCGGTGCAGCAAAACTCACATAAAAGACATATTGTAAACATTATAAGACTTTACACCGTCTTCCTTGTTGTTCAAAACTCAATACTAGAAATTATCTAGACCTTAGAGAGACCAATTATGCAAACCAAATTTTAGCAAGCTCTATGTATTTCTTCATTAATAGGTGCAAAGTATATGATGCAAGAGCTTAAACATGAGCACAACAATTGCCAAGTATCACATTATCCAAGACATTTTACCAATTACCACATGTAGCATTTTTCCAATTCCAACCATATAACAATTTAACGAAGAGGAAACTTCGCCATGAATATTATGAGCTAAGAACACATGTGTTCATACGAACCAGCGGAGCGTGTCTCTCTCCCACACAAGGATGAACTTATTTAGAGAATAACAAAACGAAAATAAAAGCAAACAGACGCTCCAAGTAAAGTACATAAGATGTGACCGAATAAAAATATAGTTTCACTAGAAGAAACCTGATAAGTTGTCGATGAAGAAGGGGATGCCTTGGGCATCCCCAAGCTTAGATGCTTGAGTCTTCTTAAAATATGCAGGGATGAACCACGGGGCATCCCCAAGCTTAGACCTTTCACTCTTCTTGATCACATTATATCACCCTCTTCTATTGACCCTTGAAAACTTCCTTCACACAAACTTCAAGCAAACTCATTAGAGGGTTAGTGCATAATCAAAATTCACATGTTCAGAGGTGACACAATCATTCTTAACACTTCTGGACATTGCACAAAACTTCTGAAAGTTAATGGAACAAAGAATATCATTCAACTTAACAAAAGCGGCAATGCGAAATAAAAGGCAGAATCTGTCAAAAACAGAACAGTCCGTAAAGACGAATTTTAAAATGGCACCAGACTTGCTCAAACGGAAAAACTCAAAACTAATGAAAGTTGCGTACATATCTGAGGATCACGCTCGTAAATTGGCAGATTTTTTCGAATTTTCTAGGCGGAAAGATCCAGCTCTGCGGTTTTTTCGTGTACGCTTTTTTCGAATTGGCAGGGTGCCGGAACAGAGACTCCTGTCCCCCAGATCTTGGCTTCGCGATGGCGGCGGCTGGAAGGTTTCGTGGGTTTCGACCAACGTAATAGGGTTTTCGCGACGGAGGCTTTAAATAGGCGAAAGGGCAGCCTCGGAGGGGGCACGGCCACCACACCATAGGGCGGCGCGGCCCCCCTCGGCGCGCGGGTGTGGTGTGGGGCCCCCAGGCTTCCCTCGGCGGCTCTCGGGTGTTCTGGATGGTTCCGGGAAAAATAGGAACCTTGGCGTTGATTTCGTCCGATTCCGAGAATATTTCATTACTAGGATTTCTGAAACCAAAAACCTTGGCGTTGATCTTGTTAATAGGTTAGTTCCAGAAAATGCACGAATATGACATGAAGTGTGCATATCATCAATAATGTGGCATGGAACATAAGAAATTATCGATACGTCGGAGACGTATCAGCAAGCTGCCTATGAGGGGCACCACCAAGCCGCAAGCGGCACAGGTGCCGCCATGTGAGGGCTGGCAGGGCTGCACGCTGACACGCGTGAAGCACACGTCCGTTGGGAACCCCAAGTGGAAGGTGTGATGCGTATAGAAGCAAGTTTCCCTCAGTATGAAACCAAGGTTATCGAACCGGTAGGAGTCAAGGAACACGTGAAGGTTGTTGGTGGAGGAGTGTAGTGCGGCGCAACACCTGAAACCGGCGCCAACGTGGAACCTGCACAACACAATCAAGATACTTTGCCCCAAAGTAACAGTGAGGTTGTCAATCTCACCGGCTTGCTGAAAACAAAGGATTAAACGTATAGTGTGGAAGATGATGTTTGTTTGCAAAGAACAGTAGAGAACAATGATTGCAGTAGATTGTATTTCAGATGTAAAAGAATGGACCGGGGTCCACAGTTCACTAGTGGTGTCTCTCCAATAAGATAAATAACATGCTGGGTGAACAAATTACAGGTGGGCAATTGACAAATAAAGATTCAAAACATATCAATGATGATCACTATGAGATTTAATCAGGGCATTACGACAAAGAACATAGACCGCCATCCAGCATGCATCTATGCCTAAATAGTCCACCTTCGGTTTAGCATCCGCACCCCCTCCAATATTAAGTTGCAAACAACAGACAATTGCATTAAGTACGGTGCGTAATGTAATCAACACAAATATCCTTAGACAAAGCATTGATGTTTTATCCCTAGTAGCAACAGCACATCCATAACCTTAGAACTTTCTGTCACTGTCCCAGATTCAATGGAGGCATGAACCCACTATCGAATATAAATACCCCCTCTTGGAGTTACAAGTATCAACTTGGCCAGAGCCTCTACTAGCAACGGAGAGCATGCAAGAACATAAACAACACATATATGATAGATTGATAATCAACTTGACATAATATTCTATATTCATCGGATCCCGCCAAACACAACATGTAGCATTACAAATAGATGATCTTGATCATGTTAGGCAGCTCACAAGATCTAAACATGATAGCACAAGAGGAGAAGACAACCAACTAGCTACTGCTATGGACCCATAGTCCAAGGATGAACTACTCACGCATCAATCCGGAGGCGGGCATGATGATGTAGAGCCCTCGGTGATGATTCCCCTCTCCGGCGGGTGCCGAGGCGATCTCCTGAATCCCCCGAGATGGGATTGGCGGCGGCGGCGTCTCTGGAAGGTTTTTCGTATCGTGGCTCTCGGTACAGGGGTTTTCGCGACAAGGCTTTAAGTAGGCGGAAGGGTAGGGTTGGAGGGCTGACGAGGGGCCCACACCATAGGGCGGCGCGGGCCCCCTCTGGCCGCGCGGCCCTATGGTGGCGGCGCCTCGTCGCCCCACTTCGTATCCCTTTCGGTCTTCTGGAAGCTTCGTGGAAAAATAAGACCCTGGGCGTTGATTTCGTCCAATTCCGAGAATGTTTCCTTTGTAGGATTTCTGAAACCAAAAACAGCAGAAAAGAACTGGCGCTTCGGCATCTTGTTAATAGGTTAGTGCCGGAAAATGCATAATAATGATGTAAATTATGTATAAAACATGTGAGTATTGTCATAAAAGTAGCATGTAACATAAGAAATTATAGATACGTTGGAGACGTATCAAGCATCCCCAAGCTTAGTTCCTACTCGCCCTCAAGTAGGTAAACGATAACAACAAATAATTTTTGAAGTGACATGCTACCAACATAATCTTGATCAACATTATTGTGAAGCATATGAGATGAATGGAGTGATCTGAAGCAATAGATTGCTAACAAAGAGATAATGACTAAACAAATGAATCATATAGCAAAAAAATTCATGAATAGTACTTTCAAGACAAGTATCAAAAAGACTTACATAAAAGCTAACTCATAAAGCAATAGATTCAAAGTAGAAGGCATTGAAGCAACACAAAGGATGATTAAGTTTTAGCAATTGCTTTCAACTTGAAACATGTATATCTCATGGATAATTGTCAACATAGAGTAATATAACAAGTGCAATAAGTAAACGTGTAAGAATCAATGCACACAGTTAACACAAGTGTTTGCTTCTAAGATAGAAAGAAGTAGGTAAACTGACTCAACATAAAGTAAAAGAATGGCCCTTCGCAGAGGGAAGCATGGATTACTATTTTTGTGCTAGAGCTTTTATTTTGAAAACATAGAAACAATTTTGTCAACGGTAGTAATAATTCATATGTGTTATGCATAATACTTCCTACAAGTTGCAAGCCTCATGCATAGAATACCAATAGTGCCCGCACCTTGTCCTAATTAGCTTGGATTATCATTGCATAACATATGTTTCAACCAAGTGTCACAAAGGGGTACCTCTATGCCGCCTGTACAAAGGTCCAAGGAGATCAATCGCATTTGATTTCTCGTTTTTAATAGATCTCAACATAGGACATCCATACCGGGACAACATAGACAACAGATAATGGACTCCTCTTTAATGCATAAGCATTCAACAACAAATAATATTCTCATAAGAGATTGAGGATGAATGTCCAAACTGAAAACTTCCACCATGATACATGGCTTTGGTTAGCGGCCCAATGTTCTTCTCTAACATATGCATACTCAAACCATTTTATCATGATAAATCACCCTCACTTCAGACAAGACGAACATGCATAGCATCTCACATGATATCCAACAAAGGTAAAAAGTTGATGGCGTCCCCAGAAACATGGTTATCGCTCAACAAGCAACTTATAAGAACTAAGACACATAGCTACATATTCATCACCACAATAGTTTTTAAGCTATTTTCCCATGAGCTATATATTGCAAAGATAAAGGACTGAAATTTTAAAGGTAGCACTCAAGTAATTTACTTTGGAATGGCAGAAAAATACCACATAGTAGGTAGATATGGTGGACACAAATGGCATGGGTTTTGGCTCAAGGTGTTTGGATGCACGAGAAGCATTTCCTCTCAGTACAAGGCTTTGGCTACCAAGGTTGTTTGAAGCAAACACAAGTATGAACAGGTACAACAAAACTTACACAAGAACATATTGCAAGCATTATAAGACTCTACACTGTCTTCCTTGTTGCTCAAACACTTCACCAGAAAATATCTAGACCTTAGAGAGACCAATCATGCAAACCAAATTTCAGCAAGCTCTATGGTAGTTCTCCACTAATAGGTTTAACTACATGATGCAAGAGCTTAAACATGATCTAATGAGAGCTCAAGACAATTGCCAAGTATCATGTTATTCCAAACCATATGAAGCATTTTCTGATTCCAACCAAATAGCAATCAACGAAGCAATTTTTCAGCCTTCGCCATGAACATTAAAGCACAACTAAGAACACAAGTGTTCCATATGAAAAAGCGGAGCGTAATATCTCCAATATAAGGATGGTGGGATCCAACTTTATTCAAACCAAAACAAAAATAAAAGCAAACAGACGCTCCAAGTAAAGAACATAAGATGTGATGGAATAAAAATATAGTTTCACTAGAAGTGACCTGATAAGTTGTCGATGAAGAAGGGGATGCCTTGGGCATCCCCAAGCTTAGATGCTTGAGTCTTCTTAAAATATGCAGGGATGAACCACCGGGGCATCCCCAAGCTTAGACCTTTCACTCTTCTTGATCATATTGTATCATCCTCTTCTCTTGACCCTTGAAAACTTCCTCCACACCAAACTTAAAGCAAACTCATTAGAGGGTTAGTGCATAATCAAAAATTAATACATTCAGAGGTGACATAATCATTCTTAACACTTCTGGACATTGCACAAAGCTACTGAAAGTTAATGGAACAAAGAAACCCATTCAACATATCAAAAGAGGCAATGCGAAATAAAAGGCAGAATCTGTCAAAACAGAACAGTCCGTAAAGACAAATTTTCTAGAGGCACTTAATGTTATAAAAGCGACAAGCAAATAACGAAGAACAATAAAGGAATACGCAGCGGAGAACGACAAGCAAATATACACTTCGGCCCAAGCCTCCGGCGACGGGCCTCGCTCCGCTCGTCAGAAGTTAGCCTCCCTTTAGTATATGAATTTGGATCACATTCACAATACAACAAACTCCACCTTGAGACAAATTCCATCTTGTAGCATGAACTTCAACAATCTCCTGAACAACAAAGGAAAACACTTGCTGGCGCCAACAGCCACTTGGGCTAAACAGTTATACCAACCAAGCTCGAGCAAAGCTCAAACTTGGAAACAGGAACTGGCTTTGTCATCATATCAGCAGGATTATCATGAGTACTTATCTTGCATACCTTCAGTTTACCTTGAGCAACAATGTCGCGGACATAATGGTACTTGATATCAATGTGCTTTGTCCTCTCATGGAACATTTGATCTTTAGTAAGGTATATTGCACTTTGACTATCAGAAAACAAGTTAATGCAAGAATCATCTCCACAAAGCTCAGCATACAAACCTTTCAACCAAACAGACTCTTTGCAAGCTTCATTAATTGCTATATATTCTGCTTCGGTTGTAGATTGGGCAACAACAGATTGTAACGTTGCCTTCCAACTCACAGCACATCCACCAACAGTGAACACATAACCTGTGAGGGATCTTCTCTTATCCAAATCGGCAGCAAAATCTGAATCCACATAGCCTACAAGTCCCTCACCGGTCTTGCCAAACTTCAAGCAAGCTTTGGATGTGCCACGAAGGTACCTGAAAATCCACTGAACAGCTTTCCAATGTTCTTTACCAGGATCAGCCATGTATCGACTGACCAAACTCATAGCATATGATAAATCAGGACGAGAACAAACCATGGCATACATCAAGGAACCAACAACACTAGAATATGGAACTCGAGACATGTACTCAAAATCTTCATCAGTACTAGGACATTGCAATGCTGACAACTTAAAGTGAGGAGCAATAGGTGTACTAACAGACTTTGCATCATGCATATTAAAACGATGAAGAACTTTCTGAATGTAATTTTGCTGACTAAGAAATAACACACTAGATTTTCTGTCTCTTGTAATTTCCATACCTAGTATTTTCTTAGCAGCACCAAGATCCTTCATCTCAAACTCACTACTTAACTGTGACTTTAAAGTAGTGATCTCTTTCTTGCTCTTGGCAACAATCAACATATCATCAACATATAACAGCAAGTATATTGGTGATCCATTAACAAACTTGATATAAACACAACTATCATACTTAGATCTCTTAAACTCATGTGCAAGCATAAATGAATCAAACCTTTTGTACCACTGTCTTGGAGACTGTTTCAGACCATAAAGGGACCTCTTCAACTTGCAAACAAGATCCTCCTTACCAGGCACAACAAAACCTTCAGGTTGGTCCATGTATATCTCCTCCTCAAGCTCACCATGCAGAAAAGCAGTCTTCACATCTAACTGCTCAAGCTCAAGATCACGCATAGCCACAATACCAAAGAATGCACGAATGGAACTATGCTTCACAACCGGAGAGAATACATCATTATAATCAATACCTGGAATTTGGCTGAAACCTTTTGCTACTAACCTTGCCTTATACCTTGGAGGCTCATTAGGAGACAAACCTTTCTTTCTTTTAAATATCCACTTACAGCGGACAGCCTTCTTTTGTTTAGGCAAGGGCACAACATCCCATGTGCCATTCTTGTCAAGCGATTGCATCTCCTCTTGCATAGCAGAAATCCACTTCACGCGGTCAACGGATGCAACGGCCTCAGTATATGTAGCAGGTTCAGTATCATGCTCCACCTGTTCAGCACAACTCAAAGCATGGTGAACAAGATTACATTCTTCAATCAAACGAGGACGTGGACCTTTGTTACGCCTCGGTCTATCAGCAGCAATGGAACTATTTGTTTGCTGCAAAATAGGTGGTGAGTGCTGAACAACAGTGTTATCATTTTCAGCAACATCATTTTCTTTCTCCTCCACGTGCTCCACCTGCACGCTAATCCTCTGTTGTTCATCATCAGAATTATCAGAAAAATCAACAGCATCAGTAACATCTGTAGATGAACTCTTATAAAACATGACAGCCTCATTAAAGACTACATTCCTGCTATGCAAAACTTTCTTAGTTTCAGGATTCCATAACTTGTATGCCTTAACTCCTGAACCATAACCAAGAAACACACACTTAACAGCCCTAGGCTCTAACTTTCCATTATCAACATGAGCATAAGCAGTGCTACCAAAAACTCTCAACTGTGAATAATCAGCAGGTGAACCAGACCATACCTCAATAGGAGTTTTCTTATCAAGCGGAATGCAAGGTGACCTGTTTATCAAGTAACAAGCGGTGGAGGCTGCTTCAGCCCAAAAACGTCTATGCATACCAGCATTGGACAACATGCAGCGAGCCTTGGAGATGATGGTTCTGTTCATCCTCTCCGCCACACCATTCTGCTGAGGAGTATATGGGATGGTGTGGTGCCTGACAATGCCTTCGTCGCTGCAATAATCATTGAAAACAGTAGAACAAAACTCCATGCCATTGTCAGTACGAAGCAATTTAACTTTCTTTTCTGTTTGCTTCTCTACCATAACTTTCCACTTTCTAAAAGCATCAAACACATCAGATTTATGTTTCAGAAAGAAAGGCCACACTTTTCTGGAGTAATCATCTATGATAGTAAGCATGTAATTTGCACCACCAAGAGAAGTCTTGCGGGAAGGTCCCCACACATCAGCATGCACATAATCTAAAATCCCTTTAGTGGTATGAACGGAAGCATTGAATTTAACTCTTTTATGCTTACCAAAAATGCAGTGCTCACAGAACTCAAACTTACTCAAATTGCAGCCATCTAGCAGGTCTCTCCTGTGCAATTCTGCCATGCCATGTTCACTCATATGTCCAAGACGCATATGCCACAGATTAGTTTTACCAGGTTCATCAGGAATAACAGCAGCAGCAATACCAGACAAAGTGCTACCTCTAAGAACATATAACTTTGCAGAATTCATATCACCAATCATGTGAACGAGAGAACCTTTTGATACCTTCAGAACTCCGCGAGAACCGGAGTGTTTGTACCCATCAACATCAAGGGTACTGAGAGAGATCAGATTTCTGGCCATGCCAGGTATGTGTCTCACATCTGTCAGAGTGCGTGTCATGCCATCATGCATCTTGATCTGAACGGAGCCAATGCCCATGATCTCACGTGGGTTGTTATCTCCCATACGCACGACATCTCCACTCTGCACAAACTCATAAGAACTGAACCAGTCTTTGTTACAGCAAATATGAAACGAGCATGCAGAATCAAGTATCCACTCATCATTACCAGAAACACAACCAGCAAACACAACTAGGCAATCGCCTTCAGAATTATCACTGGAAACAACAGCAGCCTTACCATCACCCTCAGATTTGTTTTTCGGTTGGTAAGTACCGTTTCTTTTCTCTTTGTTCTGCAACTTCCAGCAATCATCAATATTATGGCTAGTTTTCTTACAGTACTTGCAGAACTTACCATCTCGTCCCTTGGACTTTGAGCGACCTCTGTCGGTCTTGCTCTTATCTCTGTTGTAGTTGTTGTAGTTGTTGTTTCTGTTCTCGGTCCTGCCTCGGACCTGCAGTGCTTCTGCCTTAGATGACGAACCCTCTGCCTGCACCATAGATTTCATCTTTTCCCTCTGCTGGAGGGCCTCATAAACTTCGGCAAGGGTTAGTTCATCACGACTGTATAACAAGGTGTCTCGAAAATTCGCAAAAGAATTAGGCAACGAGACTAACAGTATAAGAGCTAGATCCTCATCATCATAATTTACCTCCATGGACAGCAAATCAGAAACGATCTCTCTAAAGATCGATAGGTGATTCATCATTGACGCACCTTCTTGCAGCTTGTGCGAGAACAACTTCATCTTCACGTGCATCTTACTGGTTAGATCTTTGGACATGCAGATCGATTCCAGTTTCAACCACAGCGCCGCTGCGGATTTCTCAGCCAGCACTTCCTGCAAGATATTGTTGGATAGATGAAGCTGAATTAAAGAAAAGGCCTTACGATCTTTCCTCTTTTCATCGTCGGTCCAGGTCTTGGCATCTTTCTTGCCAAATCCATCAAGAGCTTCATCCAGATCAGAAGATTGGGTGAGGATCGCCCTCATCTTCACTTGCCACAGAGAAAATCTCGTGGTGTAATCCAGCTGCGGTAGATCGAACTTCAAGGAAGACATGTCGCAAAACCCTAGATTGAAACACGGGCTCTGATACCACTTGTTATAAAAGCGACAAGCAAATAACGAAGAACGATAAAGGAATACGCAGCGGAGACACGAGATTTAACGTGGAAAACCCCTTCCAACACAGAAGGGGAAAAACCACGGGCGCCAGCCAGCAAAACTTCACTATATCGGGGAGTGTTTACAAACGCCGTGGGTTATCTTATAATCTGATAAACCCTAGCCGGCGGCTTACAAGATGTATATATAGGCGGTGCCAACGATCCGTACCGTACCGCGGGGCTGCCGCCCCCCGCACCCCCCTACGCTTCGGCCCAAGCCTCCGGCGACGGGCCTCGCTCCGCTCGTCAGAAGTTAGCCTCCCTTTAGTATATGAATTTGGATCACAATACAACACTTAACTTGCTCAAACGGAAAAACTCAAAACTAATGAAAGTTGCGTACATATCTGAGGATCACGCACGTAAATTGGCAGATTTTTTTTGATTTTTCTACAGAGAGATCTACGCAAATTCGTGACAGACAGCAATTCTGTTTCTGCGCAGCAATCCAAATCTAGCATCAACTTTACCGTAGAGACTTTACTTGGCACAAAAACATGATAAGGAGAGGTTGCTACAGTAGTAACAACTTCCAAGACTCAACAATACAGTAGTAAAATAAAAACATGGGTTATCTCCAAGAAGTGCTTTTCTTTAACGCCTTTCAGCTAGGCGCAGAAAGTGCAAATCAAGTAACATCAAGAGAAGAAGCATCAACATCATAATTGGTTCTAATAATAGAATCAAAAGGCAACTTCATTCTCTTTCTAGGGAAGTGTTCCATACCTTTCTTGAGAGGAAATTGATACTTAATATTTCCTTCTTTCATATCAATAACAGCACCAACAGTTCAAAGAAAGGGTCTTGCCAAGACAATAGGACAAGCTGCATTGCATTCAATATCCAAGACAACAAAATCAACGGGGACAAGGTTATTGTTAACCGTAATGAGAACATTATCAATCCTCCCCAAAGGTTTCTTTAGATAATTATCAGCAAGATTAACATCCAAATAACAATTTTTCAATGGTGGCAAGTCAAGCATATCATAAATTTTCTTAGGCATAACAGAAATACTTGCACCAAGATCACATAAAGCATTACATTCAAAATCATTGAATTTCATTTTAATGATGGGCTCCCAACCATCTTCCAACTTCCTAGGAATAGAAACTTCAAGTCTTAATTTCTCTTCCCTAGCTTTAATGAGAGCATTTGTAATATGTTTTGTAAAGGCTAAATTTATAGCACTAGCATTAGGACTTCTAGCAAGTTTTTGTAAGAACTTTATAACTTCAGTAATATGACAATCATCAAAATCTAAACCATTATGATCTACAGCATTCTGAAAAATTTCAGCACTATTATCACAAACAGTTTCAGGCAATTTTGCACGCTTTGCACTAGGAGTAGAAACATTGCCAACACCAATTATTTTACCATTGATAGTAGGAGGTGTAGCAACATGTGAAGAATCAACATTACTAGTGGTGGTAATAGTCCAAACTTTAGCTACATTATTCTCTTTAGCAAGTTTTTCTTTTTCTTCTCTATCCCACCTAGCATGCAATTCAGCCAACATTCTTATATTATCATTAATTTGAACTTGTATGGCATTTGCTGTAGCAAGAAATTTTTTATCATTATCCTCAGGTTTAGCAGCCATTTTATTAATTAAAGAAGATTGTGATTCAGACATATATGAGATTCGATTTTCAGCATTTGAAAGTTTAGTTTGCAAACCAGAAATTTTCATATTCAAATTTTCAAGTTGATTTCCTATATTCTTCAACAAGGCAGATTGTTCATTCATAGTTTTAGTAAACAATTGATTTTGCTCATATTGTGATTGCATAAAGCTCTTAGTGGTTCTTTCAATTTCCAATATCTTTTCCTCACTAGGCAAAACAGATCTACCATAAGAATTACCATAACCACTACCATTATTAGAAGGATATGGCCTATAGTTGTTGTTGAAATTATTATTCTTAATGAAATTCACATCAACATTTTCTTCTTGAGCAACCAATGAAGCTAAAGGAACATTATTAGGATCCATATGAGATCTACCATTTGCAAGCATAGACATAATAGCATCAATCTTATCACCCAAAGAAGAGGTTTCTTCAACAGAATTTACCTTCTTACCTTGAGGAGTTCTTTCAGTATGCCATTCAGAGTAATTGATCATCATATCATCAAGAAGCTTTGTTGCGGCGCCTAAGGTAATGGACATAAAAGTACCTCCAGCAGCTGAATCCAATAGGTTCCTCGAGGAAAAATTCAATCCTGCATAAAAGGTTTGGATGATCATCCAAGTAGTTAGTCCATGGGTAGGGCAATTCTTTACCAAAGATTTCATTCTCTCCCATGCTTGAGCAACATGTTCATTATCAAATTGCTTAAAATTCATAATGCTACTTCTCAAAGATATAATCTTAGCAGGGGGATAATATTTACCAATAAAAGCATCTTTACATTTAGTCCATGAATCAATACTATTTTTAGGCAAAGAAAGCAACCAATCTTTAGCTCTTCCTCTTAATGAGAAAGGAAACAATTTCAGTTTTATAATATCACCATCTATATTCTTATACTTTTGCATTTCACAAAGTTCAACAAAATTATTAAGATGGGCAGCAGCATCATCAGTACTAACACCAGAAAATTGCTCTCTCATAACAAGATTCAGTAAAGCAGTTTAATTTCATAGAATTCTGCTGTAGTAGTGGAGCAATAGGAGTACTTATAAAATCATTATTATTTGTGCTAGTGAAATCACACAACTTAGTATTTTCGGGAGTACCCATTGTAGCAGTAATAAAAATAAACTAAGCAAATAAAATAAAATAAAGTAAAGAAAAGTAACTAATTTTTTTTGAGTTTTGATATAGAGCAAGTAAACAAGACAGAAAGTAAAGCAACTAATTTTTTTATGTTTTTAATATTAAGCAAACAAGACACTAAATAAAATAAAGTAAAGCAAGACAAAAACAAAGTAAAGAGATTGGATGTGGAGACTCCCAGCGTGTCTTGATCTCCCCGGCAACGGCGCCAGAAATTTAGCTTGACACGCGTGAAGCACACGTCCGTTGGGAACCCCAAGTGGAAGGTGTGATGCGTATAGAAGCAAGTTTCCCTCAGTATGAAACCAAGGTTATCGAACCAGTAGGAGCCAAGAAGCACGTGAAGGTTGTTGGTGGAGGAGTGTAGTGCGGCGCACCAGTGAAACCGGCGCCAACGTGGAACCTGCACAACACAATCAAGATACTTTGCCCCAACGTAACAGTGAGGTTGTCAATCTCACCGGCTTGCTGAAAACAAAGGATTAAGCGTATCGAGTGGAAAATGGTGTTTGTTTGCAAAGAACAGTAAGAACAATGATTGCAAGAATGTATTCAGATGTAAAAGAATGGACCGGGGTCCACAGTTCACTAGAGGTGTCTCTCCAATAAGATAACTAACATGCGGGTGAACAAATTACAGGGGCAATTGACAAATAAAGATTCAATACATATCAATGATGATTACTATGTGATTTAATCGGGGCATTACGACAAAGTACATAGACCGCCATCCAGCATGCATCTATGCCTAAATAATCCACCTTCAGGTTATCATCCGAACCCCTTCCAGTATGAAGTTGTAAACAACAGATAATTGCATTAAGTATGGTGCGTATTGTAATCAACACAAATATCCTTAGACAAAGCATTGATGTTTTATCCCTAGTAGCAACAGCACATCCATAACCTTAGAACTTTCTGTCACTGTCCCAGATTCAATGGAGGCATGAACCCACTATCGAGCATAAATACCCCCTCTTGGAGTTACAAGTATCAACTTGGCCAGAGCCTCTACTAGCAACGGAGAGCATGCAAGAATATAAACAACACATATATGATAGATTGATAATCAACTTGACATAATATTCTATATTCATCAGATCCCGCCAAACACAACATGTAGCATTACAAATAGATAATCTTGATCATGCTAGGCAGCTCACAAGATCTAAACATGATAGCACAAGAGGAGAAGACAACCAACTAGCTACTGCTATGGACCCATAGTCCAACGATGAACTACTCACGCATCAATCCGGAGGCGGGCATGATGATGTAGAGCCCTCCGGTGATGATTCCCCTCTCCGCAGGGTGCCGGAGGCGATCTCCTGAATCCCCGAGATGGGATTGGCGGCGGCGGCGTCTCTGGAAGGTTTTCCGTATCGTGGCTCTCGGTACAGGGGTTTTCGCGACGAAGGCTTTAAGTAGGCTGAAGGGTAGGGTTGGAGGGCGACGAGGGGCCCACACCATAGGGCGACGCGGGCCCCCCTCGCGCGCGGCCTATGGTGGCGGCGCCTCGTCGCCCCACTTATCCCTTTCGGTCTTCTGAAGCTTTGTGGAAAAATAAGACCCTGGCGTTGATTTCGTCCGATTCGAGAATATTTCCTTTGTAGGATTTCTGAAACCAAAAATAGCAGAAAATAGAAACTGGCGCTTCGACATCTTGTTAATAGGTTAGTGCCGGAAAATGCATAATAATGATGTAAAGTATGTATAAAACATGTGAGTATTGTCATAAAAGTAGCATGTAACATAAGAAATTATAGATACGTTGGAGACGTATCACACGCATCCACCTCAGAGAAGCATCGCCGGCCACCCAGCACCGCCCACCTCACCGTTGGCACCGCACGGATGCCCCGAGCTGCCACGCCAAGATGGCGTTGGGCTCAGCTCAACCCGTCCAAAGCAGAAGCACCCCTACGTTCAGAGCGGAGGAGGACGGGCGAGAAGGAGGTGGGTGGCTGCACCCAGGCGCAGGTGGTAAGAACGGCCGAGGCCCGCCCACCCCAGATCGAGCCTAAAGGGCCCACATATGGGCCAGCAGACAATACGTCCAAAATTGTGAAATACAAATTTTTTATTCATATAAAATTGTTTTGATAACAAGACTTGATCAACCTTGTTAACAAAGTAATTTTGAATGAATGAAACTATGTTTTCACCTATGTACTATTGATTGACTTTATATTAGAATGTCTTAGAGTTGCTGTAGATTTGGTTTTGATTTGGTTTTTCATCATTCCATAATTGTTTTCCTGCGATAGAATCATTATTCAAATTCTGAAAATTGGCCAAAAATAAAGTTTCTCGAAAAATTCCAGAAAATATCTAGAAAACTTTTACGCATAAAAAGGGGCAGGGAGGCACCTGATGCGCGTAGATGTACACGTCCGTTGGGAACCCCAAGAGGAAGGTATGATGCGCACAGTGGCAAGTTTCCCTCAGCAAGAAACCAAGGTTTAATCGGACCAGTAGGAGTCAAGAAGCACGTTGAAGGTTGATGGTGGCGAAATGTGATGCGGCGCAACACCAGGGATTCCGGCGCCAACGTGGAACCTGCACAACATAACCAAAGTACTTTGCCCCAACGAAACAGTGAGGTTGTCAATCTCACCGGCTTGCTGTAACAAAGGATTAACCGTATTGTGTGGAAGATGATTGTTTGCAAGAAAACAGTAAAAACAATTGCAGTAGATTGTATGCGATGTAAAGAATAGGACCGGGGTCCACAGTTCACTAGAGGTGTCTCTCCCATAAGATAAAAGCATGTTGGGTGAACAAATTACAGTCGGGCAATTGACAAATAGAGAAGGGCATAACAATGCATATACATGATATGATAAATATAGTGAGATTTAATCCGGCATTACGACAAAGTACATAGACCGCCATCCAACTGCATCTATGCCTAAAAAGTTCACCTTCAGGTTATCATCCGAACCTCATTCAGTATTAAGTTGCAAAGCAACACAATTGCATTAAGTATGGTGCGTAATGTAATCGACAACTACATCCTTAGACATAGCATCAATGTTTTATCCCTAGTGGCAACAGCACAACACAACCTTAGAACCTACTGTCACGATCCCAGGTATCAATGAAGGCATGAACCCACTATCGAGCATAAATACTCCCTCTTGGAGTTAAGAGCAAAAACTTGGCCAGAGCCTCTACTAATAACGGAGAGCATGCAAGATCATAAACAACACATAAACAATAGATTGATAATCACCATAACATAGTATTCTCTATCCATCGGATCCCGACAAACACAACATATAGTATTACAGATAGATGATCTTGATCATGTTAGGAAGCTCACAAGATCCAACAATGAAGCACAATTAGGAGAAGACGACCATCTAGCTACTGCTATGGACCCATAGTCCAGGGGTGAACTACTCACTCATCACTCCGGAGGCGACCATGGCGGTGTAGAGTCCTCCGGGAGATGAATCCCCTCTCAGGGGGTGCCGAGGCGATCTCCTGAATCCCCGAGATGGGATTCGCGGCGGCGTCTCTCGAAGGTTTTCCGTATCGTGGCTCTCGTACTGGGGTTTCACGACGGAGGCTATTTGTAGGCGGAAGGGCAGGTCAAGAGGCGGCACGAGGCCCACACCATAGGTCGGCGCGGCCAGGGCCTGGGCCGCGCCGCCGTGGTGTCGCCACCTCGTGGCCCCACTGACTCTCCTTCGGTCTTCGGAAGCTTCGTGCAAAAATAGGACCCTGGGCGTTGATTTCGTCCAATTCCGAGAATATTTCGTTACTAGGATTTCTGAAACCAAAAACAGCAGAAAACAGCATCTGGCTCTTCGGCATCTTGTTAATAGGTTAGTTCCAGAAAATGCGTAAATATGACATATAATGTGCATAAAACATGTAGATATCATCAATAATGTAGCATGGAACATAAGAAATTATCGATACGTTGGAGACTTATCAGCATCCCCAAGCTTAGTTCTGCTCGTCCCGAGCAGGTAAAACGATAACAAAGATAATTTCTGAAGTGACATGCCATCATAATCTTGATCATACTATTTGTAAACATATGTAATGAATGCAGCGATCAAAACAATGGTAATGACATGAGTAAACAACCGAATCATAAAGCAAAGACTTTTCATGAATAGTACTTCAAGACAAGCATAAATAAGTCTTGCATAAGAGTTAACTCATAAAGCAATAAATCAAAGTAAAGGTGTTGAAGCAACACAAAGGAAGAATAAGTTTCAGCGGTTGCTTTCAACTTATAACATGTATATCTCATGGATATTGTCAACATAAAGTAATATAACAAGTGCAATATGCAAGTACGTAGGAATCAATGCATAGTTCACACAAGTGTTTGCTTCTTAAGGTGGAGAGAGATAGGTAAACTGACTCAACAATAAAAGTAAAAGAAAGGTCCTTCAAAGAGGAAAGCATCGATATATTTTTGCTAGAGCTTTTATTTTGAAAACATGAAACAATTTTGTCAACGGTAGTAATAAAGCATATGAGTTATGTAAATTATATCTTACAAGTTGCAAGCCTCATGCATAGTATACTAATAGTGCCCGCACCATGTCCTACTTAGCTTGGACTACCGGATCTTTGCAATGCCATGTTTCAACCAAGTGTCACAAAGGGGTACCTCCATGCCGCCTGTACAAAGGTCTAAGGAGAAAGCTCGCATTTTGGATTTCTCGCTTTTGATTATTCTCAACTTAGACATCCATACCGGGACAACATGGACAACAGATAATGGACTCCTCTTAAATGCATAAGCATGTAGCAACAATTATTATTCTCATATGAGATTGAGGATATATGTCCAAACTGAAACTTCCACCATGATTCATGGCTTTAGTTAGCGGCCCAATGTTCTTCTCTAACAATATGCATGCTCCAACCATTAAGGTGGTAGATCCCTCTTACTTCAGACAAGACGGACATGCATAGCAACTCACATGATATTCAACAAAGAGTAATTGATGGCGTCCCCAGAAGCATGGTTATCGCACAACAAGCAACTTAATAAGAGATAAAGTGCATAAGTACATATTCAATACTACGATAGTTTTTAAGGCTATTTTGTCCCATGAGCTATATATTGCAAAGGTAAAGAATGGAATTTTAAAGGTAGCACTCAAGCAATTTACTTTGGAATGGCGGAGAAATACCATGTAGTAGGTAGGTATGGTGGACACAAATGGCATAGTGGTTGGCTCAAGGATTTTGGATGCATGAGAAGTATTCCCTCTCGATACAAGGTTTAGGCTAGCAAGGTTATTTGAAGCAAACTCAAGGATGAACCGGTGCAGCAAAACTTACATAAAAGACATATTGTAAACATTATAAGACTCTACACCGTCTTCCTTGTTGTTCAAAACTCAATACTAGATATTATCTAGACCTTAGAGAGACCAAATATGCAAATCAAATTTTAGCAAGCTCTATGTATTTCTTCATTAATGGGTGCAAAGTATATGATGCAAGAGCTTAAACATGAGCACAACAATTGCAAAGTATCACATTATCCAAGACATTTTAGAATTACTACATGTAGCATTTCCCGATTCCAACCATATAACAATTTAACGAAGAAGAAACTTCGCCTTGAACATTATGAGTAAAGCCTAAGGACATATTTGTCCATATGCAACAGCGGAGCGTGTCTCTCTCCCACAAAGTGAATGCTAGGATCCATTTTATTCAAACAAAAACAAAAACAAAAACAAAAACAAACCGACGCTCCAAGTAAAGAACACAAGATGTGACGAATAAAAATATAGTTTCAGGGGAGGAACCTGATGATGTTGTCGATGAAGAAGGGGATGCCTTGGGCATCCCCAAGCTTAGACGCTTGAGTCTTCTTAGAATATGCAGGGATGAACCACGGGGGCATCCCCAAGCTTAGAGCTTTCATTCCTCTTGATCATAGTATATCATACTCCTCTCTTGACCCTTGAAAACTTCCTTCACACCAAACTTCAAGCAAACTCATTAGAGGGTTAGTGCACAATTAATAATTCACACATTCAGAGGTGACACAATCATTCTTTACACTTCTGGACATTGCATAAAGCTACTGGACATTAGTGGATTAGAGAAATTCATCCAACATAGCAAAAGAGGCAATGCGAAATAAAAGGCAGAATCTGTCAAAAACAGAACAGTCCGTGAAGACGAATTTTAAAATGGCACCAGACTTGCTCAAATGGAAAAACTCAAACTAATGAAAGTTGCGTACGTATCTGAGGATCACGCTCGTAAATTGGCAGATTTTTTCGAATTTTCTACAGAGACTTGTGCCCAGATTCGTGACAGCAATGCTGTTTCTGCGCAGCGATCCCAAATATAACATCAACTATAACATAGAAACTTTACTTGGCACAAAAACATGATAAGTAGAGGTTGCTACAGTAGTAAACAACTCCCAAGACTCAAATATAAAACAAAGTGTTGTAGTAAAAACATGGGTTGTCTCCCATAAGCGCTTTTCTTTAACGCCTTTCAGCTAGGCGCAGAAAGTGCAAATCAAGTAACATCAAGAGATGAAGCATCAATATTATTACCTTGGGAGCTGGGAGTTTTCTCAACCAAGCATATTATATTGGATACATAAGTTTTAGCGTCTCCCTTTTCATTAGTCTTGGGCTTGCTATTCTCATCGAACAAATTTTCAGGAACAAGCCAAGCATAGTTATTTTCTAGTGCATCATTCATAGCTAGGAGTTTACATGGTATTGGTGCTTTGATCTCCCCACCATCATTAATATTATTAGTGTACCTTATTCTATCCATGTCCATTTTTTCAAGGAGACCAACAAAATTAGTATGAGAACCTAGCATATTAAATTTAGCAAAGACCTTTCTAGCCTCTCTTGCTAGACCACCAAATTCTCTAAGAAGAGTTTCTAAAACAAAATCTTTCTTTTCCCCTTCTTCCATATCACCAAGTGTAAGAAACATGTGTTGGATTATAGGATTGAGATTAACAAACTTAGTTTCCAACATACGAACTAAAGCAGCAGCAGCAATTTCATAGGTAGGTGCAAGTTCTATCAAGTGTCTATCTTCAAAATCTTTAGTAATACTAACATGATTGAAAAATTCTTCTATATTATTTCTCCCAACTATAGACCCACGTCCTACCGGTATTTTTTCCAAAGTAAACTTAGGATTAAGCATGATGAAATAAGCAGAAAGTAAACTAGGCAAATAAAGTAAAGACAAGTAATTTTTTTGTGTTTTTGATATAGAGAGCAAGACAGTAAATAAAGTAAAACTAGCAACTAATTTTTTTGTGTTTTGTTTAGGTGCAGCAAACAAAGTAGTAAATAAAATAAAGCAAGACAAAAACAAAGTAAAGAGATTGAGAAGTGGAGACTCCCCTTGCAGCGTGTCTTGATCTCCCCGGCAACGGCGTCAGAAATTTGCTTGATGCGCGTAGATGTACACGTCCGTTGGGAACCCCAAGAGGAAGGTATGATGCGCACAGTGGCAAGTTTCCCTCAGTAAGAAACCAAGGTTTAATCGGACCAGTAGGAGTCAAGAAGCAAGTTGAAGGTTGATGGTGGCGAAATGTGATGCGGCGCAACACCAGGGATTCCGGCGCCAACGTGGAACCTGCACAACACAACCAAAGTACTTTGCCCCAACAAAACAGTGAGGTTGTCAATCTCACCGGCTTGCTGTAACAAAGGATTAACCGTATTGTGTGGAAGATGATTGTTTGCAAGAAAACAGTAAAAACAATTGCAGTAGATTGTATGCGATGTAAAGAATAGGACCGGGGTCCACAGTTCACTAGAGGTGTCTCTCCCATAAGATAAAAGCATGTTGGGTGAACAAATTACAGTCGGGCAATTGACAAATAGAGAAGGGCATAACAATGCATATACATGATATGATAAATATAGTGAGATTTAATCCGGGCATTATGACAAAGTACATAGACCCGGATTTTTAAGTCCAGATGCCTACTATGCCATTCATCGCAATCCCAGGAATATTGTTTTTGCGAGACATAATAGATTGATATCACAACACATCATTCATTACATCACATAATTGTCTTACATAGAGGGATCACATGATCCAATCTTAATACATCATAGTGGATCTAGAGATCCTATTACAAAACACATAGCGGAAGCGAAGTAACGGTTGCGGTCCATCTATTCCACAGGCAACTGTTGACGTCAGGAGTGATCCTAGTTGTCGTAGACGTCCTGCTGTCCATCTTCCTCGTACTGCTCCTTCATAGTCTGGCCATTTGAATAGCCAGGGACAAAGCCATGAGTACTTTAAAGTACTCGCAAACTAATACTAATGTAAGCACTATCAACTATAGTAAGGGGGTGCTAAGCTCTAAGTTTATTTGCATAAAGCCAATTTTAGTTCACAAATATTTAGTAAAAGCCTCTTCATTTGCTAACTAACTCAAGTGGGAACATTAGTGTCATTCCCACAACTCTGTTGTGATTCAAGTCAAAGTCACAATTCACCCTTTTCAATTCAAGTCACAAGTCATATGTCACATTTTTGAAAATGGTCTGATGACGGAACAGTATGGCCTTTCCAATCGTCCGTAACCGTGGACACGGCTATTCGAATAGTTCTACACTCTGCAGAGGTCGTACACTTGTGCCACAACATTTGCAATAATCCGTCAGGGTTAACTGGCCCTGATTTATCACACTCCGTGTGCGGACTACCAACCATAACCTTTCACTTACATACCCTAGTATAGGCACCTCTCCCCATGAGCTTGGCCTCCCAAAGAAGAACACCTGGGAACTGCACAGGGCTTGGGCCGGACAATTCACCTCATTCACGTCATATCACATCATTTCTTTTGTAGAGGCAGCCCTCGGCATAACCCCGATGACGCTTGTTTAGAGGGAACCCATACTAAAGCACATAAATTTCTAGTTAAGCCCTTACCCATGTTGGGTATTGTGGGGGTACTTTCAAATTGGAATGGTATCGCATCCGAACCCAACCATCAGTTTTTGTAAAATTCACCAAGTCATTCACAAGCCATATTCACCTTCAAAATCTTTCAATAGAATGAGTCATCATTCCAAGGTTTTCAAAGTCATTTCATTTCACAAGTTCCCATCTAGAGTAGTTAATTTTATATATTAGCACTAGCAACTAATCATGAGGGGTGCTATCTAGCTTCCATTGCTCTAGGCTAAATTTGATACTCTTGTAGTATTCTATCTCTAGACCAAAGTTAACTATAAAAGCAAGTTATAGTAATCAAAGTAAAAGCTTGTAAGAATAAAACTTGGGATGGGATCATGAAGCATAAAGTAAATTGGTGAGTGTGCCTTGCTCTAGTAGAGCTTTGCATTTTGCAAGAATATTAGCTTGCAAGAGTATAGCTTGTATTAGTCTAGCTTGCATTAATAATAGCTTGCCTTGGTTGGAGTAGTGATCAAAGTTCTCTTCCTCTTCAAAGTAGTCCTCCTCCTCCTCGGTGTACTCCTCGGTACTAGCGTCTAAATACGAGTACAATACACACATTACCACACAAAGCCTAAGTACTAGACTAAGCACACACATAAATCACTCCTACTAAGCTATCAATCAACATGCTTATTAGGTGAGTGGATTTCATGTTATTCTTAAGAAAAATAATTTCCTCTCATTATAAATATTAATTAGAGTTTCTATTTATTTCTTGAGGAAAATAATTTCCTCTCATTGAATATTATTAAGATTTAATTTCCTCCATTAATGTCATATGACCTAGGTTGACCCAAGTCAACCTCTTCATAGGTATTAATTGGGAAGTGATTTAAATGAGGTACACCACCTCATGCCTTTTTATTACTCATGATTAATGATTTAATATCATCAACTAATTTAATATGAGTTTAAAATTGACCATAGTCTATACCCCATATTAACTTAGTTGAGGCAAGATTTAAATGAGACCACTACATCTCATAAGATTTAATAAGTAGCCTTGAATAATTTAAATACTACTATGAAAATGATTGAATATTTTTAAATAAGAACCTATGGATTATTACTACATGTGTCATTAATTCTCATTGAATCCCTTGGAGTAAGTATTTAATTGAGAGGCTACACCTCATATAGTTTAATACCACATACTAATGATTTAAATGAGGTGTAGCACCTCATACCATTTAATTTTAACATGGTAAGGATCTAATATTATCAACAATTCATATGAGACCTAAATGACCAGAGTCTCTAGCTTATTTTGAATTGTTCATGACAAGATTTAAATGAGAGAAATATTCCCATAAGATTTATTAATAGTTTTGGACAATATCTTTGACTAGAAATAGCCATAAAGTCCTTTAATTAAACTAGGCCATGATCATTCAAGGTAAGCATGGCATATTTTTGCAGAAACAATTAGTGTAAGTGAAATGTGAATTATAGGAGTTGGAATCAACTCAAAAGCATTTTTGGTTGATTTTTAAGAATTAATCTAAGGCAGAAAAGTCCCTGCCTTGTTTATTTTGTCAGTTTTATTCTATAAATAATCTAGGGTTGGGACCAGTGAGGTTGTTTAGATAATTTAACAAGGTTTCCAAATATATAAAATTTGTTCAATTTGGTTTGGTAGATTTTATTCTATTTAATTTTCAAAACAGCATCTGAGAAGAAACAATAAATTTCGAAATTCTTTTATTTGAAATGGTGGGCTTGGCGGGAAACGGTGTTGGGCCACAGAGAGGAAAAAGATTGGGCCGGCCCAGCTATGCCAACGGTGCACGCGGGCCAGCTGACAGGTGAGGGGCCACCCGTCAGTGGTTGGTTTCCTTACCGAAGCGGTGCGCGTCGGCCGTTGGATTAGGGGTAGATCGGGCGGCTGGTAGTCGTCGTCGTCGACGGGAGGAAGACCTCACTGCAGCGGCGGAGGTAGGGGGTCGACGGCGACCCTGGGCTCCGGCGATCAACGGCGTCGGTGCAGGAGGAGGTTGTCGAGGATGGGGAAGCTGCTGGTACAAACGGCGGCTCCAGAGGTGGCGGCAATCGTCGGCTTCTTCTGCAGCACCGCCGCGGGCTCCGGCGAGAAATTGGGGGGCTCCGGTGAGTAATTGAGCGAGAGGAGGGGACGAGGAGGCTCAGTGGTGAGAGAGGAATGCGAGGGTGTGATGAAATCGTCCAGGGGGAGCCGGCTTTTATAGAGGCCAGGGTGCTGCGAGGGTGCGGGCAAGGTCGTCGACGCCGTCGGCGTTCCAGGGCGGTGAAGGGGCAAGTGATGGGCGCGGCGTGTTCCTGGTGTCACGGTGAGCACGACGCGCATCCAGGAGAGGCCAGGGGTGGAGTGGTCGCGTCGTCATCGTCACCGGGGACCCGTGTACTGCGGCGGATGGTCGTCGTCCGTGTCGTCGTCTACAGGGCGAGCGCGTCCAAATAGGGTTGTCTGGGAGGTAGAGGGTCCACGGTGAAGCGATGGTGCAGGGGGAGAGAGAGGGGAGGCGTGAGGCGACGGGGGCAGGCGGTGCTCTGGCGCGCTCCGGGGCGTCACCATGCGCGTCCTGTCGCGCATGGGCGTCTCTGGGCGCGGTCTGGGCACGCTTGTCCTGGTCAATGCCGACGTCCACTTGGTCAAGGGCAGGCATGAGCAGCTTCAGGAGGGTCAAGTCAAGCTAGAGGGCATGGTGGTGTGGCCTGGATGGGAGGGGAGAGGAGGTGAGCATGTGGAGTGACATAGGGTTCGGCATGGTCTTGGTTTTGGTCATTTATTTGCTTTGACTGAGGTGAAATTGGATGGTGAGGTAGAGGAGAGGTGCAGGGATGCTCCAGAGCAGCAGGGGTGGCCAGAGTTGGACCAAGTCCTCTCCAAAATCCAGCATGGGCAACATTGGATACACTGCCAGCAAGGTGTTTGATGAAATGCCCGAAAGAAAATGATTTTCAAATTTTGGAAAGATTTTTGGTGGGTTGCATTCATATAATATTTGAAGTAGATTGGTGGTGGTGGTGGTCAAATTTGATTAGTTTTGCAAGAATCCAAAATGCACATGATCTTCATTTTCAAATCTGGTTCCAACTTTGATTGATGATATATTTGAATCTAGAAGGAATTTGTATGGGGTTGCTTGAGCAAAGTTGTTCACTTTTATGTTGACTTGGACGAGGTGCAAAAGTTTGACAAAGTTTAGTTTAGAAATTTTGAAATAACAGGGCTCAAAGAGGGCATCAGGTTAACTTTTGTCAAAATGACCATTAGTGCATGTGAGCTCCTATTTCACTCAAATTTGATTTGATTTGAGTTTCTTTGATTCCAAAGGTGTTTATATGTGTTTAGTAACCAAACACAACCAATGGTGCAAGCCATAATGGTCTAGGTTCAAGATTTGTAAAAATGGCCATATCCACATATGTGTATTGGAAAATCTTCTTATTTTCTTTTTGATTTGGTTTTTCTTGATCCCCTTGATGTGGTTGAGGTTTAATATGATATAAGAAAACAATCCAAGCAATGGAAACAAGTTTGATGGTCTTTGGCTCAAATTTGTATTTTTGGCCATGTGCACATATGTGCATTTCATCTTTTTATTTTATTTTCTTTACCTATGACCAAAGGTCATGGTTCATGGTTGATTTAGTATTAGTTTGGGTTTAGTAAGGTTTTCAACCATTTTGGCAAGGTAGAGGTGCTTAGGTCAAGTTTTTGGAAAAATGGCTATGTGTCACATATGCCTCTATGCATAGGTGGCATTTGATTTTTAATTTCATTTGGCTTGACCCAATTGATGTTGTTGAGTGTTGAAATGGTGTAGGGGAGTGATCCAACCATTCATAACAAGTACTAGGGTCAATATTCTTTATTTCCCAAATTGCTATTTTATTCTCATATGCCTCTATGGCATTTTTAGTTTCTTTTTATTTTCTTTGGAAACCACTTGGATTTGGTTTGATAGGTACTAGGTAAGGTGTGTGAAGGTTTTCCAAACCTCTAAGCAAAGTAGAAAAGCTTAGGGTAAAGTTTTATAAAAATAGCCATAGGCACATATGCCTCTTTCTTATTTAATTTCCTTTTATTTTAATTTAACTAGGGTAGTGAAAAGAGGGGTGAGGTTTAGGGTTTAGTGGGGTTCACAATGGTTCACCACTATTTAGCATAAATAATAAAGGTAGGGTTCAAGATTTACCTATTAGGACTATATGCCCACATATGTCTTTTATTTTATTTTGTGTTTCTCAAAATAGATCTAAAATGATTTCTGGAGAAGATTAGGGTTTAAGGTTTTTCTTATTTGATTTCTTTCTTCTTTATTTTATTGGGTTGGTGACCTTCACTTGATCACTTTAGGGTTTTAGGGTTTAGCACATAAGCATAACAACACTCATCATGGCAAAACACAAGATTTAAACAAGATCTATGTGTATCAATCTTATTTTAATAAAAGTTTTTGTTGGTTCCAAAATTTGGAACTAGGGAAATTCATTTTGTTTGTTTTGAAATTTTTGGGTTGTTACAAACCCTTCCCCCTTAAACAAATCTCGTCCCGAGATTTTAAGAAAAGTTAGGTTCCTAAGAGAGATTGAGCATTTTATTAACAGGAGGACATACTTGGCATGGTCTGGGGTGCTTCCTGAGCTTCAGTGGCAGTCATGTGGTAGAGACGGCCGTTGTTGTTGTTCTGATTCCTTCTTCCGGCAAAGCGGCGCTGTTGCTGAGCAGGTGCTGCGGTATTGGCGGCAATCCTGGCAAGCTTCTTGGGGCACTCATTGGAGTAGTGACCCACAACTCCACATTCATAGCAGTTGACGGTGGACTTGTCGTTGGGGTTGACGGGAACAGTGTTGCTTCCAGTCCTTGGGGCAGTATTGGTGTTGTTGTTGTTTCCTTTGTTGTTACTGTTGTTGTTGTGGTGGTTGTTGTTGTTGTTGTTGTTGTTGCCTCCGGGCTTCGGGGGTCCTCCGTTGTTGTTGGTGTAGTTGGGGCGATAATTCTGAGCAGGGGGTTTATTGTATCTTGGGGTGAATCCTCCAGTTGAGTTGTTGCGGTGCTTCTGGGTATGGTGGGGTCCACTCTGGTTCATCATTCTTCTCTTGCGGTTCTCGTTGGCTTGATGCAGCTTTCCTTCCATCTGTATGGCTGAGTCCACAAGGGCTTCTAAGTCAGCGAACGGAATGTTCACTAACACAGTTTGCATCTCGTCATGTAGTCCGTTCAGAAATCTTTCCTTCCTCTTCTCATTGGTGTCTGTCTCATCCGGGGCGTACCTTGACAGTGTAAGAAACCTGTCGCGGTATTCCACCACGGACATCCTTCCTTGTTTGAGTTCACGGAACTCGTCTCTCATTTTCTTGATTAGTCCTTGGGGCACATGGTATTTACTAAACTTCAGCTTGAAGTCTTCCCAGTTCATCATTTGTCCAGCATTCATTGCGCGGGCACTTGTCCACCAGGCTCTTGCAGGTCCTGACAGATAGTGGGTGGCAAACAGTACTTTCTCTGCGGCTTCTACTCCCGCAACTTCTAGGTTGTTCTCCATTGTCTGGAGCCAGTCATCTGCGTCAAGTGGCTCTTCAGTCTTGCTAAACATCGGAGGGTTGGTGTTCTGAAAGTTCTTTAGCTTTGATCCTGGGGGATCATGATGGCCTTGATTGTTGTTTGCCAGCTGTTGAAGTGCTGCAAGGTTTGCTTGGCGTTCAGCTCTTTCGGCTTCTCGGTCTGCCATCATCGTTTGCAGCAGTTGCATCATTGCGTCTTGGTTGCGGTTTGGTGGGGCCATCTGAAGATTGAGATAGATGATAAGATAAGAGGGAAATTTCTATGGTTTGTTTGAGTTAAATTCAAAAAGTTTCAAAACTTGAGTAGTGTTGAGGGGGTAAAAACCAACAACACTTTTTCATTCATACCAAGCATCACACATTACAAATCTAACACACCGTTGGTTTTAAGAACCATTCATTCGCTCTACGATACAAAGGGATCCTGATACAAACTCACACCTACGATAGTGCTTTAATGATACTACTCTTCAGGGGGGAATTCTTCGTCTTCACGGGTGAGGTGCTTGGCGAGAGGCGAGGGCGTTATCCAAATCCCTGCGGGTTTTGTACTGCCTGAAGTCCTGAGGGGCTTTATAGGGGTTCATCTCTGGTTGTGGTGGGGGCATGGTCATCGGTCTTCCCATGGAGTCATGTCTTGGGTAGTAGAGGAAACGAGTGTTCTTGATCTTGTCCTCATTTTGTCCACACAGACGGGAAATTGCTTCTTGCATAGCTTTGTCTAGTCCTTCCTTCCAGGTGTTTCCCGTTACAGAAAACCATATGGTTTCCCATACCGGGGCTTCAAGCTTTCTTCCTAGGTCAGCGGAAACTTCCCACCGGGGTGATCCTCCCAACTGATTATTGAAGGATGTTCCGAAGAATTCGGGGTACGGGTGTCCTAGATATTCCACTAGTTGCTTCAATTCCTTTTCGAACCTCAGTTCTCCTCCGTGACCAAGCTGATAGCATTTCCATTGGTATTCCATCTGTGAGAAATTTAAGATGAGTAAGTTAGAGAAGTGATCAAGTGTGCAAACTTTTATGTAGGATTATAAGGAAAAGTGGAGTATGGATCTCTTATTTTGGAAAAGATCTCAAGGATAAGAGTGAGAATAATTTTTCATAAATATTCACTTCATTTGTTTTTGAAACTAAATTTTTCAGGACGTCCATTCTAACTAGGGTCTCCTAAGGTCAACAATGGCTCTGATACCAACTTGTCAACACCCGGATTTTTAAGTCCAGATGCCTATTATGCCATTCATCGCAATCCCAGGAATATTGTTTTTGCGAGACATAATAGATTGATATCACAACACATCATTCATTACATCACATAATTGTCTTACATAGAGGGATCACATGATCCAATCTTAATACATCATAGTGGATCTAGAGATCCTATTACAAAACACATAGCGGAAGCGAAGTAACGGTTGCGGTCCATCTATTCCACAGGCAACTATTGACGTCAGGAGTGATCCTAGTTGTCGTAGACGTCCTGCTGTCCATCTTCCTCGTACTTGTTCTCTTCATAGTCTGGCCATTTGAATAGCCAGGGACAAAGCCATGAGTACTTTAAAGTACTCGCAAACTAATACTAATGTAAGCACTATCAACTATAGTAAGGGGGTGCTAAGCTCTAAGTTTATTTGCATAAAGCCAATTTTAGTTCACAAATATTTAGTAAAAGCCTCTTCATTTGCTAACTAACTCAAGTGGGAACATTAGAGTCATTCCCACAACTCTATTGTGATTCAAGTCAAAGTCACAATTCACCCTTTTCAATTCAAGTCACAAGTCATATGTCACATTTTTGAAAATGGTCTGATGACGGAACAGTATGGCCTTTCCAATCGTCCGTAACCGTGGACACGGCTATTCGAATAGTTCTACACTCTGCAGAGGTCGTACACTTGTGCCACAACATTTGCAATAATCCGTCAGGGTTAACTGGCCCTGATTTATCACACTCCGTGTGCGGACTACCAACCATAACCTTTCACTTACATACCCTAGTATAGGCACCTCTCCCCATGAGCTTGGCCTCCCAGTGAAGACAGACAGTCAGCTGGGAACTGCACAGGGCTTGGGCCGGACAATTCACCTCATTCACGTCATATCACATCATTTCTTTTGTAGAGGCAGCCCTCGGCATAACCCCGATGACGCTTGTTTAGAGGGAACCCATACTAAAGTACATAAATTTCTAGTTAAGCCCTTACCCATGTTGGGTATTGTGGGGGTACTTTCAAATTGGAATGGTATCGCATCCGAACCCAACCATCAGTTTTTGTAAAATTCACCAAGTCATTCACAAGCCATATTCACCTTCAAAATCTTTCAATAGAATGAGTCATCATTCCAAGGTTTTCAAAGTCATTTCATTTCACAAGTTCCCATCTAGAGTAGTTAATTTTATATATTAGCACTAGCAACTAATCATGAGGGGTGCTATCTAGCTTCCATTGCTCTAGGCTAAATTTGATACTCTTGTAGTATTCTATCTCTAGACCAAAGTTAACTATAAAAGCAAGTTATAGTAATCAAAGTAAAAGCTTGTAAGAATAAAACTTGGGATGGGATCATGAAGCATAAAGTAAATTGGTGAGTGTGCCTTGCTCTAGTAGAGCTTTGCATTTTGCAAGAATATTAGCTTGCAAGAGTATAGCTTGTATTAGTCTAGCTTGCATTAATAATAGCTTGCCTTGGTTGGAGTAGTGATCAAAGTTCTCTTCCTCTTCAAAGTAGTCCTCCTCCTCCTCGGTGTACTCCTCGGTACTAGCGTCTAAATACGAGTACAATACACTCCATTACCACACAAAGCCTAAGTACTAGACTAAGCACACACATAAATCACTCCTACTAAGCTATCAATCAACATGCTTATTAGGTGAGTGGATTTCATGTTATTCTTAAGAAAAATAATTTCCTCTCATTATAAATATTAATTAGAGTTTCTATTTATTTCTTGAGGAAAATAATTTCCTCTCATTGAATATTATTAAGATTTAATTTCCTCCATTAATGTCATATGACCTAGGTTGACCCAAGTCAACCTCTTCATAGGTATTAATTGGGAAGTGATTTAAATGAGGTACACCACCTCATGCCTTTTTATTACTCATGATTAATGATTTAATATCATCAACTAATTTAATATGAGTTTAAAATTGACCATAGTCTATACCCCATATTAACTTAGTTGAGGCAAGATTTAAATGAGACCACTACATCTCATAAGATTTAATAAGTAGCCTTGAATAATTTAAATACTACTATGAAAATGATTGAATATTTTTAAATAAGAACCTATGGATTATTACTACATGTGTCATTAATTCTCATTGAATCCCTTGGAGTAAGTATTTAATTGAGAGGCTACACCTCATATAGTTTAATACCACATACTAATGATTTAAATGAGGTGTAGCACCTCATACCATTTAATTTTAACATGGTAAGGATCTAATATTATCAACAATTCATATGAGACCTAAATGACCAGAGTCTCTAGCTTATTTTGAATTGTTCATGACAAGATTTAAATGAGAGAAATATTCCCATAAGATTTATTAATAGTTTTGGACAATATCTTTGACTAGAAATAGCCATAAAGTCCTTTAATTAAACTAGGCCATGATCATTCAAGGTAAGCATGGCATATTTTTGCAGAAACAATTAGTGTAAGTGAAATGTGAATTATAGGAGTTGGAATCAACTCAAAAGCATTTTTGGTTGATTTTTAAGAATTAATCTAAGGCAGAAAAGTCCCTGCCTTGTTTATTTTGTCAGTTTTATTCTATAAATAATCTAGGGTTGGGACCAGTGAGGTTGTTTAGATAATTTAACAAGGTTTCCAAATATATAAAATTTGTTCAATTTGGTTTGGTAGATTTTATTCTATTTAATTTTCAAAACAGCATCTGAGAAGAAACAATAAATTTCGAAATTCTTTTATTTGAAATGGTGGGCTTGGCGGGAAACGGTGTTGGGCCACAGAGAGGAAAAAGATTGGGCCGGCCCAGCTATGCCAACGGTGCACGCGGGCCAGCTGACAGGTGAGGGGCCACCCGTCAGTGGTTGGTTTCCTTACCGAAGCGGTGCGCAGCGTCGGCCGTTGGATCGGGCGGCTGGTAGTCGTCGTCGTCGACGGGAGGAAGACCTCACTGCAGCGGCGGAGGTAGGGGGTCGACGGCGACCCTGGGCTCCGGCGATCAACGGCGTCGGTGCAGGAGGAGGTTGTCGAGGATGGGGAAGCTGCTGGTACAAACGGCGGCTCCAGAGGTGGCGGCAATCGTCGGCTTCTTCTGCAGCACCGCCGCGGGCTCCGGCGAGAAATTGGGGGGCTCCGGTGAGTAATTGAGCGAGAGGAGGGGACGAGGAGGCTCAGTGGTGAGAGAGGAATGCGAGGGTGTGATGAAATCGTCCAGGGGGAGCCGGCTTTTATAGAGGCCAGGGTGCTGCGAGGGTGCGGGCAAGGTCGTCGCGACGTCGGCGTTCCAGGGCGGTGAAGGGGCAAGTGATGGGCGCGGCGTGTTCCTGGTGTCACGGTGAGCACGACGCGCATCCAGGAGAGGCCAGGGGTGGAGTGGTCGCGTCGTCATCGTCACCGGGGACCCGTGTACTGCGGCGGATGGTCGTCGTCCGTGTCGTCGTCTACAGGGCGAGCGCGTCCAAATAGGGTTGTCTGGGAGGCTGCTGGGTCCACGGTGAAGCGATGGGTGCAGGGGAGAGAGAGGGGAGGCGTGAGGCGACGGGGCAGGCGGTGCTCTGGCGTGCTCCGGGGCGTCACCATGCGCGTCCTGTCGCGCATGGGCGTCTCTGGGCGCGGTCTGGGCACGCTTGTCCTGGTCAATGCCGACGTCCACTTGGTCAAGGGCAGGCATGAGCAGCTTCAGGAGGGTCAAGAAGCTAGAGGGCATGGTGGTGTGGCCTGGATGGGAGGGGAGAGGAGGTGAGCATGTGGAGTGACATAGGGTTCGGCATGGTCTTGGTTTTGGTCATTTATTTGCTTTGACTGAGGTGAAATTGGATGGTGAGGTAGGGAGAGGTGCAGGGATGCTCCAGAGCAGCAGGGGTGGCCAGGTTGGACCAAGTCCTCTCCAAAATCCAGCATGGGCAACATTGGATACACTGCCAGCAAGGTGTTTGATGAAATGCCCGAAAGAAAATGATTTTCAAATTTTGGAAAGATTTTTGGTGGGTTGCATTCATATAATATTTGAAGTAGATTGGTGGTGGTGGTGGTCAAATTTGATTAGTTTTGCAAGAATCCAAAATGCACATGATCTTCATTTTCAAATCTGGTTCCAACTTTGATTGATGATATATTTGAATCTAGAAGGAATTTGTATGGGGTTGCTTGAGCAAAGTTGTTCACTTTTATGTTGACTTGGATGAGGTGCAAAAGTTTGACAAAGTTTAGTTTAGAAATTTTGAAATAACAGGGCTCAAAGAGGGCATCAGGTTAACTTTTGTCAAAATGACCATTAGTGCATGTGAGCTCCTATTTCACTCAAATTTGATTTGATTTGAGTTTCTTTGATTCCAAAGGTGTTTATATGTGTTTAGTAACCAAACAAAACCAATGGTGCAAGCCATAATGGTCTAGGTTCAAGATTTGTAAAAATGGCCATATCCACATATGTGTATTGGAAAATCTTCTTATTTTCTTTTTGATTTGGTTTTTCTTGATCCCCTTGATGTGGTTGAGGTTTAATATGATATAAGAAAACAATCCAAGCAATGGAAACAAGTTTGATGGTCTTTGGCTCAAATTTGTATTTTTGGCCATGTGCACATATGTGCATTTCATCTTTTTATTTTATTTTCTTTACCTATGACCAAAGGTCATGGTTCATGGTTGATTTAGTATTAGTTTGGGTTTAGTAAGGTTTTCAACCATTTTGGCAAGGTAGAGGTGCTTAGGTCAAGTTTTTGGAAAAATGGCTATGTGTCACATATGCCTCTATGCATAGGTGGCATTTGATTTTTAATTTCATTTGGCTTGACCCAATTGATGTTGTTGAGTGTTGAAATGGTGTAGGGGAGTGATCCAACCATTCATAACAAGTACTAGGGTCAATATTCTTTATTTCCCAAATTGCTATTTTATTCTCATATGCCTCTATGGCATTTTTAGTTTCTTTTTATTTTCTTTGGAAACCACTTGGATTTGGTTTGATAGGTACTAGGTAAGGTGTGTGAAGGTTTTCCAAACCTCTAAGCAAAGTAGAAAAGCTTAGGGTAAGCTTTATAAAAATAGCCATGGGCACATATGTCTCTTTCTTATTTAATTTCCTTTTATTTTAATTTAACTAGGGTGGTGAAAAGAGGGGTGAGGTTTAGGGTTTTGTGGGGTTCACAATGGTTCACCACTATTTAGCATAAATAATAAAGGTAGGGTTCAAGATTTACCTATTAGGACTATATGCCCACATATGTCTTTTATTTTATTTTGTGTTTCTCAAAATAGATCTAAAATGATTTCTGGAGAAGATTAGGGTTTAAGGTTTTTCTTATTTGATTTCTTTCTTCTTTATTTTATTGGGTTGGTGACCTTCACTTGATCACTTTAGGGTTTTAGGATTTAGCACATAAGCATAACAACACTCATCATGGCAAAGCACAAGATTTAAACAAGATCTATGTGTATCAATCTTATTTTAATAAAAGTTTTTGTTGGTTCCAAAATTTGGAACTAGGGAAATTCATTTTGTTTGTTTTGAAATTTTTGGGTTGTTACACATTACGACAAAGTACATAGACCGCCATCCAACTGCATCTATGCCTAAAAAGTCCACCTTCAGGTTATCATCCGAACCCCATTCAGTATTAAGTTGCAAAGCAACAGACAATTGCATTAAGTATGGTGCGTAATGTAATCGACAACTACATCCTTAGACATAGCATCAATGTTTTATCCCTAGTGGCAACAGCACAACACAACCTTAGAACCTACTGTCACGATCCCAGGTATCAATGAAGGCATGAACCCACTATCGAGCATAAATACTCCCTCTTGGAGTTAAGAGCAAAAACTTGGCCAGAGCCTCTACTAATAACGGAGAGCATGCAAGATCATAAACAACACATAAACAATAGATTGATAATCACCATAACATAGTATTCTCTATCCATCGGATCCCGACAAACACAACATATAGTATTACAGATAGATGATCTTGATCATGTTAGGCAGCTCACAAGATCCAACAATGAAGCACAATTAGGAGAAGACGACCATCTAGCTACTGCTATGGACCCATAGTCCAGGGGTGAACTACTCACTCATCACTCCGGAGGCGACCATGGCGGTGTAGAGTCCTCCGGGAGATGAATCCCCTCTCCGGCAGGGTGCCGGAGGCGATCTCCCGAATCCCCCGAGATGGGATTCGCGGCGGCGGTGTGGAAGGTTTTCATCGTGGCTCTCACTGGGGGTTTCGCGACGGAGGCTATTTGTAGGCGGAAGGGCAGGTCAAGAGGCACGAGGGGCCCACACCATAGGTCGGCGCGGCCAGGGCCTGGGCCACGCCGCCCGTGGTGTCGCCACCTCGTGGCCCCACTTCGACTCTCCTTCGGTCTTCCGGAAGCTTCGTGCAAAAATAGGACCCGGGCGTTGATTTCGTCCAATTCGAGAATATTTCGTTACTAGGATTTCTGAAACCAAAAAGAAAACAAAGAACGCTCTTCGGCATCTTGTTAATAGGTTAGTTCCAGAAAATGCGTAAATACGACATATAATGTGCATAAAACATGTAGATATCATCAATAATGTAGCATGGAACATAAGAAATTATCGATACGTTGGAGACGTATCAGCAGCCCAGGGGGATCCACCAGCCGACCACACCATGTGGTGGCGCGACTGGCACCCTGGCCGCGCCAAGGCCAGGTGTGGGGCCCCCCTGGCCATCCACTTTCTCCCTCCTCTGCCATTCCACTCACTCACCCGAGAAAACACATCCCCTTTGCTCAATCACGTGTTCTTGTTGTTCTTCTTCGCGAATTTTCGATTTCCTTGCTCAACCCATATTTCCTGCTGAAATTTGAAGTATTTGCTCTCCGGTATTTGAGTCCTTCGATTATCCAAGTAGAATTTTGATTAGTGGAGTATATCTTGAGTATTTTTCTGCTGTAGATGACATGTTAAGTGAGCTTGCATGCTTTATTATGATGGGATAAGTTGTTTTGATGCATTTTTAGTCCTCTTATCAGTCTCTATAGTTTTCTCCTTCATTTGTTTGTCTTAAAATCATTTTTTATGAGGCTTGTTAAAAATTTCAGAGAACAAGGATGGACAACCACACATATGGAGAAATCTTTGAGAGGGAAGCACCTGGCCCAAGGAGGTCTTCAAGATCATCTACCCAATATAGGCAATCCTACAATGAAGATCTCATTGCTCCGGACTTTGGTGAAAGGGATGATGGAGATGCACATCCATCCACTTTCCCTTGCACTAACTTCATGGTAGATGCAGGGATTTATGATGATTTCTTGCTCCTTATTGACAGGGTTGGCTTAACTACTTATATGAATGATGAGAGTGAACAATATGCTTTGCTCACTAAAATCTTTGTTGAGAGTTTCCACTTAAGCAACACTAAGTTTAAGCCGAGTGTTGCATTTAAAATCTATAACCAGTCTGTCACTTTGCCTTTGTCAAAAATTTGTGCAATCCTAGGTATTCCTACTACTAGGATAGCAAGGAAGATTAAGGACAACCCCGCTGATTTGTTGGAGCTCTACCGGGAGGTAACGAATCATGATGACCGCAGAGCTCAGCGTGGCAAGATAAGGAACATTCAACTCCCAATATTCCTATTGATCCAAATGATGTGTTGTTAGAACCACAAAGACTTGATCTTGCTGCTATGAAACATCAATTTGTTACTGCTAACTCATGTGCAGGAAGTTTAGTATATAGAATTTTATTTGTTGATGGGGAAGAAAGAGAGGTTCCCCTACCACAATCTAGTATGTTTAGTGTTCACAGGAAGCCGTGGTCTCGCTCAAAGGAGGAGTTGGATGAGCAGCTTCGACTGCTTGGATTCCATGGGCAGCAGCAGCAGGAGGAGGAGGAGGAGGCGGCCACTGATGACTACACCACGCACTACACCCGTCCTCGAGTTCATACTAGGACGAAGGTGCTTCTTCGTCGTATTACGGGGGTAACATTTCTTTCGATGCTTGGTCACCCTGGGGTTGATCTCCACTTAGGCCAAAAGCCTAAGCTTGGGGGGAGGTATACCGACATCTCGCTCATCTACATATCATATTCCGTCGGAACTTTGTATATCCATGTTTCGCTTTTTTTTGTTCTTGTTAGTTTATTTCTGTAATTTCTCTTTCATTGAATCTTGGAAGTTTTTACTACCATAATAACCTCTCTTTAGCCTATCTATTTCGTTTTTATACCAAGGATATCCTCTAATAGGAAGGAGGTAAGAATTTGGGGAGTTGTTGTCTAAAAACAGATTCTGTGCTTTCATCATAAAAATTCTTATAAATAGCCAGAATGGAATTTTGAGCTGCCAAATTTTGAGCATATGCCCCAGGTTGTTGTATAACTTTCGTTAGTTGAGAACTTTTCGATATGAGCTACGGAACATTTTCAAAAAAAATCGATATTTGCCTGCTGTTCTGGGTTGGCAGATTTCTGCCACTAGTTGCATTTGCGTGTCTATGTTAGTTTTCTTTCTTTTTGTTGTTCTTGATTTTGTTTGTACTTTCCAAAACATAAAAAACACAAAAAAAAATTCTGTTGTTTCTCTTCATTTGCTTCTTCAGTTTGCTTCATTTTTCCTTTATGGTTTGCTACTCGAAAATCCAAAAAGATTTTGCTTTGTGTGTTGATTAAAAATTGAAAACCTAAAGCTATTTGTTTTTCTTCTTTGGTTTTGTAAAGTTGCTGCAGGGTTCAGCGGTCTTCCGTGATTTTATTGGAGGTTGGTTATCGTTTCATATTATTCAAGTCACACAAGTGAAGAGCAATAATAATGGTCACGGCAATTTGAGTTGTGATGAGAGGCTAATATGAACTCTATTTATTTTCATTTTTATACATATACTTATTTATGTGGACATGCTTAGTTTGTTTGTGTAAGGTGTATGCTACTTAATGATGCTCAGTAGTTTATGCTCTCTCATGATTAGTTCCAATTTACTAATATTAGGTAACATGTCATATAGATGTTTGCTTGCATTGCTCTATTCATATAACGGTATGACATTGCGGTATCCTCCTCTGAATGCTTCATTTGAATCGACTTGGCACATGCTCAAGCATGCATAAGACTAAAACAAAAGTCATTTAAGCCTTGATGATTTATCTTGCCTCGGAATTCTTGTATTACTTTTATGCTTCCGTTAATTTTATCTATCGCAAGCATGATTATGACAGTTACTGCTTTCTTGATTGTCGCTTCCTAGTCTATATATTTCTAGCCTTCACTTGTACTGAGTATAAGCTCTACTCGTGCATCCAACCACTAAAAACTAAAGTGCCAATTGTGTCCACCATACATATCTATATGTGGTATTTCGCTGCCATTTCAAAGTGAATTGCTTGTGTGCTACCTTTAAACCTTCAAAATTACAACATGTTTTATGTTTTGTTTTAGCTCATGAGGAAGTACTGGGTGCTTTATTGTTCTTTCATGAGTTCATACCGCGACTAGCATGCATAATATACTGGTCCATAATATTGCAAAAAGAGCAAGGCGCTGGGTGCCCATCCCAAACAAAATATAAAATAAACAAATAAACAAACACTGCTCCGCACATTATGTACTAGAGAGATCCTAAATAATGGTGTGCATTGGAGAACTATATGGGAGCCGCTCTTGAGGTCACTATATGAAGGGATGATAAATCATTTAATGCCAGTCGTTGACATAGACATGCATGCTTCTCAAAATACATATTTTCAACACTCCTATTGCATTTGAAATGAAAAGCTCTAGCACATGAGTAATTTACTTCCCTCTGCGTAGGGCCAATCTTATACTTTTATGTTGAGTCACCATCCTTTCTTCGAGCACTTTCTCGAAAGCATAGTTGTCATTCTTAGTTTAATGTGCTTGTCCCGGAATAAGATTAATTGTGGTATAACTGTGATGCTTGAATCTTTCAATATTTTTACTTCTAGTCTTCTCTTGAACTTCAGAGGTGCCCCGGCATTTATGTTTTGCTCCACAAATAAGGGCAAGCGAGATACCACTTTATCATATCATGTTATGAACATGAACATTGCAATCTTGCAGATGCTTATGTTTCATGTTGTTTATTATTGTGTTGGTATCTTTTCATAGCTTGCATAACTATTGAGTAACCTTAGTTGCATACTTCTTATTATGAATTGCCTAAGCATTTGATCATGTAGTGAGAATATATGCATCATATGAAGCAAATAGGTTCGTGAAAGTTTCTTTTATCGCACTCAGTTGTCACTAAATTGCTTGAGGACAAGCAATAAACTAAGCTTGGGGGAGTTGATACGTCCAAAACTTATCTACTTTCCCGAACACTTTTGTTGTTGTTTGCCCTCTATCTTGTGAGTTTTGAATATAACTAACATGGACTGACGCTGTTTTCAGCAGAATTGCTCTGGTGTCTCGTTTTTGTGTAGAAATTCAATTTTCAGGAAAATTCCCGGAAAATATCGCAAAATCCATATTTCACCCGAAGACTCACGGAGCCAGAAGATGAGATGGAGGGGGGCCACGAGGGGCCCACACCTACCCTAGGCGCGGGCCAGGCCTTGGCCGCGCCTAGGGGTGGTCTGGCCGCCTCGGCCACCCCCTCGACCTCTCCTTCGCACTATAAGAAGCCCCTGACCTTAAAATCGAGGGGGGTTCGACGTTTTTTTCAGAAAGAGTTCCGCTGCTCCGCCACCACCAGAAACCCCAATCCGGGGACCAGAAACTCCGTTCTGGCACCCTGTCGGGACAGAGATTTGGAGGAGATCATCGCCATCACCATCACCGATGCCTCTCCATCAACCATCCATGATTCCCCCATCCATATGTGAGTAATTCACCGCCATAGGCTGTAGGGGATGGTAGGGATTGGTCATGTAATAGCTATAAGATTGTTATAGGCATAGTGCCTAGTATCCGTTGTTACTATTTTTGACATTATTGCAACTTGCTATGCTTAATGCTTATCACTTTGGGCCCGAGTGTCATGATCTCAGATCTGAACATGTTATTGATTCATGTGGATAATTATTGTTTTTGACCATATCTGCAAGTTGTATACACATATTGTTGTCCGGAACCCGAGGCCCCAAAGTGACAGAAATTGGGATAACCGGAGGGGGTGGCTATGATGTGAGGATCACGTGTGTTCACGGAGTGTTAATGCTTTGCTCCGGTACTCTATTAAAAGGAGTACCTTAATTACCAGTAGTTTCCCTTGAGGCCCCGCTGCAACAGGAGGACAAAAGATGCCGTGCAAGTTTCTCATTGCGAGCACACACGACTAAATAGGAACACACGCCTATGGTTATCTTATACTAGGATGCTTATATCATTATTACTTGCAATGCCTAGGTCTTGCTATTATATGGACTATCTCATTCATGCAACGCCCATTCATCCATCCCTGTGCCTACAATATTTTAATCCTGTTGTCTACTGCAATCATCGCTACTGCTGTTTTTATTTTATTACTGCTGTTACTTCACTACTACCACTGCTATAAAACTGTTACTACTGATAAACTATTGCGAGCAAGTCTATTTTCAGGTGCAGGTGAATTGACAACTCATATGTTAAAGCTTATAAATATTCTTTGGCTCCCCTTGTGTCGAATCAATAAATTTGGGTTTTACTTCCCTCAAAGACTATTGCGATCCCCTATACTTGTGGGTCATCAGTTTGCGCCACGGCGCCAACTCCGTGCAGCATCCTAGCGTAGCGTCATATTTCCCCCCGCCATTTGGAGCCGTTGCGGGCCCGCCGGGGTCCGCCATCGCCATCGGTCCACCCACATTTCCCGATAGACGGTCACGGGTGGCCACCGGGCGGCCGCGGCCTTTGGCGCTCGCCGGCGACCAGAGGAGGGCGGAGGGGGGTCAGGGTGAAGGGGAGGGGTTAGGGTTTCGTCCTTGACTTGTCCGCGGGGACGAGCCAGGGACGATTTAGGGTCCAAATGATGCATACCTGATCATTGTAAATGGTGAAGCGACACTCCATGTACTGAGTCGTGACTTTGACTTTGGGCTGTGACAAAGTTAACCAATCCTTGCTTGACTTCTTCGTAGCCGAATGTTTTATCAATTGTTGCATGTTTTTTTTACCTTTTTTTTCTTTTATCAAGAATACACTGTAAAAGGACATACAAAACGCCGCCACCCTATCCAAGGATTTATAGAAGAAAGACCATGCGGCTGATACAAAACGCTCCAGAAGAGGCTATAAATCTGGACCTTTGAACGAACTCATGCTCTCATCTACATGTGCTAACTCGCCGCCACCCTATCCAAGGATTATTCACGACTAACCCACCTCATCGGCTTGTTGGCCATGTCATCAAACGAGTTTTGCTTGATCGCCTCCGCTGGCATGCCGGTCGGTGACCACTCGGGTTGGCTGAAAACCACATCAATCTGATGTCCACTTGCAGCACATGACCATAATGATCGACGACCATATGTCCTCGTGATTCCCCACTTAAGGAACTCGTGTTGTCCACCACTTTAATCTCTAAGCCCGGTTGGGACATCTACTTTAGGATATGATAATCCCGGAAATTTAATTTGGCTCCCGGGTGCGTATGCTCCCTCTACCAAGAAATATATTTTGAAGTGTCGAAATTTTTTGACAAAAAAATCTACGTGTAGATCTCCACAATATATGTTCGTACGCCAAGTTTCGAGAAAAACCGATATTTTTTGTGGTCTATATAAAAAAGAGAAAATTTATGTTGTGACAAGCCTTATTTTAAGCACTGAATTTTGTTTTTTTACACACGCCACAAGACAAGTCGAATTTTGACGAAACAACTTTGTGGACATGTATCATATGAAGATGTTCGTGCGAATTTTTTGTTTCAAATTATTTGATGTTTCAAAATGTATCTAAGATGCATTTTAAAATAAAGAGATCATATGATCCCATGTGCCAAAACACCACTCCCATGATAACCCCTCAATCTCTCATGTCAAATCTCTCTCGTTACGACGCAGGTGCAAGAGTCCCGTGTTCTGCAACTTATTTGTAGTCCACACAATCTTTTTTGCCGCAAGCCAAGCAAAAAACATGTAGCTCATTGAAGATGGGGTCATGCACCATTCAGCCGAAATCTCTTAGGCAGTGTTTGGATGCTTGGAATTGGGCTCTGAATTGGGGAATCTGGAATTGAGGGCCTAATTCTACCGTTTGGTTGTCTTTGGTATTCGTCTATGGAATTGTAGTCCAATTCCGAGCCCACCCCCACACCAGCCTAACTTACCCCTTCGCGAATTCAGACCTCAGCACCTCCGTATTCATCTCTGAATTGGAGCAGCGCTTCGCTCCGTCCCGAACAGGCCAGCCACGCGAGAGAGCTCCTCCCAGCGGCGCCGCCAGTAAACTTTGCCGCCCCACCCCTGTCCCCGCCGGCCAGACGAGCGCCGCCGCCGGACAGACGAGCGCCGCCGCCGGACAGCCTCTTCTTCCTCTGCCACCGGCGCGGTCCCGACTACCTCCGCCTCCCCGTCATCCTTGAAAGTGCATGGAGCCCCCATGTGTGGTTTTGGTAATTAATGACAATCCCTATGGACTAATGTTTGCATTGAGTTATATTTGTAGGAGTTGTCCATAGGCAATTCTTGAACCATTTGTTGGCTTCAAGGTTGCAATAAGAAGAAATTGATGAAGGATATCAAGTGTCAAGTATGTCTTGAAGATGAATATGAAGTGAGCCCTCAAGTTACTTCAAGACATCAATATGATGAAGAATGAAGAATGAAGTGCAAGTTCAAGATGAGCCATCTCGAAGAGATCCTTTGCTTGAGTCTTGCCATCCATATGGTGATCATGGATATGTGAAGATGCGCCAAAGAAGAAGCTCTCCCATGGTGGATTATGGGGGAGCAATCCACAAGACTTCGTCAAGCAAGCACAAGCAAGAAAGGCGTTCCATCTTGTTGAGGTCAAGATCGTCGTCATCGAGCTCAAGTGGAATGCGCAAGTATAAGGTTTGCTCTTGATAGGGTTTCTTTCTCACCGGTCTCATAGTGTAGTTGGAGACCGGTTTATAGTTTAGTTGCCGTACTATCAAGAGGGCTCTCGAGTGAGTAACTCGATCGTATCGTTCGGAGAGAGCTCAAACCTTTGCACCCTTGCATCATCTTTCTTGGTTGTTATTTGGATCTTACCCATGTGATGTTTTAGAGCTTGTGCTTATTCTCATGACAAGCTCTAGTTCATCGAAAACGGTTTTTGCATAGATCACTTGTTGCGTTTTCGAGTTTGGTGATTTTCTCGGTTTCTCATGTTGAGGTATTGCACCTCTAAAAATAGTAGAAAATCACCCCCCACTGATTTCCATATTTCCACTTTTTGTTGGGTAGCTTTTGTCGTTCCCTTTCCAACAAAATTGGTTTCACCTAAATCCGAGTTTCCTAACTCAAATTATTGCATTTTCGAGGTTGGAGGTTTTATCGATGTGTCTTTTGCTCCTGGCGGAAGTTCCGGCCTCTTGATACGTCGCAAACGTATCTATAATTTCTTATGTTCCATGCTACTTTTATTACAATATTTGAGTGTTTTACACATACTTTACAGCGTTATTTTACATTTTCCGGCACTAACCTATTAACAAGATGCCGAAGTGCCAGTTGCTGTTTTCTGCTGTTTTTGGTTTCAGAAATCCTAGTAAGGAAAAATTCTCGAATTGGACGAAATCAACGCCCAGGGTCCTATTTTTGCACGAAGCTTCCAGAAGACCGAAAGGGAGACGAGGCCACGAGGTGGACACCAGCGGCGCGGCCGGGCCTGGGCCGCGCGGCCTGTTGTGTCGCCACCTCGTGATGCCCTCGACCTACCCTTCCGCCTATTTAAAGCCTCCGTCGCGAAACCCCCGTACCGAGAGCCACGATACGGAAAACATTGCGAGGCCGCCGCCGCCAATCCCATCTCGGGGATTCAGGAGATCGCCTCCGCACCCTGCCGGAGAGGGGAATCATCACCGGAGGGGCTCTACATCATCATGCCCGCCTCCGGATTGATGCGTGAGTAGTTCATCCTTGGACTATGGGTCCATAGCAGTAGCTAGATGGTTGTCTTCTCCGCTTTTGCTTTCATTGTTATAGATCTTGTGAGCTGCCTAACATGATCAAGATCATCTATTTGTAATGCTACATGTTGTGTTTGGTGAGATCCGATGAATAGAGAATATTATGTTAAGTTGATTATCAATCTATCATATATGTGTTGTTTATGTTCTTGCATGCTCTCCGTTGCTAGTAGAGGCTCTGGCCAAGTTGATACTTGTAACTCCAAGAGGGGTAATTATGCTCGATAGTGGGTTCATGCCTCCATTAAATCTGGGACAGTGACAGAAAGTTCTAAGGTTGTGGATGTGTTGTTGCTACTAGGGATAAAACATTGATGCTTTGTCTAAGGATATTTGTGTTGATTACATTACGCACCATACTTAATGCAATTATCTGTTGTTCGCAACTTAATACTGGAAGGGGTTCGGATGATAACCTGAAGGTGGATTATTTAGGCATAGATGCATGCGGATAGCGGTCTATGTACTTTGTCGTAATGCCCTGATTAAATCACATAGTAATCATCGTTGATATGTATTCAATCTTTATTTGTCAATTGCTCGCCTGTAATTTGTTCACCCAGCATGTTAGTTATCTTATTGGAGAGACACCACTAGTGAACTGTGGACCCCGGTCCATTCTTTTACATCTGAATACATTCTACTGCTTTTACTGTTCTTTGCAAACAAACACCATCTTCCACTCGATACATTTAATCCTTTGTTTTCAGCAAGCCGGTGAGATTGACAACCTCACTGTTACGTTGGGGCAAAGTACTTTGATTGTGTTGTGCAGGTTCCACGTTGGCGCGGTTTCACTGGTGTTGCGCCGCACTACATTCCTCCACCAACAACCTTCACGTGCTTCTTGGCTCCTACTGGTTCGATAACCTTGGTTTCTTTCTGAGGGAAAACTTGCTGCTGTGCGCATCATACCTTCCTCTTGGGGTTCCCAACGGACGTGTACATCTACGCGCATCAAGCTCTTTTTCTGGCGCCGTTGCCGGGGAGATCAAGACACGCTGCAAGGGGAGTCTCCACTTCCAATCTCTTTACTTTGTTTTTGTCTTGCTTTATTTTATTTACTACTTTGTTTGCTGCACTTAAACAAAACACAAAAAAATTAGTTGCTAGCTTTACTTTATTTACTGTCTTGTTCTCTATATCAAAAACACAAAAAAATTAGTTACTTGTCTTTACTTTATTTGCCTAGTTTACTTTTTGCTTATTTCATCATGCTTAATCCTAAGTTTACTTTGGAAGAGATACCGGTAGGACGAGGGTGTATCATTGGAAGAGATAATATAGAAGAATTTTTCACCCATGTTAGTATGGATGGAGATTTTGAAGATATACCATTATTAAAAACTGCTCCTACTTATGAAAGTGCTTCTGCTTGTTTAATACACATGTTGGAAACTAGATTTGTTAATCTCAATCCCATAATACAACATATGTTTCTTACACTTTCGGATATGGAGATGGGAGAAAAGAGAAATTTTGTTTTAAAAGTCCTTGTTAGAGAATTTGAGGATATAGTTAAAGAAGCTAGAAAAGTTTTTATTAAGCATAAGAGGCTTGGTTTCTTCCCTAATTTTAAACAAATACTTGAAAAGATGGATATGGATAGAATTAAGTATACTAGTAATGTTAATGATGGTAGGGAAATTAAAGCGCCAATACCTAGTAAGCTACTAGGGATGCATGAAGCTTTGGAAAATAACTATGCTTGGCTTGTTCCTGAAAATTTGTTTGATGAGAATAGTAAGCCTAGGAGCAATGAGAGAGGAGTTACTTATATAGACCAGATACAATGCATTGTTGAGAAAACTCCCAACTCCCAAAATAATAATGTTGATGCTTCATCTCTTGATGTTACTTGATTTGCACTTTCTGCGCCTAGCTGAAAGGCGTTAAAGAAAAGCACTTCTTGGGAGATAACCCATGTGTTTATTTTACTACAGCAATTTTTGTTTTGTTGAGTCTTGGAAGTTGTTTACTACTGTAGCAACCTCTCCTTATCATGTTTTTGTGCCAAGTAAAGATTCTATGTTAAAGTTGATGTTATATTTGGGATCGCTGCGCAGAAACAGCATTGCTGTCTGTCACGAATTCTGGCATAAGTATCTGTAAAAAATTCGAAAAAATCTGCAAATTTACGAGCGTGATCCTCAGATATGTACGCAACTTTCATTAGTTTTGAGTTTTTCCATTTGAGCAAGTTAAGTGCCCAGTCCAGATGCATCTTTACGGACTGTTCTGTTTTTGACAGATTCTGTCTTTTATTTCGCATTGCCGCTTTTGCTATGTTGAATGAGTTTCTTTGTTCCATTAACTTTCAGAAGCTTTGTGCAATGTCCAGAAGTGTTAAGAATGATTGTGTCACCTCTGAATATGTGAATTTGTGGTTATGCACTAACCCTCTCATGAGTTTACTTGAAGTTTGTGTGAAGAAAGTTTCAAAGGTCAAGAGAAGAGGATGATATACTATGATCAAGAAGAGTGAAAGGTCTAAGCTTGGGGATGCCCCGGTGGTTCATCCCTGCATATTTTAAGAAGACTCAAGCATCTAAGCTTGGGGATGCCCAAGGCATCCCCTTCTTCATCGACAACATTATCAGGTCACTTCTAGTGAAACTATATTTTTATTCCGTCACATTCTTATGTTCTTTACTTGGAGCGTCGGTTTGTTTTTATTTTTGTTTTGGTTTGAATAAAGTTGGATCTCGCCATTCTTATATTGGAGATATTACGCTCCGTTTTTTCTTATGGAACACTTGTGTTCTTAATTGTGCTTTAATGTTCATGGCGAAAGCTTATTGCTTCGTTAAAATTGCTATTTGGTTGGAATTGGAAAATGCTGCATATGGTTTGGTAAAATTTGGCAATTGTTTGAGCTCTCATAGATCATGTTTAAGCTCTTGCATCATGTAGTTTAATCTATTAATGAAGAACTACTGTAGAGCTTGTTTAATTTGGTTTGCATGATTGTTCTCTCTAAGTCTAGATATTTTCGGGTAAAGTGTTTGAACAACGAGGAAGACAGTGTAGAGCCTTATAATGCTTGCAATATGTTCTTGTGTGAGTTTTGATGTACCTGTTCATACTTGTGTTTGCTTCAAACAACCTTGCTAGCCCAAACCTTGTACTGAGAGGAAATGCTTCTCGTGCATCCAAACACCTTGAGCCAAAAACCATGCCATTTGTGTCCACCATATCTACCTACTATGTGGTATTTCCTGCCATTCCAAAGTAAATTACTTGAGTGCTACCTTTAAATTTCATTCCTCTACCTTTACAATATATAGCTCATGGGACAAATAGCTTAAAAACTATTGTGGTAATGAATATGTAGTTATGTGTCTTAATTCTTATAAGTTGCTTGTTGAGCGGTAACCATGTTTCTGGGGACGCCATCAACTTTACCTTTGTTGGATATCATGTGAGATGCTATGCATGTTCGTCTTGTCTGAAGTAGTGGACTTCACGATCAAATGGTTTGAGTATGCATATGTTAGAGAAGAACATTGGGCCGCTAACTAAAGCCATGTATCATGGTGGAAGTTTCAGTTTGGACATAAAACCTCAATCTCTTATGAGAATATTAACTATTGTTGAATGCTTAAGCATGAAAAAGAGGAGTCCATTATCTGTTGTCTATGTTGTCCCGGTATGGATGTCTAAGTTGAGAATAATCAAAAGCGAGAAATCCAATGCGTGCTTTCTCCTTAGACACTTGTACAGGCGGCATAGAGGTACCCCTTTGTGACACTTGGTTGAAGCATATGTTATGCGATGAGAATCCGTGTTTTCCGAGATAGTAGGACAAGGTGCGAGCACTATTGGTACTCTATGCATGAGACATGCAACTTGTAGGAAGTATTATGCATAGCACATATGAATTATTACTACCGTTGACAAAATTGTTTCTATGTTTTCAAAACAAAAGCTCTAGCACAAAAATAGTAATCAATGCTTCCCTCTGCGAAGGGCCATTCTTTTACTTTATGTTGAGTCAGTTTACCCATTCCCTTCTATCTTAGAAGCAAACACTTGTGTTAACTGTGTGCATTGATTCTTACATGTTTACTTATTGCACCTGTTATATTACTCTATGTTGATAAATATCCATGAGATATACATGTTACAAGTTGAAAGCAATTGCTGAAACTTAATCATCCTTTGTGTTGCTTCAATGCATTCTACTATGAATTTATTGCTTATGAGTTAGCTCTTATGCAAGTCTTATTGATACTTGTCTTGAAAGTACTATTCATGAAAAGTTTTGCTATATGATTCATTTGCTTAGTCATTATCTTTGTTAGCAATCTTTTGTTCAGATCACTCCATTCATCTCATATGCTTTACAATAATGTTGATCAAGATTATGTTGGTAGCATGTCACTTCAGAAATTATTTGTGTTATCGTTTACCTACTCGAGGACGAGTAGGAACTAAGCTTGGGGATGCTTGATACGTCGCAAACGTATCTATAATTTCTTATGTTCCATGCTACTTTTATTACAATACTTGAGTGTTTTACACATACTTTACAGCGTTATTTTACATTTTCCGCACTAACCTATTAACAAGATGCCGAAGTGCCAGTTGTTGTTTTTCTGCTGTTTTTGGTTTCAGAAATCCTAGTAAGGAAATATTCTCCGAATTGGACGAAATCAACGCCCAGGGTCCTATTTTTGCACGAAGCTTCCAAGACCGAAGGGGGCCACGAGGTGGCCAGACACCAGGGCGGCGCGGCCGGGCCCGGGCCGCGCGTCCTGTTGTGTCGCCACCTCGTGACGCCTCTCGACCTACCCTTCCGCCTACTTAAAGCCTCCGTCGCGAAACCCCCGTACCGAGAGCCACGATACGGAAAACATTACCGAGAGGCCGCCGCCGCCAATCCCATCTCGGGGGATTCAGGAGATCGCCCCGCCGGAGAGGGGAATCATCACCGGAGGGGCTCTACATCATCATGCCCGCCTCCGGATTGATGCGTGAGTAGTTCATCCTTGGACTATGGGTCCATAGCAGTAGCTAGATGGTTGTCTTCTCCGCTTGTGCTTTCATTGTTATAGATCTTGTGAGCTGCCTAACATGATCAAGATCATCTATTTGTAATGCTACATGTTGTGTTTGGTGAGATCCGATGAATAGAGAATATTATGTTAAGTTGATTATCAATCTATCATATATGTGTTGTTTATGTTCTTGCATGCTCTCCGTTGCTAGTAGAGGCTCTGGCCAAGTTGATACTTGTAACTCCAAGAGGGGTAATTATGCTCGATAGTGGGTTCATGCCTCCATTAAATCTGGGACAGTGACAGAAAGTTCTAAGGTTGTGGATGTGTTGTTGCTACTAGGGATAAAACATTGATGCTTTGTCTAAGGATATTTGTGTTGATTACATTACGCACCATACTTAATGCAATTATCTGTTGTTCGCAACTTAATACTGGAAGGGGTTCGGATGATAACCTGAAGGTGGATTATTTAGGCATAGATGCATGCTGGATAGCGGTCTATGTACTTTGTCGTAATGCCCTGATTAAATCACATAGTAATCATCGTTGATATGTATTGAATCTTTATTTGTCAATTTCTCGCCTGTAATTTGTTCACCCAGCATGTTAGTTATCTTATTGGAGAGACACCACTAGTGAACTGTGGACCCCGGTCCATTCTTTTACATCTGAATACATTCTACTGCTTTTACTGTTCTTTGCAAACAAACACCATCTTCCACTCGATACGTTTAATCCTTTGTTTTCAGCAAGCCGGTGAGATTGACAACCTCACTGTTACGTTGGGGCAAAGTACTTTGATTGTGTTGTGCAGGTTCCACATTGGCGCCGGTTTCACTGGTGTTGCGCCGCACTACATTCCTCCACCAACAACCTTCACGTGCTTCTTGGCTCCTACTGGTTCGATAACATTGGTTTCTTTCTGAGGGAAAACTTGCTGCTGTGCGCATCATACCTTCCTCTTGGGGTTCCCAACGGACGTGTACATCTACGCGCATCACCTCTACAGCCGGAAGTTCCACCCAGATGCTCCTTTCGTCAGCACCCACAGCGCCTTTCTTATTGCAGGTTTTATTCTCTGGCCGGAAGTTCCGGTCAGCGGAACTTCCGCCCAACTTCCGGACAAGTTCCGAAAGTCGGCGAAATGTGGCTCGATGTCCAGATGGTTTTTGGAACTTGGCCGGAACTTCGGTCGCCGGAAGTTCCGCCCTAGTTCCGTCCCTATCTCTTTCGACCAGGTCGTCTGCCCGGAATCTTCGGGAAGTTCCGGCCAACATGGCCGGTACTTCGGTGCCGCCGGAACTTCCGGCCCTCATGGCCGGAACTTCCTGTTACACAATATCCTGCAACGGCTTTTTGGGGGGAGTATAAATACCCCCTTCTTCCTCCTTGGCTGGTGCTTCTCTCACTCTCTCTCTCCTCCATTGTTGAACTAGAGAAGCTTGCACTATCTCTCAATCCCTCCATGATTCTTGCCCCCATTTGAGGGAAAAGAGAGAGGAGATCTAGATCTACATTTCTACCAATCAAATCCATCTCTTTGTGAGTGGAACTCTCTAGATCTTGATCTTGGTGTTCTTTGTGAATTCATTTGTTCTTCCTCTCTTATTCCCCCAATAGCTTTTGTAGCTTTGTTGGAATTTGAGAGAGAAGGACTTGAGCATCTTTGTGGTGTTCTTGCCATTGCATTTGGTGCATCGGTTTGAGTTCTCCACGGTGATTCGTGGAGGTGAAAGCAAGAAGGTTGTTACTCTTGGGTTCTTGGAACCCTAGACGGATTCTAGACCTTTGTGGTGATTTGTTGGGAGCCTCCAATTAAGTTGTGGATGTGTGCCCCAACCTTTGTGTAAGGCCCGGTTTCCGCCTCGAAGGAAATCCCTTAGTGGAACCGTGACCTAGGCCTTTGTGGCGAGGGTCACCGGAGATTTAGGTGAGGCGCCTTCGTGGCGTTCGGTGTGTGGTGTGAGTACCGCATCTTGGGGTGAGGCCTTTGTGGCATTGGTGTGCATCGAGCAACCACACCTCAAGGTGAGCCTCTTGTGGCGTTCGGGAGCACTAAGCCACCGCACCTCTCCACCGGAGATTAGCACTCGCAAGAGTGTGAACTCCGGGATAAATCATCGTCTCCCGCGTGCCTCGGTTATCTCTATACCCGAGCTCTTTACTTATGCACTTTACCTTGTGATAGCCATCGTGCTTGAAGTTATATATATCTTGCTATCACATAAGTTGCTTGTCTTGCTTAGCATAAGTTGTTGGTGCACATAGGTGAATTTGCTTAGAATAAGTTGTTGGTGCACATAGGTGAACCATAGTATATAGGCTTTGGGCTTGACAAAGTAAACGCTAGTTTTATTCCGCATTTGTTAAGCCCATCTCGTAAAAGTTTTAAATCGCCTATTCACCCCCCCTCTAGGCGACATCCGTGTCCTTTCAATTGGTATCAGAGCAAGGTCTCTCATTCTTAGGCTTCACCGCCTTGAGAGTAAAGATGTCGGCTAGGGGATTAGCGCACAATAACTTGGTTATATTTGATGGCACAAATTATGATCTATGGAAAATTTATGTGCTTAATATTTTGCGGCGTATGTCCCCGGACATGGAGCGATTTCTTGACATGGTTTTTTCTTCTCCTAAGGATCCTCAAAATTTATCTCTTGAGGAGGAGAAAAACTCTTGTCTCGATGCTCTTGCTTCTCATGTGTTTTCCATTGTTGTGAGCAATGTAGTTACTTCTTCAATCATGCCTTTTGGGAGCGCTCATGAATTATGGACAAAGCTTCAAGATAAATATGATGTGTCCAATATTATTGAGGATGATTGTATTGCTTCCACTTCCGGTCGTGATGAGTTCTCATCTTCATCCACTTCACCAAAGTGTGGTAAGACACAAGGTAATGATATGGTGAGTGGTGATGAAAATTGCAATGTTGATATTGAGCTTACTATTGATGATTCTTCATCTCTATCTCATTGCAATGCTTCATCTTTGGACTTAAACACATCTAGCACTAGAAATGATTTACATGCTTGTGTTGATAGTCCTTGCATATCATGTGTAAGTTGCTTGAATAAATCTAATGATGATATGCTTGCATTGTCTTGTGGCCATGATAAAAATGCTTCTATTTCCTCTAGTTGTTGTGTGTCTAACAATGTAGAGGAAACCAAAGATTCTATTGGTCAAGACAAGATCTTGAAAGGAGCCTCAAGTAACTCCTCATCTTTATCTCACGGTCCTCATATATGCCTTATGGCCAAGGGTTCCACGGTACCTCCTACCATGGAACCTAATATGTCTCGTGGTGATAAGGATGAGGATGAATATGAAGAAGAGGATTGGGTTGTCTCTCTACGCGATAAGGGTAAGAGCGTATTCAAGGTTATTTGCAAAGATAAAATTGCTAGCACTCACTTCTTTGAAATCTTGACTACCGCTATTGAGAGCCAAAAACTTATTTGGATGCATGAGAACACCATTGATAAAAAGGGTGCTCTTGAACGAGAGTATGCCGATGATGTAGCATCATTAAAGAATGAACTTGAAGAAGAACAAACCATCAAGGAAGCTCTTGAGGAGACCTTTGCTCTAGAATTGTCTAGAGAAAAGGAAAACCATGATAGAGCTCTTGAGATGGCAAATGAACTAAAGCTAAAAAATGATAAGCTTGTGTTTGTTAATGCTAAACTCCTTGAGGATTTTGAGCAACTCAAAAAGGGCTCAAGGGTCATTGAGAGTGCGCTCACCAAACTCACCGAGTCGCATGAGCAACTTAAAGCTTCTTATCTAAAAGAGCATGCCAACTTGCCTTCTCCTATTGCTATTGATAATGATGCTTGTGCTACTAACTCTACTTCTTGTGAAGCATCTATCTTGAAGGAGAATGTTGAGCTAAGGGCTCAACTTGATTTGCTAACTAGCAATTATGGGAAATTGGAAGAAAATCATGGAAAGCTTTCTAGCTCCCATGAGGATCTTCTAGCCTCTCATGATAGGCTAAAGTTAGCTCATGAGGCTATAATATCTAAGGCAACACCTTGTGAGCCTCATGTGGGTACTAGCACTACTACTCAAAATGTTATATTGCCATGTGCTAGTCCTTGTAATTCATCCACTCATAATATTGCTAAATCTTGTGATGAATTATCTTCCTTGCCTTGTTGCCCTAACAATGAAGGTTCTACTTCCTCTAGTACTTGTGTTGTTACTAACCATGTAGAGGAAATCAAAGAGCTCAAGGCCCAAGTCTCTTCTTTGAAGAACGACTTGGTAAAGGGTCATGAAGGGAAATGCAAACTTGATAAGATGTTAAGTGTGCAACAATCCCCCAATGACAAGAGTGGACTTGGATTCAACTCCAACAACAAGATCAAGTCCAAGAACAACAAGATTAAGAAGGGCCAATTACAAGTCAAAGACCCGGCCAAGATTGTTTGCTTCAAGTGCAAAATTGAAGGGCACCATGTTAGATCTTGCCCTTTGAAGAAGAAGCAAAAAGGGAAGCGGCCTCAAGCTCAAACTCATATTCAACCTCAAGTTGAAGAAATACCACTTCCCAAGAAGAAACAAGCCAATGCTCCCATTGTGGAGAAACCTAGTGAGAAGAAGGAGAAGAAAAGAACTTGCTACATATGCCGTGAGAAGGGCCACATCTCCTCCTTGTGCACTATTGGTACCTCATCCAACTCTATCACCATTGATGATGTTTATTCTCTTCGTAAGGATGAGGGTGGCAATGTGTTTGCCAAATATGTTGGTGCTCAAAGTGGTGTCAAGAAAAGAACCATTTGGGTTGCCAAGCCTATTGTGACTAACCTCTTAGGACCCAACTTAGTTGGGGACCAACAATCCAAAATTTGATCAATAGGTGCTTGTTGGAGGGCATTGGAGACTTGGCTACATCATGAAGAATTAAGGGATCTTCATCATTTATATTATCTCAAGCCAAGTCTTTTGGTTATCTTGCTTCTATCATGTATTCAATGTTCCTCCTTGCGGTAACATGTTCTCAACTCACTTATATTGAAAGTTACTCGCCCCTTTGCATGTGTTAGTTTTGTTCCTAGCATGTGTTTGTATATGTTGTGCTTCCTACTTGCTTTTCTTGAGAAATCAAGTCTATGTATGTTGGGTTGCACACCGTGTACTTGTGTTTGTGTTGGAGCCTCTTTGCATCTTGTTGTATCTTATATGGCTCTTATGAGAGATTAATGGACTATCCCGTTTTGGGGGAGTGATATTCCTTTGGGAATTTCATGATCCTAACAATGTGTGTACATGAGGAATATCACTTAGAATTGATATTGCAAGATTATCTAGTCTCTATGTGGTATGTCATCTTCATGAGAAATTCAAATTCCAATGTCCATTAATATCTCTAGTTGGATCTTATTTGCCTCTTGTGAAAATATATTATTTATCACATTATGGGGGAGTAATAAGCTTTGTGCATATTACAAGCCTAGGAAATGTGAACATTTGAGGTTGTGTCACATAGAATTGATATTGTAAATTATCTCTCTCCTATGTGGCATGTTTGCTCAAACAAGCTCCAATTTGCTTAAATGGCTTCATTGCTAATATCTTTGTGGATCTTATTTGTGAAAGTTTTTCTTGGCATGGTTTTTCACAACGTGTCCCTCAATACATTTTTGGAAAACCATGTGCTTCAAGTCATACTATTAATTGCTTTGCATGTTGGTATGAATACTATTAATTGCCTTGCATGTTGGTATGACTAAATGAAGCTATCAAGAAACTATCTTTGCATGATGGTTAACTCTTATCTTTTACCATATGCTTTGTTCGTTGTAAATATGATCTTATGTATACTTACAAACTACCACCGGGAAATATTTCCTAATACCTCTTGTCCTAGGACAATTGGCAATCTATTATGAGGTAGAAATTTATTGATCATATTTACATTGGCTCGTGTGTTTAAATTATCTTATTTATTGCCATGAATGTGTTGTTCTTTGACTCCCATGTGTCTTCCTTGCATCTTATGGATTTAATTTGTCTTTTCAAACTTTCTTAGCATTTTTAGTAGATATAGGTAGCGTGATGATCCTAGTTTTGTGCATTTTGTATTCATATGCAAAATCCTAGATAATGCACTAATCTTGGGGGAGCTCTCCTATATTTGTTAGAATGCTTAACATCTCTTGATCATTATCAAAAATTTGGTTTTGGGAGACATAAATTTTCTTTTTGGTACTTTGTGCCATCATAAAAAGTTTCGAGGGTTTGGTTTATTTGTTGGAACCTTGCTCTCTTGGGAGTTGGTTATCTCATTCCTTTGTGTTTAGGTTTAATTAGCTTCTTATAATGAGATAATTCTTTGGAGTCAATCTTGTGTTGATTTGATTCTTTGATATAATTTGGACAACCATTGTCTCTTGATTTATTTGGTGTTTTGTCCAAATTATATCTTCCTTTGGTTCTTGAAAGTATTGTGCATGCATCTTTAATTTATGTCTATCTTATGGCATGTGTTACTTTCTTTGATCCAATATATAGGGTAAACTCCATCAAATCCTAATTTGTCTAAGATGTGCATGAAATTCAATTTCATATCTATATGCACATAGTATTGTGGAGTTTGTCCTATATGTTGTAGTGTGTCTAACTACTTCGGACCCAATTAGTTTGGGGACCTTTTTGTACTTACCTTTGTGTTAGGTACAATGGATATGCATTGGATGCTTGTCTCACTCTTGGGGAGAAGTGGTGACTCAATGGTAACTTGAGGCAAGCTAGGATGGTCAACGAACACATATCTACTACATCCACACCAATGCTATCTCGGTAACAAGTATCTTCTCATGCATATTTTTCTAGCATCCAACCATGTGGTTGCATCTTGGCATGAATCTCTTTATTTGCAAATATTGTGCTTCTTGCTAAAGTCTTAACGAAACCTCTTTATTGCGAATGTGAGTAATTTGAGATGAGTACATATGTTGGGAAGTATATAAAATCATGCTCATGATTCACCCATCCCATCTATGCCCATCTAGCAATTTTATTGCATATCAATTCCTCAAGGCTCTCACGTGTGTAATATAGATGAAAGTGCAAATTTAGTTATTTCTTTTGGTATCCTCGCTTGTGATACTTGTTGCCTTTCTAAATGCATCTCAACTAACTTCTATCCCTTGTTGATATTTGTGATGTATTTTAGATGTTTGTGGTTGAAGTTCATGAATGTACAATAAGACAAAATTGAGCCTTTGGCCATGCTATTAAGCAAAAATTCTTATTGGTATATTGCATGACTTCATTTTGGGATATCATACTATATTTCTTGAGTATCCATTTTGTGTGTGCATGTTTCTTTGTGGATAAATATCTTTGTGATATTGCCCACTTAGAGAAACTTATACACATAAGAGATGATACATCTCCTTTTGATATCTTATTTATTTGTTGCATGTTGATTGGTCATGCTAAGCAATATAATTCATTGAAGACTATGATGATGCTTTTTGCTCATCCTTGTAATAGTCTTATAATATGCTTTATCATGCCTTTCACATATCCTCTTGGTTGAGCCTTTTATTATGGTGCCTCCTACTTGTTGCTCAACCATTTGTTTGTTGCAAGTGTTAAGCTTAATTTTCTATCTATGATCTATTGCAAATGTTTGTGTTTTAAATGGTAATGAGGGAGTAAGGATTCCATGTTATGCATATTGTATTCAAATGCAACATTTTAATTTATGCATGTACCTTGGGGAGCTTCCTCATTCTATTTAAGGCACTATTTTGTGGTGATCATTAGAGTTTGATTCACTTGGTATCTTTTGTTTTTGAATGATATTATGGGAGTGATGATTCCATGTTTGTGCACTTTATACTCCAATGCAAATTGTCTAGTTTTGTGCACAAACCTTGGGGAGCTTCCTCATATTATTTAGAGCAATCTTCTTGATCTTATCATAATATCTATCTTTCTTTCGGTATCTTCCTTGTGGTTCATTTGGTTGCTTACTTCATTTGTTGAAGCTTCTTGACTTTGTTATCTTTTTGCAATCTTTGATCCTATCTATAGTGTGATTCCTTCCGAATATTCGTCATTGGATATGTGCATTTGATTCCACTCAAATTATGAGAAATGCACACGCTATGGAGGAACTCTCACTATATTGGCCTTCTAAATTTTTCACCCATTTCGGCAATTGGTGCCAATGGGGGAGAAGTTTGGAGGGTTTAAGGGAATTTGGTTATGTCTTTGCTTTGTGCTTAAGCATGTGCCTTTATTGCATTGCATCTTGTTGCTTTGCATAGTTGAATATTTAGAGGAAACTCCACTAGGCTTTGAATGCCAATATATGCAATGAAAGTCAAGATCATTCACACATGCATATATTATGGGGGAGTTTGCTCTATATATTCAACTTATTTGTTACTTAAATTCCTTATATAAACCCTCTCAAAGAGATTGTCATCAATTACCAAAATGGGGGAGATTGAAAGTGCATGGAGCCCCCATGTGTGGTTTTGGTAATTAATGACAATCCCTATGGACTAATGTTTGCATTGAGTTATATTTGTAGGAGTTGTCCATAGGCAATTCTTGAACCATTTGTTGGCTTCAAGGTTGCAATAAGAAGAAATTGATGAAGGATATCAAGTGTCAAGTATGTCTTGAAGATGAATATGAAGTGAGCCCTCAAGTTACTTCAAGACATCAATATGATGAAGAATGAAGAATGAAGTGCAAGTTCAAGATGAGCCATCTCGAAGAGATCCTTTGCTTGAGTCTTGCCATCCATATGGTGATCATGGATATGTGAAGATGCGCCAAAGAAGAAGCTCTCCCATGGTGGATTATGGGGGAGCAATCCACAAGACTTCGTCAAGCAAGCACAAGCAAGAAAGGCGTTCCATCTTGTTGAGGTCAAGATCGTCGTCATCGAGCTCAAGTGGAATGCGCAAGTATAAGGTTTGCTCTTGATAGGGTTTCTTTCTCACCGGTCTCATAGTGTAGTTGGAGACCGGTTTATAGTTTAGTTGTCGTACTATCAAGAGGGCTCTCGAGTGAGTAGCTCGATGATGTCTACGGGAGCTTCTATTCTTGTAGACAGTGTTGGGCCTCCAAGAGCAGAGGTTTGTAGAACAGCAGCAAGTTTCCCTTAAGTGGATTACCCAAGGTTTATCGAACTCAGGAGGAAGAGGTCAAAGATATCCCTCTCAAGCAACCCTGTAATCGCAAAGCAAGAAGTCTCTTGTGTCCCCAACACACCAAATACACTTGTCAGATGTATAGGTGCACTAGTTCGGCGAAGAGATAGTGAAATACAAGTAATATGGATGTATATGAGTGGTAATAGCAATCTGAATAAAATATGGCAGCGAGTAAACATGCAACAAAACAGTAAACAAACGGAGATTCGATGCTTGGAAGCAAGGCCTAGGGATCCTGCTTTCACTAGTGGACACTCTCAACAATGATCACATAATAGGACTACTCTACACTCTTTTGTTGGATGATGAACACCACTAACTGTGTAGGATTACACGAACCCTCAATGCCGGAGTTAACAAGCTCCACAGTATTCGATATTCATGTTTAAGTAACCTTAGAGTGCAAGATAGATCAACACAATTACACCAAGAACTAACATAGCGTGCACACTGTCACCATCACACCATGAAGGGGGCATAGATCACATCAACACTATCATAGTAATAATTAACTCCATAACCTACAAGAGATTATGATCATAATCTACGCCAAGTACTAACACGGATGCACACACTGTCACCATTACACCGTGAAGGAGGAATAGAGTACTTTAATAACATCACTAGAGTAGCATGATGACCCACAAGTATAGGGGGTGTATCGTAGTATCTTCGATAAGTAAGAATGTCGATCCCAACGAGGAGCAGAAGGTGTTGGCAGCAGTTTCGATGGAGGATTCACTGTAAATGCTCACAGACAAGTATTCAGGGGGTTTTGATATTGCAGATAAATAAAGTACGAGTAAGTAAAATGCGAGAGAAATAATTGCAGCGAGTGGCCCAATCCTTTTTAGCACAAAGGACAAGCCGGTTTGTTTACTTATAATGACCAAACGTTCCTGAGGACACATGGGAATTTTAGTCTAGTGCTTTCGCTTCATGTAGCTAAATAATCTTCATTGTTTTGATAAGTGTTGTGTGGGTGAACCTATGCTAATGCACCGCCCTTCCTAGGACTAATACATACTTGTGATTATACCCCTTGCAAGCATCCGCAACTACAAGAAAGTAATTAAGATAAATCTAACCACAGCCTTAAACTCTGAGATCCTGCGATCCCTCCTGCATCGATATACTAACGGGGGCTTAGGTTTCTGTCACTCCGGCAACCCCGCAATTAGCAACCGAATACAAGATGCACTCCCCTAGGCCCATAAATGGTGAAGTGTCGTGTAGTCGACGTTCACACGACACCACTAGAAGAATGACACCACAACTTAAATATCATAACATTGAATATTACTCAACCATAATTCACTACTAGCATTTAGACTTCACCCATGTCCTCAAGAACTAAACGAACTACTCACGAGACATCATATGGAATACAATCAGAGGTGATATGATGATGAATAACAATCTGAACATAAACCTTGGTTCAATGGTTTCACTCAATAGCATCTACAACAAGTATAGAATAACACCGGGAGAGTTTCCCCTATCAAACAATCAAGATTTAACCCGAATTGCTACAGCGGTGACGAGGTGCAGCGGTGGTGATGGCGGTGTAGATGGTGGAGATGATGATGATGATGATGATGGAGATGATGTCCCGCTCGATGACGATGGCGATGGCGTCGATTTCCCCCTCCGGGAGGGAATTTCCCTGGATTCCTGCCCGCCGGAGAGCTCTTTTCTCTCTGGTGTCTCCGCCCCGCAGAGGCGGCTGTAACCCTTCGTGAGGTCCTCTCTGGCTTAGGTTTTCGGGACGAAGGAGTACGCGAAGAAAAGGAGGCGAAAGGGGCTGTGGGGCCCCCAGAGCACAGGGTGGCGCGGCCAGGCCTTGGGCCGCGCCGCCCGTGGTCTGGGCCCACAGTGGCTCTTCTCTTCTCCCCCTTCTGGCTCCCTCCGTCATCTGGAAAAATAGGAATTTACGTGAAATTCCCTTCCACAGTTGATCTTCCGAAATATTGCGTTCTGACGGTGCTTTTTCCAGCAGAATCCTGGCTCCGGTGCTTGATCCTCCAATAATGATGAAACATGCAAAATAGATGAAATAACATAAGTATTGTGTCCCAATATGAAATATATCAATGAATAACAGCAAATTATGATACAAAATAGTGATGCAAATTGGACGTATCAACTCCCCCCAACTTAGCTTTCCCCAAGCGAAACTGAGCTCGATAAACAAGACCACATGTTTATAGAGTGAAGAGTCGATAAATAAAATACGGACAAGAAGCATCATATTCATTCACACAAGACATTCTAGTAAACAACTTCCTCATATAACTCATCTCGAAATAAGTAAAGAGAAATCACAAGTAAAGGTGCATAAGAAATCATAATTGGTGATGGCAAACTTTGTTCTTGGTCAGAGAACTACTAACGGATTGTACTTCTAAGCAAAGCTTTCATATTAGAATTTATAGCTGAGCCTTCATATTTAAGCATAACAATCTCTTCATAATCATTGATAACTTCAAAGTTATATTCATTCAGATAAAATTGGTACTAAACAAGAAAGTATAAAAGACATGATTAACTGAATCATAGCATAAATGATTGGTTCACAACAACTCAATTGCTTGCTTGAGATAGAGGGAAATAGGTTTACTGACTCAACATAAAAGTAAAAGACAGGCCCTTCGCAGAGGGAAGCAGGGATTAAATCATGTGCTAGAGCTTTTCAAGTTTTGAAATCATATAAAGAGAATAAAAGTAAGATTTTGAGCGGTGTTTGTTGTTGTCAACGAATGGTAGCGGGTACTCTAACCCCCTTGCCAAACGAACCTTCAAAGAGCGGCTCCCATGAGGGACGGCATTTCTACCAGCAAGGTAGATCATCCCCCTTCTCTTTTGTTTACACATGTATTTTAGTTTTATTAAGGATGACACTCCCCCCAACCTTGGCTTTCTCAATCCATGGCTAACCGAATCCTCGGGTGCCTTCCAACATTCACATACCATGGAGGAGTGTCTATTGCAAAATTAAGTTGCTTACTGATAAATCAGAGCAAAACATGTGAAGAGAATTATTAATGAAGGTTATTAATTGAGGCTGGGAACCTCATTGCCAGCTCTTATTGCAAAATTATTGGATAAGCGGATGTGCCGCTAGTCCATTGTGAAAGTCCGCCCAACAAGATTGAAAGATGAAACACCACATACTTCCTCATGAGCTATAGAACATTGACACAAATAAGGAGTAGTAGTTTGAATAATTTAAAGGTAGCACATGAAGTATTTACTTGGAATGGCAGAAAATACCATGTAATAGGTAGGTATGGTGGACACAAATGGCATAGGTTTGGTCTAAGGTTATGGATGTATGAGAAGCATTCCCTCTCGATACAGGTCTTTGGCTAGCAAGGTTTGATAGCAAGCATAAAGGTTGAGGGAAACAAACAAATATACATATGATAGAAACAATCATGCATCTTTCTCATAAGCACAAGCAATTTTAACTTAAGAATACTAAGCATAGAGATAATGGAGTAATGTATCTAAGTGTATTTCTCTCTTCTATTAAACATCAAGATGTTGTTGCTATTGACCAATGCTAAGTTTGCCAAAACCAAATAGATTTACTTGATGCTCCCAAAGTGATATTAATACTCATGTCAAGAGTAATCATATAATAGAGATTGCAAACTAAAATAAGATGTGCAAAAAGTAAATGATAAGACTTCTCATTAATATTCCATAACGATAACTCACACCAACGGATACATAGATAACTAACTAAGAGAGATACTTCCACATTGCATACTATTCCATATGATAACTTCCCTACTCATGATATGACACTACTTGATAGTAAAAGATAAAGGTGGTGATGATGTGATACCGCGGCACTCCCCCAAGCTTGGAACAAACCAAGGGGATGCCAATACCGATGATGAATTACTCCTTCGGTGATGATGGTGATTCTTTGTCGTCATCAGACTTCCATGGAAGAGGCCCTCCATCAACAAAAGACATCTTGGTTTCCGGAAACCTGAAACTAGCAGCATGACTTATGCGCTTAAACCTGTTTTCATACTCACAGTTTTGATTATGGACATCATAGAGTTGAGCTTGGAGTTTGTTGGTGGTGTCGTGAAGTGAGAAGATATCGTCCCACAGCTTTGCAGTCTCCTTCTTGTGTCCATCAATGAGTTCAGACACAATCTTGTGAAAGATATCCACTTCACGCTCAGCCATCTTCTTGTAGTTGAAAACCTCTTGTTCCAGCTTCTCCATCCTGTCTTCCAAGCTCCCTTCTCCCTTAGGACCCTGGACATCTTTGATCTGCAACTCTCCATCCACGAGCTGCAACTCTTTGGGGTGCATCTTCAGCTCGTTCATGTACGGGTTGACGACGTCCTCAAAGAAGCTGTCCTTCTGAGTTCCCGACGAAGACATGATGGATCTAGATCCGAAGCAGATCCTGGCAGAAAACAGCTCGAAACAAAACACGACGAGAAAACGATATTACGGACCTCCAGGGGTCCGGGGGATTATATAGCAAATATTTTTACGACAAAAGGAAGGTTCCAGGCCGAAAACGAGTGGAAACGGGACGCCGAGGTGCCGTCACCATAGGTCGGCGCGGCCAGGGTGGGGCCCGCGCCGGCCTGTGGTGACGGGCCCTCGCGCGTCTTTTCCACTCCGTTTCGATTCCGTAATTTTTCATATTTTCTAAAAACAGCAGAAATAATGTTCGGAAAGGTAAACGCGGACTTTTTATTACCTGTACTGTTACCTATTCAAAGTCGAGTTCTGGCGGACTGTCAATTTGTCCTTTGATGAAAGCCTCCGGTGTTTCCACTTGAATAATATCAACATCAACATTATAAGAATCGCCCGAGATATAATGCTTGAGTCTTTGTCCATTCACCACTTGTGTGGCATTGCCTTGGAGAGAGCTAATTTTAATTGCTCCTGAACGATACACCTCCTCAACAACATATGGTCCTTCCCACTTCGAGAGTAATTTCCTCTGAAGAAGGGAAAGGACCCATGAAGTCGAATCCCCAACAATCGAATGGTTCAATAACAAGAGTATAATTCATAGGCATTTCATTGCGTCTGGAGATATTACCAACTCTTTGACATTCATCACAAGATAAAATAAATTTCCTTGCATCTTTGAAGAGTGTTGGCCAATAAAAACCTGATTGTAGAACCTTTTGCGCGGTTCTATCTCCAGCGTGATGTCCTCCATAAACACTACCATGACATTTATTCAATATCTCCTGTTGTTCATATTCAGGAACACATCTTCGCATAATACCATCTACTCCTTCTTTATATAAGTGTGGGTCATCCCAAAAATAATGCCTCAAGTCATAAAAGAATTTCCTCCTTTGCTGAGCTGAAAAGGTTGGAGGCAAATACTTCGAAACAATAAAGTTAGCATAATCTGCATACCAAGGGCTCTCTCGCGAGCTCACCTTTATTACAGCCAATTGTTCATTTGGAAAACTATCATTAACAGGAACAGGATCATAAGCAATATTTTCCAATCTAGACAAATTATCAGCAACAGGATTATCAGCACCTTTCCTATCTATAATATGTAAATCAAATTCTTGCAACAGAAGTACCCATCTAATAAGCCTTGGCTTAGCATCTTTCTTTGTCATAAGGTATCTAATTGCAGCATGATCAGTATGAATTGTAACTTTCGAATCAACAATATAGGGTCTAAACTTATCACAAGCAAAGACTACAGCTAACAATTCCTTTTCAGTTGTAGCATAATTTCTTTGAGCAGCATCAAGAGTCTTACTAGCATAATGAATAACATTTAATTTTTTATCTACCCGCTGTCCAAGAACAGCGCCTACAGCAAAATCACTAGCATCACACATAATTTCAAAAGGAAAATTCCAATCAGGAGGTTCGACTATAGGAGCAGTTGTTAAGGCTTTCTTTAGAGTTTCAAAAGCTTCCTTACAATCATCATCAAAAACAAAAGGTACATCTTTTTGAAGAAGATTAGTAAGAGGCTTTGAAATTTTAGAGAAATCTTTAATAAATCTCCTATAAAACCCAGCATGACCAAGAACACTACGAATACCTTTAACATCCCTCGGATAGGGCATCTTCTCAATCGCTTCAACTTTAGCTCTATCAACTTCAATACCTCTCTCGGAAATTTTATGTCCCAATACAATTCCTTCATTAACCATAAAGTGGCATTTCTCCCAATTAAGAACAAGGTTAGTTTCTTCACATCTCTGCAAAACTTTATCAAGGTTTCGCAAGCAATTATCAAAAGAATTCCCATAGACAGAAAAATCATCCATGAACACCTCTACAATACTTTCGCAAAAACCATGAAAAATAGCAGACATGCATCTTTGAAAAGTAGCAGGAGCATTACATAAACCAAAAGGCATACGCCTATAAGCATAAGTTCCATAAGGGCAAGTAAAAGTGGTTTTCTCTTGATCTTTAGCTTTAACAGCAATTTGTGAAAACCCAGAATATCCATCAAGAAAGCAAAAATGAGTATTTTTAGACAACCTTTCTAGCATTTGATCAATAAAGGGTAAAGGGTAATGATCTTTCTTAGTAACTTTATTAACTTTTCGAAAATCAATGCACATTCTATAACCTACAACTATTCTTTGAGGAATAAGCTCATCATTATCATTAGGCACAACAGTCATTCCTCCTTTCTTAGGAACACAATGAACAGGACTAACCCATCTACTATCAGCAATAGGATATATAATACCAGCTTCAAGGAGTTTTAATACCTCGTTCCTTACCACTTCCTTCATCTTCGGAATTAGACGACGTTGATGTTCAACAACAGGCTTTGCATCTTCTTCCATATTAATAGCATGTTGGCAAATAGAAGGAGAAATCCCTTTCAAATCATCAAGAGTATAGCCAATAGCTCCTCGGTGTTTCTTCAATATTTCCAATAACCTTTCTTCCTCAATCTCTGAAAGCTTAGAACTAATAATAACATGATATATTTTCTTATCATCAATATGAGCATATTTAAGATTATCAGGTAAAGGCTTTAAATCAAAAACAGGATCTTCCTTCGGTGGCGGTGTTGTACCCAAATCTTCCACCGGTAAATCATGCTTGAGAATAGGTTGACGAAGAAAAATTTCCTCAAGCTCATCTCTTTCTTTCCTAAAAGCTTCACTTTCACTATTCTCCAAATGTTGCTGCAAAGGATTATTAGGAACAAGAACAATAGATGCACACTGCTCCATTTTAAAATCATTACTAGGCAAATCAGCTTTATAAGGAGTTTTGGTAAATTTAGAAAAGTTAAATTCATAAGGTTCACCAGCAAATCTAGTCAAAATTTTCTCTTTCTTACAATCTATAATAGCTCCACAAGTATTTAGAAAAGGTCTACCAAAAATGATAGGACAATGATCACTAGCAGCAGAACCAAGTACCAAAAAGTCAGCAGGATATTTAATCTTACCACATAGAACTTCCACATCTCGAACAATACCAATTGGAGAAATAGTTTCTCTATTAGCCAGATGAATAACCACATCAATATCTTCAAGTTCACAAGAACCAATTTCGTGCATAATCTCCGTGTAAAGCTCATAAGGTATAGCACTAACACTTGCACCAATATCACATAAACCATAATAGCAATGATCACCAATTCTAACAGATAGCATAGGAACACTAACTTGTTTGGATTTATTAGGATGTGAAACAATATTAGAAGCATCTTCACAGAAAATAATATGACCATCCTCCACATTTTCAGTCACAAGATCTTTAACTATTGCAACAGCAGGTTCAATTTTAATTTGTTCTTCAGGTTCTTTAGGTTTCTTTTCACTTTTATTAACCGCACTAGATATGACAGAGTACTCCTTCATTTTAGCAGGGAAAGGAGTTTTTTCAATATAAGCTTCAGGAATAACATTATCAACAGTTTCAACCACTACACATTTGTTTACAGATGAATCAACTTTATCCTTATACGGTTCATGATACTTATCAAAATTCTTCTTAGGCAGTTCATAATGAGAGGCAAAAGCTTTATAAAGATTTGCAACAACTTGGGAATCAAGACCATATGTAGCACTCATATTACGAAATTTATCAGTATCCATAAAAGCTTCAATGCATTTATAATCATAAATTATACCTGATTCTCTATCTTTGTCGTTCTCCCATCCTTCAGTATTTTCTTGGATCCGATCAAGAAGGTCTCTTTTAAACTCTTCATTCTTGCGTGTAAATGATCCAGAACAAGAAGTATCCAGCAAGGTCTTGTCTTGAAAAGAAAGTCTTGCATAGAAATTATCAATAATAACATTACCAGGAAGCTCATGAATGGGGCATTTGAGCATTAAAGACTTCAATCTCCCCCAAGCTTGGGCAATACTTTCTCCATCATGAGGCCAGAAATTATATATGCGGTTCCGATCTTTGTGAATTTCACTTGGAGGATAAAATTTGGAATAAAATAAAGGCACAATGTCCTCCCAATCAATAGAATCACCATTCTTCAGCAATTTATACCAGTGCGCCGCTTTACCAGACAGCGATATAGTGAATAGTTTCTTCCTAACTTCATTCATAGAAATACCTGCACATTTGAATAACCCGCATAATTCATGCAAAAACAGTAAATGATCACCAGGATGGACAGTTCCATCCCCTTCATAGCGGTTATCCATAACACGTTCAATAATTTTCATAGGTATTTTATATGGTACTACTTCCTCACCTGGCGCTTCATCCACTACCGTTGCAGTAGTAGTAGATTTCCCAAATAGAAATTGAAGAGAAGATCTCTCCATAATGATTTATAGCAGCAGGCAGAAATAAAATCAGCACAAACAGTAAAGGTTTTCCTTACCAATTCCGCTTACCAATAGCGCTTCACTCCCCGGCAACGGCGCCAGAAAATAGTCTTGATGACCCACAAGTATAGGGGTGTATCGTAGTATCTTCGATAAGTAAGAATGTCGATCCCAACGAGGAGCAGAAGGTGTTGGCAGCTTTCGATGGAGGATTCACTGTAAATGCTCACAGACAAGTATTCGGGGGTTTTGATATTGCAGATAAATAAAGTACGAGTAAGTAAAATGCGAGAGAAATAATTGCAGCGAGTGGCCCAATCCTTTTTAGCACAAAGGACAAGCCGGTTTGTTTACTTATAATGACCAAACGTTCCTGAGGACACATGGGAATTTTAGTCTAGTGCTTTCGCTTCATGTAGCTAAATAATCTTCATTGTTTTGATAAGTGTTGTGTGGGTGAACCTATGCTAATGCACCGCCCTTCCTAGGACTAATACATACTTGTGATTATACCCCTTGCAAGCATCCGCAACTACAAGAAAGTAATTAAGATAAATCTAACCACAGCCTTAAACTCTGAGATCCTGCGATCCCTCCTGCATCGATATACTAACGGGGGCTTAGGTTTCTGTCACTCCGGCAACCCCGCAATTAGCAACCGAATACAAGATGCACTCCCCTAGGCCCATAAATGGTGAAGTGTCGTGTAGTCGACGTTCACACGACACCACTAGAAGAATGACACCACAACTTAAATATCATAACATTGAATATTACTCAACCATAATTCACTACTAGCATTTAGACTTCACCCATGTCCTCAAGAACTAAACGAACTACTCACGAGACATCATATGGAATACAATCAGAGGTGATATGATGATGAATAACAATCTGAACATAAACCTTGGTTCAATGGTTTCACTCAATAGCATCTACAACAAGTATAGAATAACACCGGGAGAGTTTCCCCTATCAAACAATCAAGATTTAACCCGAATTGCTACAGCGGTGACGAGGTGCAGCGGTGGTGATGGCGGTGTAGATGGTGGAGATGATGATGATGATGATGATGGAGATGATGTCCCGCTCGATGACGATGGCGATGGCGTCGATTTCCCCCTCGGGAGGGAATTTCCCCGGCGGATTCCTGCCCGCCGGAGAGCTCTTTTCTCTCTGGTGTTCTCCGCCCCGCAGAGGCGGCTGTAACCCTTCGTGAGGTCCTCTCTGTGGCTTAGGTTTTCGGGACGAAGGAGTACGCGAAGAAAAGGAGGCGAAAGGGGCTGGGGCCCCTGAGCACAGGGTGGCGCGGCCAGGCCTTGGGCCGCGCCGCCCTGTGGTCTGGGCCCACGTGGCTCTCCTTCTTCTCCCCTTCTGGCTCCCTCCGTCATCTGGAAAAATAGGAATTTACGTGAAATTCCCTTCCACAGTTGATCTTCCGAAATATTGCGTTCTGACGGTGCTTTTTCCAGCAGAATCCTGGCTCCGGTGCTTGATCCTCCAATAATGATGAAACATGCAAAATAGATGAAATAACATAAGTATTGTGTCCCAATATGAAATATATCAATGAATAACAGCAAATTATGATACAAAATAGTGATGCAAATTGGACGTATCATAGCACATAGATAATATTCAACTAGATCACATAAAGAGAGAGATGAACCACATAGCTACAGCGGAGCCCTCAGCCCCGGGGGTGAATTACTCCCTCCTCATCATGGAGACAGCGATGGCGGTGAAGATGGCGGTGGAGACGGCGGTGGAGATGACTCCGGGGACAATTCCCCGTCCGGCAGGGGCCGGAACAGAGACTGTCCCCCGAATTGGAGTTTCGCGATGTGGCGGCGCCCCTGGATGTTTTCTGGAGTTTCGTGAATCGGTGTCGAAGTTTTAGGTCACGACGGCTTAAATAGGCGAAGAGTCGGAGTCGGAAGAGTCCCGAGGGGCCCACCCCATAGGGTGGGGTGACCACCCTCCAGGCCGCGCCGGCCTATGGGGAGGAGGCCCTGGGCCTCCCCCTGGCTTGCCCTTCTGGCTCCGTGAGTCTTCCGATGAAATAGAATTTCTGTAATTTTTCTGGATTTTTCCGAGCACTTTGGTTTTTGGGCCTTTTCTGCAATAAACAGACATAATAAACAGAAACTGGCACTGTGGCATCTTGTTAATAGGTTAGTCCAATAAATGCCATAATATGATATAAAGTGCAAGCAAACCATGTAGGTATTGTCATAAAACAAGCATGGAACATCAGAAATTATAGATACGTTGGAGACGTATCAGCATCCCCAAGCTTAGTTCCTACTCGCCCTCGAGTAGGTAAACGATAAAAAGATAATTTCTGAAGTGACATGCTACCAACATAATCTTAATCATACTATTGTAAAGCATATGAGATGAATGCAGAGATTCGAAGCAATGATGAAGATAATGAGTAAACAAATGAATCATATAACAAAGACTTTTCATGAATAATACTTTCAAGACAAGCATCAATAAGTCTTGCATAAGAGTTAACTCATAAGCAATAAATTCTTAGTAGAAAGCTTTGAAACAACACAAAGGAAGATATAAGTTTCAGCGGTTGCTTTCAACTTTAACATGTATATCTCATGGATAATCGTCAACACAAAGTAATATAACAAGTGCAATAGGTAAACATGTAAGAATCAATGCACACAGTTTACACAAGTGTTTGCTTCTAAGATAGAAAGAATAGGTAAACTGACTCAACAATAAAGTAAAAGAATGGTCCTTCAAAGAGGAAAGCATCGATTGCTATATTTGTGCTAGAGCTTTGATTTTGAAAACATATAGAGAGCATAAAAGTAAAGTTTTGAGAGGTGTTTGTTGTTGTCAACGAATGGTAGTGGGCACTCTAACCCCCTTGCCAGACAAACCTTCAAAGAGCGGCTCCCATTTTATTTTTATTTTTGGGTGGCACTCCTTCCAACCTTTGCTTTCACAAACCATGGCTAACCGAATCCTTCGGGTGCCTGCCAACAATCTCATACCATGAAGGAGTGCCTTTTTATTTTAGTTTTATTATGTTGACACTCCTCCCCACCTTTGCTTTCTCAAGCCATGGCTAACCGAATCCTTCGGGTGCCTTCCAACAATCACATACCATGGAGGAGTGTCTATTTTTGTTAATTAATTTGGGACTGGGAATCCCATTGCCAGCTCTTTTTGCAAAATTATTGGATAAGCGGATGAAGCCACTAGTCCATTGGTGAAAGTTGCCCAACAAGATTGAAAGATAAACACCACATACTTCCTCATGAGCTATAAAACATTGACACAAATCAGAGGTGATAAATTTTGAATGGTTTAAAGGTAGCACTCAAGCAATTTACTTTGGAATGGCGGAGAAATACCATGTAGTAGGTAGGTATGGTGGACACAAATGGCATGAATATTGGCTCAAGTATTTGGATGCATGAGAAGTATTCCCTCTCGATACAAGGTTTAGGCTAGCAAGGTTATTTGAAGCAAACTCAAGTATGAAATGGTGCAGCAAGACTCACATATAAACATATTGTAAGCATTATAAGACTTTACATCGTCTCCTTGTTGTTCAAACACCTCAACCAGAAAATATCTAGACTTAGAGAGACCAATCATGCAAACCAAATTTTAACAAGCTCTATGTATTTCTTCATTAATAGGTGCAAAGTATATGATGCAAGAGCTTAAACATGAGCACAACAATTGCCAAGTATCACATTATCCAAGACATTTTACCAATTACCACATGTAGCATTTCCCGTTTCCAACCATATAACAATTAACGAAGCAGTTTCAACCTTCGCCATGAAAATTAAAAGCTAAGAACACATGTGTTCATACGAACCAGCGGAGCGTCTCTCTCCCACACAAGCATTTATTCAAACAAAAACAAAAACATACAGACGCTCCAAGTAAAGTACATAAGATGTGACCGAATAAAAATATAGTTTCAAGAGAAGGAACCTGATACTTTGTCGATGAAGAAGGGATGCCTTGGGCATCCCCAAGCTTAGATGCTTGAGTCTTCTTGAAATATGCAGGGGTGAACCACAGGGGCATCCCCAAGCTTAGACTTTTCATTCTTCTTGATCGTATTATATCATCCTCCTCTCTTGACCCTTGAAAACTTCCTCCACACCAAACTCAAAACAACTCATTAGAGGGTTAGTGCATAATCAAAAACTCACATGTTCAGAGGTGACACAATCATTCTTAACACTTCTAGACATTGCACAAAGCTTCTGAAAGTTAATGGAACAAAGAAATCCATCCAACACAGAAAAAGAGGCAATGTGAAATAAAAGGCAGAATCTGTCAAAACAGAACAGTCCGTAAAGACGAATTTTAAAATGGCACCAGACTTGCTCAGATGAAAATGCTCAAATTGAATGAAAGTTGCGTACATATCTGAGGATCACTCACGTAAATTGACATAATTTTATGAGTTACCTACAGAGAATTAGGCCCAGATTCGTGACAGAAAGAAATCTGTTTCTGCGCAGTAATCCAAATCTAGTATCAACCTTTCTATCAAAGACTTTACTTGGCACAACAATGCAATAAAAATAAGATAAGGAGAGGTTGCTACAGTAGTAAACAACTTCCAAGACACAAATATAAAACAAAGTACTGTAGCAAAATAACACATGGGTTATCTCCCAAGAAGTTGTTTCTTTATAGCCATTAAGATGGGCTTAGCAGTTTTAATGATGCACTCGCAAGAAATAAAAGTTGAGGCAAAAGAGAGCATTTGAGTCTAACACACTTCCTATGCAAAGGAATCTTGTACACAAATGAATTCATGAAGAACAAAGTGACAAGCATAAGAGGATAAAACACGAGTAACTTCAAGATTCTCAACATGAAGAGGGGAAACTTAATATTATTAAGATGCATATAACCATATTTCCCTCTCTCATAATAACTTTCAGTAGCATCATTGATGAAATCCACAATATACCCATCACTTAAAACATTCTTATCATGGTTCATATGCATAGAAATATCATTAATTTTGGCATAAGAAGAGTTATTCTCATTAATAGTAATTGGAGCAAGATTATTATCAAGAATTTGAACATGGTAAACAAGTTGCATATTAAAAGAATTGTTTTTGGTAATCCAATCATGACTATGACAAGTTTCATAAGGATAGTTATAACCTATATCATAGCATTCTTTATAATAATCATCAAAGATCGGAGGCACAGTGTCATCATAAGAAATAGAATAGTTATCTTTCACAGTCGATTTATCTATGACCATACCATCATTGTTATTAGAAGGAGATGTATCAAGAACATAATGACCAGTAGCAAAAGGATTTTCAAACACCTCTTCCCCAAGCTTAGAGCTTTCTATATCATTATGGGAGGAAGCATGGATAGCACTGACACTATGGCAATTATTATCATTTTCAGAATTAGTTTCCCAGAGATTTGTAATATCAAAAGTAGTGTGCTCATTCAAATCATGATCGCTAATGTATGTAAAGGGCATAGGAAGATCATCGTATTCAGATTCATTATCACAATAATCATTAGGAGCAACATACTTACGGTTACCTAGCGTTATCTCATTCACGCGGGGATACGCCGTTACCTCTTTCTTTTTATTCTCCTTCTTCTTCTTCTTCTTCTTCTTCTTCTTCTTCTTCTTCTTCTTCTTCTTCTTCTTCTTCTTCTTCTTCTTCTTCTTCTTCTTCTTCTTCTCTTCCTTCTCCTCGTTCCCTTCTTTAGGAGGAAGAGGCTTGAAGGGTGGCTTGTCCGCATAACCTGATTTTCTTTTAGAAACAATAGAAGAAACTTGGGAGGATCCCTCCTTTTCATTAATTAGTTGAAAACACACAGCGGTCCTATCATATTTTGGCAAGGTGTCATCTTCTAAAATATTTTGTATGTAAGTATTTGTATGGCTATTATCAATGCAATAAGAAAAACACCCATGCAGGACATCATCAATATCAAGATCACTCATATGTAACAAAGAGATTTTTCTTGAGAGCTCTTCACACCACAAAAATAAAGTAAGTTCATCATGCTGATTAGGAGTAATTTCATCATCACAATACAAATTTGCAGCACTCATTGGGTTCAAATTATCATTGGAGGGGCATTGAAAATTAAAATGACCCACTTCATGGCAAACTTCACAAATAAAAGGATAGAGGGCACAAACTTTTTTACCTAGATCATCTAGAGCCCTAGACCACTTCCTAGTTTTTTCATTCCTATGATGGATACAATATTCATCTTCGATTTGATTAATTCCACAAGGTCTATGCATTCCACAAAAATTAACATGCTTATAGGAAATAGCATTCTTAGGAGTTTGAGCATGCTTATTGCAATCATTAACAACAATGTCATTCTTCATGCAAGCCTCTTTAAAAGGTTCATGATACTTATCAAAATTCTTTTTAGGCAATTCTAAATGAGAAGCAAAGGCTTTATAAAGATTTGCAGCAACTTGAGAGTCAAGACCATAAGTAGCACTCATATCTCGAAATTTATCAGTATCCATAAAAGTTTCAATGCATTCATAATCATAATTTATACCTGACTCTTCACCTTTGTTGTTCTCCCAATCTTCAGCGTTCTCCTGAATCCGATTAAGAAGGTCCCATTTAAATCTTCTTTATTGCGTGTGAATGATCCAGAACAAGAAGTATCCAGCAAGGTTTTATCCTGAAAAGAAAGTCTTGCATAGAAATTATCAATGATGATATTACCTGGAAACTCATGATTGGGGCATTTGAGCATTAAGGACTTCAATCTCTCCCATGCTTGGGCAATATTCTCTCCATCATGAGGCCAAAAATTATATATACGGTTTCGATCTTTGTGAATTTCACTTGGAGGATAGAACTTGGAATAAAATAGAGGCACAATATCCTTCCAATCAAGAGAGCGCCCGTCCTTCAGCAGTTTATACCAATGCGCCGCTTCACCAGATAGCGACATAACAAATAATTTCTTCCTAACTTCATCCATTGAAATACCTGCACACTTGAATAACCCGCATAATTCATGCAAAAACAGTAAATGATCTTCAGGATGAACAGTTCCATCCCCTTCATAGCGGTTATCCATAACACGTTCAATAATTTTCATAGGTATCTTGTAAGGAATACTTTCAGCAGGTGGATTTAAAATATCAGAAGCATCATTAGAGTTATCGCATATGGGAGATAAAATATTATCAGAGCAAATTTTCTCCCCTAAAGATGGGAAGCTAAAAAGATCACAAAAACCAGCTTCCCCAAGCTTAGACTTCTTCATAGCATTAGCAGTAATTGCATTCATACTAATAACATTGCTACTATCATGTAAATAAGGTTCCATAGGTTTTTTAATTTTCGCATCAAACAATTCTAAATTAGGAAAAAGATTAAAAAGCTCACCAATTTTGTTGTTGTTTTCCATTATGCCTAACTAGTGAAAATAAAAACAAGAAACAAAAAGATGCAATTGCAGGATCTAAAGGAAATAGCGAGTACTTACAACGGCGCGAAAATAACTTAGTAGCCGAGATCCGGAGTGTGAGTACCTTTTACCTTTCCTCCCCGGCAACAGAAAAGTGCTTGATGTCTACGGGAGCTTCTATTCTTGTAGACAGTGTTGGGCCTCCAAGAGCAGAGGTTTGTAGAACAACAGCAAGTTTCCCTTAAGTGGATTACCCAAGGTTTATCGAACTCAGGAGGAAGAGGTCAAAGATATCCCTCTCAAGCAACCCTGTAATCGCAAAGCAAGAAGTCTCTTGTGTCCCCAACACACCAAATACACTTGTCAGATGTATAGGTGCACTAGTTCGGCGAAGAGATAGTGAAATACAAGTAATATGGATGTATATGAGTGGTAATAGCAATCTGAATAAAATATGGCAGCGAGTAAACATGCAACAAAACAGTAAACAAACGGAGATTCGATGCTTGGAAGCAAGGCCTAGGGATCCTGCTTTCACTAGTGGACACTCTCAACAATGATCACATAATAGGACTACTCTACACTCTTTTGTTGGATGATGAACACCACTAATTGTGTAGGATTACACGAACCCTCAATGCCGGAGTTAACAAGCTCCACAATATTCGATATTCATGTTTAAGTAACCTTAGAGTGCAAGATAGATCAACACAATTACACCAAGAACTAACATAGCGTGCACACTGTCACCATCACACCATGAAGGAGGCATAGATCACATCAACACTATCATAGTAATAATTAACTCCATAACCTACAAGAGATTATGATCATAATCTACGCCAAGTACTAACACGGATGCACACACTGTCACCATTACACCGTGAAGGAGGAATAGAGTACTTTAATAACATCACTAGAGTAGCACATAGATAATATTCAACTAGATCACATAAAGAGAGAGATGAACCACATAGCTACAGCGGAGCCCTCAGCCCCGGGGTGAATTACTCCCTCCTCATCATGGAGACAGCGATGGCGGTGAAGATGGCGGTGGAGACGGCGGTGGAGATGACTCCGGGGGCAATTCCCCGTCCCGGCAGGTGCCGAATGAGACTTCTGTCCCCCGAATTGGAGTTTCGCGATGTGGCGCGCCCCTGGATGTTTTCTGGAGTTTCGTGAATCGGTGTCGAAGTTTTAGGTCACGACGGCTTAAATAGGCGAAGAGTCGGAGTCGGAAGAGTCCCGAGGGGCCCACCCCATAGGGTGGGGTGACCACCCTCCAGGCCGCGCCGCCTATGGGGAGGAGGCCCTGGGCCTCCCCCTGGCTTGCCCTTCTGGCTCCGTGAGTCTTCCGATGAAATAGAATTTCTGTAATTTTTCTGGATTTTTCCGAGCACTTTGGTTTTTGGGCCTTTTCTGCAATAAACAGACATAATAAACAGAAACTGGCACTGTGGCATCTTGTTAATAGGTTAGTCCAATAAATGCCATAATATGATATAAAGTGCAAGCAAACCATGTAGGTATTGTCATAAAACAAGCATGGAACATCGGAAATTATAGATACGTTGGAGACGTATCACTCGATCGTATCGTTCGGAGAGAGCTCAAACCTTTGCACCCATCGCCATCACCGACGCCTCTCCATCAACCATCCATGATTCCCCCATCCATATGTGAGTAATTCACCGCCATAGGCTGTAGGGGATGGTAGGGATTGGTCATGTAATAGCTATAAGATTGTTATAGGCATAGTGCCTAGTATCCGTTGTTACTATTTTTGACATTATTGCAACTTGCTATGCTTAATGCTTATCACTTTGGCCCGAGTGTCATGATCTCAGATCTGAACATGTTATTGATTCATGTGGATAATTATTGTTTTTGACCATATCTGCAAGTTGTATACACATATTGTTGTCCGGAACCCGAGGCCCCAAAGTGACAGAAATTGGGATAACCGAGGGGGTGGCTATGATGTGAGGATCACGTGTGTTCACGGAGTGTTAATGCTTTGCTCCGGTACTCTATTAAAAGGAGTACCTTAATTACCAGTAGTTTCCCTTGAGGCCCCACTGCAACAGGCTGGTAGGACAAAAGATGCCGTGCAAGTTTCTCATTGCGAGCACACACGACTAAATAGGAACACACGCCTATGGTTATATTATACTATGATGCTTATATAATTATTACTTGCAATGCCTAGGTCTTGCTATTATATGGACTATCTCATTCATGCAACGCCCGTTCATCCATCCATGTGCCTACAATATTTTAATCCTGTTGTCTACTGCAATCATCGCTACTGCTGTTTTTATTTTATTACTTTGTTACTTCACTACTACCACTGCTATAAAACTGTTACTGATAAACTATTGCGAGCAAGTCTATTTTCAGGTGCAGGTGAATTGACAACTCATATGTTAAAGCTTATAAATATTCTTTGGCTCCCCTTGTGTCGAATAAATAAATTTGGGTCTTACTTCCCTCAAAGACTATTGCGATCCCCTATACTTGTGGGTCATCAGCAGACCCCCGCCGCCACGGCGCCAACTCCGGCCGTCCAGCACCGTCGCCACCATCCTAGCGCTGTCGTCATATTCCCCCCAGAGAAACCGCCATTTTTCGGAGCGCCGTTGCCGTCGCCGGATAGCCGAGGGGCTCCCGCCATCGCCATCAGGTCCACCCACATTTCCCGATAGACGGTCACGAGGTGGAGATTCCCGCCGCCGCCGGCACCGCGCAGGCTTTGCCCCGCGGCTCCCGCCGGCGACGGCAGAGGAGGGGGCGGAGGGGGGGTCAGGCTGAAGAGGAGGGGTTAGGGTTTCGTCCTTGACTTGCCCGCGGGGACGAGCCAGAGGGACGATTTAGGGTCCAAATGATGCATACCTGATCATTGTAAATGGTGAAGCAGACACTCCATGTACTGAGTCGTGACTTTGACTTTGGGCTGTGACAAAGTTAACCAATCCTTGCTTGACTTCTTCGTAGCCGAATGTTTTATCAATTGTTGCATGTTTTTTTACCTTTTTTTTCTTTTATCAAGAATACACTGTAAAAGGACATACAAAACGCCGCCACCCTATCCAAGGATTTATAGAAGAAAGACCATGCGGCTGATACAAAACGCTCCAGAAGAGGCTATAAATCTGGACCTTTGAACGAACTCATGCTCTCATCTACATGTGCTAACTCGCCGCCACCCTATCCAAGGATTATTCACGACTAACCCACCTCATCGGCTTGTTGGCCATGTCATCAAACGAGTTTTGCTTGATCGCCTCCGCTGGCATGCCGGTCGGTGACCACTCGGGTTGGCTGAAAACCACATCAATCTGATGTCCACTTGCAGCACATGACCATAATGATCGACGACCATATGTCCTCGTGATTCCCCACTTAAGGAACTCGTGTTGTCCACCACTTTAATCTCTAAGCCCGGTTGGGACATCTACTTTAGGATATGATAATCCCGGAAATTTAATTTGGCTCCCGGGTGCGTATGCTCCCTCTACCAAGAAATATATTTTGAAGTGTCGAAATTTTTTGACAAAAAAATCTACGTGTAGATCTCCACAATATATGTTCGTACGCCAAGTTTCGAGAAAAACCGATATTTTTTGTGGTCTATATAAAAACGAGAAAATTTATGTTGTGACAAGCCTTATTTTAAGCACTGAATTTTGTTTTTTTTACACACGCCACAAGATAAGTCGAATTTTGACGAAACAACTTTGTGGACATGTATCATGTGAAGATGTTCGTGCGAATTTTTTGTTTCAAATTATTTGATGTTTCAAAATGTATCTAAGATGCATTTTAAAATAAAGAGATCATATGATCCCATGTGCCAAAACACCACTCCCATGATAACCCCTCAATCTCTCATGTCAAATCTCTCTCGTTACGACGCAGGTGCAAGAGTCCCGTGTTCTGCAACTTATTTGTAGTCCACACAATCTTTTTTTTGCCGCAAGCCAAGCAAAAAACATGTAGCTCATTGAAGATGGGGTCATGCACCATTCAGCCGAAATCTCTTAGGCAGTGTTTGGATGCTTGGAATTGGGCTCTGAATTGGGGAATCTGGAATTGAGGGCCTAATTCTACCGTTTGGTTGTCTTTGGTATTCGTCTATGGAATTGTAGTCCAATTCCGAGCCCACCCCGCACCAGCCTAACTTACCCCTTCGCGAATTCAGACCTCAGCACCTCCGTATTCATCTCTGAATTGGAGCAGCGCTTCGCTCCGTCCCGAACAGGCCAGCCACGCGAGAGAGCTCCTCCCAGCGGCGCCGCCAGTGAACTTCGCCGCCCACACCCCCCCCGGACGAGCGCCGCGCCGGACAGCCTCTTCTTCCTCTCCACCGGCGCGTCCCGACTACCTCCGCCTCCCCGTCATCCTTGAAAGTGCATGGAGCCCCCATGTGTGGTTTTGGTAATTAATGACAATCCCTATGGACTAATGTTTGCATTGAGTTATATTTGTAGGAGTTGTCCATAGGCAATTCTTGAACCATTTGTTGGCTTCAAGGTTGCAATAAGAAGAAATTGATGAAGGATATCAAGTGTCAAGTATGTCTTGAAGATGAATATGAAGTGAGCCCTCAAGTTACTTCAAGACATCAATATGATGAAGAATGAAGAATGAAGTGCAAGTTCAAGATGAGCCATCTCGAAGAGATCCTTTGCTTGAGTCTTGCCATCCATATGGTGATCATGGATATGTGAAGATGCGCCAAAGAAGAAGCTCTCCCATGGTGGATTATGGGGGAGCAATCCACAAGACTTCGTCAACCAAGCACAAGCAAGAAAGGCGTTCCATCTTGTTGAGGTCAAGATCGTCGTCATCGAGCTCAAGTGGAATGCGCAAGTATAAGGTTTGCTCTTGATAGGGTTTCTTTCTCACCGGTCTCATAGTGTAGTTGGAGACCGGTTTATAGTTTAGTTGCCGTACTATCAAGAGGGCTCTCGAGTGAGTAGCTCGATCGTATCGTTCGGAGAGAGCTCAAACCTTTGCACCCTTGCATCATCTTTCTTGGTTGTTATTTGGATCTTACCCATGTGATGTTTTAGAGCTTGTGCTTATTCTCATGACAAGCTCTAGTTCATCGAAAACGGATTTTGCATAGATCACTTGTTGCGTTTTCGAGTTTGGTGATTTTCTCGGTTTCTCATGTTGAGGTATTGCACCTCTAAAAATAGTAGAAAATCACCCCCACTGATTTCCATATTTCCAACAAAATTGGTTTCACCTAAATCCGAGTTTCCTAACTCAAATTATTGCATTTTCGAGGTTGGAGGTTTTATCGGTGTGTCTTTTGCTCCTGGCGGAAGTTCCGCCTCTACATGGAAGTTCAGATGCTCCTTTCGTCGCACCCGCCTTTCTTATTGCGGGTTTTATTCTCGGCGGAAGTTCGGTGAAGCTGGCGGAAGTTCGGTCGTGGAACTTCCGCCCAACTGGACAAGTTCCGAAAGTAAATGTGGCTCAGTATGTCCGTATGGTTTTTCGAATTCGGAACTTGGCGGAACTTCCTCGCGGGAAGTTCCGCCTAGTTCCGTCCCTATCTCTTTCGGCGGGTCGTGCGTGCGGAATCTTCTGGCGGAAGTTCGGCCAACATGGCCGGTACTTCGGTGCCGGAACTTCCGGCCCTCATGGCCGGAACTTCCGGTGTTACACAATATCCTGCAACGGCTCGTTTTTTCGGGGGGGGGGGGGAGTATAAATACCCCCTTCTTCCTCCTTGGCTGGTGCTTCTCTCACTCTCTCTCTCCTCCATTGTTGAACTAGAGAAGCTTGCACTATCTCTCAATCCCTCCATGATTCTTGCCCCCATTTGAGGGAAAAGAGAGAGAGATCTAGATCTACATTTCTACCAATCAAATCCATCTCTTTGTGAGTGGAACTCTCTAGATCTTGATCTTGGTGTTCTTTGTGAATTCCTTTGTTCTTCCTCTCTTATTCCCCCAATAGATTTTGTAGCTTTGTTGGAATTCGAGAGAGAAGGACTTGAGCATCTTTGTGGTGTTCTTGCCATTGCATTTGGTGCATCGGTTTGAGTTCTCCACGGTGATTCGTGGAGGTGAAAGCAAGAAGGTTGTTACTCTTGGGTTCTTGGAACCCTAGACGGATTCTAGACCTTTGTGGTGATTTGTTGGGAGCCTCCAATTAAGTTGTGGATGTGTGCCCCAACCTTTGTGTAAGGCCCGGTTTCCGCCTCGAAGGAAATCCCTTAGTGGAACCGTGACCTAGGCCTTTGTGGCGAGGGTCATCGGAGATTTAGGTGAGGCGCCTTCGTGGCGTTCGGTGTGTGGTGTGAGTACCGCATCTTGGGGTGAGGCCTTTGTGGCGTTGGTGTGCATCGAGCAACCACACCTCAAGGTGAGCCTCTTGTGGCGTTCGGGAGCACTAAGCCACCGCGCCTCTCCACCGAGATTAGCACTCGCAAGAGTGTGAACTCCGGGATAAATCATCGTCTCCCGCGTGCCTCGGTTATCTCTATACCCGAGCTCTTTACTTTACCTTGTGATAGCCTTCGTGCTTGAAGTTATATATATCTTGCTATCACATAAGTTGCTTGTCTTGCTTAGCATAAGTTGTTGGTGCACATAGGTGAATATTTGCTTAGAATAAGTTGTTGGTGCACATAGGTGAACCATAGTATATAGGCCTTGGGCTTGACAAAGTAAACGCTAGTTTTATTCCGCATTTGTTAAGCCCATCTCGTAAAAGTTTTAAATCGCCTATTCACCCCCCCTCTAGGCGACATCCGTGTCCTTTCAATCCTGCTCGGCTCCGCCACCTTCCCCTGCGGCCGGCAGGAGGCGGCGCATCTCTCGGCTCCCCGCGCGCGGCCGGTCGGGGCCCTCGCATCTCCGGCCTCCCCTGCACCAGCTCGCCGGCCGGTGGTCTGCTCCCCTTGCCCCATTTGCACTTCGATTTTGCAGATTTGGTGGAGAAGAAGAAGGGCTGATTCAAGAAATTTTGCAATTCCACACAATGTGCATCCAAACAAGATTTAGAATTCCATTGATCTTTTGATTCTATAGCTGAATACCACGCGCATCCAAACAACATTTGTGGTATTGAATTGAATTGGTTGATTTGGTTTTCCATTGCCAATTTAATTCAGAGCCCAATTCATTGCAACCAAACACAACATTACATTTCCTTTTTTGGCAAACTCTCAAACTCCCACTATGCAAGGTGTAAAAAACGGAGATGAGACGTGGAAACTCTCTTTGTACCTCGAGCTCCATGTAGCTTTTTTTTTTTTTGAAAATATCAAAAACAATATTTATAGGTTTCACAAAATTCTGCCAAAAATCTAGATCTACATAATGATGTAATCTACAGTCGTGTAAAATCTCAATGAATGTGGTCTACAAAAAATGACAAGTTCTGACAAATTGCGAGAGTTTGAAAGTATGCGTTATTCACTATACTTAGATCTGCACTTTCGTTATTCTTTGGTATTAGCTATGGTATTAAGATTTTACACAGGTATATGATACATGTCTAGCTACAGCCAGAGCTTTTTCAGATTTCTTTCAAAACTTTTAACCAAAATTTTGAATTTTTGAAAAAACAAGCTACGTGAAGCTCTGAGTTCCAAAAGTCCACACTCAGACGAGACGTCATTATTTACCTGTCAAAATCTTGCGAAATAGTACATTTATCAGGCTTGCTGGAAAAGCTGATAGGAGTGGGATAGCATGACAACGATATCCTCGTGGAGGGCGAGTATATAATTGTATTAGCACGTGTCGGCACGTTCATCATTTTTCTTTCAGTTTCCTATTTTTAATAGAGCAGCTGCATATCATGTACAGATCACTTCTTCAATCCAATCCGTTTCCGTTTGGACCATTTCCCCGTCCCATGGCCCACCCCGCTGCCCCGCCGGAAAACGAAATCCACGTCCCCCGCGCGCCGCCGCCGACGTAAAGCCAGCCAGCCGCCCGCCGCCGCACACCCGCCGCCCTCCTCCCACCCCGATGGATCCCGCGCACGATCCGCACGCCGCCTCCGCCCCATTCCCCACCATCCCCGCCGCCGCCGCCACCCACAGGCAGCGGCTCGCCCGCCCGCGGCGCCCGTTCCGTTCCGACCACCCCCTCACCGCCAGCTCCTCCGGCCGGCGCCTCGGCAGTGACCCCGCTAGCTTCGCCGCCGGGCCTGGCCCGCGGCCGAGCACCGCCGGCGGATCACGCCCCTCGGCCTTCGTCTTCGGCGCGGACGCCACAACGTCGTCTCACCGCGCCGCCCAGGAGGATCCGGCGTCGGCGGGCGCATGGGGCTCTCCTCGTGGCAAAGATTTCGTTTTTGGGAGCGGCGCGCCGGGGCCACCGGAGATGAAGAGGAGCTCCTCGCTTGGATCCAGTGGTGCCTCATTGTGCGGCCTCTCTGCACCAGTTGAAGAGCTCGTCCTAGATGATTCTCCCCCCAAGCAAAGCGATGGTTCCAGAGGAAACGATTCGGTGCTGGAGGTCAACTCTGGTGATAGTTTTGGTGCCAGGGAAAGCTCGCACGAGGTTTCTCGTCCGAGCATTCTTCATGGTGACGATGATATGCTGTCTCACGCAGTAAGATGCGGCAGTACGGAGTCGACAAGCTCACCATTAGCTGGTCAAGCGGCCAATTCAGAAAAATGTACCCAGGATGAAGGTTACTCCACAAAGAAAGGAAGTAAGCTTTCTGCAGATGGCAGTGGCAATGTCGAGCAGGGTTTGTTTGTTTTCGGTGAGTGCGCTAGCGCTCCGCATAGGTGGTTCGCTGCAAACGCAGCGCAAAGCGATGCCAAGAAGTTGGATTCATCTGATGAAGGGGATGCGGCATGCAGTTCTGAACAGCAAGACCTTTCAGCTCCTGAGGATGGCAGGTGCGGCAACTTGGAGCCTTCACCTGGTTCAAGTAACAGGGATGCTCCGCATTTCAGACCTCATGAAGTTCATGAAACAGGAAAAGCCTCTAATACTGCACCTTCTAGCATTGCATCTCAAGATGACCTTCCCAAGGTTTCTTTGACAAAATTGCCTGATGTTATGCGAACACAAAGCACCGTAGTTGCAGTGCCAGGGCTTGGTGAATGGGGATCTTTCGATGAGAAATCGTTTACTCTGAATGACCACAATGTATCATCTAAAGACAAGGGAGTGGTTAAGGCTATGAGCATGAATAGAAGGGCAGTTAAACCAAAGAAATTCTCCTCGGCCCGCCAGGCTTCTTCCTTGCGGACAGTTCATGGAGCGGACAGTTTTTCTGGAAACGCGATTCCAGAATCAAACTTCAGTTTGCAGCAATCTGGAAAAGTTGGCTTCAGGTTAGAGGACTCTGGTATCCGTGTAGGTAACATTAGTCCTGAGGAAGCTAATGCTGCGCAAACAACAGAAAGTAGCCATGACGGAACAAGGCTTACTTTTGCTGCGAACTTGGAAAGTTCTTGTCATTCTGAGTTAGCATTTGCTTCATCTGAAGGAATGCCTGTTAATAATACTAAATCTGTTCAAAGCCTTCCTACATCTGCCATTAGTCTTGCACACACAGAAGTATCAGCAAGCCAGCCCAACACAGTTTTAGCGGCTAAATGGACTGAATACAGCAAAGCAGAACCTACAACAGTAACATGTACAAAAACAGAAAAGTTTGGATATCAGGAAGATTGTGAAACTTGGCGTATAAGGTGCCTAGACCACCTTTCATCTTTTGTTACATGCTTATTTATCATACAAATAGTAACTTATATACTCCCTCTGGTTCATATTAATTGACTCTAATATGGATGTATCTAGACACATTTTAGTTCTAGATACATCCATATTGAAGTCAATTAATATAAATCGTAGGGAGTACTACTTTTTTAATAACTTACACCTGCACTGTTGCAAATAACATGCCAGTTACATCAACTATTTCGTCTTCTTCTGAAATTGCATATACCAATTAAATATGATTACTTATATGTGGACGCCGGTTTAACATTTGCACCGTTGTAGAAAAGTTTTTTGTGATATTTTTGTTGGAATGATATTTGTTCTGGTTATGTGCTGAAGTTATAGTAAAAACTGGGTCCGGTCAGTTGTCAGGGGCACCCAATTGCGATTAAACTGTAAGCAAACTTATGATGGATTGTAACTGAGCTTAGACTTCCATAACAGAAGAACAACATCTCCAATTAACATGATGTATTTCAGTCAACCAAGATTTGGACATTTGTTTCTCAGTTTCTTTTATGTGAACTGGAGGGAGTACAGACTTTATACTTTTTTAACACCCATCCCTCAGGCTATGTAGTCAAGTTTATGTTTTAAAGATATAGTCATACAGATTGCTGTATTTGAGGAATCTGGAATTTGCTGCTCGAGAATGTAATTTCCACGAGTGGTAGTTTAGGAATACATAAACAAGTAGAACTGAAATATGTTGAAATTTTAGTTTGATTTGATTAGAAGGATTGGAGTTTTCTTTTTGTTGCTTTTACTATATACATTTTGTTGGGCAATATTTGGTGCCTGTTAAGCTGAATTGTTTAATGTGCACTAGGGGGAACCAAGCTTATGCTGCAGGACGGTTAACAAAGGCGGAGGAATACTATACTCATGGGATTAATTCTGTTTCCCCAAATGAAGCCTCGCGGAAAGCATTAATGTTGTGCTACAGCAATCGTGCAGCTACCCGGATATCTCTCGGTAGGATGAGAGATGCACTCTCTGATTGCCGGAAAGCTACTGAAATTGATTCTAGCTTTCTCAAGGCGCAAGTCAGAGCTGCCAAGTAAGATCAATAGCTACAGCCATTCTATTGACAAATCATCAATTTGCGGGCTTTCACACTTGTATAGTCTTGTTTTGGAAACAATTGGAAGGTCCTCCATCATAGTTTGTAAGCCTTTCATTCAGTGGAGGAGACAAAATTAGATATTGTTCTGATCTAAAAAAACTAGACATTCTTTTTAAGGAAATATCTTTCTAATATCATGAATTTATTTAAGATATGAGATCTCATAGGAAAGAAACATTCATGTTCTGCAGCCTTGACATTCCAAACTCTAGTTGTTGCTGTTTGCATAAATTTAATTGACATTGGTTTGCAATTTTTGAATAGCCTTGTTAATTATAACTCCATAATCAAACGAGGTTATTCAATTCTAGGATATAATAGTGTATGTAGTTGGGTTTGTATTTATAACCTCTGGGCTTCCCTTACAATTTTCCTTCAAAATAAAAGGTGGTCATAAGTGTTTTTCCCTTGTTATTTAACTTACCTAATATTTCTCAATATCTGAACTAATCATTCTGCTCGGCTAATTCTGTATAGCTGCCTACTTGCTCTTGGGGATGTTGAAGAAGCACAAAAGGGTTTTGAAATCTGTTTGAAGTCTAATCATGTGGAAAGCATGAATCATAAAATCATAGAAGAGGCTTCTGATGGTCTACAAAAAGCTCAGGTAGCCTGGTCTCTGGTTTGACGCTATCATTGTATCATGTTATCATATCTAGCCAGAGTTGGTAACTTGCCAAATTGAATGATAGCACGTATATGCTAGTTTTAGTGAGTTTTGACATTTGAGTAGAGAATTTTGAAACCAGAACCTTACATGATTTTGCAAGCTATTGAGGAACCATATTACAAAATAACTATTTCTGGTATGCTTATGTTAAGTAAATTGTTGATTATCAGATTAATAGATCAGATACTAGAGCTGTAAGGTACTCAAAACTATGTATGTTAGAGTACGTCATGGGCCTGGGCCCGTTAGTCTTATGGTTTGCTTAGGGGTCAAGTAAGTCTTGCTTGGGAGGGAGAGAGAGGGCTGCGAGGGCGCGAGAGGGCCGGCCGGGGGCTTTGCCCACGGCCGGTGGCAAGAGGGAAGGGATATCCTTCTTAATTCTTGCTTGATTAGATTGATACATCTCCTCTCCTTATATAGAGAGGTTTACTTGACTCCCAAGCAAGACTTACTTGACCCCTAAGCAAACCATAAGACTAACGGGCCCAGGCCCATGACGTACTCTAACAAAACCATACAAGACATGAAGAAAAGATTCACAGCATAGTTGTAACAATTTTCAGAAGGATATGCTTAAAGGCTCCTTGTTTGTATTGAGGTCTCTGAACTCTAAGGATCACTTTCCTAATGGGGACTTATCAGTGACCAACTATCCTGTCTTTGTCTATGTGATTTTCATGCTGTGCTACATCAATCATTTCACCTTTCATGCAAATACCCATAATCTCTTGGTTTTAATGTTATGGCTTATCCTAGAGACTCACAATTTGATCCATGTGTCGACCTCCAAGTCTGCAACATATTTTAGTACTATACAGCTCTCAAAACTTGCTGCGACTCAGCCTAAAATGCTGGATAAAGTGGAATATATCAACACAGTTTATTCTGTTTAGAGACCCATTGGTAAACAAAATGGACTCGTCAATATTTTCTGATGATTTTGTATGAAGTTATTTCCATTTAGCCCATTACGTATATGAACAAGATACCTGGTGGATTTTTCTACCTGGCTTTTGCCCCTGCTATCCAATGATATTTTCAGTACATGACTTACCATCTCTAATGCCTTGCCTACCCGATCTCCTGCTAAAACAATCTTATTATCATTAAGTTTGTTTTGTGTAACGGCTGATTATATGCTATTTTATTTATTTTAATAAGAAATTAAGTATTTCTGTTACATTTCGATTGCCCCTTTCATAGTGGAATGCCTTCATAGAATTTCAGATTATAAAGTCATATGACTCTGCACTCCTACATAACATTTTCCAAGAAATATTTGATCAAAATATCGTGTTACATAGAACTTAGATAATGACCTGAACTAGATGAGGCAAAAGCCACCCTGAAGCAATTTATTTTTTGAATGGGACTTGATTATCTAATCAGTATTTTATTGTCATTTGCTAACAGAAAGTATCTAGTTTTATTCTTCAATCCAAGGAATATCTTGTTAAAAAGGAATTTGACAAGATACCAAGCGCCTTACAAATGATCACGGATGCTTTGTCCATATGCATTCATTCAGACAGCTTGATGAAAATGAAAGCAGAAGCCATGTTACTGGTCTGTACCATATTCCGAAGTTTTGGTTGTTATTATCACTAGTAGGTGTATTGGTTAACTGTTTGTTTCATGGGACTTCACAGTTGCGGCGATATGAAGAAGTAATTCGGTTTTGTGGAGAAACTCTGCATCTGGCAGAGAGAAATACTGTGTCTATGTCTCTTGATGAGCATCCAGAAAACATTAACTTGGACAGTTGCTGTTCCTCTGTGAAATTGTGGCGCTATTATCTCATCACCAAGTCATATTTCTTCACGGGAAAGCTTGAAGAGGCTCATCAATTCTTAAAAAAGCATGAGCAAGCAACACCTGTGGAATACAAGTAATATAAGATTTCTATGTTAGTGTTGTATAGATTTATGTTCCATTCAGCATTGCTTATATGGTTAGCTAAATTTGTGAAAATATTGACTAGGTGTGGGGAGCATTCTGAGCAATCAGTTTTGTCACTTTCTAAGACAATCTCTGAACTACTGCGCCTAAAAGTATGTCCTTTGTGCCTCTATTTTCCCACGTGCATCAATGATTTGATGGCACTTTAAAGGCTATCAATTGCATCATTAGCCTCACTCATCTAAAAATATGATGTCCAATACAGCAATATTCCAACTACCCAACATTTTGTTTATGTGTTGCTCTAATCATATAATGTCTAGCTATATCCAGCTTTTGCGTACCATGTACTGTCCTTCAGTCGGATCCACGTTGAAGCTGTGGGGTCAGCTGACTCCACAGTTTTTTAGCAAATCCTTCATATTCATGTGTGATTTCATACTAAAAAAACTAAAAACTAGGTAAAACTTGTGATAATCTTGGTCTGACTCCACAGTTTAGTGTATTGCTCTGCCGATAGTCATGTGCATACACATCTCCTAGTTATTCAACAAATTTTGCAAGTATTTACATTAGAGGCATGATATTCTTATTTGCTTTATTTTAGGTTGCTGGGAACGAAGCTTTTCAAGCTGGTAAATATTCAGAGGCTGTGGAACATTATAGTGCTGCTTTGTTAAGCAGTACCGAGTCACTGCATTTTTCAGCAATCTGCTTTGGCAACCGTGCAGCTGCATACCAAGCAATGGGCCATATTTTAGATGCCATAGCAGATTGTTCGCTAGCTATAGCCCTGGACACTAGTTATTGTAAGGTTGGTGAAAGATCCTCATCTTCTATCAAATTAAACGACCATGCTCTAAATTTTTGTGTAGACTCAGGCCAAAAGTATCTGTATGATATGTTACTATGATATTCTTGTTTATTTCATCATGTATTGGCAAGACATGCATATCTTCTTGTTAACCCATCTGTGAAAATCTCCATACACCTTAAATGTTGATGTGTGATGAATTGATTCCCTCTGAATCTTCATTATTGTGTTTTCTTATCTATGTTGCCCAAAAATAGGTAGAAAATGATATTTACTTTTGGATTTGGCTCTGTTACTCGTGGGCTACTGCCACCTGTGCATAGACGTTCTCCAATATGTAGTTAACTGGAGTATTTGTTTTTATATGCCCTTCTTTTCATTTCCCATGCAAAACTTAAGTGAAGTTTAAATTGTTCTTGGGTTGCTTGGAGATCTTTCCGAGTTGCCATTTGTAACATTGTCTGTCATATGCAAATTTACTTCTTTCCCCACCCTTAATATTTTTTAGTGTGTGGTAAGGAGCACCTCTTCAATCAGATTAACGCTGCATCATCATTAAATGGTGTGAGTGACTAAGTTATAATTCAATATGGTTACCGAAGTTATTACTGGATTCTTTTGGCTGAACCTTTAAACCTTTGTGATGTTGAAAGTTTGACTGGATAAGTCTTGAATAGAGCTGTTTGGCCAGTTCTTTTTGGTCATTACCTTAAATAAGTTGTAAACCAGTGAGAAAATGTTATCCAAAGCTTTCTCTCTATATAAAAGAGGGCACACTAGCATGAAAATAAGAAAAAAACAAGAAAAAAGCTCCTACTTATGCATTGTTCTCACTTTTTTGTAGGTCATTTCTAGAAGAGCTAGTTTGTATGAACTTATAAGAGATTACAGTCAGGCCGAAAATGATCTTCGCAGACTAATTTCTCTTCTTGAGGAACAACTACAAGAAAATATGTCCACACCATCAGAAAAGTTAGATATTGTTCGTAACAATCTACATCGAGCCAATATTAGGCTTTCTGCTTTGGAGCGTGATGCCAGAAAAAGGAACACATTGAATATATATTTGATATTGTAAGTATCTGTCTTTCTTATTTTTAATTTTGTTTAAGGTAGAACATACAAAATCATGTTCTCTAAAACAAACTGTCTTTGTGTTTAACTTTATCTCTGCCGCACTCTTCCACATGTGCAATTGGCTTTTAACCTACCATTAATTACATAGATGTAAATTAACATTAGTTACCATTTTACCTATAAGCTCTGTGGCAGAGCTAGATGAAACTGCTACAATATTATTGTGTCGTTCATGGGTCGGTCTTTTACTCTTTTTTCATGTGTACCAGATAAATGGAAAATGAAAATTAATAGATTTTTTTTTCAAATCCAAAAAAAATCTCTTTTTTTTATAGATAGGTCGTCGATTCGGCATTGGATAAAAAAGGGCAGGGGCCCCTTTTTCTAGTAAATAGTTCAAATAGTTACTAAAATATTTGTTTGATAGTGGTGAGCAGTCCCAGTTTAATTTTCATATTACCGCAAAAAAGTGGGGAGTTGACATTTTAAAACTACATTACTTACACTTATTTGCTCCCATTGAAAAGGAACTTCTTCTCGAATGCAATGTGAATTGGGCATGTTGGAACACACAGTTCCTTAAATTTATGCTGGGAAAGTGGGAAGAACTTGGTGTTAGTGAATGTCTGGAAACCATAACATCTGGAATGTCTGACTGAGAGATCTGCTTTTCCATGCAGAAGAATTGAACCAGCTTGCTCTGCTGCTGGTGTAAAAAAAGCATACCGCAAAGCAGCACTAAGGCATCATCCAGATAAAGTACTATATTCTATCTCCATCTATTTCTTAAATTCTTCTGTTCGCTGACATTTATTATGGCACAGGCCGGTAATTTTCTTGTGAGAAGTGAAAATATCGATGATACAGCATGGGCTGAAATTGCTAACATGATCCGCAGAGATGCTGATTATTTATTCAAAATAATTGGGAAAGCATATGCTATACTTTCAGACCCTACAATGGTAAGTATTACCGAATTTCTATCATATTCTGGGTGTTATTGCTCTTGTTGCCGTTTCTAAGTTCTCCTGTTGAGCAACAGCTATACTGGCTTCTTATACTGGCTTTTGTTTTGTTTAGATAATGATTTTTTTAGCATAGTTTGAGGAACATGTCAGATTAGGACACTTTTTTGTTTTAGTTCGATCTTGGTGTGATGAAGTCTTACGTTTTCTTTGTTTTTTCTTAATAAATTTAAACTGTTTTTTTTCAAGAAGCAGGTTTAATCTAAAAATAATTATTTTTAACTTAATTGTTAATTGGCCATCATGATAATATTGTGAGATTTGAATATAGAACTATTCAATATTATGCATGTCATATCTGCTTGAGAGTTTGATAAGCTATACGGCAAGTCGGTAACAGTCAGTATGAACATCTGGTACAGCACAAGCCTACTAACCACTAACAGTAATATTTCAAGTTGGAGCCATGTCACCCCTGTTTCACAGTGCTAATGCTTTTGTGTTGCTTCTGTTGATAATTTTCAAGAAAGTTTCATTTGCTGCAATTTCAGAGAAATTAATACTGAAGTATCAATCAATTAACTTCAGAAATATTAACATTGAAGCTAAATTTAAAATTATTTGTTGACTCAAGAGTTGTGTATTGTTTTCTTGGGTGGGAAGCTGGACCTGAAAGTGAAATTAGAAAAAGACAGCGTAAACATTAAGACAAGGTTATGGAGTAAGGTTTTTTTTTGAGAAGAGGAATAGTAAGTCAAAGCTGCACGAAGTTGTAGGATCATCCTGAATCTTTCATCTACAAAATTTTGCTAAGATGTTAGTATGATTTTTAATGGGACCTGAGTACTGTAGTTCTTAGAGGCATTAACATATTTAACTTTTGGTTTATAATGATGGTTTAGCTTGAGTTTTTAATTGTTTCAGTACTCTTTTAATCTAAAATACTTTCCTTGATTTCTTTAATTCGTCATCTATGAAGTCTTGTTTCTGTTTGTTCAATTTCGAAGCAACAATGATACCTGCTGTTTTGTAACTGTGGTGTCTGATACATATCATACAGAGAGCAAATGATAGAGCCTGACACATGGATAAATAGTACACGCAGTGCAGTGAACATGACGCAACACTTGAAGGAATCAAATTGATGATACGATTTGTTGTAAAAAAAGAGAAGTGCTGATAGGATTTGTTGTAAAAAAGATGTGATGATAGGATTTTTTGATAATCATGAAGTGGTGAAATGAAGAAACATAATTGGGAGGATCTACAAGATGCTGAATGCTCTAAAACGGGAGGCTGGTGAACTTGTTGACGCTGAATCATCAACCTGAGTTTTGGCATGTCCCGTGCTCCCATTGCGGCGCTTAGACTGCATGAGTACCATCAACCCAGGAAGTTGTGGATCTGGGTCTTCATGGCTAACAACTGATGTGAAAGTTTTGCTGTTTGCCAAGTTTTCAGTTTGGTGTGCAGAGTGTATACTATACCGGGGTACCTTTACCCAATGGTCTTTTTCTGTAAAGACAATGTGCAGATGTATCTGAAGTTGTGCATAGTTTGTTGAAGCATCTGGAAATGGAACCAGTAACAGAGAAACAATGTAAATACACATGAGGTGTGTGGGGCTGAAGCACGATTTGTTTGGTTTTATATAGTACAAATTTTGCAAGAGAGGGCGGGATTATTTTTTCTTTTTCGGGTTCTGTATGTAAAACTAGACCAACGAGTGATTCTTTTGTTGAAACAAACAAATAAGTTGGCATGCATGAATACTGTAAATTTTACGGTTATTGGCCTATTATGCTGCTGCTTTGGTTGTTCCAAGTTGTAAAGAATGTATTATAACTTGTACGGTGTTCCCTTTGTAACTGGTGTATTCTGGTTTGCAAAAATGGGTAGTAAAGCTTCGAAAAACATGTATTAAACTGCCAAATGAGAATTATACTTGCTGTTTGCTGAACAATGTGTGGAGCGATTGTAGCAGGAAAGCAAAATTTTGAGGCTGAACAAAAAGAGGTAATTGCACCACACATATATAAACTTGCATTTCATGTGCATTTTCATACAAATACTTGCAGAGTGTGGTACCATGGTACACGAACTTGCGTTTTACGTGCTAATTCATACAAAAGCACTCTCGGGCTGACACTTGGCGTTGCCATGCTGGAAAAAGGGTAGGTCCAGCTTGTGAACTTTTTGCAGAAAACCCCTGTGTTTATTTTGGTGCCTAAAAAAACCTCTCCGTAAATTAGAATATGAAATCCTCGAACCCGCCCACTCTCTGACACCGTTCGCCAAAATTACTGAATCAATCTCGAACCTTCGCGCCCCCTCGTGCACCGCACATGGAGGCCGCCCGGGACACCGCCGCGAGCGGTGGCTGCAGCATCCACGATCTGCCTCCGTCGAACTGGTTCAAGTTCGTCGGCTCCAACCTCGTATCGGCGCTGTTCATGCCGCTGCCGGCGAGGAAGCGCGCCTTTCCGCCGCTGCCGGATGCGGCGCCTATCTCTGTTTGCCTCCCGACGAAGAAGTGCCGTCGTGCATGGAGCGAGGCGTTGCTGCTCCCTCCGTCCCCGCAAAGCACCGCGTGCTAGTGCCATTTTGCCATAGGGCCGCCGCCGCTCTCTTTGCCTCTGCCCACAAGCGTGCCCCCGTCACCGTCTGCACCGGAGGACGCTTCCGCCCTATTTACAGTTTGCCTACTGGCCAATAAGCGCGTGATGTTGCAGTTTATACCGTCTTCGCCATCTGCATCAGATGGGGATCGTGTCGCTGCTGCCAAAGACGCCAGGCCCGAAGGATCTGTTAAACGCAGGGCGTCATCAGTCCTCCAGTGGTGAATGGCGAAGAGAGTAAGAGACTGTCCAAGAGGTGAAGCCTCCAGGGTGCATTCAGTCTGAAGTTTAAGCTGATGTGATGTACTCTACACTGCAAGAAGCTATGCAATGTCGTCAATGTAAAACATTCTAAAGCTCAAGGAAAATCCTCAAGACATTAGAAAAAAGGGTGTACATATGTCTTAGTTGACTGAGATTATCTTAAGTCTAAATTACCTCAAAAAAATGAGTGATGTACAGTTGTACATTGCAAGAAGCTCTCCGTCAATGACAAATATTCTGAAGTACAAGACGAGATGCACAAGGCAGCAGAGGAAGCGAGTGATGTACACTGTAAGAAGCTTGACAAGTCGACATGTCGGCCATGACAAACATTCTAAGAGCATCTCCACCCGCGTCCCCCAAAACCACCTGCACAATGGTGAATCGCCCCGGCGCTGGCCAGTTCCCTCCACCACCGTCTCCACCACCACATCCAGCACCGCAGTTCGATATCGACCTGGAAGCTGCAAAGAACGAGGTGGGAGGAGGTGGCGCTGGCGGACACCATAGCGGTGTTTGACACCGCCACGGCGGAAGAGGCGCGGCAGCGCCGAACGGAGGAGATGGGCGAGCGGTGGCGTGCAGAGCGGCATCGCCTGCACATGGAGCGGCATCTCCAACACCGTGAACAGATGGAGGCAATTGAGCAACAACGGCGGGAGGCGGTGGAGCGTCAGCAGCGGCAGGCGGCGGAGGAGCGTCAGCAACGGGAGTCAACGCTAGCGGTAACGGAGGCGGCCTGAGGGGCGCAGGCGGATGCGTTGGCGGCGGAGGCCGATGCGTTGGCGGCGCAAATGGAGGCACAAATGGAGGAGGAGGAGGAGGAGGACGACGACGACGACGAAGACGACGAGGCGGAGGAGGAGGACGAGGCGGAGGTGGTGGAGGTGGCGGAGGAGGAGGACGACGACTTCGAGTGGTCCGACGACGACGGGCCGCACCCGGACGAGGCAGCGGATCAGCAACGAGCGCTCATTGTGTCCGTCGAATCGGAGAAGAACCTCCAGGACGACGCCCGTGCTCGCTAAGATGCGCATGAATAAAATTTGTGTGATTGTATGAATTATTGAATATACTATGAATAAAATATGATTGATATGTTGTTTCTGTAAAAAGAAAAAAAAGTTTTGTGAGCCGCCGTATGGGAGGCGCCGGTGTGAAAACAGCCTTCCCAAATAGAGGATGCACTGCCAACGTTCTCCATATAGCAGTGCCGACGACCCTGCTGACGACTATTTAGAGGGTGTCGGATACTCTAAGATTGAAGAAGAAGGCCGCCGGTTCACCAAGCACAGCTACATCTGCGAGAGCAGCAGGGACTACGCGCTCCAGCCCAAGTGTGACCTTGGGTTCCCAACGCAGTGATTCTACATAGGTGTGGGAGTCCCTGGCTTATCCAACGGCTACCAGTATATCAAGATTCGTGCTTGCCATGTTTTGCAATTTTGAACTGTACCTTGTACACAATGGCACCCCTATAGGCCCGAAGCTGTACATGTGCATCTCGTTTCTGTCCCGCACCTCATCATCATGCTCCACCATCTCGGCATCTCCATCCCGTCTCGTCCCCTCTCTCCTCACTCCACTGCACCCCACGTCAGGATGAGACCTACCCAGCATCCCGGTAGAGGCGTGGAGGCCAGGACTTCCTCCCATGGTCGGCGTTGGGCCGACGACCTCCTCTGCTCGAGATGCAGCCGGCAACACCATGGATCTGTGCAGGATGGCGGGAGGGCGACGACTACCACACCCTCGAGTCCTCCCTTCCTCCCCCTACCATGTTGGGAACAAGCCTAGCAGATCCCTCCCAACCACTGCCGGATCTGGGCTTGGAGGCCCTGGATCCGTGGGCTAAGATGCGCATGAATAAAATTTGTGTGATTGTATGAATTATTGAATATACTATGAATAAAATATGATTGATATGTTGTTTCTGTAAAAAGAAAAAAAAGTTTTGTGAGCCGCCGTATGGGAGGCGCCGGTGTGAAAACAGCCTTCCCAAATAGAGGATGCACTGCCGACGTCCTCCATATAGCAGTGCCGACGACCCTGCTGACGACTATTTAGAGAGTGTCGGATACTCTAAGATTGAAGAAGAAGGCCGCCGGTTCACCAAGCACTGCTACATCTGCGAGAGCAGCAGGGACTACGCGCTCCAGCCCAAGTGTGACCTTGGGTTCCACGTCTGTGCTCCCAGCCCACGTCAGTATAGAAGGAAAAATAATAAGGAAAGTCAAGCGCCATGGGTATATAAGGATCACGGCAGAATAAAGAGAGAGAACGGGTCCTTTCCGTTAATTTCCGATCCAGGGTGGCAGCGCCAAGCGTTGGACTGAGAGCATTTTGTATGAATTTGCACGCAAGTTACAAGTTCGTGTACTGCACCAACACGATTTACAAGTTTTTGTATGAAAATGCACCCCAAGAACAAGTTTGTGTATGAGCCATGCAATTACCTCGAACAAAAAAAAAGCAGAACAACTCCTGTGTGTCGATATATTAAGATAGAATGAGGCTTGTTAGAGCGGTCTAATGAGGCCGTAAAAGAAAACATATAATAGCCGCCGATCCGAGGGTTTCGCGTCTACCGGCCGTCAGCACGTAAAAACGGCCCCCGCATCGATTTTTGCTTGTTTTGGACTACGGGGCGGGTCGTCGCCCCCTACTTGTGCGGGGTGGGAGCGGGGATAGTGGGTGAAACCAGCATCGCCCACTCCACGCGCGCGAAGCATTTCGCTGAAGCCAACCGCCGCCGCCGCCGGATCTCCTCCCCCGCGCCCTTCCCGGCCGGATCCCGCTTCCATGGACCGTGCGCAAGAGCCGCCTGCCGCCGGCGATGCATCTCCTCCGCCCGCGGTGGTCGATGTCGCCGTCGGAGCTGCGCCGAACGCCGGGGCGGTGTCGGCCATGATCTCCGCCACCATCCCGTCGAAGAGGAAGAGGATTCCGAAGGTATTCTTCGAATCACCTGCGCCGGCGGCCGCAGCAGCGCCGGCCGCAGCTTCTCCGAAGCCCAAGCCCGGGGGCGTCGCGCCGGCCAAGGTGCGGACAAAGGCCATCAACCGCATCGGCCTCGCGCCTCCACCGCCCTCCAAGGCCACGCCCTCTCCTCCCTCCGTTCCGTCCAATGCGCCGCTCGCGCCGCCGCCATCCACCGTTGACGTAGACAAGGTGTTCGATGTTGAGTCCAAACAAGGAAGGAAGGAGCTTGACATAAAGATGATCGCAGCCAAAGAAGCCAAGGCCATGAAGGAGCTCTTGGCCGAGGAGAGGGAAATCATGATGATGCGCACCGACGGCATGGACGAGGATCAGCTGGCGTGGTGGAAGGAGACCAAGGCGGACATCATTGCGAGGAAGAAGGCTGCGCGTCAAGCTCGTGATCAAGGTGAGTCTCCGGCGAGCGGTGGCGCCGGTGGTGATGGATCCTTTGATGGTTGATCACATTTGGGAATTCCGTGGCTTGAACATTGCCTATGATCGTGTTGTGATGTTAAAACTATGAATTATGCATCACATATTTTGGATGTGCTATGTTCGATGTGAAATTGTTCTGCAAATTGCTGTCTAAAACCCTGTTTTGAGGGGCCAAAAACTCGGACGAGCTAGCAGAGCCCGTATCCCCACCCCGTAAAACAGAATATTCTGTTTTACGGGGTGGGGATACGGGCTCTGCTAGCTCGTCCGAGTTTTTGGCCGGCGGGATACAGGGCCCTTTACATCTCCCGACGCGTCCCCAAACCGTCTCCCAAACCGCGCGGATTGAGCGTTTGGGGACGTGTTTGTTCGTGCCGCGTTTGGGGGACGTCGCTCCCCGCCGCGTCCCCAAACGCCGCCCCCAAATGAATATTTGTGCACGAAAATAAAGATTTTCATTCAATTTTGATTATATATTACAAAGTTTGAATGAAAACGGCTAGATTTCATCTAAACCTAGACTACTGACCGCCCGGCGGCGCGTTCGACGGCCCCGCCCCGTCGTCGCCTCCCCTACCGCAGCTCCTCTGCGCGCGCTCCTCTTGCGGCGGCGGTGGTGGGACGGTGCCGCTCCCGCCGCGCGTCCTCCGCCGTCCCCTGCTGCGCCGCCTGGAGGGAGAGCTCGATGGCGCGACGAATATGCGCCTCTTCGCGGGCACGGGCGTCGTCCTGGAGCTTCTTCTCGACTCGAAGGACTCGACGAGGGCGCGTTGATCGGCCGTCTCGTCGGTGCGGCCGTCGTCGTCGGACCATCGAACTCGTCGTCGTCGTCGTCCTCCACCTCGGTCTCCTCCGCCGCCTCCTCCTCCTCCTCCATTGGCGCCTCCTCCTCCACAGTTGGCGCCTCCATCATCGCTGCCGCTAACGCGTCGGCCCGCCCGCTGCTGCCCGCCTCCCCCATAGCGCCGTCGGCGCCGCCTCCGTGCGACGCTCTCCGCCGTCACCTGCGGTGCTGATCGACTCACGTGTTATAACCAGAATTTGACCGAGTCGAGAGGTGGGCCGCGATCAAGATGGACTTGAAGATATACATATAGAAGAGATATGTGAATCGGCCTTATTTACCAAGTTTGGGCTGGCTAGCCCGTGTGTCTTAGTTTAGAAATTAGAGTTTCTCTCGTGCACGGTTTAGTGCACGCCACATTAGAAAGTCCGCTGGACTATAAATATGTACCTAGGGTTTATGGAATAAACAACAACCAACGTTCAACACAAACCAATCTCGGCGCATCGCCAACTCCTTCGTCTCGAGGGTTCCTCCGGTAAGCATCATGCTGCCTAGATCGCATCTCGCGATCTAGGCAGCACAAGCTGCCTAGTTGTTCATGCGTTGCTCGTCCTGAAGCCTTTTTGATGGCGAGCAACGTAGTTATCGTAGACGCGTTAGGGTTAGCATCGTTCTTAGCATCATATGCTCGCGTAGTGCAACCCTTGCGCGTCTAGCCGTCCTTGTGCCTCATCATGGGTGCAGGGGCGGCACCCCGCTTGATCTTTATTTAGTAGATCTGATCCGTTATGGTCGCTCCTTGATTCATCAAGGATTAGTTTAATATCTGCAATAGTTAGGCCTTACAAAGGGTTGGAGGATCCAGCGGCATGCAGGGTGTAGTTTGCTGCCCCTAGACAGGACGTTCCGAGGATCAACCTAGTGTTGGTTTTTAGGCCTTGTCTAGGGCTGGCTTACGTTTACCGTGCGTGAGCGCGAGGCCCAATCGTGAGTAGGATGATCGATTATGCGGTGAAAACCCTAGATCGTCGTAGATCTCATATGCTTTATCTTGATCAAGCAGGACCACCATATATTCGGCCACCTTGGACGAATCATGGGTGGATCGGCTCCATGAGCCGATTCACGGGACAACCTGAGAACCGATCGAGGCTCGTATTTAACGTGTACGTGTGTGCCCTGCGGGAAACTAAGCGAGGCATCATCCACACCTTCGACCGGTATAGGTCAGGTGGCACGCCCTGCGACCCGCATCGGCGCGCGACCCGGAGGCTTTGCGGGCCGTCGCTCGAGGGACCGGGGCCAGCCGCAGCCCTAGTCATTCCCGGCTCTACGGTGTTGGCCGGTCGCCGCCGGTGGGTTTCGACGTCAACGGCCGCCGGCGCTCGATCGTCACGCCGTTCCAGTACGGCGCCTGCCGCTCATCGCTGCGGCGGCGCGCTCTGCCGTCCATCGCTGCTCAATCTCCTCCCGGTACCGGCGATGTCGCGCCTCTTGCTCCGTCGAGGCGTCGAACGCCGCAACGGTGTCGCCTGCTGCTCTGTGCACGCTGCCGCCGCGGCCTCTCGAGCTGCGGAGCGAGGGGCGAGAACGCATAGATCCGCCGCCTGGCTGGCGGGCCTCCTCTCGAGTGCCTCCTCTAGTGCCGCACGCCGCTGCCGGGCTGGAAGTGGAGGAGACGGTGGTGGAGGGGAGTGGCCATCGCCGGGCGGTTCGCCATTGCCATGGTGATGGAGGAGACGGCGTGGAGCGACGAGGGCTGTGTTTGTTGCCGGCGGGGTGTGGTGGCTACCGTTGATGAGCCGGGAGACCTTTTATGACGCCGGCGTCGGGAAGAAAGCGGGGAACAGAGAGAAGGCGGAAGTTCGCGCGGGGACGGGCGGTGGCGTGCGAACGCCGGCGACGCGTGGAGGCTGCGCGGCACGACGGGACGTCTCGCCCGCCCTCCGTCGCCATTAAGGCAAAGATGCCGCTGCGCGCGAATAACTTCCGTCGCGAGGTAGGCGGCGGTTAGGTTCAAATTAGCGTGCCGCTGACGCGTCGGCCCCGCGCCTCCTCGCCTCGCTTTTCGTTGTGTCCGGCGTGCGTCTCGTCCGTGGGACGGGACGGCTCGGGCGCGGACACCATATAGAGCGCAGGAACAAAAGGCTTTGGGGACGCGGCTGGAACGTTTTTGTCCCGCGCCCCAAATCCCAGAGGCAACTGGGGGACGCATGGAGATCTTTCTACTGCGTGTTATACGGGGCGAAAATATACGGGGTCTGTTAGACTTGCTCTTAGAGTAGTACAGAGGTGAAAGAGCGGCAGCTCGATCTGATGCCACCACGGACGGGGCACCACTTATTGAAAGTCAACAGAAAAACATCCTACACGGTCTGTTGACTCCATTCCACCTAGACCCGCCATCTTCTAGTCAGGGTAATGCGCCTTGATTATCTCCACGACCTCCCCTGCTGTCGAGGTTTTATCCCTGAATACGCGCCTATTTCGGATCCACATAACAGTTCTTTGAGATCGATCAATACATGTTGATGATTCTGTGCGATAAGATGGATCACCGGATGGCCAAATGTTGGAAAGTGTTTGCGATTGTGTGGCTCTTCTCTTCAGCATCATCCTCCACCATCGCGGTCTCCATCTCCGAAAAATCGCTTGGTTGGGATTGGATCTCCTGCTGCTGCAACTGGATCCCCCACCCCCAGTTCAAAAGATCGAAGTAGGCACACACCTTCACCTTGTCATCCTTCACCGTCGTCTCGGAGTCCGAAGCGTGTTCTTGACAGGTCGAATCGGTGGCCGGATGCTCTGTGGTGTCGTCGAAGCCGAAGTCGAAGTCGAATTCGGCCGCCAATAAGTCCTCACCGTCCGTCTCCAGGAGATCATCACAGTACGCATTGGTCAACTCATAATCCGCCATGGGCGTCTCGGATCCGGAGGAGTCTGCAGCGAGTTCATCATCATAGGTTGAATGATTCGGCCGGTCGGCGGAGGTGATCGGGCGGATTTCGTTCACAGGAACAGCGGCGTCGGCGGGCTGCAAGCACAAAGCGTCAAAGAACTTGTCGTTGTCCGCCGCCGTCCACAGCGACGATGAGGATGCACTTAGCGCTTGTTGATGCGCCGATCTTTTCATCATCGCCTTATGCATGACGAGTGTATGGACCATACTGTAAATACCATCAATGGATCTTTCCGTTGCCTTGGTCATCGTGGATCAAATTAACTGTCGATGGAGCTCTAGCTTTGGTTAATTTGTGGAGAAGAGTTGATCGATCTCGACCTGTCTTTGCTATCGATTGAGATTGGACCGGTGCCATCACCCTGTCTAGCCCTTCGCCTATATATACTGTCAGGTAGGAGTCGGACTCCGATTGTAACATGGAGACGTCCTTCTTGTCAAGGTCGGCTACTCGGTTTTTGTATATACTATTGTTGACGTCGAAACCGCAGTGACGATGTAGCCATCAACCGAGAATAGGCAAGACTGCGGCTAGCCCCAGGCCGACGCCCATAGCCTCCTGATCGCGCGCCGTGCGGGTCGCAAGGGCGTGCCACGACCTATACAGTGGGGAAGGTGTGGATGATCCTTAGTTTCTGGGGCACACACGTACACGTTAAATACGAGCCTCGATCGGCTCTCAGGTTGTCGTGAATCGGCTCATGGAGCCGATCCACCCATGATTCGTCCAAGGTGGCCGAATATATGGTGGTCTGCTTGATCAGAGATAAAGCATATGAGATCCACGACGATCTAGGGTTTTCACCGCATAATCGGATCATACTCTCACGATTGGGCCTCGCGCTCACGCACGGTGTCGTAAGCCCTACACAAGGCCTAAAAACCAACACTAGGTTGATCCTCGGAACGTCCTGTCTAGGGGCAGCAAACTACACCCCACATGCCGCTGGATCCTCCAACCCTTTGTAAGGCCTAACTATTGCAGATATTAAACTAATCCTTGATGAATCAAGGAGCGCCATAACGGATCAGATCTACTAAATAAAGATGCGGGGTGCCGCCTGCACCCATGATGAGGGGAAGGACTAGACGCGCAAGGGTTGCACTACGCGAGCATATGATGCTAAGAACGATGCTAACCCTAACGCGTCTCGATAACTACGTTGCTCGCCATCAAAAAGGCTACGAGCAACGCGTGAACAACAGAGCAGGCTCGTGCTGCCTAGATCGCGAGATGCGATCTAGGCAGCATGGTGCTTACCGGAGGAACCCTCGAGAAGAAGGAGTTGGCGATGCGCCGAGATTGGTTTGTGTTGAACGTTGGTTGTTGTTTATTCCATAAACCCTAGGTACATATTTATAGTCAGGGGACTTTCTAATGTGGGCGTGCACTAAACGTGCACGAGACAAACTCTAATTTCTAAACTAAGATACGGGCTAGCTAGCCCAAACTTGGTAAATAAGGCCGATTCACATATCTCTTCTATATGTATATCTTCAAGTCCATCTTGATCGCGGCCCACCTCTTGGTCTTGGTGATAACACATGCCCCCCTGGTTTTGGAAATGACATTTCCAAAATCATTATGCTTTCTCTCGTAGGGTCATGTCGTGGCGAGCAGAGTCCCTCATCATGACAACTTGCCTTCTCAACTTCTCCGCACGATTTGACAGTTTTGGCACCACTTCCTCGGAAACAGCTGTGGCATTGAATTTCTATTATGTCCCCTTTTATTTAACCGCTACGAACAGTTCTCCTCTGCATCTTCTTCGCATTAGCATCTCGAAAAGCCCTCCTGCGCCACGATGTCTTCTTCTTCCTCTGCTCCATCGGATTTTTCCAGCCAGTCCTCCACATCCCGCGAGCCGACGCCGGGTACAACCCAGCGAAGTCACGCGGCCAACATCCGCCGCGCCATTGCGGGCGGGGAGGAGTCAGACCATGCTTCTCCATGCGAGTAGGACGACGGGTCCGACCGACGGGAAGCGATCTCCGCTTCCTTGCCGATGGGGAAGCGGTAGAAGAAAGCGAGATGATCACTTCCTGGGACGGGGCCACCTTTGAGGAGGTGAAGGAGGAGGAAGAGGAGCGGCGACGCGGCAGCGCTCCTCCGACGAGCCGCCGGCCAAGCGCCATTGCCCCGGCCGGGAAATCGGGCGACAATGACGGCGCAGCGACGATTGACGGAGGGCGAGGACAATGAAGGTCCGCCGGCGGCTGGAGCGATGGCGAGCGGCCGGGGAGCCCGCCGGCGGCGATGACGCGGCGGCACGAGGGCGCAACGGCCGTAGATAGGGCCCTTAGCATAGGATCCGTAGAAGTAGGCGGGGCAATGTATCCCCTTTCGAGGGCAATCTTCTACTATGTAAGAAATCTTTCTTATTAATGAAGAACCTTTCCCCAATTTGATTTGCCGATTTCCTCTCCCACTGACCTTGCCGATTCGTCCCCTTTGCCAATGCATACTGAGCCGATAGCACCGTATCGGTCCTTCAAGATTCGCCCTTCCCTTCTCCAACCGATGATTTTCTAAATTTGGCAGAAAATGCAGTATCTTCAGGGAAACCTTCGAACTTTCCCAACCAAACCTAACAATGTTCTTCAATAATCATCACTTGTGAAGAAGGTTTGCAATGAAGGAGCAGCCGATCGTATCCACCAAGCCTGCTGCCCCCCGAGTCTTGGCCAAGGCAAAAACTTAGCCGAATTAGCCTGGGCTTGATCATGCAGAGCCAGCCGATTTGCACATAAATCGGCTTCCCAAAGCAGAGAGCCTTCAAGGCGAGCTGCCCCCGAGTTTCTCCAGTCTTCTCTTAGCGCCCTGCTGGTCGAATCGGCCCTTTCTGCACGTCCAGGCTGCTCTTGAAGAGAGGAATTACTCCATTGAGGGGTTCTTCCATTAACATCCCCCCTCGTGCTTCATTGGTCCTCTGATCGTAACATTGATCTTCTTGAGTCGATGGCCGTGCATCGGCTGCTTCTCAATTCTGAAGTCGATGCCCTTGCACCGGCTATAAATTTTAAAATTTTAGGCCGATTTGTGTATCGGCCCCATGCTCAGTATTATTTCATATCCTCGTGTTTTATCCATCTAGGTGCCCCCCGAGCCTGTCAAGAGAATTGATGGTATCGGCTCTTCGGGTAGTCCCTGTTGGGTCAAACGTTGATCCAGGCAGAATGGATGGTGAGGATAATTTTGGCCGATTGCTGGAATCGGCCTTCATGTTGCTTGTTCGGTGAAGGTTTTGTAATATCCCTTCCTCAGTTTCGGAGGGCCGATCGCAAGGATCGGCCTCGCCATGTTGCTTATCGACGTAGTCTTGCTACTCGTCCATGTCGGTGGATAAAACCAGCCCAATCTCTGACCTTATCACGTTGGAGCGCTTGCTGATGTCCACCTTGGGTGCAACGTGTGATCGTGGAGGTCTACACCCCGCCGGGCGAACGAGCACCATGTTCGTGCCAGCCGATGTTTCATCATCGGCTCTCTTTTGCTTGGGCGCCACTCTTTTCTTTGCGGCGGTCCCTCCTCGTCCAGGGAGTCCTCTGGACTTTCGCAACCGAGATCGGTCGCGCCTTCCTCGAGGCGTATGCAAGTACATCCTTCAGCTTCCTCCAGACCGCGCAATCGCTGAACCCTGCGCTTTTGTGAATGGCTGAGCCGTCAGGACACCACCTGGACGGTGGCTTTTGTCTTCTTCGTATTCCCCTTCGTCTTCTGAATCCTCGATATCTTCCAACGGAGGGGTCTCAGCACGTCTGTTTTGCGGTGGGAGAGGCCCTAGGCGCTCGAACACGGATAACTTAGCTGCACCCTTCTCCTTTTGTTTGCATTCTGGGCAATTGCCGATTGTTGGCAATCGGCTCATAGCAGTATCTGAAGAAGGGGCAGTCCCAGTGCCTGTCCACATTGTCACGACGTTCGTACCCGTCGTCATAGCTGTTGTCTTGACGATACCTCCCGCCTGCATCGGACCGATGAATTCTTTGGTCGTCTTCGCCGGGGCGGTGTCGGTCGTATGGCTGATCATATTTGCTGAGGAGATGCACGGATAATGGGCGTGGATACCGCATGCTTCTCGCCTCCTCCTTGGCCAGGTATCGTTTATTGTCGTCTTCGGGCCGGTCACGTGGAGCGGCCTCGTCTTTCTCCTTGCCACGAGTATGGCTGCTTTGTCCGCGTCATGGTGAATCACGAACCCTGCCATATTGGCATCGAAAGAGAACCCTGGTTCCCTTATGGAGTGGCTGAGATCGACCGTGTTGACGCCACGGTAGCGGGCGTCGTGGGAAGGGCCGATGAGGTCGGCCTCGCGGAGGGCCCTGACTTTGCCATTCCGATCCTCGTACTCGACCGGGGTGCTTTTCGCCATCTCTGATGTGGATGGCGAGATGGTTGTCGTTGAAGATGTGTCCCACCGGCGTGCGAATGTGTTGGCCGTGAGAAACCCGGCGGCGGTGGCGCCAACCGTAGGCCGGGAATGACTAGGGCTGCGGCTGGCCCAGTCCCTCAGAAGCGACGGCAAAAGCCTCTGGTCGCGCGCCGTGCGGGTCGCAAGGGCGTGCCACCTGACCTATGCCTGTCGGGAAGGTGTGGATGATGCCTCGCTTAGTTTCCTGCAGGGCACACACGTACACGTTAAATACGAGCCTCGATCGGCTCTCAGGTTGTCCTGTGAATCGGCTCATGGAGCCGATCCACCCATGATTCGTCCAAGGTGGCCGAATATATGGTGGTCCTGCTTGATCAAGATAAAGCATATGAGATCCATGACGATCTAGGGTTTTCACCGCATAATCGGATCATCCTACTCACGATTGGGCCTCGCGCTCACGCACGGTAAACGTAAGCCAGCCCTAGACAAGGCCTAAAAACCAACACTAGGTTGATCCTCGGAACGTCCTGTCTAGGGGCAGCAAACTACACCATGCATGCCGCTGGATCCTCCAACCCTTTGTAAGGCCTAACTATTGCAGATATTAAACTAATCCTTGATGAATCAAGGAGCGACCATAACGGATCAGATCTACTAAATAAAGATCAAGCGGGGTGCCGCCCCTGCACCCATGATGAGGCACAAGGACGGCTAGACGCGCAGGGTTGCACTACGCGAGCATATGATGCTAAGAACGATGCTAACCCTAACGCGTCTACGATAACTACGTTGCTCGCCATCAAAAAGGCTTCATACGAGCAACGCATGAACAACTTAGGCAGGCTCGTGCTGCCTAGATCGCGAACGATCTAGGCAGCATGGTGCTTACCGGAGGAACCCTCGAGACGAAGGAGTTGGCGATGCGCGAGATTGGTTTGTGTTGAACGTTGGTTGTTGTTTATTCCATAAACCCTAGGTACATATTTATAGTCCGGGGACTTTCTAATCGGCGTGCACTAAACCGTGCACGAGACAAACTCTAATTTCTAAACTAAGATACACGGGCTAGCTAGCCCAAAACTTGGTAAATAAGGCGATTCACATATCTCTTCTATATGTATATCTTCAAGTCCATCTTGATCGCGGCCCACCTCGGGCTTGGTCAAATTCTGGTGATAACGTGACCCGCCACAACTTTGTCTACGTCTCGAGGCCATCGTCAACCTCTGGTCCTCGGCGTGCAGCCACCGACGTGGTGAAGAGTACATGATCTCGCGACGACGGCCCCGACGCGGCCCGGCTGTTCATCTCCTTCACCACAGCCAGTCGGGACTCCAACTCCGATCGATCGGGTTAGAACAATATCGTGTGCTCATTTCGCGTTGGAAACAAGCTCATTATCAGGTTGCCTATCCACGAAGCATTTTTTTTTTGTAGTTATAATGGTTTCTCCTTGAAACAGACTGTCGCCTTGCTATATTAATACAATAAAAAATCGATACATGTGCACATCACATTCAAATGAAACAAAAAAAATAAAAAAGAAGAGAAAACAAGGGAGACATTGGTAGTTTAGCTCCGATATAGAAGTATTAATGTCTAATATCAACGATTTTTCGACGGATACCAATTACACTCAGCCTCTGCAACAACGCAACACCCTAATGACACTACAAATGCACATAGCTAAAAAACAAAAAAAGAAAAAAGAAATAAAAAGTCCCGCTACGGTATTCTGGCCCTGACAGCAACAATACAACCACCACATGGAGGTCTCCATCTTCGTACAAGAAGGACCCTAGGACCACCACCTTTATACTCCGAAGCAGACGAGAAGGCCCCCTCGCGGCTGCCATCCGCCGGCCAACGACGACGAAGGAGGACTCGGTGGACGGCGACCGCCGCTACCACACCATCCTCACCCCGCAAGATCGCCGCCCCTCCTCGCGCCGCCAGCTGAAGCCGACGATGGATCTAGGCGGGCACTAGATCCAGTAGCCGCCGCCACCATCCATTGCCGGCAAGGCCGTGGAGGAGAAGCCGCGCGCCGCTCCCCGCAATGCCGCGCGCCCCAGCCGCCGCCACGGGTCGCCGCCAGCACCAACCCCCAAGCACCTTTGGCGCCGGGACCTGCCGACGCCGTGGCCGGCGCCGACGGCAGCGGCGGAGGGGGAGAGACCACGGGAGGAGCGCTGGCGGCGCTAGGGTTGTCGTCGTGGGGAACAAACAGATGCCATAGGATGGCTTATCTTGGGGCCGAATGGACGCTAGAGGATTCGGGGGAGGGTTTGTGACCAGACGGGATGAACTTCCGGATGGTTTCCTCAAGAACTTGGCCAAGGCCAGAGGTTGAAGAAGAAGAACACAAGGAAGAACTCGCTCTAGATCGCTATCTTCATTGATCTCCACATGATACAAGTTTGAGCTTACAGGGTTCTCTCTCTAATGTCACGCGCGTATGAAAGAGGCTGCCCCCTCTCCTTATATAGGGGAGAGGGTGGCTTACAGGACAAGAAACCCTAATGGGATCTTTGACTAGACAAACTACTTTACAAAGATACTTTATAAAGCTACTTTAATCATAGATGATCCGGGGTCTTCTTTAAACAGGGAGGCTGACGTCCTCCGGCTTCTTTCCGTCATCCTCTTCTTGTCTTCTAGCCTTCGTTTAAAGCTGCTTTGCTTAGCTCATCCTTGTCTTTTAGCTCTTGACGGAATCTTGGACCAGTCAGCCGGCATGTTCTTCCTTCCGTCATGCCGGTATCTTTCCTTCCTGGTTCCGGCATACCCCTCTTGGGGATACCGGCTCCTTCTTAGCCAAATTCCTATCTTTGAGTTCCGGTATAAATATTAAACCGGTATCTTGATGGATAAGACCATCCGGTTTGGCATGCCTTTGGCATACCGGGGTCATCCCCCCAACATTAGTCCCCGAAAGGTATAGTCTGGCGGATTCTATCCAACAGGCCATGCCAGGTTCCCATGTTCTTGTATACCGGTTTAATCTATCCGGCGCTCAACTTGGCTCCGGCATCTTTGCCCGGACTCATGCCTTCTCTCTTTGCAAGGCACTCTCCGGCAGCTTATCTTCCGGCATCTCGGTCATTAAATACTTCCTCGGCGAAGTCGAGAATATATCGGGTCCCGCGCCTGACAGAGACATGCACACTGTGACTGACGCGCCAGTGTCAGGGGTCACTTCCGTTCGGCTTCCGCGCGCGCATTAATTGCTCCGCAGCGGATCCCAACCACTTCTCCGGATCCGTGTGTGCCTCCCTGTGGCCCTTCTCTTCCGCGCGTGTATCATCGCGCCACGTGGCTACACGCGAGGCGAACCGTCGCGGCCCATGGGCTGAACCGCTACGGTTCGGCGGTTTTTAGCCCACTTCTTTTTCTTTATAAGGTCAAACCGCCCCTTCTCCTTCTTCTTCTTCGCATTTTCCACTTCCTTGCGCACTACCGCTCCTCGCTCGTACGCCTCCGCCGCTCCTTTTGCTCGCTCGAGTCCCGCCGCCCAGCAAACCTTCACCAGCGCGCCGCCGGACGCCGCCGGACTTCACCGCGGGAAAAACTTCCGCGGCGCCTTTCTCTCGGCCACGACATTGGAGCTTCTTCAAGTTCTTCTCCGCCCCGCCGTCGACGGACCTCTACGCCTACAGCAAGCTCGTCCAAACGCCGGCGAACCTCTCCTTCTGCGACTCTGCCGCCCCAGGTTAGGCCTTACTCACGTTTTCTCCTCTTTTGCTTGCAGTTCGGATCTTGAGTTGAAAGCATATTTATTCTTTCCTTTTCTTTGCTTTTTCTCTCCTTCGTAGATCTTCTCGCGGGGGTAGTTCTTGGGGAATTGGTTTTTCCGAGTAGATACCGGAAGCTCCAAATCTGAATGTCTTCCGAACATTACATTCCACTTCTTCCTCCAGTAACCCGGAAGATCCCGCATCTGACGGGGTCAGCGCAGATCTGCGCAGATGGAAACCGATAGCGCCCAAGAACAAGATGCCGGAAGCTCTAGCCAAGCTTCCGTGATCTTCCGAGGTCACCGCGGACCTGGATGGGCTCCAGCGTTAGTCAGTATGAGATTGACTGGTTGTACCGGTCCCGGAGGATTCCGGAAGGAGTATCCTGCCGGATTCCCGGCGACGAGATTGAACCGGTGCTTGAACCCGGTGAACGCGTTGTCTTTCTCGCTCACTTCGAGCGCGGCTTCGGCCTCCCCGTCTCTTCCTTTTTCGGGATTTTCTCGATCTCTACAAACTCAACCTCACCATCTTCCGACGCGCCATCTTCTACCTTTCTTGCTATGTCACCTTCATGGAGGCATATATTGGCATCCGTCCCACTCGCGAGACGTTTGCTCGATTCTTCGCCCTTCGGATTAATTCCGTTCAGGGCTTAGACATTCCGAAACCCAAACCCCCCGTACAATGCGGGTCTGCATCATTGGCTCTCGTCAAGCGAGCCCCTTCTTCAAGTTTTCCGGTCTCGAGTCATGCCGGCTCTGGCAAGGGACCTTCTTTTACGTTAGGAACAACGGCGCTGCAGATCTCATTGATCTGCCTCCTTTTGATCCGGCGCCGCCCACCAAGACTAACGGAGCTACAATCCGAAGGAGTCTCACAACGAGACAAACCGGATCATACGCTTCATGAAACAGCGGATGAAGGACACCAACATCTGCTCTGACGACATCATCCGCACCTTCATCTCGCGCCGGGTGCTTCCTCTTAAGCGCCGCGCCCACAAGATGAGCGAGATGTATGGTCCCGGCGATCCTACCAAGATCACCGGCCTCCCTCTCAGCAAGAAGGACGTCGTCCTCAAGGCCAGGCAGATCTGCCAGACCTCCATGCCGGAAGACTGGGAATGGGGCCTCCGGCCTCTTAGCTCCACTAACCCTCCGACCCAAGAAGTAAGAAATTACATAACTCGGGTCGGTTCTCCGGAAGCTTTTATTGCGGCTAACCTCTTTTTTCTTTTTTGTTTTCTCAGGCCAAGGACCGTTTCCCCCGGATCGAATCCGACAAGCGAGGCCGTTGCCGGAAGCGCGGTCTCGACAAGTTTGACCCCGACCCCGTCATCTTCTGGAAGGACTTGAAGATGGGCCGGACTCCAGCCGCGCGCCTTGGCAAAGCTCCGCCGGAACCTTCCGGTTCGTCTGATGAATTGACCATTCTTGAGGTAGCTTTTCTTTCATTCCTCTCATATTCTTTTGCTATTGTTCTTCTGTAGATGTGCCCTCAGCCAACCTCAACCCACAGGTCCATGAGCATGTGGCGCCGCTGCAGGCCGAGGCCGGCAAAGAGTTTGTGGACAAACTCATGGCCCAGGGCCAGAAGAACAAGACCCCGGCCTCCGATGCCGGCTCAAGCCAAGCTCCTCCTGCCAAGCGCTTCCGGACCGAGCCGTCGCGGGTAAGGTCGTTGCCATGAGGCGCCACAAGGGCAAGCAGATGCCGACGGCCCGTTTCTCTGCTTGTTTTGTTTTTACCAAGTTCTTTTCCGGTTGCTTTTTCCCAACCTTCTTCTTTTCTCTCTCTCAGCCCCGCGCTCAAGCTTGGCCCCAGCCTGAGGGCTCTGCCGGCTCGGCCAGGACCTCGACTCCTCCTCACTCGCTCGACCGACACCATCGGGTGCCGGCAACATCTCTGCCTCCCCTCTGGGGGCACAACAAGTTCGGGGCGCGCGGCCATACACCGCCGGATCCGCGGGAGGAGGACTTTGCCTCCCCTCCAGAGACCCAAGACACCGGCGCCAGCAACATGGGCGCCGGAAAAGAACCTGCCGGGCGGGCGGAACCTTCTGTTCCTCCCGTCCCGAAAGAAGAAAAGGAAGAAAACGTCCTCCAAGACCGCCGGAAGCTTCCGCGCCGGAAACTTCAGCACCGCCGCCGCCACCGGAAACCTCTGCTCTGAACAGCAGGAACCCCCATCCGCCTCCACCGACCCAAGGAGCTTCTGCGACCGCGCCTAAGCCGCCGCCGGCGTCCCTCAAGATCACCGACTATCTCAAGCCGGGGGCGTCGCGCGGAAAGGCCACGGATGGCAGCGCCTCAAGCGGTTCGCAGCCCTTAGTGCTGCACACCGGGCCTGCCGCCATGGTGGTCCAAGACAAACCTTCCGGCCTCTTGGGCCGGATCGTTGAGCTTAAGCGCGGAGGCCAAGAGTTGGGGCCTCTCCTCCCATGCGGAGAGCGGGGAACGATGCGGACATCTCCGCAGCTACCCGCGGCTTGGGGAAGGACCGCCTCCGGCCAGATCCTGCCGGCCCTCGCTCTACTGAAGAGCACTTCTCGCGCCTCAAGCGTGCCGTGAAGGAGTTCGACAGTGCGTGGTACGACGCCACCGCCAACGTGGCGGTAAGTTTTATCAACTTCTCTCGTAAATTTTCTTGATGTCGGTTTTCTTCTTTCCGGATCTTGTCTATCCTCCCAGTCCCCGAGTTTTGGGTTTAGAGTGCAACTCTTAGCGCAAAACTTCCTTTTAAAGAATTTCCGAAACCGGCATCTTTCTTAGCCCGCAAACTCCCAGTCCCGAGTTTTGGGTTGAGAGCTTGCTCAGCGCAAACTTTCTTTTAAAGATGCTTAAAACTCCGGTCCCGAGTTTTGGGTTGAGAGCTCGCTCTTAGCGCAAAACTTACTAGAAACCGAAACCGGCATAACCAGTCCCCGGGTTTCGGGTAAAAATCCTTCGTTCTTCACTAACATTATTTCCTTAAACAGAGCACGGCCGACGCCCGGAAGGCCCTCTTTGAGGAGCTTCTATGGGAGCACCGGAGCCTTGCTGAGGCGCACAGCAAGTGCCTAGGTAACTTTTCGCACCTCCGACATCTTTTTACCGGAAGGTTTTTCTTTTCTTTGTGACTTACAAGTTTTTTGCACAACAGCTATCCCGGAAGCCTCCATTGAGGCCCTCAAGGACCAGGTTGCCAAACTCCAAGGTACAACTTCTATCTTTCCGGTTGACTTGCTTTTCACCTGCCTTTGTGTTTTGCTAATATCTTCTCTTCCGGCTCTTAGCTGAAAAGGAGCAGCTCATCGGGGATCACGAAGGCCTTGGACGCCCAAAAGGAGTCGTCTGAGGAGCGAAGGCCCAGAAGCTGCTGCGGAGCCGGAGCTCAACGAGGCGCTGGAGGATGCGGCAGCGCCCCGTGTGGTGTTGCGGGCGGAGGCTGGAGGAGGGCGCCAAGAGCTAAAAGCAGCCGAGGGCAAGGCCGCAAAAGCGCACAAGGCTGCCGCGGAGGAGGCCAAGAATGCCCGACAGCCGAAGTGAGGTCGCGCGGCAGCAACGAAAGAGGCCGACCTTCGGTCACGCGGACGACGCGCTTGCCCTTCGTATGTTTCTCCTGTTCTCTTTTCCGGTTTACCTTACAAGCTTATTCATTCCGGTATCATATACTTGCTTCGTTTGTCTCGCAGGTCTCTTTCCGGACTCCCAGGCTCACGCTATCAAGAAGGTTGGGGAGCACCGTGTGCAGCAGGCCGGCAGCAACTTGGGTGCACCTTGGGATCCCTATGATCACTTGGTTGCTCTAAGCGCGCGGATCTCCCACATGCGCTGTGGATCGGAACCTTTCCGACATCCCTGAGGTGGCCTCTCAGCTTTTCAAGACCCTCTGGCCTGGTGAAGCGGTGCCGGAGACCTTCTCCCTCATCAGCGACCGGTTAAAAGGTGCCTGCAGAAGGATTCGGGAGTGGCAGTGCTCTGCTGCCCGTGCCGGAGCGGACTCAGCGCTCCGCATTGCCTGCTCCTGGTATCCGGAGCTGGACTTGGATGCTTTCATCGAGGCGTGCGTGAAGGTGCCACTGATGTGGATCCGGTTCTTAGCTGAGCGGCGGGACCGTGCGTACCACATCGCGGGTATGCCGACATGCGCACCTTCATCCCCCCTCCTGAAGATGTCAAAGATTATCTGAGCGAGGAGGAGGAAGATGAAGGCGAGGACGTGCCACCGCCAACTCCTGATGCCGGCGCTCCCCCGGAAACTCCCTGTGCGTTGCCACAAGATATCACCTGTCCCTGATTACTTTGTCATAAAACTTGTTAAATTCTACCCCGGTATGCCGGGGTTTATGATGTAAGATAAGACTTAACCTTTTGGTTTGTGCTGCAACTTTTATGCCGGTAAGCTGTACCGGTTAACTTATTAAGTTATGTTTGTCTTAAGATATTTGCTTGTTGAGTTGCTTTTTCTTGCACTTGCAATGATTCCGAAATTGTTTCCGCATCCAATTGATGCACACTTGGCTCTTTTGCCTTGGCTCTGCCTACCTTCTCTGGGCTTTTTGGCGTATGAGCACAAAGTTCTTTTACCAAGCAAGCATTTTCTTGAACTTAGAAATAACTCGAAATTTTTGCAAAAAACCGGTATAACCGGGGTTAGTTAAACTTTTCCGGATTGTTCTTTCCTGCTCTCTCCTTCCGCAGTTCATGTGCTTATTCCCTACCGGTTTATCTTGCTTGCCATGAAGCCAAGTTATGGACAACAGCAGAGTCGAAGACTCCGGTATGGTCTAGCACACTACTAAACCGGAAAGAAAAAACATTCAATAAGCAACCGGTAAAAAAAAATAAACATGTTTCATGCAACTTAGTAAGGGTAGTCCCCGAGACTCATTCGAGGTTCCGACATCTTTTATTCATAGCAATTAAGGTACAAAAAGGAACTCTTACAGCACCACTTCAAGTGTAGAAAGGACGCAACAGAGCTACATTCCATGGGCGTTTGGTCTCCTCTCCTGACTTGTCCGCCTTTCCTTTCTTCCATTCCTGTGCATCAATTAGGTAATAGGCATCATTGTGGAGAGCCTTGCTCACAATGAAAGGTCCTTCCCATGGAGGAAAGCTTGTGCCGGCCTTCAGTGCGCTGCACCAGGCGTAGCACCAGGTCCCCTTCTCGGAACACTCTTGGATTAACCTTCCGGCTATGATAGCGTCTGAGGTTCTGGTAGATGGCTGTTCTTGCGAGCTAGTTCTCTTGCTTCTTCTAGCAAGTCCACATCATTTTCCGGGCCTCCTTTACCTCTTCTTCGGTATAGAGCTGCACCCTCGGGGAATCATGGAGAATGTCGGTTGGTATGACCGCTTCTGCTCCATAAACCATGAAGATGTGTATCCGGTAGACCGGTTCGGAGTTGTTCTTAGACTCCAGCCACTGATGGTAGCTCGTCGATCCAACATCCCGGCGATTTTTCCATTGCATCAATGAGTCTTGGTTTGATACCGGAAAGTACCAAAGGCATTCGTTCTTTCAACTTAGTTGCCTTGCGGGTGCGCCATGAGCACAAATCCAACCGGATGTTCTTGTCTTCACAAAATCGTTTGAACTCTCCTTGAGCAAAGTTTGAGCCATTGTCGGTTATGATACTGTGCGGGTATCCATATCGCAGAATTACATCTTTTAGGAACTTTACCGCTGTGTGGCCATCACATTTTGCGATAGGCTTCACTTCCAGCCACTTGGTGAACTTATCCACCATTACCAAGATGTGGGTCATGTTTCCCCTTGCGGTTTTAAATGGTCCAACCATGTCCAGGCAGACAATGAATGGCCAAGTTAGGTATGGTTTTTAAACCTGGATCTTGGGTATGGTTTTGCTGTACCTCTGGCACCCATTGCATTTTCTTACCATATCCTCATCATTCAAAGCCGTAATAGAATCAATGTTGGAACACTTTTGCCACCGGTGCATTGATGAGCGTGTTGCCCGCATTCTCTCGATGAATTTCCTCAAGCATCTCTCTCCCTTCTTCCGGCTCCACACATCTTTGAAGGACACCGGTAACACTTCTTTTGTATGCCTCACCGTTGATGGTAGTGTAAGCTTTGGACCTCCTCTGTATCCTTCTGGACTCATTTTCGTCAACCGGCAAGGTGTCGTTGATCAGAATTCCTTAATAGGTTTAACCCAAGATGGCGCTTCTCTAACCACAAACACCGGCATGTCTATATCCATGTCTGAGCATTGCCTCATGGCGTTGCGGTGCCGAGTTTAGGTACAGTCCCCGAGTTTCCGGAGCAGTCCCCGGGTTTCCTTGGTCAATCTCCATTGGCACCACATGCGACTCCGGTACGAAAATTGATTCCGACTCCGGGCTTGGCTTGATTGATGGAACCCTTAGATGTGCCAAGGCTATTCCGGGTGGAATTTCTTGCCTAGATGAGCCCAGCTTGGATAGAGCATCCGCGGCTTCATTTTCAGCCCGCGGCACATGGTGAAACTCACACCCTTCGAAGAATCCGGCAATCTTTTGCACATGGAACCGGTATGAGGCCATGTTTGCATCTTTTGCATCCCAATCTCCGGAACACTGTTGCACCACCAGATCTGAATCGCCGTAGCAAATGATCCGGAGCGCTCCAATTTCTTTTGCGACCTTAAGCCCATGTATCAGAGCTTCATACTCAGCGACATTGTTTGATGCCCTGAAGTGCACTTGTAAAACATACCGGAGGTGATCTCCCTTAGGTGAGGTGAGTACCACACCGACACCCAGACCCTCTTTACGTTTGGATCCGTCAAAGTGCATCTTCCAGCTCTATTTTGTGTTCTGGCGGCTTGTATTGTATCTCCGCCCAATCGACCAAGAAATCAGCTAAAGCTTGCGATTTTATGGCATCTCTTCTTTCATATACCGGTACATACGGTGATAGCTGAATTGCCCATTTTGCAATCCGGCCGCTGGCGTCCTTGTTACCCATGATATCGGAGATGGGTGCCTCACTCACCACCTTCATGGGGTGCTCCTCAAAGTAATGCTTGAGCTTCGTGGCGGCCATGAACACGCCGTAAGTCATTTTTTGGAAGTGTGGGTAGTTCTGCTTTGAGGAGGAGAGCACCTCGCTCAGGTAGTATACCGGCCTCTGGACGGTTTTTCCTTCCTCTTCTCTTTCCACCACTACCACGACACTAACCACCCGGTTCGTTGCCGCTATATAAAGCAACATAGGTTCTCTTTCCAAAGGCGAGGCCAAGATTGGGGCCGTTACGAGCATGTTCTTCAACTCTTTAAACGCTGCGTCCCTGTGAGGTCCAGATGAAAGTATCCGATTTTTTCATCAAAGCATAGAGTGGCAAGGCCTTTTCTCCTAGCCTGCTTATGAACCGGCTTAGCGATGCCAAGCTTCCGGTGAACTTTTGCACATCTTTCAGTTCTCGTGGGATAGTCATTCTTTCTATTGCCCGGATTTTTACCGGATTGACCTCAATGCCCCGGCTTGACACAAGGAAACCGAGCAGCTTGCCGGCAGGGACACCGAAGGTGCATTTTGCCGGATTGAGTTTCATCCGGAACCGTCTCAGGTTATCAAATGTTTGCCGGATGTCATCGATTAGGGTATCTTTTACTTTAGTTTTTATCACAATATCATCCACATAAACTTGCACATTCTTTCCGATTTGATCAAACAAGCATTTTTGCATACAGCGCTGGTACGTTGCACCAGCGTTGCGCAAACCAAAAGGCATTGTAACATAGCAATAAGCCCCGTGCGGGGTAATGAACGCAGTTTTTATTTGATCTTCTTTTTTCAGAGGGATTTGGTGGAAGCCGGAATACGCATCCAGGAACGACAACAACTCACACCCAGCAGTAGAATCAATCACTCGATTCGTGGCAAAGGAAAAGGATCTCTTGGGCAAGCTTTGTTGAGGTTGGTGTAATCGATGCACATGCGCCACACCTTTGGAGCTTGTGCCTCCAGGTTCTCATCTTTTTTCTTCTCGACCATCACCGGATTAGCCAGCCACTCTGTGTGCGTGACCTCCACGATGAAACCGGCAACTAACAGCTTTGTCACTTCTTCTCCAATGATTTTCCTCCTATCTTCTGCAAGCGCAAAGGTTGACGCACCGGCTTAGCATCTTTCCGGACGTTTAGAAAGTGCTCAGCCAGCTCCCTCGGAACTCCTACCAAGTCATCAGTAGACCAGGCAAAGATGTTCCGATTCTCACGGAGGAAGCTGACGAGCGCGCTTTCCTATGCTTGATCGAGGCCGGCACCGATACGAACGGTGCGCTCGGGTAAGCCGGATCCAGCACAATGTCCTTTGTCTCGTTTGTCGGCTTGAATGCCGGTGAAGCCAAGTTTCCACTCATTGCCGCTAAGCTCAACTTTGAGGACTGAGCCAACAGTTTGCATTCTTTTCTTTTCCTCCGCTATCACCAGCGACTCTGCCAGATTTGATCCGGCGGAAGCAGTTTCCATTGAGACCTTATAGTTTCCCACCACAGTCAAGGGTCCACGAGGTGCCGGCATCTTCATCTTGAGGTAAGCCGTATGGGTTGAAGCCAAGCTGCCGGTGCCGGTCTCCCCAGCAATGCATGGTAGGGACTATCTAAGTCCACCACCTCAAACTCAATGTTCTCAACACAGCAATTGTCACGTCCTCCAAATGACACATCCACCCGAACTTTTCCTATCGGGGCGCAAGACAAACCGGGAACAATCCCATGGAAAGTTGTGTGAGTTGGCTGCAGCATGTTCTCCGTTATGCCCAGCGTACGCATGGTGTGCTTGTACATGATGTTTATGCTGCTGCCATTGTCTATCAGCACCTTGCTGAATTTCACTCGAGTTTCCGGCCCCTTCATGATTGGGTCCACAACAAGAGCGTATCCGCCCGGATTCGGCATGATTTTAGGGTGATCTTTGAACGACCAGGTTATTTCCTGATCTGACCATAGCATGTACTTGGGTACTGCCGGCATCACCGCGTTCACTTCCATGGAACGGCGATGCACGCTGCCTGTCAGTTGGCTCGGTGACAAAGACAACCATGCACAAGTGTGGGTCTTCGTAAACATTCCGGCCCAAAGGTGCCGGTGGAGGTGGTTGGTCACGATTTTCCTCCACCCGGTTAACTTGCTGGTATTGCTGCCTGTTTGGCTGAGGTTGTACCGGTAGAGCATTTGCTCCGGTAAGCGGTGGTGGTGGTGGCAGTTGTTGTTGGCGCAGCATATCTTGCGGCGGTGGCAACATTGTGGCGCACCCTTGTCCTTGCGCATCTTTCACTGCACCCTTTTGCATCAAGTACTTGGTCCAAGAACAATCCTTCGTCAGATGGTTTGACGGGTGGTCCGGGTTCGGCGTGTGCCACCGGCAAGGTTGGTCCATGGCGGCTTCCATGGTGTATTTCGCAGGCTCTTGCCAATTCTTTTTCTGGCCCCAGGGTTTCTTCTCGACCCATTGCTTCTTAGGACCCGCCCATGGCTGCGATCCGGTTTTCTGTCTCACTGCATTGGCTTCATAATTTTCACACGGCAGCAACTTGTTGTGATGCATATCTTCGATCCGGGAAATCTTCCCTTCTTTTGTTGTTCCGGTTATCCCGGTATTGCTGTTGATGCGGATTTGACTGCTCCGGCTCAGCTTGCACTTCCGGTTGCATTAGGTCTCCCAATGCCGCTATCTGCCACACGTATCATTTCCGCCAAGGTTGTGGGCATGCTTCTCTGCAGCCTTTGCCACAAAGGTGATCCTCTCCGGCATCCTTGACTGAACCAAGCAATTGCTTGTGCCTCAATCACTCCTTCACATGTGTTCCTCATTGAGTTCCACCGGGTGAGATAATCCGGTCTGTTTCTCTGCCGCTGTTGGCACAGCGCGAGTTGTTGGGGCTTTTGATAAATCTGCTGAAGTTGTTCACAAATGCTTCCTCAAAGTCCAACCATCCGTGCTTCCTGCCGGCAAATTGTTAAGCCAAATCCTCGAGGACCCACGAGGTAGGACGGTATGATTCTTACCGTCCAACGCCGGTTTACTCCACCACCGGCCACATAAAAAGCTGTGACATAATACGCAGCGGTCTTCCGGCTTGGTCGTTCCATCATACGTTCTCGTGTCCCGGGGCAGCCAGAGTGCGCGGTGGTTCTTCTCTCATGATCCGTGGGCCAAAACACCTTGGACCAGGAGGTCCCTCACATTCAACTATTGCAGAAAGATGTACTCTGTCCATCCTGTGCCTCGCATCGGTCTGGCAAACATCTTTCCCCCAGGCGTTCCCCCAAAGGGTTCCGGTGGACTCTTGTTCGTTCCACCTCGGAATCTGATTCGTCATATTCTTCCGGTTCCGCGGCTCTTGCCTGCCGGTACCCTGGTGGTGGCATTTCTTCATCCACATATGCCACTCTTGCGGCTCGATAATTTTGCGGTTTCATATCTACCGACATGATTGTTTCCGGCATAGCCTCCCTTGGCGTAGCCCCGATCTGCCCCTTGGCTTTTTCTACCGCATCATGCTGCCCGGCTTTTTGCTTTCCGGCAAGAACGGATCATACACAGTCATCTGCCGTGCATTCTTTTCTCTTTCCCTTCTTTTGGGATGGGGGGACGATGCACCTTTGTGACTTGCTTGGCATTCTTTGTTGAACGCGCGGATTTTGAGGCCCTTTGCCTCGTTCCGACAGCTAGCTGCTCTTGCATTTTGCTGCTCAATATTTTCAACAGCTCTTTTACACGCTCTTGTTGCTTTGCCAACTCGTCAGGAAGCGATTCACATAGTTCTCTGCAGCTTTAGCGGCTTTTATAGTTTTATCCGAGACTCTGTGCCAGGCTTTTCTACGATGCTTACGAGATACGAGATGCACTCTTGCCGGTAAGAACTTCTTTGCGCAAATCCTGATCTAGATTGCGAGCCTTAAGCCGGTTTTCCGGTATCCTAGCAGCATGAGCGCTAACGGAAGCAAAGCCATGGGCAGCGTTGTACTCACGTAGGGTTAGGTTCAGCTCGCTGCGCCGGATGATGTCGGCGCCACCGGTAAGGGGCCTTGCGCGTGGCCTCCAGCTCCTCCTGGAGCCTTTGCCGGGTCGATGTTCGCGCGATGGGCGTGGCCAGCGTGTGCATCGCCGCTTGGCGTTGCCGGTGGTGCTGACGATGCTCCCGCGACGCCGGCGTCACGCTCCAGCGGCGGTTTTGCCGGGCGGGTCGATGCCGCGCGTTCATCTCCTTCCTCCACAGCTCCCTTGCCGGTGTTGACCGCACCAGCCATCATGACCTCCACGCTGCCGGCGGCGCGGCCAGCACACAGCCACCTTGGCGGATCCGGCGCCACCAGCACCGGCGAGAGGCGCTGGCGCACAGGAACGGTGCCGAAATAGACGCGGATGCTGCCGAACTCGATGGTGCGGCCGTTGCGGGAACTTGCCGCCGTTGGCGAAGCAGCCTGCGTTGTCGTTGATGAAGTCCATGTTGTAGATGCGTTGCACGAGCGCGGACACCGTGCGCTCGCCGTTGATGTCGAGATGCCCGCCCGAATATGAACTCCAGCAAGCGCCACTTCATGCCCCACGGTGGGCGCCAACTGTCGTCGTGGGGAACAAGCAGATGCCATAGGATGGCTTATCTTGGGGCCGAATGGACGCTAGAGGATTCGGGGGAGGGTTTGCGACTAGACGGGATGAACTTCCGGATGGTTTCCTCAAGAACTTGGCCAAGGCTAGAGGTTGAAGAAGAAGAACACAAGGAAGAACTCGCTCTAGATCGCTATCTTCATTGATCTCCACATGATACAAGTTTGAGCTTACAGGGTTCTCTCTCTAATGTCACGCGCGTATGAAAGAGGCTGCCCCCTCTCCTTATATAGGGGAGAGGGTGGCTTACAGAACAAGAAACCCTAATGGGATCTTTGACTAGACAAACTACTTTACAAAGATACTTTATAAAGCTACTTTAATCATAGATGACACCGGGGTCTTCTTTAAACAGGGGGGCTGACGTCCTCCGGCTTCTTTGGCCGTCATCCTCTTCTTTGTCTTCAGGCCTTCGTTTAAAGCTGCTTTGCTTAGCTCATCCTTGTCTTTTAGCTCCTGACGGAATCTTTGACCAGTCAGCCGACATGCTCTTCCTTCCGGTGCTCCGGTATCTTTCCTTCTGGTTCCGGTATACCCCTCTTGGGGATACCGGCTTAGCTTACTAGCCAAATTCCTATCTTTGAGTTCCGGTATAAATATTAAACCGGTATCTTGATGGATAAGACCATCCGGTTTGGCATGCCTTTGGCATACCGGGGGTCATCCCCCCAACAAGGGTTGCGGCCCCTGACGTCGTCCTGGGGAGTGACGCGAGAGGCGGATGTCCTCGTGTTAGAGCCACGATTACATGGGATCTAAGAGCATCTCTAGTCACGTCCTCCAAAGCGTCCCCCAAAGCAATTTGTGGCGCGCCGGACCAAAAACCGGTTCCAGCCGCGTCCCCAAAGCCCATTTGTCGTGGCCGGCCCGATACGGTGTCCGGCGCCCCGAGCCCGTCCCCGTCCACAGGGACGCTCCGGGCCCGGACACAGCGAACGAGGCGGGAGTGGCGAGGCCGACCCGTCAGCGAAGCATTCAAGTTTGGACCTAACCGTCGCCTACCCCGCGGCGGAAGTTATTCATGCGCAGTGACACACGGCGGCATCTTTGCCTCAATGGCGACGGAGGGGCAGGTGAGACGTCTCGTCGGTGCTGCGAAGCCTCCACGCGTCGCCGGCATTCGCACGCCACTGCCCGTTCCCGCGCGATCTTCCCGCCTCTTCTCGCCTCTTCCCGCGCTTTCTTCCGATGCCGGCGTCTATAAAAGGCCTCCGGCTCAATGGTAGTCACCACATCCGCCGGCAACAAACACAGCTCGTCGCTCCACCGCCATCCTCCACCACCAGTGGCAATGGCGAACCGCCCCGGCGCTGGCCAGTTCCCTCCACCGCCGTCTCCTCCACTTCCGCACGTATTCGCGCGGTCGACATCGTAGCAGCAGGGAAAAAGGCGGCGGCGGTGAGGTTAGCCGGCGTGCACATCGTCAACAGTGGCGGGAGGCACTTGACACGCGTGAAGCACACGTCCGTTGGGAACCCCAGGAGGAAGGTGTGATGCGTACAGCAGCAAGTTTTCCCTCAGTAAGAAACCAAGGTTATCGAACCGGTAGGAGTCAGGAACAAGGTTGTTGGTGGAGGAGTGTAGTGCGGCAAAACCCGGTGAAACCGGCGTGGAACCTGCTCAACACAATCAAGATACTTTGCCCCAACGTAACAGTGAGGTTGTCAATCTCACCGGCTTGAACAAAGGATTAAACGTATAGTGTGGAAGATGATGTTTGTTTGCAAAGAACAGTAGAGAACAATGATTGCAATAGATTGTATTCAGATGTAAAAGAATGGACCGGGGTCCACAGTTCACTAGTGGTGTCTCTCCAATAAGATAAATAACATGCTGGGTGAACAAATTACATGTGGGCAATTGACGATAAAGATTCAATACATATCATGATGATCACTATGAGATTTAATCAGGGCATTACAACAAAGAACATAGACCGCCATCCAGCATGCATCTATGCCTAAATAGTCCACCTTCGGGTTAGCATCCGCACCCCTTCCAGTATTAAGTTGCAAACAACAGACAATTGCATTAAGTATGGTGCGTAATGTAATCAACACAAATATCCTTAGACAAAGCATTGATGTTTTATCCCTAGTGGCAACAGCACATCCACAACCTTAGAACTTTATGTCACTGTCCCAGATTCAATGGAGGCATGAACCCACTATCGAGCATAAATACCCCTCTTGGAGTTACAAGTATCAACTTGGCCAGAGCCTCTACTAGCAACGGAGAGCATGCAAGAACATAAACAACACATATATGATAGATTGATAATCAACTTGACATAATATTCTATATTCATCGGATCCCGCCAAACACAACATGTAGCATTACAAATAGATGATCTTGATCATGTTAGGTAGCTCACAAGATCTAAACATGATAGCACAAGAGGAGAAGACAACAAACTAGCTACTGCTATGGACCCATAGTCCAAGGATGAACTACTCACGCATCAATCCGGAGGCGGGCATGGTGATAGAGCCCTCCGGTGATGATTCCCCTCTCCCGCAGGGTGCAGAGGCGATCTCCTGAATCCCCGAGATGGGATTGGCGGCGGCATCTCTGAAGTATTTCCGTATCGTGGCTCTCGGTACGGGGGTTTCACGACGAAGGCTTTAAGTAGGCGGAAGGGTAGGGTTGGAGGCGCGCGAGGGGCCACACCATGGGCGCGCGGGCCCCCTGGCCGCGGCTATGGTGGCGCGCCTCGTCGCCCACTTCGTAATCCCTTCGGTCTTCTGGAAGCTTCGTGGAAAATAAGACCACGGGCGTTGATTTCGTCCAATTCCGAGATATTTCTTTGTAGGATTTGAAACCAAAAACAGCAGAAAATAACGGCGCTTCGGCATCTTGTTAATAGATTACTGCCGGAAAATACATAATAATGATGTAAAGTATGTATAAAACATGTGAGTATTGTCATAAAAGTAGCATGGAACATAAGAAATTATAGATACGTTGGAGACGTATCAAGCATCCCCAAGCTTAGTTCCTACTCGCCTCGAGTAGGTAAACGATAACAACAAATAATTTCTGAAGTGACATGCTACCAACATAATCTTGATCAACATTATTATAAAGCATATGAGATGAATGGAGTGATCTGAAGCAATAGATTGCTAACAAAGAGATAATGACTAAACAAATGAATCATATAGCAAAACTTTTCATGAATAGTACTTTCAAGACAAGTATCAAAAAGACTTGCATAAGAGCTAACTCATAAAGCAATAGATTCAAAGTAGAAGGCATTGAAGCAACACAAAGGATGATTAAGTTTCAGCAATTGCTTTCAACTTGTAACATGTATATCTCATGGATAATTGTCAACATAGAGTAATATAACAAGTGCAATAAGTAATCATGTAAGAATCAATGAACACATTAACACAAGTGTTTGCTTCTAAGATAGAAAGAAGTAGGTAAACTGACTCAACATAAAGTAAAAGAATGGCCCTTCGCAGAGGGAAGCATGGATTACTATTTTTGTGCTAGAGCTTTTGTTTTGAAAACATAGAAACAATTTTGTCAACGGTAGTAATAATTCATATGTGTTATGCATAATACTTCCTACAAGTTGCAAGCCTCATGCATAGAATACCAATAGTGCCCGCACCTTGTCCTAATTAGCTTGGATTTACATGGATTATCATTGCATAACATATGTTTCAACCAAGTGTCACAAAGGGGTACCTCTATGCCGCCTGTACAAAGGTCCAAGGAGATCAATCGCATTTGATTTCTCGTTTTTAATAGATCTCAACTTTTTTTTTTCGATATGGGAGCATAGCCCCGGCCTCTGCATCAATCGATGCACACAGCCCTTTCATTTATTTAAAAGATATTCAAAGTGCGTACTTATTACAATCATGCCGTATCTAAAGTCGAGACAAGAACCAACCAAACAAAGATGAAAAGTATACAAAAACTATCCATCTTCAATTCTTCTAATATGCCGCCATCCAGTAGCCTGGAAATAACAGTCCCGAGTGACCGTCGCTAGATGGTTGCATCCAGTAGCCATAATATCCCGCTGGTCCTCCGGAAGTAGGTATGCCCATACCTGTATCCAATGCACCGCACGAAGAATAACCTGCAAAAAATTGGTTCCCTTCTGTTTATTAAACACAATATCATTTCTACTAGTCCATATTGACCAACAAATTGCAGAAACACCAATACGAATACGTTCCTTGTCTTTCTTAGGCACTCCATTCAACCAATTGCAGAAACACCAATAGATCTCAACTTAGGACATCCATACCGGGACAACATAGACAACAGATAATGGACTCCTCTTTAATGCATAAGCATTCAACAACAAATAATATTCTCATAAGAGATTGAGGATGAATGTCCAAACTGAAAACTTCCACCATGATACATGGCTTTGGTTAGCGGCCCAATGTTCTTCTCTAACATATGCATACTCAAACCATTTGATCATGATAAATCACCCTTACTTCAGACAAGACGAACATGCATATCATCTCACATGATATCCAACAAAGGTAAAAAGTTGATGGCGTCCCCAGAAACATGGTTACCGCTCAACAAGCAACTTATAAGAACTAAGATACATAGCTACATATTCATCACCACAATAGTTTTTAAGCTATTTTCCCATGAGCTATATATTGCAAAGACAAAGGAATGGAATTTTAAAGGTAGCACTCAAGTAATTTACTTTGGAATGGCAGAAAAATACCACATAGTAGGTAGATATGGTGGACACAAATGGCATGGGTTTTGGCTCAAGATGTTTTGATGCACGAGAAGCATTTCCTCTCAGTACAAGGCTTTGGCTAGCAAGGTTGTTTGAAGCAAACACAAGTATGAACAGGTACAGCAAAACTTACACAAGAACATATTGCAAGCATTATAAGACTCTACACTGTCTTCCTTGTTGTTCAAACACTTCACCAGAAAATATCTAGACCTTAGAGAGACCAATCATGCAAACCAAATTTCAACAAGCTCTATGGTAGTTCTCCACTAATAGATTAAACTACATGATGCAAGAGCTTAAACATGATCTATGAGAGCTCAAAACAATTGCCAAGTATCAAGTTATTCCAAACCATATGAAGCATTTTCTGATTCCAACCAAATAGCAATCAACGAAGCAATTTTCAGCCTTCGCCATGAACATTAAAGCATAACTAAGAACACAAGTGTTCAAATGAAAAAGCGGAGCGTAATATCTCCAATACAAGGATGGTGGGATCCAACTTTATTCAAACCAAAACAAAACAAAAACAAACAGACGCTCCAAGTAAAGAACATAAGATGTGATGGAATAAAAATATAGTTTCACTAGAAGTGACCTGATAAGTTGTCGATGAAGAAGGGATGCCTTGGGCATCCCCAAGCTTAGATGCTTGAGTCTTCTTAAAATATGCAGGGATGAACCACGGGGGCCCCAAGCTTAGACCTTTCACTCTTCTTGATCATATTGTATCATCCTCTTCTCTTGACCCTTGAAAACTTCCTCCACACCAAACTTAAAGCAAACTCATTAGAGGGTTAGTGCATAATAAAAAATTCATACATTCAGAGGTGACATAATAATTCTTAACACTTCTGGACATTGCACAAAGCTACTGAAAGTTAATGGAACAAAGAAACCCATTCAACATAGCAAAAGAGGCAATGCGAAATAAAAGGCAGAATCTGTCAAACAGAACAGTCCATAAAGACGAATTTTCCAGAGGCACTTAACTTGCTCAAACAGAAAAACTCATAACTAATGAAAGTTGCGTACATATCAGAGGATCACGCACGTAAATTGGCAGATTTTTTTTGATTTTTCTACAGAGAGATCTGATACGTCCATTTTGCATCACTATTTTATATCATAATTTGCTGTTATTCATTGATATATTTCATATTTAGAGATGATACTTATGTTATTTCATCTATTTTGCATGTTTCATGATCATTGGAGAATTATTCACCGGAGTCAGGATTCTGCTGGAAAAAGCACCGTCAGGACACCATATTTCGGAAGATCAACAATTGACGGCAATTATACGAAAAATCCTATTTTTCCAGAAGACGAAGGGAGCCAAAAGGAGGGGCCGAGAGGGGCCGCCATGGGCCCCCCATAGGCCGGCGCGGGCCCTGGCCTGGCCGCGCCGCCTTGTGGGGAGGGGGCCCACAGCCCCCTGGCCTCCTCGCGTACATCCTTCGTCCCGAAAACCTAAGGCACGGGGAGTTACGGAGAATTGACAGAGCCGCCTCTGCGGGGCGGAGAACACCAGAGAGAAAAGAGCTCTCCGGCGGGCAGGAATCCGCCGGGGAAATTCCCTCCGGAGGGGGAAATCGACGCCATCGCCATCGTCATCGAGCTGGACATCATCTCCATCATCATCACCATCATCTTCATCATCATCACCGCCATCTCCACCGCTGCATCTCGTCACCGCTGTAACGATTTGGGTTGGATCTTGATTGTTTGATAGGGGAAACTCTCCCGGTGTTGATTACTACTTGTTATTGATGCTATTGAGTGAAACCATTGAACCAAGGTTTATGTTCAGATTGTTATTCATCATCATATCACCTCTGATCATGTTCCATATGATTTCGTGAGTAGTTCGTTTAGTTCTTGAGGACATGGGTGAAGTCTAAATGTTAGTAGTGAATTATGGTTGAGTAATATTCAATGTTATGATATTTAAGTTGTGGTGTTATTCTTCTAGTGGTGTCATGTGAACGTCGACTACATGATACTTCACCTTTATGGGCCTAGGGGAGTACATCTTGTATTCGTTTGCTAATTGTGGGGTTGCCGGAGTGACAGCAACCTAAACCCCCGTTAGTATATCGGTGCAGGAGGGATAGCAGGATCTCAGAGTTTAAGGCTGTGGTTAGATTTATCTTAATTACTTTCTTGTATTTGCGGATGCTTGCAAGGGGTTTAATCACAAGTATGTATTAGTCCTAGGAAGGGCGGTGCATTAGCATAGGTTCACCCACACAACACTTATCAAAACAATGAAGATTAATCAACTATAGGAAGCGAAAGCACTAGACTAAAATCCCCGTGTGTCCTCAAGAACGTTTGGCCATTACAAGTAAACAAACCGGCTTGTCCTTTGTGCTAAAAAGGATTGGGCCACTCGCTGCAATTATTTCTCTCGCATTTTACTCACTCGTACTTTATTTATTTGCTATATCAAAACCCCCTGAATACTTGTCTGTGAGCATTTACAGTGAATCCTTCATCGAAACTGCTTGTCAACACCTTCTGCTCCTCGTTGGGTTCGACACTCTTATTTATCGAAAGTACTACGATACACCCCCTATACTTGTGGGTCATCAAGACTATTTTCTGGCGCCGTTGCCGGGGAGTGAAGCGCTATTGGTAAGTGGAATTGGTAAGGAAACTTTTACTGTACGTGCTGATTTTGTTTCTGCTTGCTGCTATAAGTCATTATGGAGAGATCCTCCCTTGAATTTCTATTTGGGAAATCTACTACTACTGCAACGGTAGTGGATGAGGCGCCAGGTGAGGAAGTAATACCATATAAAATACCTATGAAAATTATTGAACGAGTTGTGGATAACCGCTATGAAGGGGATGGAACTGTTCATCCTGGAGATCATTTACTGTTTTTACATGAATTATGCGGGTTATTCAAATGTGCAGGTATTTCAATGGATGAAGTTAGGAAGAAATTATTTGTTATGTCGCTATCTGGTAAAGCGGCGCATTGGTATAAACTGCTGAAGGATGGGCGTTCTCTTGATTGGAAGGATATTGTGCCTCTATTTTATTCTAAATTCTATCCTCCAAGTGAAATTCACAAAGACCGCAACCGTATATATAATTTCTGGCCTCATGATGGAGAGAGTATTGCCCAAGCGTGGGGGAGATTGAAGTCTTTAATGCTCAAATGTCCCATTCATGAGCTTCCTGGTAATATTATCATTGATAATTTCTATGCAAGACTTTCTTTTCAAGATAAAACCTTGCTGGATACTGCTTGTTCTGGATCATTCACACGCAATAAAGAAGAGTTTAAATGGGACCTTCTTGATCGAATCCAAGAAAATACTGAAGGATGGGAGAATGACAAAGGTAGAGTGTCAGGTATAAATTATAATTATGAATGCATTGAAACTTTTATGGATACTGATGAATATCGTAATATAAGTGCTACATATGGTCTTGACTCTCAAGTTGTTGCAAATATTTATAAAGCCTTTGCTTCTCATTTTGAATTGCCTAGGAAGAATTTTGATAAGTATCATGAACCATATAAAGATAAAACTGATTCACCTAAAGGTAAATGTATTGAAATTAAAACTGTTGATCATATTCTTCCTGAAGCTTATATTGAAAAAACTCCTTTCCCTGCTAAAATGAAGGAGTATTCTGTTATAACTAGTGCAGTTAATAAAAGTGCAAAGAAACCCATAGAACCTGAAGAACAAATAAAGGTTGAACCTGCTGTTGCAATAGTTAAAGATCTTGTTACTGAAAATGTGGAAGATGGTCATATTATTTTTTGTGAAGATGCTTCTAATATTGTTTCGCATCCTAATAAGTCTAGGAAAGCCAGTGTTCCTGTGCTCTCTGTTCGAATTGGTGATCATTGCTATTATGGTTTATGCGACATTGGTGCAAGTATTAGTGCCATTCCTTATGAGCTCTACACGGAAATTATGCATGAAATTGGTTCTTGTGAACTTGAAGATATTGATGTGGTTATTCGGCTAGCTAATAGAGAAACTATCTCTCCCATTGGTATTGTTCGAGATGTTGAAGTTCTATGTGGTAAGATTAAATATCCTGCTGACTTTTTGGTACTTGGTTCTGCTGCTAGTAAGTCTTGTCCTATTATCTTTGGTAGACCTTTTCTGAATACTTGTGGAGCCATTATAGATTGCAAGAAAGAGAAAATTGTTACTAAATTTGCTGGTGAATCTTATGAGTTTAACTTCTCTAAATTTGCCAAAACTCCTTATAAAGCTGATTTGCCTAATGATGATTTTAGAGTTGAACAGTGTGCATCTATTGCTCTTGCTCCTAGTAATCCTTTGCAGCAACATTTGGAGAATAGTGAGAGTGAAGTTTTTAGGGAAGAAAGGGATGAGCTTGATGAAATTTTCCTTCGTCAACCTATTCTTAAACATGACTTACCGGTTGAAGATTTAGGTGTAACACCACCACCAAAGGAAGATCCTGTATTTGATTTGAAACCATTACCTGATAATCTTAAGTATGCTTATATTGATGATAAGAAAACATATCCTGTTATTATTAGTGCTAAGCTTTCAGATATTGAGGAAGAAAGGTTATTGGAAATATTGAAGAAACACCGAGGAGCTATTGGCTACACTCTTGATGACTTGAAGGGGATTTCTCCCGCTATTTGCCAACATGCCATTAATATAGAAGATGGTGCAAAACCTGTTGTTGAACATCAGCGTCGTCTAATTCCCAAGATGAAGGATGTGGTAAGAAATGAGGTATTAAAACTTCTTGAAGCAGGTATTATATATCCTATTGCTGATAGTAGATGGGTTAGTCATGTGCATTGTGTTCCTAAGAAAGGAGGTATAACTGTTGTGCCCAATGATAATGATGAGCTTATTCCTCAAAGAGTAGTTGTAGGGTATAGAATGTGCATTGATTTTCGAAAAGTTAATAAAGTTACTAAGAAAGATCATTACCCTTTACCTTTTATTGATCAAATGTTAGAAAGGTTGTCTAAAAATACTCATTTCTGTTTTCTGGATGTTATTCTGGGTTTTCACAAATTGTTGTTAGAGCTAAAGATCAAGAGAAAACCACTTTCACTTGTCCCTATGGAACTTATGCTTATAGGCGTATGCCTTTTGGTTTATGTAATGCTCATGCTACTTTTCAAAGATGCATGTCTGCTATTGATACGTCTCCAACGTATCTATAATTTCTTATGTTCCATGCTACTTTATTGATGATATCTACATGTTTTATACACATTATATGTCATATTTATGCGTTTTCCAACTAACCTATTGACGAGATGCCGAAGGGTTCTGTTTTCTGCTGTTTTTGGTTTCAGAAATCTAGTAAGGAAATATTCTCGAATCGGACGAAATGAACGCCCAGACCTATTTTCACCCGCTTCCCGGACACAGAGGCACCAGAGGGGAGGCCTGGGGGCCCCACACATGGTGGCGGCGCGCGGGCGCCCGTTGTCTGGTGGCTCCGCCCCCTCCGAGGCTCCCCTTTCGCCTATAAAGCCTCCCGACCTAAAACCCGAGACGAATAAGCCACGGTGCGAAACCTTCCGGAGCCGCCACCATCGCGAAGCCAAGATCCAGGACAGGAGTCTGTTCGCACGCCGCCGGACGGGGAAGTGCCCCGGGAAGGCTCCTCCATCGACACCACCGCCATCTTCATCACCGCTGCTGTCTCCCGTGAGGAGGAGGTAGTTCTCCATCGAGGCTAAGGGCTGTACCGGTAGCTATGTGGTTCATCTCTCTCCTATGTACTTCAATACAATAATCTCATGAGCTGCCTTACATTATTGAGATTCATATGATGATGCTTGTAATCTAGATGTCATTATGCTAGTCAAGTGGGTTTTACTTATGTGATCTCCGGAGACTCCTTGTCCCACGTGTGTAAAGGTGACAGTGTGTGCACCGTGTGGGTCTCTTAGGCTATATTTCACAGAATACTTATTCACTGTTATGAATGGCATAGTGAAGTGCTTATTTATATCCCTTTATGATTGCAATGTGCTTTGTATCGCTACTAGTCTATGTGCTACTCATGTGATGTTATTAAAGTAGTCTATTCCTCCTGCATGGTGTAATGGTGACAGTGTGTGCATCGTGTAGTTCTTGTCGTAGATTATGATCATAATCTCTTGTAGGTTATGGAGTTGATTATCGCTATGATAGTATTGATGTGATTTATTCCCCCTTCATAGTGTAATGGTGACAGTGTGTATGCTATGTTAGTACTCGGTTTATTTTGCAAAGATCTATTATGCTCTAAGGTTACTTAAATATGAATGCCGAAAGTTGTGGCGCTTGTTAACTCCGGCTTGAGGGAGCTCTTGTAGCCCTACGCAACGAATGGTGTTTGTCATCCAACAAAAGAGTGTATGTAGCACAAATGAGAGAAGTTATTATTTATTATGCGATCAATGTTGAGAGTGTCCACTAGTGAAAGTATGATCCCTAGGCCTTGTTTCCAAACATCGAATCTCCGTTTATTTACTGTTTTGTTGCATGTTTACTCGCTGCCATATTTTATTCAGATTACTATTACCACTCATATACATCCATACTACTTGTATTTCACTATCTCTTCGCCGAACTAGTGCACCTATACATCTGACAAGTGTATTAGGTGTGTTGGGGACACAAGAGACTTCTTGTATCGTGATTGCAGGGTTGCTTGAGAGGGATATCTTTGACCTCTTCCTCCACGAGTTCGATAAACCTTGGGTGATCCACTTAAGGGAAAACTTGCTGCTGTTCTACAAACCTCTGCTCTTGGAGGCCCAACACTGTCTACAAGAATAGAAGCACCCGTAGACATCAAGCTATTTTCTGGCGCCGTTGCCGGGGAGGAAAGGTAAAAGGTACTCACACTCCGGATCTCGGCTACTAAGCTATTTTCCGGCGCGTTGTAAGTACTCGAAGCTATTTCCTTTAGATCCTGCAATTGCATCTTTTGGTTTCTTGTTTACACTAGTTAGGCATAATGGAAAGCAATAGTGAGCTTTTATTTCTATTTCCTGAGTTAAGACATGGATTGTTTGCTGCGAAAATTAAAAAACCTATGGAATCTTATTTGCATGCTAGTAGCAATGATATTAGTATGAACGCTTTGAACACCATTGTTGTTAATGATATGGAAAATTCTAAGCTTGGGGAAGCTGGTTTTGATGAGCATGATATTTTTAGTCCCCCAAGCATTGAGGAGAAAATTTTCTTTGATGATACTTTGCCTCCTATTTATGATGATTATAATGATAGTGGTCTTTTGGTGCCGCCTACTATGGAGAGTAAATTTTATTATGATTATACTATGCCTCCTACACTTGATGAGAATAATAATGATAGCTACTTTGTTGAATTTGCTCCCACTACAACTAATAAAATTGATTATGCTTATGTGGAGAGTAATGATTTTATGCATGTGGCTCATGACAAGAATGTTTCATGTGATAGTTATATTGTTGAATTTGTTCATGATGCTACTGAAAGTTATTATGAGAGAGGGAAACATGGTTATATGCATCTTAATAATATTAAGTTTCCCCTCTTTATGTTGAGAATCTTGAAATTGCGCTTGTGTTGCTTTTCTATGCTTACCACTTTGTTCTTCATGAATTTATTTGTGTACAAGATTCCTTTTCATAGGAAGTGGGTTAGGCTTAAATGTGTTTTTAATTTGCTTCTTGATGCTCTCTTTTGCTTCAACTCTTCTTTCTTGCGAGAGTATCTTTGAAATTACTGAGCCCATCTTAATGGCTATAAAGAAAGAACTTCTTGGGAGATAACCCATGTGTTTATTTTACTACAGCACTTTTTGTTTTGTTGAGTCTTGGAAGTTGTTTACTACTGTAGCAACCTCTCCTTATCATGTTTTTGTGCCAAGTAAAGTCTCTATGGTAAAGTTGGTACTAGATTTGGATTACTGCGCAGAAACAGATTTGCTGTCTGTCACGAATTTGAGCAGAAGTCTCTGTAAAAAAATCAAAAAAATCTGAAAATTTACGTGTGTGATCCTCAGATATGTACGCAACTTTCATTAGTTTTGAGTTTTTCCATTTGAGCAAGTTAAGTGCCCCTGCCAAATTCGTCTTTACGGACTGTTCTGTTTTTGACAGATTTTTATTTCGCATTGCCGCTTTTGCTATGTTGAATGGGTTTCTTTGTTCCATTAACTTTCAGAAGTTTTGTGCAATGTCCAGAAGTGTTAAGAATGATTGTGTCACCTCTGAACATGTGAATTTTTATTATGCACTAACCCTCTAATGAGTTTGCTTAAAGTTTGGTGTGGAGGAAGTTTTCAAGGGTCAATAGAAGAGGGTGATATAATGTGATCAAGAAGAGTGAAATGTCTAAGCTTGGGGATGCCCCGGTGGTTCATCCCTGCATATTTTAAGAAGACTCAAGCATCTAAGCTTGGGGATGCCCAAGGCATCCCTTCTTCATCGACAACTTATCAGGTCACTTCTAGTGAAACTATATTTTTATTCGGTCACATCTTATGTACTTTACTTGGAGCGTCTGTTTTTTTTTGAATAAGTTCATCCTTGTGTGGGAGAGAGACACGCTCCGCTGGTTCGTACGAACACATGTGTTCTTAGCTTTTAATGTTCATGGCGAAGGTTGAAACTGCTTCGTTAATTGTTATATGGTTGGAAACGGGAAATGCTTCATGTGGTACATGGTATAATGTCTTGAATAATTTGATACTTGGCAATTGTTGTGCTCATATAGATCATGTTTAAGCTCTTGCATCATATACCTTGCACCTATTAATGAAGAACTACATAGAGCTTGCTAAAATTTGGTTTGCATGATTTGTCTCTCTAAGTCTAGATATTTTCTGGTTAAGGTGTTTGAACAACAAGGAGACGATGTAAAGTCTTATAATGCTTACAATATGTTCATGTGTGAGTCTTGCTGCACCGTTTTATACTTGAGTTTGCTTCAAACAACCTTGCTAGCCTAGCCTTGTATTGAGAGGGATTCTTCTCGTGCATCCAAATCCTTGAGCCAAAAACTATGCCAATTGTGTCCACCATACCTACCTACCACATGGTATTTCTCCGCCATTCCAAGTAAATTGCTTGAGTGCTATCTTTAAACAATTCAAAAGTTATTACCTCTTATTTGTGTCAATGTTTTATAGCTCATGAGGAAGTATGTGGAGTTTATCTTTCAATCTTGTTGGGCAACTTTCACCAATGGACTAGTGGCTTCATCCGCTTATCCAATAATTTTGCAAAAAGAGCTGGCAATGGGGTTCCCAGCCCCGAATTAATTAACTTTCATAAATTTATAAATAGACACTCCTCCATGGTATGTGATTGTTGGTTGGCACCCGAGGATTCGGTTAGCCATGGCTTGAGAAAGCAAAGGTGGGGAGGAGTGTCATCTAAATAAAACTAAAATAAAAAGGCACTCCTTCATGGTATGAGATTGTTGGCAGGCACCCGAGGATTCGGTTAGCCATGGTTTGTGAAAGCAAGGTTGGAAGGAGTGCCACCCAAAAATAAAAATTTCATGGGAGCCGCTCTTTGAAAGTCTGTCTGGCAAGGGGGTTAGAGTGCCCACTACCATTCGTTGACAACAACAAACACCGCTCAAAACTTTACTTTTTATGCTCTCTTTATGTTTTCAAAATAAAAGCTCTAGCACAAATATAGCAATCAATGCTTCCCTCTGCGAAGGGCCATTCTTTTACTTTATTGTTGAGTCAGTTTACCTACTTCTTTCTATCTTAGAAGCAAACACTTGTGTAAACTGTGTGCATTGATTCTTACATGTTTACCTATTGCACTTGTTATATCACTTTGTGTTGACAATTATCCATGAGATATACATGTTGAAGTTGAAAGCAACCGCTGAAACTTATATCTTCCTTTGTGTTGTTTCAAAGCTTTTTACTAAGAATTTATTGCTTATGAGTTAGCTCTTATGCAAGTCTTATTGATGCTTGACTTGAAAGTACTATTCGTGAAAAGTCTTTGCTATATGATTCAATTGTTTAGTCATTATCTTTACCATTGCTTTGATCGCTGCATTCATTACATATGCTTACAATAGTATGATCAAGGTTATGATGGCATGTCACTTAAGAAATTATCATTGTTATCGTTTACCTACTCGAGGACGAGTAGGAACTAAGCTTGGGGATGCTGATACGTCTCCAACGTATCTATAATTTCTTATGTTCCATGCTACTTTATTGATGATATCTACATGTTTTATACACATTATATGTCATATTTATGCGTTTCCGGAACTAACCTATTGACGAGATGCCGAAGGGCCAGTTCTGTTCTGCTGTTTTTGGTTTCAGAAATCCTAGTAAGGAAATATTCTCGGAATCGAAACGAAATGAACGCCTTCCCTATTTTCACCCGAAGCTTCAGAACAGAGGCACCGGAGGGGAGGCCTGGGGCCCCACACATGGTGGCGGCGCGGCCCAGGCGCCCCGTTGTGGTGGCTCCAGGCCCCTCCGAGGCTCCCCTTTCGCCTATAAAGCCTCCCTGACCTAAAACCCCGAGACGAATAAGCCACGGTGCGAAACCTTCCAGAGCCGCCGCCATCGCGAAGCCAAGATCGGGGACAGGAGTCTCTGTTCGGCACGCCGCCGGGACGGGAAGTGCCCCCGGAAGGCTCCTCCATCGACACCACCGCCATCTTCATCAACGCTGCTGTCTCCATGAGGAGGGAGTAGTTCTCCATCGAGGCTAAGGGGCTGTACCGGTAGCTATGTGGTTCATCTCTCTCCTATGTACTTCAATACAATAATCTCATGAGCTGCCTTACATGATTGAGATTCATATGATGATGCTTGTAATCTAGATGTCATTATGCTAGTCAAGTGGGTTTTACTTATGTGATCTCCGGAGACTCCTTGTCCCACGTGTGTAAAGGTGACAGTGTGTGCACCGTGTGGGTCTCTTAGGCTATATTTCACAGAATACTTATTCACTGTTATGAATGGCATAGTGAAGTGCTTATTTATATCCCTTTATGATTGCAATGTGCTTTGTATCGCTACTAGTCTATGTGCTACTCATGTGATGTTATTAAAGTAGTCTATTCCTCCTGCATGGTGTAATGGTGACAGTGTGTGCATCGTGTAGTTCTTGTCGTAGATTATGATCATAATCTCTTGTAGGTTATGGAGTTGATTATCGCTATGATAGTATTGATGTGATTTATTCCCCCTTCATAGTGTAATGGTGACAGTGTGTATGCTATGTTAGTACTCGGTTTATTTTGCAAAGATCTATTATGCTCTAAGGTTACTTAAATATGAATGCCGAAAGTTGTGGCGCTTGTTAACTCCGGCTTGAGGGAGCTCTTGTAGCCCTACGCAACGAATGGTGTTTGTCATCCAACAAAAGAGTGTATGTAGCACAAATGAGAGAAGTTATTATTTATTATGCGATCAATATTGAGAGTGTCCACTAGTGAAAGTATGATCCCTAGGCCTTGTTTCCAAACATCGAATCTCCGTTTATTTATTGTTTTGTTGCATGTTTACTCACTGCCATATTTTATTCAGATTACTATTACCACTCATATACATCCATACTAATTTTATTTCACTATCTCTTCGCCGAACTAGTGCACCTATACATCTGACAAGTGTATTAGGTGTGTTGGGGACACAAGAGACTTCTTGTATCGTGATTGCGGGTTGCTTGAGAGGGATATCTTTGACCTCTTCCTCCCTGAGTTCGATAAACCTTGGGTGATCCACTTAAGGGAAAACTTGCTGCTGTTCTACAAACCTCTGCTCTTGGAGGCCCAACAACTCCTACAAGAATAGAAGCACCGTAGACATCATTTTTCATGGCTTTTGTGAAAAGATTGTTGAGGTATTCATGGATGATTTTTCTGTCTATGGGAATTCTTTTGATAATTGCTTGCGAAACCTTGATAAAGTTTTGCAGAGATGTGAAGAAACTAACCTCGTTCTTAATTGGGAGAAATGCCACTTTATGGTTAATGAAGGAATTGTATTGGGACATAAAATTTCTGAGAGAGGTATTGAAGTTGATAGAGCTAAAGTTGAAGCAATTGAGAAGATGCCCTATCCTAGGGATGTTAAAGGTATTCGTAGTATTCTTGGTCATGCTGGTTTTTATAGGAGGTTTATTAAAGATTTCTCTAAAATTTCAAAGCCTCTTACTAATCTTCTTCAAAAAGATGTACCTTTCGTTTTTGATGATGATTGTAAGGAAGCTTTTGAAACTCTAAAGAAAGCCTTAACAACTGCTCCTGTAGTTGAACCTCCTGATTGGAATTTGCCTTTTGAAATTATGTGTGATGCTAGTGATTTTGCTGTAGGTGCTGTTCTTGGACAGCGAGTAGATAAAAAATTAAATGTTATTCATTATGCTAGTAAAACTCTAGACGTTGCTCAAAGAAATTATGCTACAACTGAGAAAGAGTTATTAGCCGTAGTTTTTGCATGTGACAAGTTTAGACCCTATATTGTTGATTCAAAAGTTACAATTCATACTGATCATGCTGCGATTAGGTACCTTATGGAAAAGAAAGATGCTAAGCCAAGGCTTATTAGATGGGTGCTTCTTTTGCAAGAATTTGATTTACATATTGTAGATAGGAAAGGTGCTGATAATCCTGTTGCTGATAATTTGTCTAGATTGGAAAATATTGCTTATGATCCTGTTCCTGTTAATGATAGTTTTCCAAATGAACAATTGGCTGTAATAAAGGTGAGCTCGCGAGATAGTCCTTGGTATGCTGATTATGCTAACTTTATTGTTTCGAAGTACTTGCCTCCAACCTTTTCAGCTCAGCAAAGGAGGAAATTCTTTTATGATTTGAGGCATTATTTTTGGGATGACCCACACTTATATAAAGAAGGAGTGGATGGTATTATGCGAAGATGTGTCCCAGAATATGAACAACAAGAGATATTGAGTAAATGTCATGGTAGTGTTTATGGAGGACATCACGCTGGAGATAGAACCGCACAAAAGGTTCTACAATCAGGTTTTTATTGGCCAACACTTTTCAAAGATGCAAGGAAGTTTATCTTATCTTGTGATGAATGTCAAAGAGTTGGTAATATCTCTAGACGCAATGAAATGCCTATGAATTATACTCTTGTTATTGAACCATTTGATTGTTGGGGATTTGACTTCATGGGTCCTTTCCCTTCTTCAGAAGGTAACACTCATATACTTGTCGCTGTTGATTATGTTACTAAATGGGTAGAAGCTATACCTACAAAAAGTGCTGATGGTGAGACCTCTATAAAAATGCTTGTAGATGTTATATTTCCTAGATTTGGAGTACCTAGATATATTATGACTGATGGAGGTTCTCACTTTATTCATGGTGGTTTTAGAAAAACTCTTGCCAAATATGGTATTAATCATAGAATTGCTTCAGCTTATCATCCTCAAACTAGTGGGCAAGTAGAATTATCAAATAGAGAAATTAAAGCTATCTTGGGAAAGACTGTTAATAAATCTAGAAAGAATTGGGCTAGTAAGTTAAAGGAAGCATTGTGGGCTTATAGAACTGCTTATAAAAACCCTATGGGAATGTCTCCTTATAAAATGGTTTATGGAAAAGCTTGTCATTTACCTTTAGAACTAGAGCACAAAGCTTATTGGGCTGTAAGAGAACTTAATAAAGATTTTAAACTTGCCGGTAAGAAGAGGTTGCTACAATTGAGTTCTTTAGATGAATGGAGAAGTGAAGCTTATGAAAATGCTAAACTTTTTAAGGAGAAAGTTAAGAAGTGGCATGATAGAAGAATTATTAAAAGAGAATTTAATGTTGGAGATAAAGTCCTATTGTATCGGTCTCGTCTCAGATTTTTTGCAGGGAAATTACTCTCAAAATGGGAAGGACCATATGTTATTGAGGAGGTATATCGTTCAGGGGCAATTAAAATTAGCACTTTGGAAGGTAATGCCACACAAGTAGTGAATGGACAAAGACTCAAGCATTATATTTCTGGAGATTCTTATAATGAAGATATTGATGTTATTCAAGTGATAACTCCGGAAGCTTTCATCAAAGATCAAATTGACAGTTCTGCAGAGTCCGACTTTGAATAGGTAACAGTTTTAGTAATAAAAAGTCCGCGTTTAACTTTCCGAACAATATTTCTGCTGTTTTTGGAAAATATGAAAAATTACGGGATCGAAACGGAGTGGAGGAGACGCGAGGGCCCGTCACCATAGGCCGGGCCCCCACCATGGCCGCGCCGCCTATGGTGACAGCCCCTCGCGTCCCGTTTCCACTCGTTTTCGGCCTGGAACCTTCCTTTTGTCGTAAAAATATTTGCTATATAATCCCCGGACCCCTGGAGGTCCGTATATCGTTTTCTCGTCGTGTTTTGTTTCGAGCTGTTTTCTGCCAGGATTTGTTTTGATCTAGAAGCACCATGGTCTCCAACAACAAAGACAAGGGGCCTTGGGAGGAAGAGATGGATGAAGGTGTCAATAAGGAAGTGAGGAAGATAGCATCAGCAAAAAGAGAGCGGGAAGCTATGGAGAGTAAGCCAATCTTGGTGGGATCAGTTAACACTGGACGTTCTTTTTCTCATAACTTGCAGGGACCTCTTCCGCCTGCTCTTAGCCTCAACTCTTTCCCTTGTGTGGAGGAAGCAATACGGGTTACCGATGAGTTTTGTGATCAATATCGTGCTCTAAGAAGGGAAGTGGAGATACTTCAGGAGGAGAACCAGCGACTTCGCAGAATGCTGGAATATTATTCGATTCCCATCACAAGGCCGCCACCGCCACATTCGGATAACAATGAATCTCTTCGAGTTTTAGTGCAGAACTGCCAAACTGAGAAGCTGAAGCTGAAGGAGATCCTTAAGAAGCGCGAGAAGAATCCACCATCACCGCCGAAGGAGTAATTCATCATCGGTATTGGCATCCCCTTGGTTTGTTCCAAGCTTGGGGGAGTGCCGCGGTATCACATCATCACTATCTTTATCTTTTACTATCAAGTAGTGTCATATCATGAGTAGGGAAGTTATCATATGGAATAGTTTGCAGTGTGGAAGTATCTCTCTTAGTTGGTTATCTATGTATCCGTTGGTGTGAGTTATCGTTATGGAATATTAATGAGAAGTCTTATCATTTACTTTTTGCACACCTTATTTTAGTTTGCAATTTCTTTTATATGATTACTCTTGACATTAGTATTGATATCACTTTGGGAGCATCAAGTAAATCTATTTGGTTTTGGCAAACTTAGCATTGGTCAATAGCAACAACACCTTGATGTTTAAATAGAAAAGGGAAATACATGTAGATATATTACTCTATTATCTTTATGCTAATGAGTTTAGTATTAAAATTGCTTGTGCTTACGAGAAAGATGCATGATTGTTTCTATCACATGTATATTTGTTTGTTTCCTTCAACCTTTATGCTTGCTATCAAACCTTGCTAGCCAAAGACCTGTATTGAGAGGGAATACTTCTCATGCATCCATAACCTTAGACCAAACCCATGCCATTTGTGTCCACCATAACTACCTACTATGTGGTATTTTGCGCCACTCCAAGTAAATACTTCATGTGCTACCTTTAAATAATTCAAACTATATTACTCCTTATTTGTGTCAATGTTTTATAGCTCATGAGAAAGTATGTGGTGTTTTATCTTTCAATCTTGTTGGGCGGACTTTCATCAATGGACTAGTGGCACATCCGCTTATCCAATAATTTTGCAGAAGAGCGGCAACGGGGTTCCCAGCCCCAATTAATAACTTTCATTAATAATTCTCTTCACATGTTTTGCCCTGATTTATCAGTAAGCAACTTAATTTTGCAATAGACACTCCTCCATGGTATGTGAATGTTGGAAGGCACCCGAGGATTCGGTTAGCCATGGCTTGTGAAAGCAAAGGTTGGGGGAGTGTCATCCATAATAAAACTAAAATACATGTGTAAACAAAAGAGAAGGGGGATGATCTACCTTGCTGGTAGAGATAACGTCCTTCATGGGAGCCGCTCTTGGAAGGTCTGTTTGGCAAGGGGGTTAGAGTACCCACTACCATTCGTTGACAACAACAAACACCGCTCAAAATCTTACTTTTATGCTCTTTATATGATTTCAAAACTTGAAAAGCTCTAGCACATGATTTAATCCCTGCTTCCCTCTGCGAAGGGCCTATCTTTTACTTTTATGTTGAGTCAGTAAACCTATTTCCCTCTATCTTAAGCAAGCAATTGAGTTGTTGTGAACCAACCATTTATGCTATGATTTAGTTAATCATGCCTTTTATGCTTTCTTGTTTAGTACAAATTTTATCTGAATGAATATGACTTTGAAAGTTATCAATGATTATGAGGAGATTGTTATGATTGAGGATGAAAGCCCTGCTATATAAATTCTAATATGAAAGCTTTTCTTAGAAGATAAGTACAATCCGTTAGTAGTTCTCTGACCAAGAACAAAGTTTGCCATAACCAATCATGATTTCCTATGCACCTCTATTTGTGATTTCTCTTTACTTATTTCAAGTTGAGTTATATGAAGAGAATGTTTACTAGAATGTCTTGTGTGAATCAATATGATGCTTCTTGTCCGTATTTTATTTATCGACTCTTCACTCCATAAACATGTGGTCTTGTTTATTGAGCTCAGTTTCGCTTGGGGACAAGCGAGGTCTGGGGGGAGTTGATACGTCCATTTTGCATCACTATTTTATATCATAATTTGTTGTTATTCATTGATATATTTCATATTTAGAGATGATACTTATGTTATTTCACCTATTTTGCATGTTTCATGATCATTGGAGAATTATTCACCGGAGTCAGGATTCTGCTGGAAAAAGCACCGTCAGGACACCATATTTCTGAAGATCAACAATTGACGGAAGTTATACGAAAAATCCTATTTTTCCAGAAGACGAAGGGAGCCAAAAGGAGGGGCCGCCATGGGCCCCCCATAGGCCGGCGCGGGCCCAGGCCTGGCGCGCGCCGCCTTGTGGGGAGGGGGCCCACAGCCCCTCTGGCCGCCTCTCCTTCGCGTACTTCTTCATCCCGAAAACCTAAGCCCCAGGGAGTTACGGAGAATAGAGCCGCCTCTGCGGGGCGGAGAAACACCAGAGAGAAAAGAGCTCTCCGGCGGGCAGGAATCCGCCGGGGAAATTCCCTCCCGGAGGGGGAAATCGACGCCATCGCCATCGTCATCGAGCTAGACATCATCTCCATCATCATCATCATCATCATCTCCATCATCTACACCGCCATCTCCACCGCTGCATCTCGTCACCGCTGTAACGATTTGGGTTGGATCTTGATTGTTTGATAGGGGAAACTCTCCCGGTGTTGATTACTACTTGTTATTGATGCTATTGAGTGAAACCATTGAGCCAAGGTTTATGTTCAGATTGTTATTCATCATCATATCACCTCTGATCATGTTCCATATGATGTCTCGTGAGTAGTTCGTTTAGTTCTTGAGGACATGGGTGAAGTCTAAATGTTAGTAGTGAATTATGGTTGAGTAATATTCAATGTTATGATATTTAAGTTGTGGTGTTACTCTTCTAGTGGTGTCATGTGAACGTCGACTACATGATACTTCACCTTTATGGGCCTAGGGGAGTACATCTTGTATTCGTTTGCTAATTGTGGGGTTGCCGGAGTGACAGAAACCTAAACCCCCGTTAGTATATCGGTGCAGGAGGGATAGCAGGATCTCAGAGTTTAAGGTTGTGGTTAGATTTATCTTAATTACTTTCTTGTATTTGCGGATGCTTGCAAGGGGTATAATCACAAGTATGTATTAGTCCTAGGAAGGGCGGTGCATTAGCATAGGTTCACCCACACAACACTTATCAAAACAATGAAGATTAATCAACTGTAAAGCGAAAGCACTAGACTAAAATCCCCGTGTGTCCTCAAGAACGTTTGGTCATTATAAGTAAACAAACCGGCTTGTCCTTTGTGCTAAAAAGGATTGGGCCACTCGCTGCAATTATTTCTCTCGCATTTTATTTACTTGTACTTTATTTATCTGTATATCAAAACCCCCTGAATACTTGTCTGTGAGCATTTACAGTGAATCCTTCATCGAAACTGCTTGTCAACACCTTCTGCTCCTCGTTGGGTTCGACACTCTTATTTATCGAAAGTACTACGATACACCCCCTATACTTGTGGGTCATCGGACTTTCACCAATGGACTAGTGGCACATCCGCTTATCCAATAATTTTGCAATAAGAGCTAACGGGGTTCCCAGCCCCAATTAATAACTTCCATTAATAATTCTCTTCACATGTTTTGCCCTGATTTATCAGTAAGCAACTTAATTTTGCAATAGACACTCCTCCATGGTATGTGAATGTTGGAAGGCACCCGAGGATTCGGTTATCCATGGCTTGTGAAAGCAAAGGTTGGGGGAGTGTCATCCATAATAAAACTAAAATACATGTGTAAACAAAAGAGAAGGGGGATGATCTACCTTGCTGGTAGAGATGCCGTCCTCCATGGGAGCCGCTCTTGGAAGGTCTGTTTGGCAAGGGAGTTAGAGTGCCCGCTACCATTCGTTGACAACAACAAACACCGCTCAAAATCTTACTTTTATGCTCTTTATATGATTTCAAAACTTGAAAAGCTCTAGCACATGATTTAATCCCTGCTTCCCTCTGCGAAGGGCCTATCTTTTACTTTTATGTTGAGTTAGTAAACCTATTTCCCTCTATCTTAAGCAAGCAATTGAGTTGTTGTGAACCAACCATTTATGCTATGATCTAGTTAATCATGTCTTTTATGCTTTCTTGTTTAGTACAAATTTTATCTGAATGAATATGACTTTGAAAGTTATCAATGATTATGAGTAGATTGTTATGATTGAGGATGAAAGCCCTGCTATATAAATTCTAATATGAAAGCTTTGCTTAGAAGATAAGTACAATCCGTTAGTAGTTCTCTGACCAAGAACAAAGTTTGCCATAACCATTTATGATTTCCTATGCACCTCTATTTGTGATTTCTCTTTACTTATTTCAAGTTGAGTTATATAAGGAGGATGTTTACTAGAATATCTTGTGTGAATCAATATGATGCTTCTTGTCCGTATTTTATTTATCGACTCTTCACTCCATAAACATGTGGTCTTGTTTATTGAGCTCAGTTTCGCTTGGGGACAAGCGAGGTCTAAGCTTGGGGGAGTTGATACGTCCATTTTGCATCACTATTTTATATCATAATTTGTTATTCATTGATATATTTCATATTTAGAGATGGTACTTATGTTATTTCATCTATTTTGCATGTTTCATGATCATTGGAGAATTATTCACCGGAGTCAGGATTCTGCTGGAAAAAGCACCGTCAGGACACCATATTTCTGAAGATCAACAATTGACGGCAATTATACGAAAAATCCTATTTTTCCAGAAGACGAAGGGAGCCAAAAGGAGGGGCCGAGAGGGGCCGCCATGGCCCCCCATAGGCCGGCGCGGGCCCTGGCCTGGCCGCGCCGCCATGTGGGGAGGGGGCCCACAGCCCCCTCGGGCCTCCTCTCCTTCGCGTACATCATCTCCCGAAAACCTAAGGCACGGGGAGTTACGGAGAATTGACAGAGCCTCTGCGGGGCGGAGAGACACCAGAGAGAAAAGAGCTCTCCGGCGGGCAGGAATCCGCCGGGGAAATTCCCTCCCGGAGGGGGAAATCGACGCCATCGCCATCATCATCGAGCTGGACATCATCTCCATCATCATCACCATCATCTTCATCATCATCACCGCCATCTCCACCGCTGCATCTCGTCACCGCTGTAACGATTTGGGTTGGATCTTGATTGTTTGATAGGGGAAACTCTCCCGGTGTTGATTACTACTTGTTATTGATGCTATTGAGTGAAACCATTGAACCAAGGTTTATGTTCAGATTGTTATTCATCATCATATCACCTCTGATCATGTTCCATATGATGTCTCGTGAGTAGTTCTTTTAGTTCTTGAGGACATGGGTGAAGTCTAAATGTTAGTAGTGAATTATGGTTGAGTAATATTCAATGTTATGATATTTAAGTTGTGGTGTTATTCTTCTAGTGGTGTCATGTGAACGTCGACTACATGATACTTCACCTTTATGGGCCTAGGGGAGTACATCTTCGTTTGCTAATTGTGGGGTTGCCGGAGTGACAGCAACCTAAACCCCCGTTAGTATATCGGTGCAGGAGGGTGTTGTCGTGGTGAACAGACAGATGCCATGGGATGGCTTAAGTTGGGGCCGAGTTGGACGCTAGAGGATTCGGGGGAGGGTTTTGGATCGGGTAGGATGAACTTCCGGGTGCTTTCCTCAAGAACTTGGCCAAGGCCAGAGGTAGAAGAAGAGAGACACAAGGACGAACTCCGTTCTAGATCTTCTCTATTGCATGAACATGGTTACAAGTGGTTTTCGTACATGAAGCTGTCGTCTATATTCCGCGCCCGTGAAGGAGGCTGCCCCCTCTCCTTATATAAGGGAGAGGGTGGCTTACAGGGGAAGAAACCCTAATGGCATCTTTGAACAGACAAACTACTTTACAAACTACTTTATAAAGCTACTTTAATCATAGATGACGCCGGTATCTTCTTTAATCAGGGAGGCTGATGTCCTCCGGCTTCTTTGGGCGTCATCTTTGTCTTTTACGTCATGGCTTCGTTTAAAGCCACTTTTCTTAGCTCATCTTTGTCTTCTATCTCTTGAAAGAATCTTTGACCAGCTTGCTCATACCGGTAGTCCGGTATCTTATCAGCTCATTCCGGCATGCCCTTCTTTGGGCATACCGGTATAGGCTTCCTTAGCCAAAAGCCTAAACTGACAGTCCGGAATGAAGATCAAACCGGTATCTTGATGGCTCAAACCATCCGGTTTGGCATGCCTTTGGCATACCGGGGGTCATCCCCCCAACATTAGTCCCCGAAGCTAGTATAGTCTGGTGGATTTTATCCGACGGTCCATGCCAGGTTCTTTTCTTACAAGGTACCAGTTTGATCCTTCCGGTATCCTATTCAGAGATGCCGGCTTCTTTGCCTTAGCCTTTTTCCATTATCTTCCGGATCTCTCCGGTTTCTCACGTTATACTCATACCCTTTTTTCTTCGCAAAGTGTTTCCGGTATCTTTTCTTCCGGTATCCTTGACATTTACTCCTTCCTCGGCGAAGTCGAGAACTCCTGGGTGCAGTGCACTCGGAGACATGCGCCTTGTTTCCTAAAATGTCGATGTCGGTGGTCACTTCGGTTCCTGCGCCCGCATTTAATGTGCACACCGGATCCTCTTGGCCACTCTGGATCCGTGCGGTGACCCTGTGGCCTCTTAATTTTGTGCGTGTATCTCTGCGCCACGTGGCGGCCCACGAGGTGAACCGCCGCGGCCCGACGGTTTCCGGCCCACTTTCTCTTCTCTCTTTATAAGGGCAGAGCAGTTCATCTTCATCCCCTTCTTCGCATTCGCCCCCACTCCAGAGCAGTTCGAGCCTTTCTCCCCTCGCGTTCTCGTCGCCGCCGGTCGCCGCCAGAGCCTCGCTCCCGACGAACCTGCGCCGTTCTTCTTGCCGTGGTGAAGCTTTCCACCGCGCCAAGTTCCTGCAGTACTTCTTCCGCGCCGCTGCCTCAAGCTTTCCTCGGCGGAGTTCGCTGCTCTCCGTCGCCGGCCCTCGTCGACGGTCAGGCCTTCACCATTTCTCCGCGAACCTCTCCTTCGCGTCTCCAAAGCCTCGGTGAGCCCCAATGCTTATTTGCTCTCTTTCTCTTGCTTTCCAGATCTTGGGTTGGTAGGGTATTTACTTCCTCTTTTCTTTCGCTTTTCTTCTTACTCGTAGATTTCGTCTCGACGTATCGATAATTTCTTATGTTCCATGCTACATTATTGATGATATCTACATGTTTTATGCACACTTTATGTCATATTCGTGCATTTTGGAACTAACCTATTAACAAGATGCCGAAGCCAGTTGCTGTTTTCCTGTTTTTGGTTTCAGAAATCCTAGTAAGGAAATATTCTCGGAATTGGACGAAATCAATGCAGGGTCCTATTTTTTGCTTCGAGCGTGAAGGGGGAAAGGAAGTGGGGCACGAGGCGCCACCACACTAGGGCGGCGCGGCAGGCCTGCCGCGCCGACCGGTGTGTGGGGCCCTCGTGTGGCCCCCGCGGCCCTTCCGCCTACAAATAGCCTCCGTCGCGAAACCCCGGTACCGAGAGCCACGATACGGAAAACCTTCGGAGACGCGCGGCCGAATCCCATCTCGGGGGATTCGGAGATCGCCTGGCACCCGCCGGAGAGGGGATTCATCTCCGGAGGACTCTTCATCGCCATGATCGCCTCCGGAGTGATGAGTGAGTAGTTCACCCCTGGACTATGGGTCCATAGCAGTAGCTAGATGGTCGTCTTCTCCTCATGTGCTTCATTGTTGGATCTTGTGAGCTGCCTAACATGATCAAGATCATCTATCTGTAATACTATATGTTGTGTTTGTCGGGATCCGATGGATAGAGAATACTATGTTATGGTGATTATCAATCTATTTTTTATGTGTTGTTTATGATCTTGCATGCTCTCTGTTATTAGTAGAGGCTCTGGCCAAGTTTTTGCTCTTAACTCCAAGAGGGAGTATTTATGCTCGATAGTGGGTTCATGCCTTCATTGATACCTGGGATCGTGACAGTAGGTTCTAAGGTTGTGTTGTGTTGTTGCCACTAGGGATAAAACATTGATGCTATGTCTAAGGATGTAGTGATTGATTACATTACGCACCATACTTAATGCAATTGTCTGTTGCTTTGCAACTTAATACTGAAAGGGGTTCGGATGATAACCTGAAGGTGGACTTTTTAGGCATAGATGCAGTTGGATGGCGGTCTATGTACTTTGTCGTAATGCCCAATTAAATCTCACTATATTTATCATATCATGTATATGCATTGGTATGCCCTTCTCTATTTGTCAATTGCCCGACTGTAATTTGTTCACCCAACATGCTTTTATCTTATGGGAGAGACACCTCTAGTGAACTGTGGACCCCGGTCCTATTCTTTACATCGCATACAATCTACTGCAATACTTGTTTTACTGTTTTCTCGCAAACAATCATCTTCCACACAATACGGTTAATCCTTTGTTACAGCAAGCCGGTGAGATTGACAACCTCACTGCTTCGTTGGGGCAAAGTACTTTGGTTGTGTTGTGCAGGTTCCACGTTGGCGCCGGTTTCACTGGTGTTGCGCCGCACTACATTCCTCCACCAACAACCTTCAACGTGCTTCTTGGCTCCTACTGGTTCGATAACCTTGGTTTCATACTGAGGGAAACTTACTGATGTGCGCATCATACCTTCCTCTTGAGGTTCCCAACGGACGTGTACATCTACGCGCATCAAGCATAAATTTCTGGCGCCGTTGCCGGGGAGATCAAGACACGTTGCAAGGGGAGTCTCCACTTCTCAATCTCTTTACTTTGTTTTTGTCTTGCTTTATTTTATTTACTACTTTGTTTGCTGCACCTAAACAAAACACAAAAAAATTAGTTACTTTATTTACTGTCTTGCTCTCTATACCAAAAACATAAAAAAATTAGTTACTCGTCTTTACTTTGTTTGCCTAGTTTACTTTTTGCTTATTGCATCATGTTTCCTTTTAATTTTACCACAAAAGACATACCGGTAGGACGTGGGTCTATAGTTGGGAGAAATAATATAGAAGAATTTTTCAATCATGTTAGTATTACTGAAGATTTTGAAGATAGACACTTGGTAGAACTTGCACCTACCTATGAAATTGCTGCTGCTGCTTTAGTTCACATGTTGGAAACTAAATTTGTTAATCTCAATCCTATAATCCAACACATGTTTCTTACACTTGGTGATATGGAAGAAGGGGAAAAGAAAGATTTTGTTTTAGAAACTCTTCTTAGAGAATTTGGTGGTCTAGCAAGAGAGGCTAGAAAGGTTTTTGCTAAATTTAATATGCTAGGTTCTCATACTAATTTTGTTGGTCTCCTTGAAAAAATGGACATGGATAGAATAAGGTACACTAATAATATTAATGATGGTGGGGAGATCAAAGCACCAATACCATGTAAACTCCTAGCTATGAATGATGCACTAGAAAATAACTATGCTTGGCTTGTTCCTGAAAATTTGTTCGATGAGAATAGCAAGCCCAAGACTAATGAAAAGGGAGACGCTAAAACTTATGTATCCAATATACTATGCTTGGTTGAGAAAATTCCAAACCCCGCTGAAGATGCTTCATCTCTTGATAATACTTGATTTGCACTTTCGCGCCTAGCTGAAAGGCGTTAAAGAAAAGCGCTTATGGGAGACAACCCATGTTTTTACTACAGTACTTTGTTTTATATTTGAGTCTTGGAAGTTGTTTACTACTGTAGCAACCTCTCCTTATCATGTTTTTGTGCCAAGTAAAGTTTCTATGTTAAAGTTGATGTTATATTTGGGATCGCTGCGCAGAAACAACATTGCTGTCTGTCACGAATCTGGGCACAGTCTCTGTAGAAAATTCGAAAAAATCTGCCAATTTACGAGCGTGATCCTCAGATATGTACGCAACTTTCATTAGTTTTGAGTTTTTCCATTTGAGCAAGTCTGGTGCCATTTTAAAATTCGTCTTTACGGACTGTTCTGTTTTGACAGATTCTGCCTTTTATTTCGCATTGCCTCTTTTGCTATGATTGGATGAATTTCTTTGATCCATTAATGTCCAGTAGCTTTATGCAATGTCCAGAAGTGTAAAGAATGATTGTGTCACCTCTGAATATGTAAATTATTTGTGCACTAACCCTCTAATGAGTTTGCTTGAAGTTTGGTGTGAAGGAAGTTTTCAAGGGTCAAGAGAGGATGATATACTAAGATCAAGAGGAGTGAAAGCTCTAAGCTTGGGGATGCCCCGTGGTTCATCCCTGCATATTTTAAGAAGACTCAAGCGTCTAAGCTTGGGGATTCAAGGCATCCCCTTCTTCATCGACAACATCATCAGGTTCCTCCCCTGAAACTATATTTTTATTCAGTCACATCTTGTGTTCTTTACTTGGAGCGTCGGTTTGTTTTGTTTTTGTTTTTGTTTGAATAAAATGGATCCTAGCATTCACTTTGTGGGAGAGAGACACGCTCCGCTGTTGCATATGGACAAATACGTCCTTAGGCTTTACTCATAATGTTCAAGGCGAAGTTTCTTCTTCGTTAAATTGTTATATGGTTGGAATTGGAAAATGCTACATGTAGTAATTCTAAAATGTCTTGGATAATGTGATACTTGGCAATTGTTGTGCTCATGTTTAAGCTCTTGCATCATATACTTTGCACCCATTAATGAAGAAATACATAGAGCTTGCTAAAATTTGGTTTGCATATTTGGTCTCTCTAAGGTCTAGATAATATCTAGTATTGAGTTTTGAACAACAAGGAAGACGGTGTAGAGTCTTATAATGTTTACAATATGTCTTTTATGTGAGTTTTGCTGCAGGTTCATCCTTGAGTTTGCTTCAAATAACCTTGCTAGCCTAAACCTTGTATCGAGAGGGAATACTTCTCATGCATCCAAAATCCTTGAGCCAACCACTATGCCATTTGTGTCCACCATACCTACCTACTACATGGTATTTCTCAGCCATTCCAAAGTAAATTGCTTGAGTGCTACCTTTAAAATTCCATCATTTACCTTTGCAATATATAGCTCATGGGACAAAATAGCCTTAAAAACTATCGTAGTATTGAATATGTACTTATGCACTTTATCTCTTATTAAGTTGCTTGTTGTGCGATAACCATGCTTCTGGGGACGCCATCAACTACTCTTTGTTGAATATCATGTGAGTTGCTATGCATGTCCGTCTTGTCTGAAGTAAGAGGGATCTACCACCTTAATGGTTGGAGCATGCATATTGTTAGAGAAGAACATTGGGCCGCTAACTAAAGCCATGAATCATGGTGGAAGTTTCAGTTTGGACAATATCCTCAATCTCATATGAGAATAATAATTGTTGCTACATGCTTATGCATTAAAGAGGAGTCCATTATCTGTTGTCCATGTTGTCCCGGTATGGATGTCTAAGTTGAGAATAATCAAAAGCGAGAAATCCAAATGCGAGCTTTCTCCTTAGACCTTTGTACAGGCGGCATGGAGGTACCCCTTTGTGACACTTGGTTGAAACATGTGCATTGCAAAGATCCGGTAGTCCAAGCTAAGTAGGACAAGGTGCGGGCACTATTAGTATGCTATGCATGAGGCGTGCAACTTGTAAGATATAATTTACATAACTCATATGCTTTATTACTACCGTTGACAAAATTGTTTCATGTTTTCAAAATAAAAGCTCTAGCACAAATACAGCAATCGATGCTTTCCTCTTTGAAGGACCTTTCTTTTACTTTTATTGTTGAGTCAGTTTACCTATTTCTCTCCACCTCAAGAAGCAAACACTTGTGTGAACTGTGCATTGATTCCTACATACTTGCATATTGCACTTGTTATATTACTCTATGTTGACAATATCCATGAGATATACATGTTATAAGTTGAAAGCAACCGCTGAAACTTAATCTTCCTTTGTGTTGCTTCAACACCTTTACTTTGATTTATTGCTTTATGAGTTAACTCTTATGCAAGACTTATTGATGCTTGTCTTGAAGTACTATTCATGAAAAGTCTTTGCTTTATGATTCATTTGTTTACTCATGTCATTACCATTGTTTGATCGCTGCATTCATTACATATGTTTACAAATAGTATGATCAAGATTATGATGGCATGTCACTTCAGAAATTATCTTTGTTATCGTTTTACCTGCTCGGGACGAGCAGAACTAAGCTGGGGATGCTGATACGTCTCCAACGTATCGATAATTTCTTATGTTCCATGCTACATTATTGATGATATCTACATGTTTTATGCACACTTTATGTCATATTCGTGCATTTTGGAACTAACCTATTAACAAGATGCGAAGAGCCAGTTCTTGTTTTCTGCTGTTTTTGGTTTCGAAATCCTAGTAAGGAAATATTCTCGAAATTGGACGAAATCAACGCCCGGGGTCCTATTTTTGCACGAAGCTTCCGAAGCGAAAGGGAAAGGAAGTGGGGCCACGAGGCGCGCCACACTAGGCGGCGCGGCGGCCCTGGCCGCGCCGACCTGGTGTGTGGGGCCCTCGTGTGGCCCCCGCGTTGCCCTTCCGCCTACAAATAGCCTGGTCGCAAACCCCCAGTCACGAGAGCCACGATCGGAAAACCTTCCCGAGACGCGCGCGCGAATCCCATCTCGGGGATTCGGAGATCGCCTCCGGCACCCTGCCGGAGAGGGATTCATCTCCGGAGGACTCTTCATCGCCATGATCGCCTCCGGAGTGATGAGTGAGTAGTTCACCCCTGGACTATGGGTCCATAGTAGCTAGATGGTCGTCTTCTCCTAATTGTGCTTCATTGTTGGATCTTGTGAGCTGCCTAACATGATCAAGATCATCTATCTATAATACTATATGTTGTGTTTGTCGGGATCCGATGAATAGAGAATGCTATGTTATGGTGATTATCAATCTATTGTTTATGTGTTGTTTATGATCTTGCATGCTCTCCGTTATTAGTAGAGGCTCTGGCCAAGTTTTTGCTCTTAACTCCAAGAGGGAGTATTTATGCTCGATAGTGGGTTCATGCCTTCATTGATACCTGGGATCGTGACAGTAGGTTCTAAGGTTGTGTTGTGTTGTTGCCACTAGGGATAAAACATTCATGCTATGTCTAAGGATGTAGTTATTGATTACATTACGCACCATACTTAATGCAATTGTCTGTTGCTTTGCAACTTAATACTGAAAGGGGTTCGGATGATAACCTGAAGGTGGACTTTTTAGGCATAGATGCAGTTGGATGGCGGTCTATGTACTTTGTCGTAATGCCCAATTAAATCTCACTATATTTATCATATCATGTATATGCATTATTATGCCCTTCTCTATTTGTCAATTGCCCGACTGTAATTTGTTCACCCAACATGCTTTTATCTTATGGGAGAGACACCTCTAGTGAACTGTGGACCCCGGTCCTATTCTTTACATCGCATACAATCTACTGCAATACTTGTTTTACTGTTTTCTCGCAAACAATCATCTTCCACACAATACGGTTAATCCTTTGTTACAGCAAGCCGGTGAGATTGACAACCTCACTGTTTCGTTGGGGCAAAGTACTTTGGTTGTGTTGTGCAGGTTCCACGTTGGCGCCGGTTTCACTGGTGTTGCGCCGCACTACATTCCTCCACCAACAACCTTCAACGTGCTTCTTGGCTCCTACTGGTTCGATAACCTTGGTTTCATACTGAGGGAAACTTACTGCTGTGCGCATCATACCTTCCTCTTGGGGTTCCCAACGGACGTGTACATCTACGCGCATCATAGATCTTCGCGCGAGGGTAGTTCTTTGGAAACTTGTTTTTCGAGTAGATACGGGGCTTCTCATATCCGCATGTCCACAGAGGAGTACCTTTCCTCTTCATCCTCCGGTAACCAGGAAAATAGTGCTTCCGACGGGAGCGCAAATGTAGCCGGATGGAGATTGATGCCGGCCAAGACCAAGAGGCGGTAGCTCTAGCCACGGCTCAGGGTAGACCTATCCAAGAAAACACGGGGCTTGGAGGGCTCCGATGTTACTCAACATGAGATCGGCGCTCGCCGGTCTAGGAGGATCTGGGAGGGAGTATCCTGCCGGCTTCAGCGATGAGATCGAACCGGTACTCAATCCCGGTGAGTTCGTGGTTTTTCTTGCTCACTTTGAGCGCGGCTTCGGCCTTCCAGCCTCCGACTTTTTTCCGCCAGTTCTTAGATTTCTACCAGCTTCAGCCTCACCATCTTCCCGGCAATGCCGTTTTCTATCTTTCTTGCTATGCTTCCTTTATGGAGGCATACATCGGCATCCGCCCACCCGCGAGACTTTCGCTCGCTTTTTCTCTCTTCGGATCAATTCGATCCAGGGCAAGGAAATTCCTAAGCCCAAACCCCCCGTTCAATGCGGGTCTTGCATTATCGGCTCCCGCCAAGGGAGCCCCTTTTTTAAGTTCTCCGGCCTTGAATCTTGCCGGTTGTGGCAAACAACGTTCTTTCGTGAAGAACGACGGCGCACGGATCTTACTGCCAAAACCCACCGGCGGGCAATGGTTAAGCAACACGAAGAGCCGGGAGGCTCCCAAGGCCGCTTAGTGGACCCTGGCACCTCGCGTCGTCCCGCAAATCTTCCAGCCACGTCCTGGCGGTTGCTAGGGCGTGCCACCTGACCTAGACCCGATCAGGAAGGTGTTAGTGCTTCGATTGTTCCTGCATGGTAGACACGTAAACATTAAATACGAGCCCTATCGGCTCTCAGGTTGCCCTGTGGATCGGCTCAAAGAGCCGATCGCCCCATGGTTCACGTTGGATTTGCAATGACATGGGGATCCTGCTTGATCAAAACAAAGCTAAACCGATCTACGACAGTTTAGGGTTTTCACCGCATAACCGGAACGTCCTACGCGTAGTCGGGCCTAGCAGATACGGAAGATGATGCAAACTACCCCTACAAGAGGCCTAAAAACCAACATAACGTTAATTCCCGGAACATCCCTTGTAGGAACGGTAAACAACACCTAACGCACTACCGGATCGTCCGACCCCAGCATAAGGCCTAACTATGCAGATATTAAACTAATCCTGCGAACAAGGAGCAACTATAACAGATCGGATCTACTAAGTAACAAACAAGCAAGATGCTGCCCTTACACCCAGATAGGTGTAAGGGCAGCTAGGTGTCGAGGGACGGCATTGCCACGCAGATATGCACGAGAAAGCATCAATGCAAGCCCCTAAACACCTAATGATAAGTAGTGCTGCTCGCCATCAACAACGCTTCAGCACGAGCAGCACAAGGTAGACGAATAAACGTGTACTGCCTAGATCGCGAGATGCGATCTAGGCAACATGATGCTTACCCGGAAGAAACCCTCGAAGGAAGGGGTGGCGATGCGCCTGATTTGTGTTTGTTGTGAACGTGATTGTCCTCCTTTTCCGATAACCCTAGATACATATTTATAGTCCAAGGGACTTTCTAATTGGGGCGTGCACCTAACCGTGCACGGGCCAGACTCTATCTTTTAATCTAAACTACGATGCGATCTACTATATTACAGATACACGGGCAATCTAGCCCAAACTCTTAGCGCAAGGCCGCTTCAAAGATGCTCCACGTGTAATCTTCAAAGCCCATCTTCACTTACGGCCCATCTCCTGATTTGGCCAAAATCGGGTGATAACACATGCCCCCTGGTTTTGGTAATGATAATTTCAAAACCATCTGTTTTTCCTTCGAGGGGTCATGTCGTGGCAGAACCGTCGCAGTATTCTTCATCATGACGCCTTGCCTTCTCACCTTCTCTGCACGATCTGACAATATTGGCACCACATCCTCGGAAACTGTTCGAGCATTGAATCTCCAGTATATTCCCTTTTATTTAACCGCATCGAACAGTTCTCCTCCTCATCCCCTTGCTCCAAACCAGCCGTCAGCCAAAAACCCTCTTCCCATGTAGCCATGTCTTCCTCTTCCTCTTCCCAATCCTCTTCCGCAAGCGAGGGAGAGCCGGAGGTCAATCAGACGGAAGCATACAACCGGCGCGCTCCCGAGCATTGGGATGAGCAAGAATTTGACTTCGACTTCGTGCCCGAAGGCCGACCCGAAGACCTCGTCTGGTCGGATGGTGACATGCCCCTGACTGACGGGGAAGATGATCTTCGGTTCTTGATCGACGGAGAACTAGAGGCGGAGAGCGACAGCAACGACCCCCTCTTCCGGGGTAAATTCACTTCCTCCACCAAAGAGGAAGAAGAAGAAGGAGGACGAAGACGAAGACGTCTCCTCCGACACGAAGCAGGAGCAGAGGAAGACACCTCCTCCGACGAACCGCCGCCCAAGCGCATCCGTGGCTGGGCTTGGTCCGATGAGGACGACGACGATGAAGAGGAAGAAGCCTCCGCTGAAGGTTACAGTAGCAGCGACGAGGAAATCGTCGGCAGAGCGATGATGGCAGCTACCCCGGCGATAGCGAAGATGACAACAGTCCTTAGAATAGGGAGTTAGCTAGTAGTAATCTGTTCCCTTTTGTTGAGCAATCGGCTTCTCTTTGTAAGAAATCACCTTTTTAATCGATGAAGATGAATATGTTCCTCCAATCTTAATTTCCAATCGCTCTGATTGTCTCATCTGACTTATCAATGAAGAATTTCCTTCGATAACGATGGCGCATTTTCCTCAAATTGATTTAGCCTTCTCCCTTAAAGATTTTGCCGATTCTTGTTGGCCACTTTTAACCAGCCGATGCCTTAACGCCTTGTCCTACGGAGCCATCCTTCCATTCCTCCTTTCGACTCTGAGTGGTTATCTTCAAGAATTCAACATTTTTGAGAAAGTTGCGATGAAGGACGGCCGATTTACACAATCGGCTTGCTTCCAGAATATGAGTACCTCAACGGGATCATAGGATCTGGTCGTGAACCGGGGCCATTGCCCCCGAGCTTTAGTCAGGCGAGAACAATAGTGAACCAACCAAATCGGCCACCATTGGCTTTCAAATTGTAGTGCAGCATCAGCCGATTCTAACCAAATCGGCTTTCAAGAGCGAGAGAACCTTCGGGCGAGCTGCCCCCGAGCTTCTTCAGTTCAATGATGCAGCTTCTGGTGAGAACGTTGATGAAATTGTCACCTTGGTCAAGCCCTAGAAGAAAACTCCACAGCCAATTGGATGATCATCGGCTGTTCTCATGATCATAGCCTGATCTTCATGTTCATGCTGCTCTTGTTGTTGGCCAGGGCTGTGATCCTCAAACTTGCCGACGAATATCAGCGGTTTTAAATGAGCCAAGGCAGTGTTTGATGCCACAACTGATGCTCCTGCTAGCACTGCTGAACCTGATGGCTCGCCAAGGAAGTTGGAGGTCCTTGCAGAGAGGATCCAAGTCATCAAACCATTCCATTAACTCCTCCATGTAATTTGATAACTGCTCCGTTGGGCTTCTTGAGTCGATGGCCATGCACGGCTTTTTATTCTTAAGTCGATGTCTACATCGGCTGTCAAATTTTTGGAGTTTTCCATTTTTTACCGATTTGTTTACGCATCGGCCCCCATTCCATACCCATCATCATCAAAGAATATATCTTGAGCTGCTGGGCATTTGGCAGCCACTCCAAGCTTCGTATCCTCGTGTCTCATCCGTCTATGTGCCCCCCGAGCCGATTCTGTCAAGTAATTGATGGTATCGGCTCTTCAGGCATCTGTTGGATCAATGTTGAACACAGACAAAACGTATGTCGAGGATAATTTTGGCCGATTGCGGGAATCGGCCTCCCTTTTCATTGCAATGCTTCGTGAAGGTTTAGCACTTCTTGGTTTTCCACTGTAGCTACGTGACATGCTGGAGATAAGATCCTTTGCTTTTCATTTTTTGAGGGCCGATCGCAGGGATCGGCCTCGCCACGTACGTCCATGGCCTTGGACGTTGCTACTCCGTCGGGATCACGGACACCATGTTTGTATCAGCCGATGCCTCTGCATCGGCATCAGCCGATGCCTGTGCATCGGCTTTCGTCTGTTTAGGGCGCCATACTTTCTTTGGCGGGCGCGCCTTTGTCTCCAATGTTTGCTGAATTTTCGCGGCCAGATCGGGCCGCGCTTTTCTCAACGTGTACAGGTACTGTGCCTCGGCTTCTTCCTTTCGCAGCCGCTGCACCCTACGCTTCTGAGAATGGCTGAGTCCATCAGGGCACCACCTTGGTCGGTGATACCTATCTTCTTCTCCATCGGACTCCTCAAAGTCTTCTTCTTGAGATGACTCAGCTTGTTTATTATGAGGTGGGAGAGGCCCTAGACGTTCGAACACTGAAACTTCATTTGTCCTCCTCCTTTGCTGTTTGCATTCTGGGCAGTTCTCGATTGTTGGCAATCGGCTCATTCCTGAGTCCCAGCAATGTTTGAAGAAAGGACAGTTCCAGTGCTTATCCATGTTGTCTTGCTCCCTTGACCTCCCTCTAGCGTGATGCTCGTACCCGTCGTTGTTTCTGTCGTGACGATACCTCCTGTCCGCTGCATCTGACCGACGATATCTTTCATCGTCTTCGTCGTAGCGCCGACGTCGGTCGTACTGCTGCTCGTATTTGTTGAGGAGATGCACGGAGAGTGGGCGTTGATACCGTATGCTTCTCACCTCCTCCTCGGTTAGGTACCGTCTATCATCATCTTGGGGCCGGTCGCGTGGAACGGCCTCCTCTTTATCTTTGCCACGGGAGTGGCTGCTCTCTGCTTTATCTTTGCCATGGCGGCTCACAAGCCCTGCCATATTGACATCAAAAGAGAACCCTGGCTCCCTTATGGAGTGGCTTAGGTCCACCATGTTGACGTCCGGAAACGGACGCATGTCTACCTTCATGGCAAACTGTCCGAAAGTTAATCGGCCTGATTCTATCGCCATCTGAATTTGTGCGCGCAATACTTTGCAGTCGTTGGTGGCGTGCGTGAACGTATGATGCCATTTGCAGTATGGCCTTTTGTTCATCTCTTGTGCCGTAGGGATCTTGTGGCCTTCGGGCAGCTTCAACTGCTTCTCTTTCAGCAGCAGATCGAAAATCTGCTCAGCTTTGCTCACATCACGCGAAACCTTCCGGAGGCCATGGCCAAGATGGGGACGGGAGTCTCTGTTCCGGCACGCCGCCGGGACGGGGAAGTGCCCCGAAGGCTCCTCCATCGACACCACCGCCATCTTCATCACCGCTGCTGTCTCCCATGAGGAGGGAGTAGTTCTCCATCGAGGCTCGGGGCTGTACCGGTAGCTATGTGGTTCATCTCTCTCCTATGTACTTCAATACAATAATCTCATGAGCTGCCTTACATGATTGAGATTCATATGATGATGCTTGTAATCTAGATGTCATTATGCTAGTCAAGTGGGTTTTACTTATGTGATCTCCGGAGACTCCTTGTCCCACGTGTGTAAAGGTGACAGTGTGTGCACCGTGTGGGTCTCTTAGGCTATATTTCACAGAATACTTATTCACTGTTATGAATGGCATAGTGAAGTGCTTATTTATATCCCTTTATGATTGCAATGTGCTTTGTATCGCTACTAGTCTATGTGCTACTCATGTGATGTTATTAAAGTAGTCTATTCCTCCTGCATGGTGTAATGGTGACAAGTGTGTGCATCGTGTAGTTCTTGTCGTAGATTATGATCATAATCTCTTGTAGGTTATGGAGTTGATTATCGCTATGATAGTATTGATGTGATTTATTCCCCCTTCATAGTGGTGACAGTGTGTATGCTATGTTAGTACTCGGTTTATTTTGCAAAGATCTATTATGCTCTAAGGTTACTTAAATATGAATGCCGAAAGTTGTGGCGCTTGTTAACTCCGGCTTGAGGGAGCTCTTGTAGCCCTACGCAACGAATGGTGTTTGTCATCCAACAAAAGAGTGTATGTAGCACAAATGAGAGAAGTTATTATTTATTATGCGATCAATATTGAGAGTGTCCACTAGTGAAAGTATGATCCCTAGGCCTTGTTTCCAAACATCGAATCTCCGTTTATTTACTGTTTTGTTGCATGTTTACTCGCTGCCATATTTTATTCAGATTACTATTACCACTCATATACATCCATACTACTTTTATTTCACTATCTCTTCGCCGAACTAGTGCACCTATACATCTGACAAGTGTATTAGGTGTGTTGGGGACACAAGAGACTTCTTGTATCGTGATTGCAGGGTTGCTTGAGAGGGATATCTTTGACCTCTTCCTCCCGAGTTCGATAAACCTTGGGTGATCCACTTAAGGGAAAACTTGCTGCTGTTCTACAAACCTTTTGCTTTTGTAATGCTCCTGCTACTTTTCAAAGATGCATGTCTGCTATCTTTCATGGCTTTTGTGAAAAGATTGTTGAGGTATTCATGGATGATTTTTCTGTCTATGGGAATTCTTTTGATAATTGCTTGCGAAACCTTGATAAAGTTTTGCAGAGATGTGAAGAAACTAACCTTGTTCTTAATTGGGAGAAATGCCACTTTATGGTTAATGAAGGAATTGTATTGGGACATAAAATTTCTGAGAAAGGTATTGAAGTTGATAGAGCTAAAGTTGAAGCAATTGAGAAGATGCCCTATCCCTAGGGATGTTAAAGGTATTCGTAGTATTCTTGGTCATGCTGGTTTTTATAGGAGGTTTATTAAAGATTTCTCTAAAATTTCAAAGCCTCTTACTAATCTTCTTCAAAAAGATGTACCTTTCGTTTTTGATGATGATTGTAAGGAAGCTTTTGAAACTCTAAAGAAAGCCTTAACAACTGCTCCTGTAGTTGAACCTCCTGATTGGAATTTGCCTTTTGAAATTATGTGTGATGCTAGTGATTTTGCTGTAGGTGCTGTTCTTGGACAGCGAGTAGATAAAAAATTAAATGTTATTCATTATGCTAGTAAAACTCTAGACGTTGCTCAAAGAAATTATGCTACAACTGAGAAAGAGTTATTAGCCGTAGTTTTTGCATGTGACAAGTTTAGACCCTATATTGTTGATTCAAAAGTTACAATTCATACTGATCATGCTGCGATTAGGTACCTTATGGAAAAGAAAGATGCTAAGCCAAGGCTTATTAGATGGGTGCTTCTTTTGCAAGAATTTGATTTACATATTGTAGATAGGAAAGGTGCTGATAATCCTGTTGCTGATAATTTGTCTAGATTGGAAAATATTGCTTATGATCCTGTTCCTGTTAATGATAGTTTTCCAAATGAACAATTGGCTGTAATAAAGGTGAGCTCGCGAGATAGTCCTTGGTATGCTGATTATGCTAACTTTATTGTTTCGAAGTACTTGCCTCCAACCTTTTCAGCTCAGCAAAGGAGGAAATTCTTTTATGATTTGAGGCATTATTTTTGGGATGACCCACACTTATATAAAGAAGGAGTGGATGGTATTATGCGAAGATGTGTCCCAGAATATGAACAACAAGAGATATTGAGTAAATGTCATGGTAGTGTTTATGGAGGACATCACGCTGGAGATAGAACCGCACAAAAGGTTCTACAATCAGGTTTTTATTGGCCAACACTTTTCAAAGATGCAAGGAAGTTTATCTTATCTTGTGATGAATGTCAAAGAGTTGGTAATATCTCTAGACGCAATGAAATGCCTATGAATTATACTCTTGTTATTGAACCATTTGATTGTTGGGGATTTGACTTCATGGGTCCTTTCCCTTCTTCAGAAGGTAACACTCATATACTTGTCGCTGTTGATTATGTTACTAAATGGGTAGAAGCTATACCTACAAAAAGTGCTGATGGTGAGACCTCTATAAAAATGCTTGTAGATGTTATATTTCCTAGATTTGGAGTACCTAGATATATTATGACTGATGGAGGTTCTCACTTTATTCATGGTGGTTTTAGAAAAACTCTTGCCAAATATGGTATTAATCATAGAATTGCTTCAGCTTATCATCCTCAAACTAGTGGGCAAGTAGAATTATCAAATAGAGAAATTAAAGCTATCTTGGGAAAGACTGTTAATAAATCTAGAAAGAATTGGGCTAGTAAGTTAAAGGAAGCATTGTGGGCTTATAGAACTGCTTATAAAAACCCTATGGGAATGTCTCCTTATAAAATGGTTTATGGAAAAGCTTGTCATTTACCTTTAGAACTAGAGCACAAAGCTTATTGGGCTGTAAGAGAACTTAATAAAGATTTTAAACTTGCCGGTAAGAAGAGGTTGCTACAATTGAGTTCTTTAGATGAATGGAGAAGTGAAGCTTATGAAAATGCTAAACTTTTTAAGGAGAAAGTTAAGAAGTGGCATGATAGAAGAATTATTAAAAGAGAATTTAATGTTGGAGATAAAGTCCTATTGTATCGGTCTCGTCTCAGATTTTTTGCAGGGAAATTACTCTCAAAATGGGAAGGACCATATGTTATTGAGGAGGTATATCGTTCAGGGGCAATTAAAATTAGCACTTTGGAAGGTAATGCCACACAAGTAGTGAATGGACAAAGACTCAAGCATTATATTTCTGGAGATTCTTATAATGAAGATATTGATGTTATTCAAGTGATAACTCCGGAAGCTTTCATCAAAGATCAAATTGACAGTTCTGCAGAGTCCGACTTTGAATAGGTAACAGTTTTAGTAATAAAAAGTCCGCGTTTAACTTTCCGAACAATATTTCTGCTGTTTTTGGAAAATATGAAAAATTACGGGATCGAAACGGAGTGGAGGAGACGCGCGAGGGCCCGTCACCATAGGCCGGCGCGGGCCCCACCCTGGCCGCGCCGCCCTATGGTGACAGCCCCTCGGCGTCCCGTTTCCACTCGTTTTCGGCCTGGAACCTTCCTTTTGTCGTAAAAATATTTGCTATATAATCCCCCGGACCCCTGGAGGTCCGTATATCGTTTTCTCGTCGTGTTTTGTTTCGAGCTGTTTTCTGCCAGATTTGTTTTGATCTAGAAGCACCATGGTCTCCAACAACAAAGACAAGGGGCCTTGGGAGGAAGAGATGGATGAAGGTGTCAATAAGGAAGTGAAGAAGATAGCATCAGCAAAAAGAGAGCGGGAAGCTATGGAGAGTAAGCCAATCTTGGTGGGATCGGTTAACACTGGACGTTCTTTTTCTCATAACTTGCAGGGACCTCTTCCGCCTGCTCTTAGCCTCAACTCTTTCCCTTGTGTGGAGGAAGCAATACGGGTTACCGATGAGTTTTGTGATCAATATCGTGCTCTAAGAAGGGAAGTGGAGATACTTCAGGAGGAGAACCAGCGACTTCGCAGAATGCTGGAATATTACTCGATTCCCATCACAAGGCCGCCACCGCCACATTCGGATAACAATGAATCTCTTCGAGTTTTAGTGCAGAACTGCCAAACTGAGAAGCTGAAGCTGAAGGAGATCTTTAAGAAGCGCGAGAAGAATCCACCATCACCGCCGAAGGAGTAATTCATCATCGGTATTGGCATCCCCTTGGTTTGTTCCAAGCTTGGGGGAGTGCCGCGGTATCACATCATCACTATCTTTATCTTTTACTATCAAGTAGTGTCATATCATGAGTAGGGAAGTTATCATATGGAATAGTTTGCAGTGTGGAAGTATCTCTCTTAGTTGGTTATCTATGTATCCGTTGGTGTGAGTTATCGTTATGGAATATTAATGAGAAGTCTTATCATTTACTTTTTGCACACCTTATTTTAGTTTGCAATTTCTTTTATATGATTACTCTTGACATTAGTATTGATATCACTTTGGGAGCATCAAGTAAATCTATTTGGTTTTGGCAAACTTAGCATTGGTCAATAGCAACAACACCTTGATGTTTAAATAGAAAAGGGAAATACATGTAGATATATTACTCTATTATCTTTATGCTAATGAGTTTAGTATTCTGAAGTTAAAATTGCTTGTGCTTACGAGAAAGATGCATGATTGTTTCTATCACATGTATATTTGCTTGTTTCCTTCAACCTTTATGCTTGCTATCAAACCTTGCTAGCCAAAGACCTGTATTGAGAGGGAATACTTCTCATGCATCCATAACCTTAGACCAAGCCCATGCCATTTGTGTCCACCATAACTACCTACTATGTGGTATTTTGCGCCACTCCAAGTAAATACTTCATGTGCTACCTTTAAATAATTCAAACTATATTACTCCTTATTTGTGTCAATGTTTTATAGCTCATGAGAAAGTATGTGGTGTTTTATCTTTCAATCTTGTTGGGCGGACTTTCATCAATGGACTAGTGGCACATCCGCTTATCCAATAATTTTGCAATAAGAGCTGGCAACGGGGTTCCCAGCCCCAATTAATAACTTTCATTAATAATTCTCTTCACATGTTTTGCCCTGATTTATCAGTAAGCAACTTAATTTTGTAATAGACACTCCTCCATGGTATGTGAATGTTGGAAGGCACCCGAGGATTCGGTTAGCCATGGCTTGTGAAAGCAAAGGTTGGGGGAGTGTCATCCATAATAAAACTAAAATACATGTGTAAACAAAAGAGAAGGGGATGATCTACCTTGCTGGTAGAGATAACGTCCTTCATGGGAGCCGCTCTTGGAAGGTCTGTTTGGCAAGGGGGTTAGAGTACCCACTACCATTCGTTGACAACAACAAACACCGCTCAAAATCTTACTTTTATGCTCTTTATATGATTTCAAAACTTGAAAAGCTCTAGCACATGATTTAATCCCTGCTTCCCTCTGCGAAGGGCCTATCTTTTACTTTTATGTTGAGTCAGTAAACCTATTTCCCTCTATCTTAAGAAAGCAATTGAGTTGTTGTGAACCAACCATTTATGCTATGATTTAGTTGATCATGCCTTTTATGCTTTCTTGTTTAGTACAAATTTTATCTGAATGAATATGACTTTGAAAGTTATCAATGATTATGAGGAGATTGTTATGATTGAGGATGAAAGCCCTGCTATATAAATTCTAATATGAAAGCTTTTCTTAGAAGATAAGTACAATCCGTTAGTAGTTCTCTGACCAAGAACAAAGTTTGCCATAACCAATCATGATTTCCTATGCACCTCTATTTGTGATTTCTCTTTACTTATTTCAAGTTGAGTTATATGAAGAGAATGTTTACTAGAATGTCTTGTGTGAATCAATATGATGCTTCTTGTCCGTATTTTATTTATCGACTCTTCACTCCATAAACATGTGGTCTTGTTTATTGAGCTCAGTTTCGCTTGGGGACAAGCGAGGTCTAAGCTTGGGGGGAGTTGATACGTCCATTTTGCATCACTATTTTATATCATAATTTGCTGTTATTCATTGATATATTTCATATTTAGAGATGATACTTATGTTATTTCACCTATTTTGCATGTTTCATGATCATTGGAGAATTATTCACCGGAGTCAGGATTCTGCTGGAAAAAGCACCGTCAGGACACCATATTTCTGAAGATCAACAATTGACGGAAGTTATACGAAAAATCCTATTTTTCCAGAAGACGAAGGGAGCCAAAAGGAGGGGCCGAGAGGGGCCGCCATGGGCCCCCCATAGGCCGGCGCGGGCCCTGGCCTGGCCGCGCCGCCTTGTGGGGAGGGGGCCCACAGCCCCCTCTGGCCGCCTCTCCTTCGCGTACTTCTTCATCCCGAAAACCTAAGCCCCGGGGAGTTACGGAGAATTGACAGAGCCGCCTCTGCGGGGCGGAGAAACACCAGAGAGAAAAGAGCTCTCCGGCGGGCAGGAATCCGCCGGGGAAATTCCTTCCCGGAGGGGGAAATCGACGCCATCGCCATCGTCATCGAGCTGGACATCATCTCCATCATCATCATCATCATCTCCATCATCTACACCGCCATCTCCACCGCTGCATCTCGTCACCGCTGTAACGATTTGGGTTGGATCTTGATTGTTTGATAGGGGAAACTCTCCCGGTGTTGATTACTACTTGTTATTGATGCTATTGAGTGAAACCATTGAGCCAAGGTTTATGTTCAGATTGTTATTCATCATCATATCACCTCTGATCATGTTCCATATGATGTCTCGTGAGTAGTTCGTTTAGTTCTTGAGGACATGGGTGAAGTCTAAATGTTAGTAGTGAATTATGGTTGAGTAATATTCAATGTTATGATATTTAAGTTGTGGTGTTACTCTTCTAGTGGTGTCATGTGAACGTCGACTACATGATACTTCACCTTTATGGGCCTAGGGGAGTACATCTTGTATTCGTTTGCTAATTGTGGGGTTGCCGGAGTGACAGAAACCTAAACCCCCGTTAGTATATCGATGCAGGAGGGATAGCAGGATCTCAGAGTTTAAGGCTGTGGTTAGATTTATCTTAATTACTTTCTTGTATTTGCGGATGCTTGCAAGGGGTATAATCACAAGTATGTATTAGTCCTAGGAAGGGCGGTGCATTAGCATAGGTTCACCCACACAACACTTATCAAAACAATGAAGATTAATCAACTGTATGAAGCGAAAGCACTAGACTAAAATCCCCGTGTGTCCTCAAGAACGTTTGGTCATTATAAGTAAACAAACCGGCTTGTCCTTTGTGCTAAAAAGGATTGGGCCACTCGCTGCAATTATTTCTCTCGCATTTTATTTACTTGTACTTTATTTATCTGTTATATCAAAACCCCCTGAATACTTGTCTGTGAGCATTTACGGTGAATCCTTCATCGAAACTGCTTGTCAACACCTTCTGCTCCTCGTTGGGTTCGACACTCTTATTTATCGAAAGTACTACGATACACCCCCTATACTTGTGGGTCATCAGCGGACTTTCACCAATGGACTAGTGGCACATCCGCTTATCCAATAATTTTGCAATAAGAGCTGGCAACGGGGTTCCCAGCCCCAATTAATAACTTCCATTAATAATTCTCTTCACATGTTTTGCCCTGATTTATCAGTAAGCAACTTAATTTTGCAATAGACACTCCTCCATGGTATGTGAATGTTGGAAGGCACCCGAGGATTCGGTTATCCATGGCTTGTGAAAGCAAAGGTTGGGGGAGTGTCATCCATAATAAAACTAAAATACATGTGTAAACAAAAGAGAAGGGGGATGATCTACCTTGCTGGTAGAGATACGGTCCTCCATGGGAGCCGCTCTTGGAAGGTGTTTGGCAAGGGAGTTAGAGTGCCCGCTACCGTTCGTTGACAACAGCAAACACCGCTCAAAATCTTACTTTTATGCTCTTTATATGATTTCAAAACTTGAAAAGCTCTAGCACATGATTTAATCCCTGCTTCCCTCTGCGAAGGGCCTATCTTTTACTTTTATGTTGAGTTAGTAAACCTATTTCCCTCTATCTTAAGCAAGCAATTGAGTTGTTGTGAACCAACCATTTATGCTATGATCTAGTTAATCATGTCTTTTATGCTTTCTTGTTCAGTACAAATTTTATCTGAATGAATATGACTTTGAAAGTTATCAATGATTATGAGTAGATTGTTATGATTGAGGATGAAAGCCCTGCTATATAAATTCTAATATGAAAGCTTTGCTTAGAAGATAAGTACAATCCGTTAGTAGTTCTCTGACCAAGAACAAAGTTTGCCATAACCATTTATGATTTCCTATGCACCTCTATTTGTGATTTCTCTTTACTTATTTCAAGTTGAGTTATATGAGGAGGATGTTTACTAGAATATCTTGTGTGAATCAATATGATGCTTCTTGTCCGTATTTTATTTATCGACTCTTCACTCCATAAACATGTGGTCTTGTTTATTGAGCTCAGTTTCGCTTGGGGACAAGCGAGGTCTAAGCTTGGGGGAGTTGATACGTCCATTTTGCATCACTATTTTATATCATAATTTGCTGTTATTCATTGATATATTTCATATTTAGAGATGGTACTTATGTTATTTCATCTATTTTGCATGTTTCATGATCATTGGAGAATTATTCACCGGAGTCAGGATTCTGCTGGAAAAAGCACCGTCAGGACACCATATTTCTGAAGATCAACAATTGACGGCAATTATACGAAAAATCCTATTTTTCCAGAAGACGAAGGGAGCCAAAAGGAGGGGCCGAGAGGGGCCGCCATGGCCCCCCATAGGCCGGCGCCCTGGCCTGGCCGCGCCGCCATGTGGGGAGGGGGCCCACAGCCCCCTCTGGCCTCCTCTCCTTCGCGTACATCATCTCCCCGAAAACCTAAGGCACGGGGAGTTACGGAGAATTGACAGAGCCGCCTCTGCGGGGCGGAGAGACACCAGAGAGAAAAGAGCTCTCCGGCGGGCAGGAATCCGCCGGGGAAATTCCCTCCCGGAGGGGGAAATCGACGCCATCGCCATCATCATCGAGCTGGACATCATCTCCATCATCATCACCATCATCTTCATCATCATCACCGCCATCTCCACCGCTGCATCTCGTCACCGCTGTAACGATTTGGGTTGGATCTTGATTGTTTGATAGGGGAAACTCTCCCGGTGTTGATTACTACTTGTTATTGATGCTATTGAGTGAAACCATTGAACCAAGGTTTATGTTCAGATTGTTATTCATCATCATATCACCTCTGATCATGTTCCATATGATGTCTCGTGAGTAGTTCTTTTAGTTCTTGAGGACATGGGTGAAGTCTAAATGTTAGTAGTGAATTATGGTTGAGTAATATTCAATGTTATGATATTTAAGTTGTGGTGTTATTCTTCTAGTGGTGTCATGTGAACGTCGACTACATGATACTTCACCTTTATGGGCCTAGGGGAGTACATCTTGTATTCGTTTGCTAATTGTGGGGTTGCCGGAGTGACAGCAACCTAAACCCCCGTTAGTATATCGGTGCGCCAACTGTCGTCGTGGTGAACAGACAGATGCCATGGGATGGCTTAAGTTGGGGCCGAGTTGGACGCTAGAGGATTCGGGGGAGGGTTTTGGATCGGGTAGGATGAACTTCCGGGTGCTTTCCTCAAGAACTTGGCCAAGGCCAGAGGTAGAAGAAGAGAGACACAAGGATGAACTCCGTTCTAGATCTTCTCTATTGCATGAACATGGTTACAAGTGGTTTTCGTACATGAAGCTGTCTCTATTCCGCGCCCGTGAAGGAGGCTGCCCCCTCTCCTTATATAGGGGAGAGGGTGGCTTACAGGGGAAGAAACCCTAATGGCATCTTTGAACAGACAAACTAGACAAACTACTTTATAAAGCTACTTTAATCATAGATGACGCCGGTATCTTCTTTAATCAGGGAGGCTGATGTCCTCCGGCTTCTTTGGGCGTCACCTTCGTCTTTTACGTCATGGCTTCGTTTAAAGCCACTTTGCTTAGCTCATCTTTGTCTTCTAGCTCCTGAGAGAATCTTTGACCAGCTTTGCTTATACCGGTAGTCCGGTATCTTCTTAGCTCATTCCGGCATGCCTCTCTTTGGGCATACCGGTATAGGTTTCCTTAGCCAAAAGCCTAAACTCACAGTCCGGAATGAAGATCAAACCGGTATCTTGATGGCTCAAACCATCCGGTTTGGCATGCCTTTGGCATACCGGGGGTCATCCCCCAACATTAGTCCCCGAAGCTAGTATAGTCTGGTGGATTTTATCCAGACGGTCCATGCCAGTTCTTTTCTTACAAGGTACCAGTTTGATCCTTCCGGTATCCTATTCAGAGATGCCGGCTTCTTTGCCTTAGCCTTTTTCCATTATCTTCCGGATCTCTCCGGTTTCTCACGTTATACTCATACCCTTTTTTCTTCGCAAAGTGTTTCGGTATCTTTTCTTCCGGTATCCTTGACATTACTCCTTCCTCGGCGAAGTCGAGAACTCCTTGGGTGCGTGCACGCGGAGACATGCGCCTGTTTCTACGTGTCGATGTCGTGGTCACTTCGGTTCGGCCTGCGCGCATTTAATGTGCCACACCGGATCCTCTTGGCCACTGGATCCGTGCGGTGACCCTGTGGCCTCTTAATTTTGTGCGTGTATCTCTGCGCCACGTGGCGGCCCGAGGTGAACCGCGCGGCCCGACGGTTTCCTTTTTTCTCTTCTCTCTTTATAAGGGAGAGCAGTTCATCTTCATCCCCTTCTTCGCATTCGCCCCCACTCCGAGCAGTTCGAGCCTTTCTCCTCGCGTTCTCGTCGCCGCCGGTCGCCGCGAGCCTCGCTCCGACGAACTGCGCCGTTCTTCTTGCCGTGGTGAAGCTTTCCACCGCGCCAAGTTCCTGCAGTACTTCTTCCGCGCCGCTGCCTCAAGCTTTCCTCGGCGGAGTTCGCTGCTCTCCGTCGCCGGCCCTCGTCGACAGTCAGGCCTTCACCATTTCTCCGGCGAACCTCTCCTTCGCGTCTCCCGCAACCTCAGGTGAGCCCCAATGCTTATTTGCTCTCTTTCTCTTGCTTTCCAGATCTTGGGTTGGTAGGGTATTTACTTCCTCTTTTCTTTCGCTTTTCTTCTTACTCGTAGATTGATACGTCTCCAACGTATCGATAATTTCTTATGTTCCATGCTACATTATTGATGATATCTACATGTTTTATGCACACTTTATGTCATATTCGTGCATTTTCTGGAACTAACCTATTAACAAGATGCCGAAGAGCCGTTGCTGTTTCTGCTGTTTTTGGTTTCAGAAATCCTAGTAAGGAAATATTCTCGGAATTGGACGAAATCAACGCCGAGGGTCCTATTTTTGCACGAAGCTTCCAGAAGCGTGAAGGGGGAAAGGAAGTGGGGCCACGAGGCGCCACCACACTAGGGCGGCGCGGCCGAGGCCCTGGCCGCGCCGACCTGGTGTGTGGGGCCCTCGTGTGGCCCCCCGCGTTGCCCTTCCGCCTACAAATAGCCTCCGTCGCGAAACCCCATCGAGAGCCACGATACGGAAAACCTTCCGGGAGCGCGGCCGCCGCATCCCATCTCGGGGGATTCGGGAGATCGCCTCCACCCTGCCGGAGAGGGATTCATCTCCGGAGGACTCTTCATCGCCATGATCGCCTCCGGAGTGATGAGTGAGTAGTTCACCCTGGACTATGGGTCCATAGCAGTAGCTAGATGGTCGTCTTCTCCTCATGTGCTTCATTGTTGGATCTTGTGAGCTGCCTAACATGATCAAGATCATCTATCTGTAATACTATATGTTGTGTTTGTCGGGATCCGATGGATAGAGAATACTATGTTATGGTGATTATCAATCTATTTTTTATGTGTTGTTTATGATCTTGCATGCTCTCGTTATTAGTAGAGGCTCTGGCCAAGTTTTTGCTCTTAACTCCAAGAGGGAGTATTTATGCTCGATAGTGAGTTCATGCCTTCATTGAACCTGGGATCGTGACAGTAGGTTCTAAGGTTGTGTTGTGTTGTTGCCACTAGGGATAAAACATTGATGCTATGTCTAAGGATGTAGTGATTGATTACATTACGCACCATACTTAATGCAATTGTCTGTTGCTTTGCAACTTAATACCGAAAGGGTTCGGATGATAACCTGAAGGTGGACTTTTTAGGCATAGATGCGGTTGGATGGCGGTCTATGTACTTTGTCGTAATGCCCAATTAAATCTCACTATATTTATCATATCATGTATATGCATTGGTATGCCCTTCTCTATTTGTCAATTGCCACTGTAATTTGTTCACCCAACATGCTTTTATCTTATGGGAGAGACACCTCTAGTGTGGACCCCGGTCCTATTCTTTACATCGCATACAATCTACTGCAATACTTGTTTTACTGTTTTCTCGCAAACAATCATCTTCCACACAATACGGTTAATCCTTTGTTACAGCAAGCCGGTGAGATTGACAACCTCACTGTTTCGTTGGGGCAAACTTTGGTTGTGTTGTGCGGGTTCCACGTTGGCGCCGGTTTCCTGGTGTTGCGCCTACATTCCTCCACCAACAACCTTCAACGTGCTTCTTGGCTCCCCTACCGGTTCGATAACCTTGGTTTCATTGAGGAAACTTGCTGATGTGCGCATCATACCTTCCTCTTGAGGTTCCCAACGGACGTGTACATCTACGCGCATCAAGCATAAATTTCTGCGCCGTTGCCGGGGAGATCAAGACACGTTGCAAGGGGAGTCTCCACTTCTCAATCTCTTTACTTTGTTTTTGTCTTGCTTTATTTTATTTACTACTTTGTTTGCTGCACCTAAACAAAACACAAAAAAATTAGTTGCTAGTTTTACTTTATTTACTGTCTTGCTCTCTATACCAAAAACATAAAAAATTAGTTACTCGTCTTTACTTTGTTTGCCTAGTTTTTTTGCTTATTGCATCATGTTTCCTTTTAATTTTACCACAAAAGACATACCAGTAGGACGTGGGTCTATAGTTGGGAGAAATAATATAGAAGAATTTTTCAATCATGTTAGTATTACTGAAGATTTTGAAGATAGACACTTGGTAGAACTTGCACCTACCTATGAAATTGCTGCTGCTTTAGTTCAATGTTGGAAACTAAATTTGTTAATCTCAATCCTATAATCCAACACATGTTTCTTACACTTGGTGATATGGAAGAAGGGGAAAAGAAAGATTTTGTTTTAGAAACTCTTCTTAGAGAATTTGGTGGTCTAGCAAGAGAGGCTAGAAAGGTTTTTGCTAAATTTAATATGCTAGGTTCTCATACTAATTTTGTTGGTCTCCTTGAAAAAATGGACATGGATAGAATAAGGTACACTAATAATATTAATGATGGTGGGGAGATCAAAGCACCAATACCATGTAAACTCCTAGCTATGAATGATGCACTAGAAAATAACTATGCTTGGCTTGTTCCTGAAAATTTGTTCGATGAGAATAGCAAGCCCAAGACTAATGAAAAGGGAGACGCTAAAACTTATGTATCCAATATACTATGCTTGGTTGAGAAAATTCCAAACCCCGCTGAAGATGCTTCATCTCTTGATAATACTTGATTTGCACTTTCTAGCTGAAAAGCGTTAAAGAAAAGCGCTTATGGGAGACAACCCATGTTTTTACTACAACTTTGTTTTATATTTGAGTCTTGGAAGTTGTTTACTACTGTAGCAACCTCTCCTTATCATGTTTTGTGCCAAGTAAAGTTTCTATGTTAAAGTTGATGTTATATTTGGGATCGCTGCGCAGAAACAACATTGCTGTCTGTCACGAATCTGGGCACAAGTCTCTGTAGAAAATTCGAAAAAATCTGCCAATTTACGAGCGTGATCCTCAGATATGTACGCAACTTTCATTAGTTTTGAGTTTTCCATTTGAGCAAGTCTGGTGCCATTTTAAAATTCGTCTTTACGGACTGTTCTGTTTTGACAGATTCTGCCTTTTATTTTGCATTGCCTCTTTTGCTATGATTGGATGAATTTCTTTGATCCATTAATGTCCAGTAGCTTTATGCAATGTCCAGAAGTGTAAAGAATGATTGTGTCACCTCTGAATATGTAAATTATTTGTGCACTAACCCTCTAATGAGTTTGCTTGAAGTTTGGTGTGAAGGAAGTTTTCAAGGGTCAAGAGAGGAGTATGATATACTAAGATCAAGAGGAGTGAAAGCTCTAAGCTTGGGGATGCCCCCGTGGTTCATCCATATTTTAAGAAGACTCAAGCGTCTAAGCTTGGGGATTCCCAAGGCATCCCCTTCTTCATCGACAACATCATCAGGTTCCTCCCCTGAAACTATATTTTTATTCAGTCACATCTTGTGTTCTTTACTTGGAGCGTCGGTTTGTTTTGTTTTTGTTTTTGTTTGAATAAAATGGATCCTAGCATTCACTTTGTGGGAGAGAGACACGCTCCGCTGTTGCATATGGACAAATACGTCCTTAGGCTTTACTCATAATGTTCAAGGCGAAGTTTCTTCTTCGTTAAATTGTTATATGGTTGGAATTGGAAAATGCTACATGTAGTAATTCTAAAATGTCTTGGATAATGTGATACTTGGCAATTGTTGTGCTCATGTTTAAGCTCTTGCATCATATACTTTGCACCCATTAATGAAGAAATACATAGAGCTTGCTAAAATTTGGTTTGCATATTTGGTCTCTCTAAGGTCTAGATAATATCTAGTATTGAGTTTTGAACAACAAGGAAGACGGTGTAGAGTCTTATAATGTTTACAATATGTCTTTTATGTGAGTTTTGCTGCACCGGTTCATCCTTGAGTTTGCTTCAAATAACCTTGCTAGCCTAAACCTTGTATCGAGAGGGAATACTTCTCATGCATCCAAAATCCTTGAGCCAACCACTATGCCATTTGTGTCCACCATACCTACCTACTACATGGTATTTCTCGCCATTCCAAAGTAAATTGCTTGAGTGCTACCTTTAAAATTCCATCATTTACCTTTGCAATATATAGCTCATGGGACAAAATAGCCTTAAAAACTATCATAGTATTGAATATGTACTTATGCACTTTATCTCTTATTAAGTTGCTTGTTGTGCGATAACCATGCTTCTGGGGACGCCATCAACTACTCTTTGTTGAATATCATGTGAGTTGCTATGCATGTCCGTCTTGTCTGAAGTAAGATCTACCACCTTAATGGTTGGAGCATGCATATTGTTAGAGAAGAACATTGGGCCGCTAACTAAAGCCATGAATCATGGTGGAAGTTTCAGTTTGGACGAATATCCTCAATCTCATATGAGAATAATAATTGTTGCTACATGCTTATGCATTAAAGAGGAGTCCATTATCTGTTGTCCATGTTGTCCCGGTATGGATGTCTAAGTTGAGAATAATCAAAAGCGAGAAATCCAAAATGCGAGCTTTCTCCTTAGACCTTTGTACAGGCGGCATGGAGGTACCCCTTTGTGACACTTGGTTGAAACATGTGCATTGCAAAGATCCGGTAGTCCAAGCTAAGTAGGACAAGGTGCGGGCACTATTAGTATGCTATGCATGAGGCGTGCAACTTGTAAGATATAATTTACATAACTCATATGCTTTATTACTACCGTTGACAAAATTGTTTCATGTTTTCAAAATAAAAGCTCTAGCACAAATACAGCAATCGATGCTTTCCTCTTTGAAGGACCTTTCTTTTACTTTTATTGTTGAGTCGGTTTACCTATTTCTCTCCACCTCAAGAAGCAAACACTTGTGTGAACTGTGCATTGATTCCTACATACTTGCATATTGCACTTGTTATATTACTCTATGTTGACAATATCCATGAGATATACATGTTATAAGTTGAAAGCAACCGCTGAAACTTAATCTTCCTTTGTGTTGCTTCAACACCTTTACTTTGATTTATTGCTTTATGAGTTAACTCTTATGCAAGACTTATTGATACTTGTCTTGAAGTACTATTCATGAAAAGTCTTTGCTTTATGATTCATTTGTTTACTCATGTCATTACCATTGTTTGATCGCTGCATTCATTACATATGTTTACAAATAGTATGATCAAGATTATGATGGCATGTCACTTCAGAAATTATCTTTGTTATCGTTTTACCTGCTCGGGATGAGCAGAACTAAGCTTGGGGATGCTGATACGTCTCCAACGTATCGATAATTTCTTATGTTCCATGCTACATTATTGATGATATCTACATGTTTTATGCACACTTTATGTCATATTCGTGCATTTTGGAACTAACCTATTAACAAGATGCCGAAGAGCCAGTTGCTGTTCTGCTGTTTTTGGTTTCAGAAATCCTAGTAAGGAAATATTCTCGGAATTGGACGAAATCAACGCCCAGGGTCCTATTTTTGCACGAAGCTTCCAGAAGCGTGAAGGGGAAAGGAAGTGGGGCCACGAGGCGCCGCCACACTAGGGCGGCGCGGCCCAGGCCCTGGCCGCGCCGACCTGGTGTGTGGGGCCCTCGTGTGGCCCCCCGCGTTGCCCTTCCGCCTACAAATAGCTTCCGTCGCGAAACCCCCAGTACCGAGAGCCACGATACGGAAAACCTTCCAGAGACGCCGCCGCGAATCCCATCTCGGGGATTCAGGAGATCGCCTCCGGCACCCTGCCGGAGAGGGGATTCATCTCCCGGAGGACTCTTCATCGCCATGATCGCCTCCGGAGTGATGAGTGAGTAGTTCACCCCTGGACTATGGGTCCATAGCAGTAGCTAGATGGTCGTCTTCTCCTAATTGTGCTTCATTGTTGGATCTTGTGAGCTGCCTAACATGATCAAGATCATCTATCTATAATACTATATGTTGTGTTTGTCGGGATCCGATGAATAGAGAATGCTATGTTATGGTGATTATCAATCTATTGTTTATGTGTTGTTTATGATCTTGCATGCTCTCGTTATTAGTAGAGGCTCGGCCAAGTTTTTGCTCTTAACTCCAAGAGGGAGTATTTATGCTCGATAGTGGGTTCATGCCTTCATTGATACCTGGGATCGTGACAGTAGGTTCTAAGGTTGTGTTGTGTTGTTGCCACTAGGGATAAAACATTCATGCTATGTCTAAGGATGTAGTTATTGATTACATTACGCACCATACTTAATGCAATTATGCATTTGCTTTGCAACATAATACGAAAGGGGTTCGGATGATAACCTGAAGGTGGACTTTTTAGGCATAGATGCAGTTGGATGGCGGTCTATGTACTTTGTCGTAATGCCCAATTAAATCTCACTATATTTATCATATCATGTATATGCATTATTATGCCCTTCTCTATTTGTCAATTGCCCATTGTAATTTGTTCACCCAACATGCTTTTATCTTATGGGAGAGACACCTCTAGTGACTGTGGACCCCGGTCCTATTCTTTACATCGCATACAATCTACTGCAATACTTGTTTTACTGTTTTCTGCAAACAATCATCTTCCACACAATACGGTTAATCCTTTGTTACAGCAAGCCGGTGAGATTGACAACCTCACTGTTTCGTTGGGGCAAAGTACTTTGGTTGTGTTGTGCAGGTTCCACGTTGGCGCCGGTTTCACTGGTGTTGCGCCGCACTACATTCCTCCACCAACAACCTTCAACGTGCTTCTTGGCTCCTACTGGTTCGATAACCTTGGTTTCATACGAGGGAAACTTGCTGGCATGCATCATACCTTCCTCTTGGGGTTCCCAGGACGTGTACATCTACGCGCATCATAGATCTTCGCGCGAGGTAGTTCTTTGGAAACTTGTTTTTCGAGTAGATACGGGGCTTCTCATATCCATGTCCCAGAGGAGTACCTTTCCTCTTCATCCTCCGGTAACTCAGGAAAATAGTGCTTCCGACGGGCTAGCGCAAATGTAGCCCGGATGGAGATTGATGCGGCCAAGACCAAGAGGCCGGTAGCTCTAGCCACGGCTCGGGGGTAGACCTATCCAAGAAAACACGGGGCTTGGAGGGGCTCCGATGTTACTCAACATGAGATCGGCGGCTCGGGTCTAGGAGGATCGGAGGGAGTATCTGCCGCTTCTGGCGATGAGATCGAACCGGTACTCAATCCCGGTGAGTTCGTGGTTTTCTTGCTCACTTTGAGCGCGGCTTCGGCCTTCCTCCCTCCTTTTTCCTTGATCTTCTAGATTTCTACAAGCTTCAGCCTCACCATCTTCCCGGCAATGCCGTTTTCTATCTTTCTTGCTATGCTTCCTTTATGGAGGCATACATCGGCATCCGCCCCACCCGCGAGACTTTCGCTCGCTTTTTCTCTCTTCGGATCAATTCGGTCCAGGGCAAGGAAATTCCTAAGCCCAAACCCCCCGTTCAATGCGGGTCTTGCATTATCGGCTCCCGCCAAGGGAGCCCCTTTTTTAAGTTCTCCGGCCTTGAATCCCGCCGGTTGTGGCAAACAACGTTCTTTTACGTGAAGAACGACGGCGCCACGGATCTGTTACCTGCCAAAACCCACCGGCGGGCAATGGTTAAGCAACACGAAGAGCCGGGAGGCTCCCAAGGCCGCTTAGTGGACCCTGGCACCTCGTGTCGTCCCGCAAGTCTTCCAGCCACGTCCTGGCGGTTGCTAGGGCGTGCCACCTGACCTAGACCCGATCAGGAAGGTGTTAGATTGCTTCGATTGTTCTGCATGGTAGACACGTAAACATTAAATACGAGCCCTATCGGCTCTGAGGTTGCCCTGTGGATCGGCTCAAAGAGCCGATCGCCCCATGGTTCACGTTGGATTTGCAATGACATGGGGATCCTGCTTGATCAAAACAAAGCTAAAACGATCTACGACAGTTTAGGGTTTTCACCGCATAACCGGAACGTCCTACGCGTAGTCGGGCCTAGCAGATACGGAAGATGATGCAAACTACCCCTACAAGAGGCCTAAAAACCAACATAACGTTAATTCCCGGAACATCCCTTGTAGGAACGGTAAACAACACCTAACGCACTACCGGATCGTCCGACCCCAACATAAGGCCTAACTATGCAGATATTAAACTAATCCTGCGGAGCAAGGAGCAACTATAACAGATCGGATCTACTAAGTAACAAACAAGCAAGATGCTGCCCTTACACCCAGATAGGTGTAAGGGCAGCTAGGTGTCGAGGGACGGCATTGCCACGCAGATATGCACGAGAAAGCATCAATGCAAGCCCCTAAACACCTAATGATAAGTAGTGCTGCTCGCCATCAACAACGCTTCAGCACGAGCAGCACAAGGTAGACGAATAAACGTGTACTGCCTAGATCGCGAGATGCGATCTAGGCAGCATGATGCTTACCCGGAAGAAACCCTCGAAAGAAGGGGTGGCGATGCGCCTGATTTGTGTTTGTTGTGAACGTGATTGTCTTCCTTTTCGATAACCCTAGATACATATTTATAGTCCAAGGGACTTTCTAATTGAGGCGTGCACCTAACCGTGCACGGGCCAGACTCTATCTTTTAATTCTAAACTACGATGCGATCTACTATATTACAGATACACGGGCAATCTAGCCCAAACTCTTAGCGCAAGGCCGCTTCAAAGATGCTCCACGTGTAATCTTCAAAGCCCATCTTCACTTACGGCCCATCTCCTGATTTGGCCAAAATCGGGTGATAACACATGCCCCCTGGTTTTGGTAATGATAATTTCAAAACCATCTGTTTTTCCTTCGAGGGGTCATGTCGTGGCAGAGCAGAACCGTCGCAGTATTCTTCATAATGACGCCTTGCCTTATCACCTTCTCTGCACGATCTGACAATATTGGCACCACATCCTCGGAAACTGTTCGAGCATTGAATATCCAATATATTCCCTTTTATTTAACCGCATCGAACAGTTCACCTCCTCATCCCCTTGCTCCAAACCAGCCGTCAGCCAAAAACCCTCTTCCTCTGTAGCCATGTCTTCCTCTTCCTCTTCCCAATCCTCTTCCGCGAGTGAAGGAGAGCCGGAGGTCAATCAGACGGAAGCATACAACCGGCGCGCTCCCGAGCATTGGGATGAGCAAGAATTTGACTTCGACTTCGTGCCCGAAGGCCGACCCGAAGACCTCGTCTGGTCGGATGGTGACATGCCCCTGACTGACGGGGAAGATGATCTTCGGTTCTTGATCGACGGAGAACTAGAGGCGGAGAGCGACAGCAACGACCCCCCCTTCCGGGGCAAATTCACCTCCTGTACCAAAGAAGAAGACGAGGAGGATGAAGACGAAGACGTCTCCTCCGACACGAAGCAGGAGCAGGAGGAAGACACCTCCTCCGACGAACCGCCGCCCAAGCGCATCCGTGGCTGGGCTTGGTCAGATGAGGACGACGACGATGAAGAGGAAGAAGCCTTCGCTGAAGGTTACAGTAGCAGCGACGAGGAAATCGTCGACAGCAGCGATGATGGCAGCTACCCCAGCGACGGCGAAGATGACAACAGTCCTTAGAGTAGGGAGTTGCTAGCATAAGATTAGCAGTAGTAATCTGTTCCCTTTTTGTTGAGCAATCGGCTTCTCTTTGTAAGAAATCACCTCTTTAACTCGTGAAGATGAATATGTTCTTCCAATCTTAATTTCCAATCGTCTGATTTCTCATCTTGACGTTTTCCGATTGTCAAAGGCGGCCCACGCCTCGATGAGCGATGGTAACGCATCAGTTCCTCGGGAAAAATTGCGAGACAGGTTAATTCAGTTATCCCTCATGGTGACCTGCAACCCTTGTCCCAATTCCGATTTTCAAACGGTAATCCTTGGCCACTCCAAACCACCACGGAAGCCTTGTACAGCCTTGTACCCCTTCGCCAAGGCCTGGATGACCCTCTCTTTCTCCTTATCGGGATTAGAAAATTTTGAAAATCTGGTCACCTTCGGTTTGACAGCTTGCCGTGACGACAACACTCGGCAATTTTACTCACGATAGTCCTTGCTTCCTATTTGGTATGAGTACCTCAACAGGATCATAGGATCTGATCGTGAACCTTGGGGCCATTGCCCCCGAGCTTTAGTCAGGCGAGAACAATAGTGAACCAACCAAATCGGCCACCATTGGCTTTCAAATTGTAGTGCAGCATCAGCCGATTCTAACCAAATCGGCTTTCAAAAGCAGAGAACCTTCAGGGTGAGCTGCCCCCCGAGCTTCTTCAGTTCAATGATGCAGCTTCTGGTGAGAATGTTGATGAAATCGTCACCTTGGTCAAGCCCTAGGAGAAAACTCCACAGCCAATTGGATGATCATCGGCTGTTCTCATGATCCTAGCCTGATCTGCATGTTCATGCTGCTCTTGTTGTTGGCAGGGCTGTGATCCTCAAACTCTTGCAAAATATCGGCCGTTTTAAATGAGCCAAGGCAGTGTTTGATGCCACAACTGATGCTCCTGCTAGCACTGCTGAACCTGATGGCTCGCCAAGGAAGTTGGAGGTCCTTGCAGAGAGGATCCAAGTCATCAAACCATTCCATTAACTCCTCCATGTAATTTGATAACTGCTCCGTTGGGCTTCTTGAGTCGATGGCCATGCACCGGCTTTTTTATTCTTAAGTCGATGTCTACGCATCGGCTGTGTCCAAATTTTTTGGAGTTTTCCATTTTTTACGACCGATTTGTTTGCGCATCGGCCCCCATATTTCCATACCCATCATCATCAAAGAATAAATCTTGAGCTGCTGGGCATTTGGCAGCCACTTCAAGCTTCGTATCCTCGTGTCTCATCCGTCTATGTGCCCCAGGCGATTCGTCAAGTAATTGATGATATCGGATCTTCGAACATCTGTTGGATCAATGCTGAACACGAGACAAAACGTATGTCGAGGATAATTTTGGCCGATTGCGGGAATCGGCCTCCCTTTTCATTGCAATGCTTCGTGAAGGTTTAGCACTTCTTGGTTTTCCACTGTAGCTACGTGACATGCTGGAGATAAGATCCTTTGCTTTTCATTTTTTGAGGGCCGATCGCAGGGATCGGCCTCGCCACGTACGTCCATGGCCTTGGACGTTGCTACTCCGTCGGGATCACGGACACCATGTTTGTATCAGCCGATGCCTCTGCATCGGCATCAGCCGATGCCTGTGCATCGGCTTTCGTCTGTTTAGGGCGCCATACTTTCTTTGGCGGGCGCGCCTTTGTCTCCAATGTTTGCTGAATTTTCGCGGCCAGATCGGGCCGCGCTTTTCGCAACGTGTACAGGTACTGTGCCTCGGCTTCTTCCAGGTTTCGCAGCCGCTGCACCCTACGCTTCTGAGAATGGCTGAGTCCATCGGGGCACCACCTTGGTCGGTGATACCTATCTTCTTCTCCATCTGACTCCTCAAAGTCTTCTTCTTGAGATGACTCAGCTCGTTTGTTCTGAGGTGGGAGAGGCCCTAGACGTTCGAACACTGAAACTTCATTTGTCCTCCTCCTTTGCTGTTTGCATTCTGGGCAGTTCTCGATTGTTGGCAATCGGCTCATTCCGGAGTCCCAGCAATGTTTGAAGAAAGGACAGTTCCAGTGCTTATCCACGTTGTCTTGCTCCCTTGACCTCCCTCTAGCGTGATGCTCGTACCCGTCGTTGTTTCTGTCGTGCTGACGATACCTCCTGTCCGCTGCATCTGACCGACGATATCTTTCATCGTCTTCGTCGTAGCGCCGACGTCGGTCGTACTGCTGCTCGTATTTGTTGAGGAGATGCACGGAGAGTGGGCGTTGATACCGTATGCTTCTCACCTCCTCCTCGGTTAGGTACCGTCTATCATCATCTTGGGGCCGGTCGCGTGGAACGGCCTCCTCTTTATCTTTGCCACGGGAGTGGCTGCTCTCTGCTTTATCTTTGCCATGGCGGCTCACAAGCCCTGCCATATTGACATCAAAAGAGAACCCTGGCTCCCTTATGGAGTGGCTTAGGTCCACCATGTTGACGTCCGGAAACGGACGCATGTCTACCTTCATGGCAAACTGTCCGAAAGTTAATCGGCCTGATTCTATCGCCATCTGAATTTGTGCGCGCATACTTTGCAGTCGTTGGTGGCGTGCGTGAACGTATGATGCCATTTGCAGTATGGCCTTTTGTTCATCTCTTGTGCCGTAGGGATCTTGTGGCCTTCGGGTAGCTTCAACTGTTTCTCTTTCAGCAGCAGATCGAAAATCTGCTCAGCTTTGCTCACATCAAAGTCAAACCCTCTTGGAGGCCCTGGTGGATTCACCCATTTGCAGGACACAGGTACTGCCGTCCGAGTCCATTCAGCTACTGCGACTTCCTGATCTTCCGTAGAATCTTCATCCTCATCAGCATTGACCAGGCTTATCGCGCGCTTGAACTTGTCTTGGTACAGTTCTGGATGGCGCTGTTCATATAAGGTCAGTCTCTGGACCATGTGCGCCAGCGAGTTGTACTCCACTTGGAACGTCAGATCCTTGAATGACGCTGCAAGGCCTGCCACGGCCAGCTCGACTGCTTCTTTCTCAGATAAATGAACCGAATAACATCGGTTCTTGACAGTTCTGAAACGCTGAATGTATTCACTGTCTCTCCTCGCCTTTGCCGAACCTGTGCTAGTTCGGCAATGCCAGCTTCAGTAGCTTCTGAATGATATTGTGTGTGAAACTGTTCCTCTAGCTGCTTCCATGATCGCACTGAATTTGGCTGCAACGAGGTGTACCATCCAAAAGCTGGACCGGTGAGAGATTGCGAAAAGAACCTCACCCGTAGCTGATCCGATGCTGAAACCATGCCCAACTGGGCCAAGTATCGGCTCACGTGCTCGATTGAGCTAGATCCTTCTGACCCACTGAATTTGGTGAAGTCCGGAGCCGGTACTTAGGTGGTAGTGGGATCAGGTCAAACTCATTGGGGTACGGCTTGGAATAGCCGATTATCTTCTTCTTCGGCAGGATGCCGAACTGGTCTCTCAAGACTGCACTGATCTGATCCGCGGTGGAGGAAGTAGCAGCTGAGCTTTCATGAATTGGTGCAGTGGCATACTTGGCTAGCCACGCCTGTTTCTCAGCATCTGCCCCCAAACTCCCCGCCGCTGCAGTCGTCCCTCCTGCCGGAACAATTGCTCCTGCTCCGGCAATCCCTCTGTCGGAACCTGGATCGCCGTCCGGTTGTTGCAGTCCGGCACAAACGTGCACACGTATCCGTGCGGGATCTCCTTGGGCGGCTCATATAAGAACTGATAGTCGCCCGGATCACCTCCAACCTTGTAGACAACGTATGCCGGTGAACCTTGTTGCTGTGGAGCTGCCATCGCGTACGGCAATGGTGGCCTGGTGTGGAGTTGCACCTCTCCCTGGTGAGTCCCTAGAGCAGGTCCTGAAGGGGAGTACTGATGCTTCATGATCTCTTGCACCACATGGAGCGCAACGCGCTCCAAAGTATTTACCAGGCTCTCAGAATGCCGATGCAGCGAATGAGCCACCACGTAGTTGATTTCCTGTCGCAGGGCTCTGGTACGTTCCTCCGAAGGGAGAGACAGATCCAACCCTTCGAGGACGCCTTGTGGCGTGAATCCTTTGAACCTGATGCCGTGCGAACGGGTCTTCTCAAAGGAGCCGATGAGTTCGGCATCAACGATGGCCTTCAGCTCATCGTACTTCTTCTTGTGTTCAGCAGGGAGATCCTCGTATGTGATCTGTTCCTCTGCCATCTCGGATGTCGGTGTTGACGTGGATGTTGCAGAAGATGTCCCACCGGGCGTGCCAGAATGTGTTACCTGCCAAAACCCACCGGCGGGCAATGGTTAAGCAACACGAAGAGCCGGGAGGCTCCCAAGGCTGCTTAGTGGACCCTGGCACCTCGCGTCGTCCCGCAAGTCTTCCAGCCACGTCCTGGCGGTTGCTAGGGCGTGCCACCTGACCTAGACCCGATCAGGAAGGTGTTAGATTGCTTCGATTGTTCCTGCATGGTAGACACGTAAACATTAAATACGAGCCCTATCGGCTCTCGGGTTGTCCTATGGATCGGCTCAAAGAGCCGATCGCCCCATGGTTCACGTTGGATTTGCAATGACATGGGGATCCTGCTTGATCAAAACAAAGCTAAAACGATCTACGACAGTTTAGGGTTTTCACCGCATAACCGGAACGTCCTACGCGTAGTCGGGCCTAGCAGATACGGAAGATGATGCAAACTACCCCTACAAGAGGCCTAAAAACCAACATAACGTTAATTCCCGGAACATCCCTTGTAGGAACGGTAAACAACACCTAGCGCACTACCGGATCGTCCGACCCCAGCATAAGGCCTAACTATGCAGATATTAAACTAATCCCTGCAGCAAGGAACAACTATAACGAGATCGGATCTACTAAGTAACAAACAAGCAAGATGCTGCCCTTACACCCGGATAGGTGTAAGGGCAGCTAGGTGTCGAGGGACGGCATTGCCACGCAGATATGCACGAGAAAGCATCAATGCAAGCCCCTAAACACCTAATGATAAGTAGTGCTGCTCGCCATCAACAACGCTTCAGCACGAGCAGCACAAGGTAGACGAATAAACGTGTCTGCCTAGATCGCGAGATGCGATCTAGGCAGCATGATGCTTACCGGAAGAAACCCTCGAAGGAAGGGGTGGCGATGCGCCTGATTTGTGTTTGTTGTGAACGTGATTGTCCTCCTTTTCCGATAACCCTAGATACATATTTATAGTCCAAGGGACTTTCTAATTGAGGCGTGCACCTAACCGTGCACGGGCCAGACTATCTGTTAATTCTAAACTACGATGCGATCTACTATATTACATACACGGGCAATCTAGCCCAAACTCTTAGCGCAAGGCCGCTTCAAAGATGCTCCACGTGTAATCTTCAAAGCCCATCTTCACTTACGGCCCATCTCCTGATTTGGCCAAAATCGGGTGATAACAGGATCTCATCAACCTGCCGGCCTTTAACCCGGCGCCGCCCACCAAAGCCAACTGGGGCTACTACCCATCGAATCACATCGAGACGAGCCGGGTGGTACGCTTCATGGAGAACTAAAGAAGGACAGCGACATTTGTTCTAACGACATCATCCGCGCTTTCATATCCCGCCGGGTGCTTCCCCTTCAGCGGCGGGCTCACAAGATGAGCGAGATGTATGGTCCCGGTGATCCCACCAAGATCACCGGCCTCCCTCTAAGTAAAGCAGATGTTGTTCGCAAGGCTAAGCAGATCTGCCAGACGGACATGCCGGATGACTGGGAGTGGGGCTTCTTGCCTCTTAGCTCCACCAACCCCCAACTCAGGAAGTAAGAAATGCGCAATCGGATGAGATACCGGTAACTGTTTGCGTTGTGGCTAACCATTTCCTTTTATGTTGTTAGGCCAATGACCGCTTCCCTCGCATCGAATCGGACAAGCGAGGTCCCGTCCGGAAGCGCCCCCTGGATAAGGTCGACCCAGATCCTTACATCCATTGGCAGGACCTCAAGATGGGCAACGCCTCGCGCCTTGGTAACGCTCCGCTGGGCTTCCGATTCCGCTGATGATCTCGTTATACTTGAGGTAGTTTTCCCTTCCGGCCTCTTATGCTTTTCTTGTTATTTTCCTGCTGTAGATACTTCCTCAGCTCGCCCCCAATCACAGGTCCATGAGCATGCGACTCCTCTGCAGGCTGAGGTTGGCCAGGAGTTCCTGGACAAGCTCGCCGCTGGGAGCAAGAAGAACAAGGCACCGGCGACAGACGCCGGTTCAAGCCAGGCTCCTCATGCCAAACGTTCCCGGACGGAAGTCCTCGGGGGGAAACAAGTAGGCACGAGGCGCTACAAGGGGAAGACCATGCCGATTTCTTCCGGGTAAGTTTTGTTTCTCTGTTCGCATGGTTTCACAGATTTTTCTTTCCGGTTGCTTTTCCTTATCTTTTCTTTTCGTTTTCTCTCCGCCCGCTCTCCAAGGGCGCTGCCGGTTCGAAGCCGGTGAGCTCCGAAGAACGGCCAGGACCTCGCCTCCTCCTCGCTCAAGCCTGGTACCTTCTGGTACCGGCAACCCTTCTACCTCCCCTATGGGAGGCGCACCAAGTGCGGGACGCGCGGCCCCTACAACTTCTGATCACCGCGCGGAGGAGGACTTTGTCTCCTCGACATGGAAGATACGGCGCCGGCAACATCGGCGCCGATCCTGAAGCCCGGGCGGGCGGAACTTCAAGTTCCTCCCGTCCGAGAAGAAAAGAAGAAGAAGAAGAGTTAACACTCTTGTCCTTCCAAGGCCGCGCGGAAACTTCCGTGCCGGCAAAGCTCTATGCCACCACCGAAGCTCCCCTTCATGAGTCCAGGGCTACATCGACGCCACCGGAAGTTCCTGTTCCGAGGCAAGCTGGGGCGACGCCGACGCCGCCGCGGGCTCCGATGCGCCGCCCGCTCAAGGACCTCACGCGGCCAAGCCAGCGCCGCCCGGCCAGTGCCAAACTCCGCCGCTGGAACCTCTTAAGGGAAAGGCAACGGCCTCTAGCCGCCGCGGTGCTGCACACCGCGCGCCGTTGTGGCCGGAGAGAAACCTCCGGCCTGCTTGGCCGGATCACGGAGCTCAAGCGCGAGGGCCGTGAGCTGGGACACTTCCTTGGTTGTGCGAGAAGTGGAACCAGGCGGATATCTCCACGGCCACGCGCGGCGTGGGGAGAGACCGGCTTCCAATCGTCGACCCGGCCGGCCCCAAGAGCACTGAAGAGCACTTCATGCGGCTCAAACGAGCGGTGAAGGAGTTCGACAATGCTTGGCACGACGCCACCAGCAACGTGGTGGTAAGTTTCACCAATCTCTTTGCAATTTTCCTGTTGAAGCCGGTTTTATTCTTTCCGGATTCATATATGTATCCTCCCAGTCCCCGAGTTTTGGGTTGAGAGCGCAGCTTTTAGCGCAAAACTTTGTTAAAGATACCGCAAACTCCCAGTCCCCGAGTTTTGGGTTGAGAGCGCAGCTTTTAGCGCAAAACTTTGTTAAAGATACCGCAAACTCCCAGTCCCCGAGTTTTGGGTTGAGAGCGCAGCTTTTAGCGCAAAACTTTGTTAAAGATACCGAAAACCGGCATCTTCACACTTGACTTTTTATTTAAACAGAGCACGGCGGACGCCCGGAAACAGCTCTTCGAGGAGCTTCTCTGGGAGCACCGGGATCTTGCCGAGGCCCACAGCCACTGCCAAGGTTTGTTTTCCCTCCGGCATCTTTTTACCGGAAGGTTTTCTTTTCTTTGTTACTTACAAGTTTTTCGCATAACAGCTATCCCGGAAGCCTCCATTGAGGCCCTCAAGGCCCAGCTCCGCACTCCAAGGTACAACTTCTGTTTTTCCGGTTGCTTTGCCTTTGTTTGCTTATCTGTTTCATTTTTGCTAACTTATTCCCTTTCGGAGTTCCAGCTGAAAAGGAGCAGCTCCTCCGGAAGCACCAGGAGGCCTTGGACGCCCAGAAGGACATCTCCCGGCAACTCAAGGAGCAAGCCATCCAGGCCGGTCTCCGGCATGACGAGGAGATGAGGGAGGCCAAGGCTGCTGCGAGGCTAAACTCGGCGAGGTGTTGGAGGAGTCCGAAACGCTAATGCGGTGCTCAGGCGGGCTGGAGGAGGAGGAAGGAGCGAAGCGGCGGAGCACCGGATGGAGCTCATGACCACTGATCATAGGAGCTCATGATGAAATCAGCGAGGACGCGGTCGGCGGTTGAAGCGCATGTCCCTTCTTTCGCACAAGCGCTTGCTTCTTGGAAGCTTTTTGTGTTCTTTTTCTTTTTCTTATACTGTTTTCCGGTAACCTACCCTTATGTTTTTCCTTTTCTTGTAGAGCACTTCCCGGACTCCCAGGACACGCTGTGAAGAAGGTTGGAGATCGGTGGCGCGAAATTTCCCAACATGGATGCGCCTGGGATGGGTACGAATATTTGGTCGCACTCTCCGCCGAGAGTGCAACATATGCGCTCCGTGGACCGGAGTCTCGCCGACCTTCCGGACGTCGCCATTCAGATCGCAAGGTCTTGTGGCCTGGGAAGCTATACCACCAACGTCACTCTTACCGCCAACCGGCTGAAGGGCCCGCGAGGCACCGGATCCGCGAATGGCGGTGCTCGCGGCTCGTGCGGAGCTGATACCGCGCTGCGCGCCGCGTGCTCCTGGTACCCGGACTTGGACCTGGATGCTCTTCAGGGTGTGCGTGAAAATGCTCCCACCGATACGGATCCGATTCTCACCGGGAAGCGGCGGGATCGTGCCTATCGGCTTGCTGAGTATGCGCCGGTTCGCACCTTCATCTCTCGTCCCGAAGGCGTCGCGACTACCTCAGCGATGAGGAAGAAGAGGAGGAAGATGAAGATGAAGGTGCCGGTGGCTGACGCTCGGAGGATCGAGAGGCCGGTGGCGGCTCCTCGAAGCCCTGTTGTTTAAACTTTTATCGTGACATGCTTATCTGCCTTTGCTGTACTGAGCTCAAAAACAATGGTTGTTAAATTCTACCCCGGTATGCCGGGGTTTATGATGTAATATAAAACTTATCGTTTTGGTTGTGATACAACTTTATGCCGGTATCTTGCATACCGGTAACTTATTAAGTTATGTTGGTTAGTTAACTTAGCATGTTGCCTTTGTCATTTGCTTTTATCTTGCACTGTGAAGATTTCGGAATCGTTTCCGCATCCAATTTGATGCACACTTGGTTCTTTCCCTTTGCCTCTGCCTACCTCTTTTGGGTGTTTTGGCGTATGAGTTACAAAGTTCTTTTGCCAAGCGAACACTTCCTTGAACTTAGGAAAAATTCGAAATTTTTCACAAAAAACCGGTAAAACCGGGGTTAGTTAAGCTTTTCCGGATTACTTGTTCCCACTTCCTCTTTTCGCAGTTCACGTGCTTAATTCCTACCGGTTTATCTTGCTTGCCATGAAGCCGGTTTGCGGACAGCAGCAGAGTCGAAGACTCCGGTAGGTTTAGCACGTTACTAAACCGGAAAGAAAAGATGTTCAAGAAGCAACCGGCAAACAGAAAAAATAAACAGATTTCATGCAAGTTTGATAGAGGCAGTCCCCGAGAAACATTCGAGGTGCCGGAGTCTTTTATTCATAGCATAAGGTACAAAAAGGAACTTCTTACAGTACAACTTCAAGAGTAGAAAGGACGCAACAATGCTATGTTCCACGGACGCTTGGTCTCATCTCCGGATTTGTCCGCCTTTCCTTCTTTCCATTCCTGTGCATCAATTAGATAGTAGGCATCATTGTGCAGTGCTTTGCTTACAATGAACGGCCCTTCCCAAGGAGGTGAAAGCTTGTGCCGGCCTTCAGTGCGTTGCACTAAGCGTAACACCAAGTCTCCTTCCCGGAAAACTCTCGGGTTAACCTTCCGGCTGTGATAGCGTCTGAGGTTTTGCTGGTAAATGGCTGTTCTTGCCAGTGCCAGTTCTCTTGCTTCTTCTAGCAAGTCCACATCGTTTTCTCGGGCCTCTTTTACCTCTTGTTCGGTATAGAGTTGCACCCTTGGAGAGTCATGGAGAATGTCGGTTGGTATTACCGCTTCTGCTCCGTAAACCATGAAGAATGGAGTGTACCCGGTAGACCGGTTTGGAGTTGTTCTTATGCTCCACAGCACTGATGGTAGCTCATCGAGCCAACATCCCGGTGTCTTTTCAAGTGGTTCAATGAGCCTTGGTTTTATGCCGGAAAGCACTAGCGCATTGATTCTTTCGACTTGGCCATTGCCTTGTGGGTGCGCCACTGAGCACAAATCCAGCCGGATGTTGTTGTTCTCACAGAATCGTTTGAATTCTCCTTGGGCAAAGTTTGAGCCATTATCAGTGATGATGCTATGTGGGTATCCATACCGCAGGATTACATCTTTCAAGAATTTCACCGCTGTGTGGCCATCACATTTTGCGATAGGCTTCACTTCCAGCCACTTGGTGAATTTATCTACCATTACCAAGATGTGGGTCATGTTTCCCCTTGCGGTTTTGAACGGTCCAACCATGTCCAGGCACCAAACAGCAAATGGCCATGTTAACGGTATGGTTTTCAGGCCGGAAGCTGGGGTATGATTTTGCTTGGCGTACCTCTGGCAACCATTGCACTTTCTCACCCCTCTCTGCAGGTATGGTTTTTCCTTCCTCTTCTCGTTCCACCACAACCACAACACTCACAACCCGGTTGGTTGCTGCTATGTATAACAACATGGGCTCCCTCTCCAAAGGCGAGGCCAAAATTGGGGCTGTTGCGAGCATGGTTTTCAGCTCTTTGAACGCTGCGTCTGCCTGTGTGGTCCAGACGAAAGTATCCGATTTTTTCATTAAGGCATAGAGCGGCAAAGCCTTTTCTCCTAGCCTGCTTATGAACCAGCGATGCCAAGCTTCCGGTAAACTTTTGCACATCTTTTAGTTCTCGCGGGACAGTCATTCTTTCTATTGCCCGGATTTTTACCGGATTGACAATGCCCCGGCTTGACACAAGAAAACCAAGCAGCTTGCCGGCAGGGACACCAAAGGTGCACTTTGCCGGATTAAGTTTCATCCGGAACCGTCTTAGGTTGTCAAATGTTTGCCGGATGTCATCGATTAAGGTGTCTTTTACCTTAGTTTTTATCACAATGTCGTCCACATAGACTTGCACATTTTTTCCGATTTGATCAAACAAGCATTTTTGCATACAGCGTTGGTACGTTGCACCAGCGTTGCACAAACCAAAAGGCATAGTAACATAGCAATAAGCCCCGTGCGGGGTAATGAATGATCTTCCTTTTTCGGGAATTTGGTGGAAACCGGAATACGCATCCAGAAAAGACAGCAACTCACACCCAGCAGTAGAAGCAATCACCTGATCTATCCGGGGTAAAGGGAAAGGTTCTCTTCTTTTTTCTTTTCAACCATTACCGGATTGGCCAGCCACTCAGTATGTGTGACTTCCACGATGAAACCGGCAACAAGCAGCTTGGTAACTTCTTCTCCAATGATTTTCCTCCTGTCCTCAGCGAACCGGCGTAAAGGTTGCCGCACCGGCTTAGCATCCTTCCGGACGTTTAGAGAGTGCTCAGCCAGCTCCCTCGGAACACCTACCAAGTCATCAGTAGACCAGGCAAAGATATTCCGATTCTCACGGAGGAAGTTGACGAGCGCGCTTTCCTATGCTTGGTTCAGGCCGGCACCGATACGAACGGTGCGCTCAGGGTAAGCCGGATCCAGCACAATGTCCTTTGTTTCATTCGTTGGCTTGAACGCCGGTGTGCCCAAGTTTCCACTCATTGCCGCTAAGCTCAGCTTTGATGATTGAGCCAGCGCTACAGCAGTTTGCATCCTTTTCTTTTCCTCCGCGATCACCAGCGATTCAGCTAGGTTTGATCCGGCGGAAGCGGTTTCCATTGAGACTTTATAGTTTCCCACCACGGTTAAGGGTCCACGAGGTGCCGGCATCTTCATCTTGAGGTAAGCCGTATGAGTTGAGGCCATGAATGCTGCCAATGCCGGTCTCCCAAGCAGTGCATGGTAAGGACTGTCTAGGTCCACCACTTCAAACAGAATATTTTCCACCCGGCAATTGTCACGTCCTCCGAACGACACATCCACCCGGACTTTTCCTACCGGTGCACAGGACAGGCCCGGAACGATCCCATGGAACGTTGTGTGAGTTGGTTGGAGCATGTTTTCTGTTATGCCCAGTGTACGCATTGTATGCTTGTACATGATGTTTATGCTGCTTCCATTGTCTATCAGCACTTTGCTGAACTTGACTCGAGTCTCTGGCCCTCGCATGATTGGGTCCACAACAAGAGCATAACCACCCGGATTCGGCATGATCTTGGGGTGATCCTTGAACGACCAGGTGATTTCCTGATCTGACCACAGCATGTATTTGGGTACTGCCGGCATCACTGCGTTCACTTCCATGGAACGGCGATGCACGCTTTGCCTGTCGGTTGGCTCGGTGACAAAGACAACCATGCACAAATGTGGGTCCTCGTAAACATTCCGGCCCAAAGGTGCCGGTGGAGGTGGTTGATCACGATTCTCCTCCACCCGGTTAACTTGCTGGTGTTGTTGTACCGGTATGGTGTTGGCTCCGGTAAGAGGAGGGTGGCAGTATAGTGGAACAGCCTTGTGCTTGCGCATCTTTCGCTGCACCCCTCAACATCAAGTGCTTGATCCATGAGCAATCTTTTGTCAAATGGTTTGCCGGCTTCGACGGATGTGGAGTATGAAGCTTGCACGGCTGGTCCATTGCCGCTTCCAAGGTGTACCTCATATGTTCTTGCCAATCTTTTTTCTGTCCCCACTTTTCCTTTTCAACCCACTTCTTTTTAGGACCCGCCCACGGCTGCGATCCGGTTTTTTGCCTTTGGCTTCCGCTGGGGCTGGAATTTTCCTGCACCGCGGCTACTTGCTGCGGACCATATCTTCGATCCGGAAAATCTTCCCTTCTCTTGTTATGCCGGTTATCCCGGTGATGATCTTGCCGGGGTTGTCCTGATTGTGCCGGCTCGGCTTGCACTGCCGGTTGCAGCGGATCTCCCAACGCATAGTTTTCCGCCACTCGCATCATTTCAGCCAATGTGCTTGGCATGTTCCTCTGCAGCCTTTGCCACAGTGGTGATCCTCTCCGGCATCCTTGACTGAACCAAGCAATCGCTTGTGCTTCAATCACTCCTTCACATGTGTTTCTCATTGAGTTCCACCGGGTGAGATAATCCCGGTCTGTTTCACCTGCACGCTGCTGGCACAAAGCAAGCTGCTGGGGCCGGTTTGGCCTCTTGTAAGTGCTACTGAAGTTGCTCACAAAGGCTTCCTCAAAGTCCAACCATCCATTTATGCTTCATGCCGGCAAGTTGTTAAGCCAGATACAGGCAGGTCCCACCAGGTAGGATGGTATAATTCTTACAGCCCAACGCCGGTTTACTCCGCCGCCTGCGACATAAACAACTGTGACGTAGTCCACCAGGCAATCTTCTGGCTTGGTCGTGCCATCATACGTTTTTGTATCCCGGGGCAATTGGAAATTGCGCACCGGTGGCTCTTCTCTCATGATCCGCGGGCCAAAACATTTCGGGCCAGGAGGACCTTCAGATTCAATCATTTCGGAAAGATACACTCTATCCAGCCTGTGCCTCGCATCCTGGCCTGGTAGGCATCTTTCCCCCAGCGTTCCCCCAAAGGGTTCCGGCGGGCTTTAGTTCTTCCGGAATCTGCCTCATCATATCTTTCCGGTTCCGCGGCTCTTGCCTGCCGGTACCTTGGTGGTGGCATTTCTTCTTCAACATACGCTGCCCTTGCAGCTCGATAATTTTGCCCGGTCTCATGTCTACCGGCATGATTGTTTCCGGCATAACCATTTCCGGCATGATCATCTCCGGCATAGCCATTTCCGGCATAACCGCGACCTGCTCCATAGCTTTTTCTTCCGGCATCATGTGGCCCGGCTTTTTGTTTTCCGGCAAGGACCGGATCGTACACGGTCATTTGCCGCGCATTCACTTCTTTTTCTCTTCTTTTATCCGGATGGGGGGACGATGCCTGCCCATGGGATTTGCTTCCGGCAACTTTCGTCGACCGGGCTGATTTTGCCTCGAGCGCTGCTTTGTTCATTCTAGCAAGCTCATCATTTTGTGCCTGTATCACATCGAGTAATTCTCTAACTCTATCCTGCTGCTTTGCTAATTCATCTCCAGATAACGATTCACACATTTCCATTGCGGCCTTAGCAGCTTTTATAGTTTTATCCGGGCTACTGTACTTAGGCTTTTCTACGATGCTCACAGATATAGAGGTACTTTTGCCGGCAAGAACTTCCTTACGCAGATCCTGATCTAGGTTGCGAGCTTTTAGCCGGTTCTCCGGTATCCTAGCAGCATGAGCGCTAACAGAAGCAAAGCCATGGGCAGCGTTATACTCACGTAGGGTTAGGTTCAGCTCGCGCTGAGCCCGGATGATGTCGGCGCCACCGGTAAGCAGCGCCTTGCGCGTGGCCTCCAGCTCCTCCTGAGCCTTTGCCGGGTCGATGTTCTGCGCGATGGGCGTTGCCAGCGTGTGCATCGCCGCTTGGAGAGGGTTGCCGGTGGTGCTGAAGATGCTCCCGCGGCGCCTGCGTCACGCTCCAGCGGTGGTTTTGCCGGACGAGTCGATGCCGCACGTTCAGCTCCTTCCTCTACAGCTCCTTTGCCGGTGTTGACCGCGCCAGCCATCATGACCTCCACGCTGCCGGCGGCACGGCCAGCGCACAGCCACCTGGGCGGATCCGGCGCCACCAGCACCGGCGAGAGGCGCTGGCGCACAGGGACGGTGCCGAAGTAGACGCGGTGGCTGCCGAACTCGATGGTGCGGCCGTTCTGCGGGAACTTGCCGCCGTTGGCGAAGCAGCCTGCGTTGTCGTTGATGAAGTCCATGTTGTAGATGCGTTGCACGAGCGCGGACACCGTGCGCTCGCCGTTGACGTCGAGGATGCCCGCCCGAATATGAACTCCAGCAAGCGCCACTTCATGCCCCACGGTGGGCGCCAACTGTCGTCGTGGTGAACAGCAGATGCCATGGGATGGCTTAAGTTGGGGCCGAGTTGGACGCTAGAGGATTCGGGGGAGGGTTTTGGATCGGGTAGGATGAACTTCCGGGTGCTTTCCTCAAGAACTTGGCCAAGGCCAGAGGTAGAAGAAGAGAGACACAAGGATGAACTCCGTTTAGATCTTCTCTATTGCATGAACATGGTTACAAGTGGTTTTCGTACATGAAGCTGTCGTCTATATTCCGCGCCCGTGAAGGAGGCTGCCCCCTCTCCTTATATAGGGGAGAGGGTGGCTTACAGGGGAAGAAACCCTAATGGCATCTTTGAACAGACAAACTACTTTACAAAGCTACTTTATAAAGCTACTTTAATCATAGATGACGCCGGTATCTTCTTTAATCAGGGAGGCTGATGTCCTCCGGCTTCTTTGGGCGTCACCTTCGTCTTTTACGTCATGGCTTCGTTTAAAGCCACTTTGCTTAGCTCATCTTTGTCTTCTAGCTCCTGAAGAGAATCTTTGACCAGCTTGCTCATACCGGTAGTCCGGTATCTTCTTAGCTCATTCCGGCATGCCTTCTTTGGGCATACCGGTATAGGCTTCCTTAGCCAAAAGCCTAAACTGACAGTCCGGAATGAAGATCAAACCGGTATCTTGATGGCTCAAACCATCCGGTTTGGCATGCCTTTGGCATACCGGGGGTCATCCCCCAACAGAGGGATAGCAGGATCAGAGTTTAAGGCTGTGGTTAGATTTATCTTAATTACTTTCTTGTATTTGCGGATGCTTGCAAGGGGTTTAATCACAAGTATGTATTAGTCCTAGGAAGGGCGGTGCATTAGCATAGGTTCACCCACACAACACTTATCAAAACAACGAAGATTAATCAACTATAGGAAGCGAAAGCACTAGACTAAAATCCACGTGTGTCCTCAAGAACGTTTGGTCATTATAAGTAAACAAAACGGCTTGTCCTTTGTGCTAAAAAGGATTGGGCCACTCGCTGAAATTATTTCTCTCGCATTTTACTCACTCGTACTTTATTTATTTTCTATATCAAAACCCCCTGAATACTTGTCTGTGAGCATTTACAGTGAATCCTTCATCGAAACTGCTTGCCAACACCTTCTGCTCCTCGTTGGGTTCGACACTCTTATTTATCGAAAGATACACCCCTATACTTGTGGGTCATCAAGATCTATTTTCGTGACAGACAGAAATCTGTTTCTGCGCAGTAATCCAAATCTAGTATCAACTTTACTATAGAGACTTTACTTGGCACAAAAACATGATAAGGAGAGGTTGCTACAGTAGTAACAACTTCCAAGACTCAACAATACAGTAGTAAAATAAAAACATGGGTTATCTCCCAAGAAGTGTTTTTCTTTAACGCCTTTCAGCTAGGCGCAGAAAGTGCAAATCAAGTATTATCAAGAGAAGAAGCATCAACATTATTACCTCGGGAGTTGGGAGTTTTCTCAACAATGCATTGTATCTGGTCTATATAAGTAACTCCTCTTTCATTGCTCTTAGGCTTACTATTCTCATCAAACAAATTTTCAGGAACAAGCCAAGCATAGTTATTTTCTAAAGCTTCATGCATCCCTAGGAGCTTACTAGGTATTGGTACTTTGATCTCCCCCTCATCATTAACATTATTAGTGTACTTTAATCTATCCATGTCCTTCTTTTCAAGTGTTTTTGCAAAATCAGTATAAAATCCAAGCCTCTTATGCTTAATAAAAACTTTTCTAGCTTCTTTAGCTATATCACCAAATTCTCTAAGAAGGACCTCTAAAACAAAATCTCTCTTTTCCCCCATCTCCATATCAGAGAGTGTAAGAAACATGTGTTGCATTATTGGATTAAGATTAACAAATCTAGCCTCCAACATGTGTACTAAGGAAGCAGTAGCAATTTCATAATCAGGAGCAAGTTCTACCAAGGATCTATCTTCAAAATCGTCAACTATACTAACATGAGTGAAAAATTCTTCTATATTATCTCTTCCAATGATAGACCCTTGCCCTACCGGTATATCTTTAAGAGTGAACTTAGGAGAAAGCATGATGAAATAAACAAAAGGTATATAAAGTAAATGCAGGTAACTAACTTTTTTGTGTTTTTGATATAGAGCAAGTAAACAATACAGAAAGTAAAGCAACTAATTTTTTGTGTTTTTAATATAGAGCAAACAAGACAGTAAATAAAATAAAGTAAAGCAAGACAAAAACAAAGTAAAGAGATTGGATGTGGAAGACTCCCCTTGCAGCGTGTCTTGATCTCCCCGGCAACGGCGCTAGAAAAAGAGCTTGACACGCGTGAAGCACATGTCCGTTGGGAACCCCAAGAGGAAGGTGTGATGCGTACAGCAGCAAGTTTTCCCTCAGTAAGAAACCAAGGTTATCGAACCAGTAGGAGTCAAGGAACACGTGAAGGTTGTTGGTGGAGGAGTGTAGTGCGGCGCAACACCAGTGAAACCGGCGCCAACGTGGAACCTGCACAACACAATCAAGATACTTTGCCCCAACGTAACAGTGAGGTTGTCAATCTCAGGCTTGCTGAAACAAAGGATTAAACGTATAGTGTGGAAGATGATGTTTGTTTGCAAAGAACAGTAGAGAACAATGATTGCAGTAGATTGTATTCAGATGTAAAAGAATGGACCGGGGTCCACAGTTCACTAGTGGTGTCTCTCCAATAAGATAAATAACATGCTGGGTGAACAAATTACAGGTGGGCAATTGACAAATAAAGATTCAATACATATCATGATGATCACTATGAGATTTAATCAGGGCATTACGACAAAGAACATAGACCGCCATCCAGCATGCATCTATGCCTAAATAGTCCACCTTCGGGTTAGCATCCGCACCCCCTCCAGTATTAAGTTGCAAACAATAGACAATTGCATTAAGTATGGTGCGTAATGTAATCAACACAAATATCCTTAGACAAAGCATTGATGTTTTATCCCTAGTGGCAACAGCACATCCACAACCTTAGAACTTTCTGTCACTGTCCCAGATTTAATGGAGGCATTAACCCACTATCGAGCATAAATACCCCCTCTTGGAGTTACAAGTATCAACTTGGCCAGAGCCTCTACTAGCAACAGAGAGCATGCAAGAACATAAACAACACATATATGATAGATTGATAATCAACTTGACATAATATTCTATATTCATCGGATCCGCCAAACACAACATGTAGCATTACAAATAGATGATCTTGATCATGTTAGGCAGCTCACAAGATCTAAACATGATAGCACAAGAGGAGAAGACAACCAACTAGCTACTACTATGGACCCATAGTCCAAGGATGAACTACTCACGCATCAATCCGGAGGCGGGCATGGTGATGTAGAGCCCTCCGGTGATGATTCCCCTCTCCGGCGGTGCGGGCGATCTCTGAATCCCCGAGATGGGACGCGGCGGCGGCGTCTGAAAGTATTTCCGTATCGTGGCTCTCGGTACAGGGGTTTTCGCGACGAAGGCTTTAAGTAGGCGGAAGGGTAGGGTTGGAGGCGGCGCGAGGGGCCCACACCATAGGGTGGTGATGACCCACAAGTATAGGGGATCGCAACAGTCTTCGAGGGAAGTATTACCCAATTTATTGATTCGACACAAGGGGAGACAAAGAATACTTGTAAGCCTTAACAGCGGAGTTGTCAATTCAGCTGCACAAACAGACTTGCTCGCAAGAGTTTATCGATAGTAACAGTTTTATGGCGTAGGAATAGTGAAATAACGGCAGCGGTGGAATAAAGACAGCGGTAGTGATTATAGTAAACAGCAGGATTAAAATACGTAGGCACGGGGACGGATTAACGGGCGTTGCATGGATGAGAGAAACTCATGTAACAATCAAAGCAGGGGCATTTGCAGATAATAATAAAACGGTATCCAAGTACTAATCAATCAATAGGCATGTGTTCCATATATAGTCGTACGTGCTCGCAATGAGAAACTTGCACAACATCTTTTGTCCTACCAGCCGGTGGCAGCCGGCCTCTAGGGAAACTCTGGATATTAAGGTACTCCTTTTAATAGAGTACCGGAGCAAAGCATTAACACTCCGTGAACACATGTGATCCTCACATCACTACCATCCCCTCCGGTTGTCCCGATTCTTGTCACTTCGGGGCCATTGGTTCCGGACAGCGACATGTGTATACAACTTGCAGGTAAGATCATAAACAACGAATATCTTCATGAATCAATAACATGTTCAGATCTGAGATCATGGCACTCGGGCCCTAGTGACAAGCATTAAGCATAACAAGTTGCAACAATATCATAAAAGTGACATCTACGGATACTAGGCACTATGCCCTAACAATCTTATGACTATTACATGACCAATCTCATCCAATCCCTACCATCCCCTTCAGCCTACAGCGGGGGAATTACTCACACATGGATGGGGGAAACATTGCTGGTTGATGGAGAGGCGTTGGCGGTGATGGCGGTGAAGATCTCCTCCAATTCCTCGTCCCGGCGGAGTGCCAGAACTTCTGGCTCCCGCGACGGAGTTTCGCGATGTGGCGGCTCTCTGGAGGGTTTCTGGCGACTTCGACTTCTCTCGTGCGTTTTCAGGTCGAAACCAATAAGTAGTCCGAAGGGGGGCGTCGGAGGCCGGCCGAGGGGGCCACACCATAGGGCCGCGCGGGCCCCCCTGGGCCGCGCCGCCATATGGTGTGGGGCCCTCGGGCCTCCACCTCCTTTGCCCTTCTGGCTCCGTCAATATTTTGGTAAAATAGGGCCATCTGAAGAAATTCCGAGGATTTTCCCGAAAGTTGGATTTCTGCACAAAAACGAGACACCAGCAATTCTGCTGAAAACAGCGTTAGTCCGTGTTAGTTGTATCCAAAATACACAAATTAGAGGCAAAACAATAGCAAAAGTGTTCGGGAAAGTAGATACGTTTTGGACGTATCAACTCCCCCAAGCTTAGCTTATTGCTTGTCCTCAAGCAATTCAGTTAACAACTGAGCGATAAAAGAACTTTCACGAACACATTTGCTCATATGATGTACATATTCTCATGCTATGGCTAATACTTAAGCAGTTCATAATGAGATACATGCAAATAAGATCATCCAACAGCTATGTCAATCATGGAGAGGTACCAACAATTAATAATAAGCACCATGAATCATGTATATAAGCAGGATTGCAATGTTCATAAGAGAATATGATAAAGTGGTATCTCGCTTGCCTGTATTTGATCGGCAAAACATAAATGCCGAGGCACCTCTTGAGTTCATGGAAAGACTAGAAGTAGTGATTGTCAAAGATAAAAGCATCAAAGTTACACCACAATCAATCATATTTTGAGACAAGCATATTATACTAAGAATGACAGTTGTGCTCTCAAGATAGTGCTCAAAGAAAGAATGGAGACACAACATAAAAGTAAAAGATTGACCCTTCGCAGAGGGAAGCAGGGATTAACATGCGCTAGAGCTTTTCATTTGTAAAGCAGGAGTAAAATTATTTTGAGAGGTGTTTGTTGTTGTCAACGAATGGTAATGGGTACACTAACTACCTCATCAACCGGACTCCCAAGAGCGGCTCCCATGAATTATTTTTTGGGTGGCACTCCTTCCAACCTTTCTTTCACAAACCATGGCTAACCGAATCCTCGGGTGCCTGCCAACAATCACATACCATGAAGGAGTGCCTTTTTATTTAAGTTTTATTATGATGATGACACTCCCCCCAACCTTTGCTTACACAAGCCATGGCTAACCGAATCCTTCGGGTGCCGTCCAACAATCACAAACCATGGAGGAGTGTCTATTTAAGTTAATTAATTCGGGACTGGGAATCCCATTGCCAGCTCTTTTTGCAAAATTATTGGATAAGCGGATGTGCCACTAGTCCATATGAGAGTCCGTCAAAAGTAAATGACAAGGTTGAAAGCTAAACACCACATACTTCCTCATGAGCTATGAAACATTAACACAAATTGAGAAGCATTTTGAAAGTTTTAAAGGTAGCGCATGAGAATTTACTTGGAATGGTTTGAAATGCCATGCATAGGTATTTATGGTGGACACTTTGGAACAACTTGGTTTTCAGGTGTTTGGAAGCACGAGCGGCGATCCCGCTCAGTACAAGTGAAGGCTAGCAAAAGACTAGGGAGCGACAAATCAAGAGAGCAGTAACTGTCATAATCATGCTTGCGGCAAAATAAATTAACGGAGGCATAAAAGTGATACAAGAACTCTGAAGCAATATAAATCATCGAGGCTTAATTGACTTTTTGTTCAGTCATATGCATGCGTGAGCATGTGCCAAGTCGATATAAATGAATTATTCAGAGGAGGATACCACAATGCCATACTTAGTTATGAATAAAACAATGCAAGCAAACATCCATGACATGCTACTCATATTAATAAATTGGAACTAAACATGAGAGATCATGAGCTACTAGACTTTCTCAAATATGTTATCACCAGAATTTGACCAAGCCAGAGGTGGGCCGCGATCAAGATGGACTTGAAGATATACATATAGAAGAGATATGTGAATCGGCCTTATTTACCAAGTTTGGGCTAGCTAGCCCGTGTATCTTAGTTTAGAAATTAGAGTTTATCTCGTGCACGGTTTAGTGCACGCCCACATTAGAAAGTCCCCTGGACTATAAATATGTACCTAGGGTTTATGGAATAAACAACAACCAACGTTCAACACAAACCAATCTCGGCGCATCGCCAACTCCTTCGTCTCGAGGGTTCCTCCGGTAAGCACCATGCTGCCTAGATCGCATCTCGCGATCTAGGCAGCACGAGCCTGCCTAGTTGTTCATGCGTTGCTCGTACTGAAGCCTTTTTGATGGCGAGCAACATAGTTATCATAGACGCGTTAGGGTTAGCATCGTTCTTAGCATCATATGCTCGCGTAGTGCAACCCTTGCGCGTCTAGCCGTCCTTGTGCCTCATCATGGGTGCAGGGGCGGCACCCCGCTTGATCTTTATTTAGTAGATCTGATCCGTTATGGTCGCTCCTTGATTCATCAAGGATTAGTTTAATATCTGCAATAGTTAGGCCTTACAAAGGGTTGGAGGATCCAGCGGCATGCAGGGTGTAGTTTGCTGCCCCTAGACAGGACGTTCCGAGGATCAACCTAGTGTTGGTTTTTAGGCCTTGTCTAGGGCTGGCTTACGTTTACCGTGCGTGAGCGCGAGGCCCAATCGTGAGTAGGATGATCCGATTATGCGGTGAAAACCCTAGATCGTCGTGGATCTCATATGCTTTATCTTGATCAAGCAGGACCACCATATATTCGGCCACCTTGGACGAATCATGGGTGGATCGGCTCCATGAGCCGATTCACGGGATAACCTGAGAGCCGATCGAGGCTCGTATTTAATGTGTACGTGTGTGCCCTGCAGGAAACTAAGTGAGGCATCATCCACACCTTCCTGACCAGGTATAGGTCAGGTGGCACGCCCTTGCGACCCGCATCGGCGCGCGACCAGGAGGCTTTGCGGGCCGTCGCTCTGAGGGACTAGGGCCAGCCGCAGCCCTAGTCATTCCCGGCTCTACGGTGTTGACCAGTCACTGCCCGCCGGTGGGTTTCTGACGTCAACACATTCTGGCACGCCCGGTGGGACACATCTTCAACGACAATCTTCAACGACAACCATCTCGCCATCCACATCAGAGATGGCGAAAGACACCATACCATCTTCATCAGAAGTGGCAGAAGAAACTCCGGTCACGTACGGGGATCTCACTGGCGAGCTCAAGAAGAAGTACGACGAGATCAAGTCTGCCCTCGAAGCCGACCTAATCGGCTCTTTCCACAGGACCCGCTCCCATGGCATCAGATGGAAGGGGTTCACACCTGAAGGCGCGCTTGATGGAGTGGACCTGTCCACCCCGTCAGAGGAACGCACCAGGTCGCTGCGTCAGGAGATAAACTTCATGGTGGCTCATTCGCTGCACCGCCATTCTGAGAGCCTGGTGAACACGTTGGAGCGCGTCGCGCTGCGCGTGATCCAGGAGATCATGAGCCATCAGTACTCTCCGTCAGGACCAGCCCTAGGGACTCATCAAGGGGAATTGCTACTCCAGTCCCGTCCACCGCTGCCATTCGCGTTGGCAGCGCCCGAAGCGCCGAACTCATCGGCCTATGTCGTCTACAAGATTGGTGGTGACCCCAGTGACTACCAATTCCTACAGGACGCGCCCAAGGAGATCCCGCATGGGTACGCATGCGCATACGTGCCAGACTGCAGCACCTGGGCACCCTCGAACCAGGTTGCTATAGCAGGGACTTCTGGGGCAACAGGAGGAACGTCGGAGGCAGACCCTGAGAAGCAAACGTGGCTAGCTAAATACGCCACCCCGACGAAGCTCCCGAGCCCAGCTCCTGCAGTTGGCTCAACCAGAGAAACAGGCATGGCTGGTTAAGTACGCCACTCCGACGAATCTTCAGGGTTCGGCACCTGCAGCCATCACCGCGGATCAAATTTGTACGATCCTGAAAGATCAGTTCGGCATGATGCCGAAAAGAAAGGCGATCGGCTATACCAAGCCGTACCCCAACGAGTACGAATTGATCCCGCTACCACCCAAGTATCGGCTCCCGGACTTCACAAAGTTCAGCGGATCAGATGGCTCCAGCTCCATCGAGCACGTGAGCCGATATTTGGCACAGCTGGGCATGATCTCAGCGTCAGACGAGCTGCGCGTGAGGTACTTCTCGCAGTCCCTCACAGGATCGGCTTTCGGATGGTACACGTCTCTGCCGCCGAACTCAATCCAGACCTGGAAGCAGCTGGAAGAACGGTTCCATGAGCAATACCACTCAGAGGCTTCCGAGGCTGGCATTGCCGATCTAGCACAAGTACGACAGAAGCGCGGAGAAACAGTGTCAGAATACATCCAGCGCTTCAGGACGGTTAGGAACCGATGCTATTCGGTTCACGTGAGCGAAAAAGAAGCAGTCGAATTGGCGGTGGTGGGTCTATCATCATCGATCAAGGAAGTGGCCTCCCAGGCGGACTATCCTTCATTAGCACACATGGTGCAGAAGTTGTCAGCATATGAGCAACGCCACCCGGATATCTACCAAGATAAATTCAAGCGCGTGGTTACCATGGTTGACGCAGGCGAAGATGAAGGTCCTACGGGAGAGCGAGAGGTCGCAGTAGCTGAGTGGACTCGAGCTGCAGGCCCAGTAACCTGCAAATGGGTAAAGCCACCAGGGCCTCCAAGAGGGTTCGACTTCGACGTGACGAAAACCGAGCAGATTTTCGACCTCTTACTCGCGGAGAAGCACATAAAGGTACCCGAAGGCCACAAGTTTCCTACGGTGCAAGAGCTGAACGGAAAGCCATACTGCAAGTGGCATAACACGTTCACCCACACCACCAACGACTGCAGGGTGTGGCGTCAGCAGATCCAAGTGGCGATAGAAAATGGGCGACTAATTTTTAACCAGTATGCCATGAAGGTCGACACACACCCCTTCCCCGCCGTCAACATGGTGGAGTTTACCCACCTTGGAGGGTGCCAGCCTGATTTCTCAGCCAACATCAGCATGGTAGAGCTTGGACACCGCTCTGAGAAGGACGGGGATGAGGACAGCTGCTCTCAGAGCAAGGACACTGAGGGGGCCGCTCCATGCGATCGGCTCCGTCAAGATGGCAAGCGCTACGTCACAGAGGGGGAAGTGAAGAACATAAGATACCAGCGACCCCTCTCTGATCACCTCCTCAACAAGTATGTTAGTCGATATGACCAAAGCCGGCGATACAACAACAATGATGAAAGAGGTCGTCTGACCATAAACGACGGAAGACATCGCCGGCATAATCATGATGAGGAGCGGCAGGAGCGCCACGGCAGGGAGCAGGACGATACGGACAGGCATTGGCACTGCCCCTTCTTCAGACACTGCTGGGATTCAGGAATGAGCCGATTACCAACAATCGGCAACTGCCCAGAATGCAACCGGAAAAAGAAGGAGACAGCCAACGTGTCTGTGTTCGAGCGCCTAGGGCCTCTCCCACCGCAAAACAGACGTGCTGAGACCCCTCCGTTGGAAGATCTCGAGGATTCAGAAGACGAAGGGGAATACGAAGAAGACAGGTGCCACCGTCCAAGGTGGTGCCCTGACGGTCTCAGCCATTCACAAAAGCGCAGGGTTCAGCGATTGCGCGGTCTGGAGGAAGCTGAAAGGATGTACTTGCATACGCTGAGGAAGGCGCGACCTGATCTGGCTGCGAAAGTCCAGAGGACCCTGGATGAGGAGGGACTGCCGCAAAGAAAAGAGTGGCGCCCCAAGCAAAAGAGAGCCGATGATGAAACATCGGCTGGCACGAACATGGTGCTCGTTCGCCCGGCGGGGTGTAGACCTCCACGATCACACGTTGCACCCAAGGTGGACATCAGTAAGCGCTCCAACGTGATAAGGTCAGAGATTGGGCTGGTTTTATCCGCCGACATGGACGAGTAGCAAGACTACGTCAATAAGCAACGTGGCGAGGCCGATCCTTGCGATCGGCCCTCCGAAACTGATGAAGGGATATTACAAAACCTTCACCGAGCAAGCAACATGGAGGCCGATTCCAGCAATCGGCCCAAATTATCCTCACCATCCATTCTGCCTGGGATCAACGTTTGACCCAACAGGGACTACCTGAAGAGCCGATACCATCAATTCTCTTGACAGAATCGGCTCGGGGGGCACCTAGATGGATAAAACACGAGGATATGAAATAATACTGAGTATGGGGGCCGATACACAAATCGGCCTAAAATTTTTAAACATTTTACAGCCGATGCAAGGGCATCGACTTTAGAATTGAGAAATAGCCGATGCGCGGCCATCGACTCAAGAGATACAATTGTTAACCAGAAGGTCAGCCCTAGTGAATTACGAAGAGAAGCCCCCATGAAAGAACTCCTCAAGAGAGTAGTTTAACAGCTCAGATCTTCTCTTCAAGAACAATGCTAAGGGCAGCTTGGGTGTCCAGATCAGGTTAAGGGTGGGTCGCATCAGATCCACCAAAAGAAGGGAGCCGATCTGACCTGCAGGGACGAAGAGGCGCATTGAGGAAACTCGGGGGGCAGCCCACCTTGAAGGCTCTCTGCAAGCCGATTTACGTGCAAATCGGCTGGCTCTGCATGATCAAGCCCAGGCTAATTCGGCTAAGTCTCGCCTCGAGTAAGGCTCGGGGGGCAGCAGGCCTGGTGGATGCTTTGTTTTTGCTCTGTTTAAAAGCCGATTGGGATACCAACGGCTGGTCCTTCATTGCAACCTTCTTCACGAGTGATGATTATTGAAGAACATTGTTAGGTTTGGTTGGGAAAGTTCGAAGGTTTCCCTGAAGATACTGCATTTTCTGCCAAATTTAGAAAATCATCGGTTGGAGAAGGGAAGGGCGAATCTTGAAGGACCGATACGGTGCTATCGGCTCAGTATGCATTGGCAAAGGGGACGAATCGGCAAGGTCAGTGGGAGAGGAAATCGGCAAATCAAATTGGGGAAAGGTTCTTCATTAATAAGAAAGATTTCTTACATAGTAGAACTGATTGCCCTCGAAAGGGGATACATTGCCCCGCCTACTTCTACGGATCCTATGCTAAGGGCCCTATCTACGGGCTGTTGCTGCCCTCGTCGTCGCCGTCATCGCCGCTGTCGGCGCTGCTCCCGGCCGGCTCGTCGTCACTGCTCCAGCGGCCGCCGGCAGGACCTTCATTGTCCTCGTCCTCCTCGTCGTCGTCGTCGTCGCTGTCGAAGTCACTCAGATTTCCTGGCCAGGGGCAATGGCGCTTGGCCGGCGGCTCGTCGGGGGAGCTGTCGTCGTCGTCGTCCTCCTCTTCCTCCTCCTTCACCTCCTCAGAGGTGGCCCCGTCCCAGGGGAAGTGATCATCCTCGCTTTCTTCTACCGCTTCCTTATCGGCAAGGAAGCGGAGATCGCTCTCCCCGTCGGTCAGGGACCTGTCGTCCTCTGACCAGATGGAGAAGTCATGGTCTGACTCCTCCCCGGCCGCAATGGCGCGGCGGATGTTGGCCGCGTGGACTTCTGCTGGGTTGTACTCCGGCGTCGGCTCGCGGGATGTGGAGGACTGGCTGGAAAAATCCGATGGAGCAGAGGAAGAAGAAGACATCGTGGCGCAGGAGGGCTTTTCGAGATGCTAATGCGAAGAAGATGCAGAGGAGAACTGTTCGTAGCAGTTAAATAAAAGGGGACATAATAGAAATTCAATGCCACAGCAGTTTCCGAGGAAGTGGTGCCAAAACTGTCAAATCGTGCGGAGAAGTTGAGAAGGCAAGTTGTCATGATGAGGGACTCTGCGACGGTTCTGCTCTGCCACGACATGACCCTACGAGAGAAAAGCATAATGATTTTGGAAATATCATTTCCAAAACCAGGGGGGCATGTGTTATCACCAGAATTTGACCAAGCCAGAGGTGGGCCGCGATCAAGATGGACTTGAAGATATACATATAGAAGAGATATGTGAATCGGCCTTATTTACCAAGTTTGGGCTAGCTAGCCCGTGTATCTTAGTTTAGAAATTAGAGTTTATCTCGTGCACGGTTTAGTGCACGCCCACATTAGAAAGTCCCTGGACTATAAATATGTACCTAGGGTTTATGGAATAAACAACAACCAACGTTCAACACAAACCAATCTCGGCGCATCGCCAACTCCTTCGTCTCGAGGGTTCCTCCGGTAAGCACCATGCTGCCTAGATCGCATCTCGCGATCTAGGCAGCACGAGCCTGCCTAGTTGTTCATGCGTTGCTCGTACTGAAGCCTTTTTGATGGCGAGCAACGTAGTTATCATAGACGCGTTAGGGTTAGCATCGTTCTTAGCATCATATGCTCGCGTAGTGCAACCCTTGCGCGTCTAGCCGTCCTTGTGCCTCATCATGGGTGCAGGGGCGGCACCCCGCTTGATCTTTATTTAGTAGATCTGATCCGTTATGGTCGCTCCTTGATTCATCAAGGATTAGTTTAATATCTGCAATAGTTAGGCCTTACAAAGGGTTGGAGGATCCAGCGGCATGCAGGGTGTAGTTTGCTGCCCCTAGACAGGACGTTCCGAGGATCAACCTAGTGTTGGTTTTTAGGCCTTGTCTAGGGCTGGCTTACGTTTACCGTGCGTGAGCGCGAGGCCCAATCGTGAGTAGGATGATCCGATTATGCGGTGAAAACCCTAGATCGTCGTGGATCTCATATGCTTTATCTTGATCAAGCAGGACCACCATATATTCGGCCACCTTGGACGAATCATGGGTGGATCGGCTCCATGAGCCGATTCACGGATAACCTGAGAGCCGATCGAGGCTCGTATTTAATGTGTACGTGTGTGCCCTGCAGGAAACTAAGCGAGGCATCATCCACACCTTCCTGACCAGGTATAGGTCAGGTGGCACGCCCTTGCGACCCGCATCGGCGCGCGACCAGGAGGCTTTGCGGGCCGTCGCTCTGAGGGACTAGGGCCAGCCGCAGCCCTAGTCATTCCCGGCTCTACGGTGTTGACCAGTCACTGCCCGCCGGTGGGTTTCTGACGTCAACAAAATAACATATACCTCACATGAACCAACTAAGCATGCTCATATGGATGAGTATATGTACAAAAATGAAAGCAAATAGAGTTCATACCAGCCTCTCACCACAATCAGATTGTCGTAGATCGTCATTATTGCCTTTTCACTTGTGTAGCTTGGATAATATAAAATGAAAACCACGCTCCAGCCACCGAAGACCATTGAACTCATGATGAACTTTACAAACCAAAGAAGAACAGCAAATATTTTTGGTGTTTTCGAATTAGAAACAAGAACGAAAGAAAACAAGCAAACAAAGCAAAATCTTTTTGGGTTTTCTTATAGCAAACTAACGATAGCAAATAAAGAAAACTAAGAGCAAGGTACCAAATAAACAAATGGTGAAGAGAAACAACAGAAATATTTTTGGTCTTTTTGTGTTTTAGGAAAGAAACAAAGTGAAAACAAAAGAATGCAAACTAACAGAAACACAGAAAAGCAGGATGACAGAAATCTGCCAAATCCTGACAGCAGTACAGAAATCGAAATTAACAAAAATCTTCCATTGCTCAGACCAAAAAGTGTTCAACTAATGAAAGTTAGATAACAACCTGGGGAACATGCTCAAAAATTGGCAACTCAAAATAACGTTCTGGCTGTGCGTACGAATTTTTTGGTAACAGCACAGAATCTGTTTTTGGACAGCACTTCCCCAAATATCATCTCCCTCTCATTAGAAAACCACTCTAGAGACTAAACAAGTATGTACAAGTATCCAGCAATCATAATATGCAAAGAATGAGTGATGCCGGTATACCTCCCCCAAGCTTAGGCTTTTGGCCTAAGTGGAGTTCATTCCCAACGAGGGTCGGAGTTCCACGCCGGTGGATCATACATGGAGTGGTAATAGGGCCCCTGTGCAGAAGAATATCGTGGAGGCTCCACATGACCATGATGTTGATATGAGGAGCTTGCTGCATCGGATGAAGAGTCGGGATGCTCCTCGGTCTCCTCCACATCTTCCCTCGCACGACGGCTTTCTCTTTCTATGTATGCGTTTAGCTCATTTTCTGTGATCGACCACCCGTCCCTGGCATCAAGGTTAAACAAAGCAGGTGCAGGCAAGCGTACTAATTTTTCAATTTTCTTAGTTATACTCCAACTTTTCTTATACAAAGTTATCCTATAATGCAGGTTGTTCAAACTAGATGCATCTGAAATAAACTCATGTCTAATCATGGAGAAAACATCAAGTTTCTCTATAGAAAGCGGAATATCTAAATGGTGAGGACCTACACCATGCATAGCTAATAAACGAGAGGCGATAAGACCTCCACAAATTCCTCCTTTCTCATGGTTAGTAGCAAGTCTACAAGCTATTAAAGCACCCAAATTATAAGTCCTATCATGTTGCAAAGCAGCAGCTAAGAAAGCCAAGTCTGGGACAGATAATTTACCTCCAGTCCTTCTTGCAAGAACGCACTTTGTAATGAAATAGGCAAAGTAGCGGATGGCTGGATGTTGAATGCTACTAATCTTACCACCATCATTGGAGAAGCTCCTCCCATTACAAATCCTTGTATAAAGATCTGAGAGCTCCCGCGGTGTTCCCCTGATCTTCTCGCAGGATCCCCACTGCGGCACTCTAATCGCTGTGCAAAAATCACTGAAAGGCAAGTCAATGGTTTTGTTATAAATTTTATACCGGACCATGGGGTCAGTTCGAGACCGGTGAAATTCGAAATCCTGCACAACCGACACCGTTAGTTTAGCATATTGGTGAGGTTCACCAACAGCAAAATTTCCCAATCCTGCATTGGAAATTAGTGTTTGCACATCTTGCAGGATTCCTGCATTCCGCATAAAGTCCGTGCATGGGTAATAAGAGGGGTATACTCCCTCTTCACGATGGACTCTCATAACTTGCTGTACCTCCAACTCTTCTTGGTTCAATTGGGGCACACCTTCCATTTTCTGAAATTTTCAACAATCATTATAAAATTTGATTTCAAGGTATGTAATTGAAGGGAACTACTATAGGAACTTGCTAGAGTACTAAACATGCATCAAAACTAATTTCTTCCACTTAAAACAAGCATGCAAGCTCACTAAACATGTTATCTACAGCAGCAAAATATTCAAGATATACTCAACCAAATGAAATTTTAATTGGACAATCAAAGGAGTCACATACCAAGGAGTAAATGTGCCAAATTTCAGACAGAAATCTGGGCTGAGCAAGGAGATCGAAAAATCGCGAGTTCTTGAGCAGAAACACGAGTGAGAGAAACTTGGTACGAGCTTTTTCGGGAGAGAGAAGGTGCTGGGAGGAAGAGATGGTGTAGTGGGGCAAGGGGTGGCCCACACCACATGGTGGCGCGGCCCCCTTGCTGGCCGCGCCGGCCTATGGTGTGGCACCCCCTGGTGCCCCACAGGTCATCCTCTGGTGCTCCCAGGTGCCTCGTCGAAAAATAGGACCAACGGTGTAATTTTTGTAATTTTTAGAGAACTTCGAAAAATGCACATTTCTGGGTATTAAATTAATGATTACTGCGCAGGAAAATGATTTCTAAAATCTTAAATGACTAAAGCATATTGCAAAACAAAAGTGCTACAGCAAGTAAAATAGGGGAAGGGAGAAAGAAAGAAGTGTTGTTTAGCTCTTTTATGCAATAAAATATACTTGTTAACAAGGTTGATCAAGTCTTGCTACCAAATAAATTTTATATGACATAAGAAGAAATAAACCTCAAATCAATCATGTTACCTTATACTGAATTGATATGGATCCAATCACAAGAGTTTGATATTCTTCTTTAGGCTCATATATAGGACAATCAATGGATCCCACTTTGATAGTTTTCACATTAAAAATTGTATTAACTCCACATACTTTATCAATCCTCTTGGGAAAATAGACAGTGTGTTCCTTATCATCAACATTGAAAGTAACCATGCCTTTATTGCAATCAATAACAGCCCCTGCAGTATTAAGAAAGGGTCTTCCAAGAATAATGGACATATTATCATCTTCAGGCATTTCCAACACAACGAAATCAGTTAATATCAAGCAATGCTGAGTAACTTGAACAGGAACATTTTCACATAAACCAACAGGAATAGCAGTAGATTTATCAGCCATTTGCAAAGATATATCAGTTGGTATCAATTTATCTAAATCAAGTCTCTTATAAAGAGAAAAAGGCATCACACTCACACCTGCTCCCAAATCACATAGAGCAGTTCTAACATAATTATTCTTGATGGAACAAGGAATAGTCGGTATACCTGGGTCGCCAAGCTTCTTTGGAATCTTACCATTGAAGGAGTAATTAGCGAGCATAGTAGAAATTTCCTCATTGGGGACTTTCCTTTTGTTAGTAACAATATCTTTCATATACTTTGAATAAGGAGGCAATTTAATAGCATCGGTCAAAGGGATTTGCAAAAATAAAGGTTTCATCCAATCACAAAATTTATTATAATGTTCCTCCTCCTTTGATTTTAGTTTCTTAGCAGGAAAAGGCATTTGCTTTTGAACCCAAGGTTCTCTTTCATTACCATGTTTCTCAGTAATAAAATCTTCTTTAGTGTACTTTTTATTTTTAGCATGCTTTTTAGGTTCTTTTTCAATTTCTTCTTTATCAGGAGTATCATTCTTATCATTATCTTCCTCATGTTCATTACCACTTTCAGTTTCAGCATCAGAAATAGAAATACTATTAGGATCATTAACAGGTTCAGAGGATTCTACAACATTCTTATGTTTCTTTTTCTTTTTCTTAGATGGAGCACTAGTTTTAATTAGTTGAGAATCTTGTTCAATTCTTTTGGGATGCCCTTCAGGATATAGAGGATCCTGGGTAGAAGCACCACCTCTAGTTGTTACTTCACAAGCATGTTTTTCTTTAGAATTATTTCCCAACAAGTCATTTTGCACTTTAGTAAGTTTATCAATTTGAGTTTGAACCATTTGAAAATGTTTAACAAGTATCTTAACATCATTGGAGGTTCTCTCCACAATACCATGCAATTCACTAATAGCTCGAGAATTTTCCATTAAATGATTCTCTACTCTCATATTAAAGTTTTCTTGCTTAACAATATAATTATCAAATTCATCTAAGCATTGAGCAGGAGATTTTGAATACGGAATATCTTCCCTAGTAAAGTGTTGAAGCGAGTGTACCTCAATCATGGATGAAGGGGGAATTGTCTCACATATATCTTCTATAGGAGGTAAATTCTTCACATCTTCAGGTTTAATACCCTTCTCTTTAAGAGACTTCTTGGCTTCCCTCATATCTTCATCATTTAATTTAATCATACCCCTCTTCTTCACTATCGGTGTCGGGGTTGGTTCAGGTGTAGACCAATCATCATGATTCCGGCCTATTTTAGCCAATAATTCTTCAGCGTCGTCTGGAGTTCTTTTCCTGAAAACACAACCAGCACAACTATCCAGGTATGCCCTAGACTCAATAGTTAGTCCACTATAAAATATATCAAGTAAATCATGCTTTTCTAAATCATGGTCAGGCTGAGCTCTAATAAGAGAGCAAAATCTCGCCCAAGCCTCAGGCAATTTCTCTCCATCTTCCTGGTCAAAATTATAAATTCTCTACAAAGCAGCATGTTGAGCACTAGCAGGAAAGTATTTTCGAAAGAAAACATCACGCAAGTCGGTTGGACTTTTAATAGAACCAGGAGGCAAATTATTATACCAAGTTTTAGCATCATCCTTTAATGAGAATGGAAAAATTTTAGCGACAAAATAAGTACGCATCTTGACATCATCAGAAAACACGCCACTAAGAGTAGATAACTCAGTCAAGTGTTCAACAGCACTTTCTTTTTCAGTACCACAAAAGGGTGTTTTCTCAACAATAGCTATATGAGATAGATCAAGAGAAAAATCATAATCTTTATCCCTAATGTTTATAGGAGATGTGGCAAATTTAGGATCAGGAGATGGTTTATATCTAACAGCATGTTCTGCAAGCAACTTTTTAATTTTTCTTGCATCAGTAGTAGCATTGCATTTTTCAATAAAATCATCATCAAGCTCTACATAATCTTCATCAGGATCATCACTAGAATAATCAAGTTCAGGTGATTTAACAGGTGTAGTAGCATTAGGAGTTTCGGTATTTTCAATTTGTCTAGACTTAGCAATTGTAGCATCTAGAAAAGATCCCAATGAACCACTATCATCAAGCACAGCAGAAACATTATCAATATTATGAGAATTTTCAGATTCAGCAGAAGTACCAGCACGTGAAGCATGTGGCGGTGAAACAAGTTTATCAATCACAGAGGGTGAATCAAGAGCAGCAGAGGTACTCAGAGTTGTACCTTTTCTTGTAGTGGATGGTAATATGGCGATCTTAGTATCGCGAGGTTTACCCATAATGGAGAATTTGCAGCGAACAATATCAATCCAAGTGAACTTCCAAATAAAGCTATGCTCCCCGGCGGCGCGAGAAAATAGTCTTGATGACCCACAAGTATAGGGGATCGCAACAGTCTTCGAGGAAGTATTACCCAATTTATTGATTCGACACAAGGGGAGACAAAGAATACTTGTAAGCCTTAACAGCGGAGTTGTCAATTCAGCTGCACCTGGAAACAGACTTGCTCGCAAGAGTTTATCAGTAGTAACAGTTTTATGGCAGTAGGAATAGTGAAATAACAGCAGTGGAATAAAGACGGCAGTAGTGATTATAGTAAACAGCAGGATTAAAATACTGTAGGCACAGGGACGGATTAACGGGCGTTGCATGGATGAGAGAAACTCATGTAACAATCAAAGCAGGGGCATTTGCAGATAATAATAAAACGGTATCCAAGTACTAATCAATCAATAGGCATGTGTTCCATATATAGTCGTACGTGCTCGCAATGAGAAACTTGCACAACATCTTTTGTCCTACCAGCCGGTGGCAGCCGGGCCTCTAGGGAAACTATGGATATTAAGGTACTCCTTTTAATAGAGTACCGGAGCAAAGCATTAACACTCCGTGAACACATGTGATCCTCACATCACTACCATCCCCTCCGGTTGTCCCGATTTCTTGTCACTTCGGGGCCATTGGTTCCGGACAGCGACATGTGTATACAACTTGCAGGTAAGATCATAAACAACGAATATCTTCATGAATCAATAACATGTTCAGATCTGAGATCATGGCACTCGGGCCCTAGTGACAAGCATTAAGCATAACAAGTTGCAACAATATCATAAAAGTGACATCTACGGATACTAGGCACTATGCCCTAACAATCTTATGACTATTACATGACCAATCTCATCCAATCCCTACCATCCCCTTCAGCCTACAGCGGGGGAATTACTCACACATGGATGGGGGAAACATTGCTGGTTGATGGAGAGGCGTTGGCGGTGATGGCGGTGAAGATCTCCTCCAATCCCGGCGGAGTGCCAGAACGGAGACTTCTGGCTCCCGCGACGGAGTTTCGCGATGTGGCGGCTCTCGGAGGGTTTACGGCGACTTCGACTTCTCTCTGTGCGTTTCAGGTCGAAACCAATAAGTAGTCCGAAGGGGGCGTCGGAGGCCGGCCGAGGGGGCCACCATAGGGCGCGCGGGCCCCCAGGCGCGCCGCCATATGGTGTGGGGCCCTCGGGCCTCCACCTCCTTTGCCCTTCTGGCTCCGTCAATATTTTGGTAAAATAGGGCCATCTGAAGAAATTCCGAGGATTTTCCCGAAAGTTGGATTTCTGCACAAAAACGAGACACCAGAGCAATTCTGCTGAAAACAGCGTTAGTCCGTGTTAGTTGTATCCAAAATACACAAATTAGAGGCAAAACAATAGCAAAAGTGTTCGGGAAAGTAGATACGTTTTGGACGTATCAGGTGGCGCGGGCCCCCCTTAGGCCGCGCGGCCCTATGGTGGCGGCGCCTCGTCGCCCCACTTCGTAATCCCTTCGGTCTTCTGGAAGCTTCGTGGAAAAATAAGACCCTGGGCGTTGATTTCGTCCAATTCCGAGAATATTTCCTTTGTAGGATTTCTGAAACCAAAAACAGCAGAAAACAACAACTGGCGCTTCGGCATCTTGTTAATAGGTTTGTGCCGGAAAATGCATAATAATGATGTAAAGTATGTATAAAACATGTGAGTATTGTCATAAAAGTAGCATGGAACATAAGAAATTATAGATACGTTGGCGACGTATCAGCACTCGAGCAGCAGGCCCACCGGCAGCGTGAGGCGGCGCACGCGGAGGATCTAGCGGGGTTCTGCGCCCCTGGCCCCGCAGCTGACGAGGCCGCGGCGGCAACAGCGTGGCACGAGCAGGCGATGGAGGACACCATTGCGGTGTTCGACGCCTCGACGGAGAAGAGGCGCGACGGCGCCGAACGGAGGAGATGGAGCAGCGGTGGGCTGATGAGCGCCGCCGCCAGCGCGAGGAGCGGGACACGCTGTACCGTGAACGGCGGGAGGCGATCGAGCGCCGGCGGCGGGACTCGATCGAGCGCCAGCAGCAGCTGGCGGCGGAGGAGCGTCAGCAGCGGGAGGCGGCAGCGGGCGGCGGCGGAGGCGGCCTGGGCGAGGCGGGCGGACGAGTTGGCGGCGGAGGCCGACGCGTTGGCGGCGGCGATGATGGAGGCGCCAACGGATGTGGAGGAGGAGGAGGCCGAGGCGGAGGAGGAGGAGACCGAGGTGGAGGACGACGACGAGTTCGAGTGGTCCGACGACGACGGGCCGCACCCGGACGAGACGGCCGATCAGCAACGCGCGCTCGTCGAGTCCTTCGAGTCGGAGAAGAAGCTCCAGGACGACGCCCGTGCCCGCGAAGAGGCGCAGATTCGTCGCGCCGTCGAGCTCTCCCTCCAGGCGGCGCAGCAGGGGAGGGCAGGCGTCGACGCGCTGCTGGAGCAGCGGCGTCTGGCCACCGCCCTACGCACGGAGAGGCGGCGCGCGCAGCAAGAGCTGCGGCGGAGGGCAGGCGACGCCGGGGCGGGGCCGTCGAACGCACCGCCGGGCGGTCAGTAGGCTAGGTTTAGATGAAATCTAGCCGTTTTCATTCAAACTTTATAATATATAATCAAAATTAAATAAAAACCTTTATTTTCGTGCACCAATATTTATTTGGGGGCCGGCGTTTGGGGGACGCGGCTGGGGAGCGACGTCCCTCAAACGCGGCACAAACAAAACATATTTCCAAACGCTCGATCCGGCGCGGTTTAGGGACGATTTGGAGGACGCGACGACTGGAGATGCTCTAAAATCAACGATTGCGTTTTGTGATCTTTGGCTTTTAACATTTTGTTGGCTTGTGGTTGTGGCTATTTTGAGCTAAGCCAACGCTCTGAGTACGTGCCACATGATTGCTAGCACGGTCGCTAGCTACAGGTCCATGATATTACCTTTTCACTCCTGTACAAGGTTAGGTGCAACGTGATGACTAGTGCTGTCGCTATCAACAACTCTCAAGATTGATTAGGGCATCTCCAGCATCCTCACGCATTTTGGACACCTAAAATGTCCGCGGGCGTCCGTTTGCGTCGCCAGGCGGACGCGAAAATGGTCGCGTGTCTGGGGCTGGCTCCAGCGGGCGACGCATTTTTGGCGCAGGCCAGAATTCAAAAAATAGAAGCACGCATCAACTTTGCACCAAATTTTACAGCCGCAATTTGAGGGCTGAAACAAGTTCACCCCACTTTGCATATCGGACTGCGCAAAGTGGAGACCAAAAGGGGCACAACAAGGCCTGAACAGCAATAAAAATGTCCAAAAGGAGGCCAAGGTGCTGGGCGCATGGCGCCGGCGATCAGGCGTCTCGCGCGCGGATTTCGGCGCGCCTCTTCATGAACCAGGCCCTGGTGTCGTCGTCGACGCTGCTCAAGTCGGCTAGCATGATCCTAGTGTCCTCTGCAAGGATCTTGGCCTGGGCGTCCATCCTCCTAGCCTCGGCGTCAAGCAATTTGGCCTCGGCGTCTGCCTTTTGGACCTCAATTACCTCTTTGGCGAGGTTGTGGTAGATGGCAGCTGCGGCCTCTTTTTCCAGACGCCTCTTCTCGTCCCTAGCAGCCAAGGCGGCACGATTGTCGGCCATCATCTTCTCCATGCTCATGGTGAACGCAAGGGCCTGCGCCTCCCGTTGTAGATCGGCCTTGGTAGCCTTGTGGCCTCGGGGACGAGGTGGAAGGGCTGGACGGCTTTGATCGTCGTCCTCGCCGTCGAGGTTGATCGCTGTCCCATTCCTCACAGCTTCGTTGTAGGACGCAAAGCTTGTCATCCACTTGTTGGCGTCCTTCAGCACGTCCCAGCAATGGACCATATGGAAGCCCTTCTTATGCGTCGCCCTGAACTTCTCCAAGGCGCGTGATACCTGCAATCATAGCCGCCAATGATGTACATACAATGATGCAAATAGTGTTGAATGATGATGGTTCTATCGTGTTTACCACTGTCATGACGCCAGCGCCGCTTACGGGGTTGTTAATAGCATGTTCGACCGCCGAGCAGAACTTGCTTGTCTCTTGCTTGATGTAGTTCCATCTTTTTCGGAGGGACTCTTCCGTCCGAGGGCTTGTGATATGGTAGGGCGGGTGCATCCTAGTCTCGTTGTACTGCTGCAAGACCTTGGCCCAATAGACCTTGCCCTTTTGCTGCGCGCCATTAATGCAATCATGGCTCGTTGCAAGCCATGCTTCTCACAAACACTTATCCTCATCGTCGACGAAGCCTTGTGTCCTGCAGCACTCCCCCTTCTTCTTCCTAGCAATGCCAGGCTGTGTTGGCGCGTCGTCGAAGTCGTTGATACGTCCATTTTGCATCACTATTTTGTATCATAATTTGCTGTTATTCATTGATATATTTCATATTTAGAGATGATACTTATGTTATTTCATCTATTTTGCATGTTTCATGATCATTGGAGAATTATTCACCGGAGTCAGGATTCTGCTGGAAAAAGCACCGTCAGGACACCATATTTCGGAAGATCAACAATTGTCGGAAATTATATGAAAAATCCTATTTTTTCCAGAAGACGAAGGGAGCCAAAAGGAGGGGCCGAGAGGGGCCACCATGCCCCCCCATAGGCCGGCGCGGGCCCAGGCTTGTCCGCGCCGCCATGTGGGGAGGGGGCCCACAGCCCCCTCTGGCCTCCTCTCCTTCGCGTACTTCTTCGTCCCGAAAACCTAAGCCAGGTATTTCACATGAATTATGCGGGTTATTCAAATGTGCAGGTATTTCAATGGATGAAGTTAGGAAGAAATTATTTGTTATGTCTCTATCTGGTAAAGCGGCGCATTGGTATAAACTGCTGAAGGATGGGCGTTCTCTTGATTGGAAGGATATTGTGCCTCTATTTTACTCTAAATTCTATCCTCCAAGTGAAATTCACAAAGACCGCAACCGTATATATAATTTCTGGCCTCATGATGGAGAGAGTATTGCCCAAGCGTGGGGGAGATTAAAGTCTTTAATGCTCAAATGCCCCATTCATGAGCTTCCTGGTAATATTATTATTGATAATTTCTATGCAAGACTGTCTTTTCAAGATAAAACCTTGCTGGATACTTCTTGTTCTGGATCATTCACGCACAATAAAGAAGAGTTTAAATGGGACCTTCTTGATCGAATCCAAGAAAATACTGAAGGATGGGAGAATGACAAAGGTAGAGTGTCAGGTATAAATTATGATTATGAATGCATTGAAACTTTTATGGATACTGATGAATATCGTAATATAAGTGCTACATATGGTCTTGACTCTCAAGTTGTTGCAAATATTTATAAAGCCTTTGCTTCTCATTTTGAATTGCCTAGGAAGAATTTTGATAAGTATCATGAACCTTATAAAGATAAAGTTGATTCACTTAAAGGTAAATGTATTGAAATTAAAACTGTTGATCATGTTCTTCCTGAAGCTTATATTGAAAAAACTCCTTTCCCTGCTAAGATGAAAGAGTACTCTGTTATAACTAGTGTAGTTAATAAAAGTGCAAAGAAACCCAGAGAACCTGAAGAACAAATAAATGTTGAACCTGCTGTTGCAATAGTTAAAGATCTTGTGACTGAAAATGTGGAAGATGGTCATATTATTTTTTGTGAAGATGCCTCTAATATTGTTTCACATCCTAATAAGTCTAGGAAAGCCAGTGTTCATGTGCTCTCTGTTCGAATTGGTGATCATTGCTATTATGGTTTATGCGATATTGGTGCAAGTATTAGTGCCATTCCTTATGAGCTCTACACGGAAATCATGCATGAAATTGGTTCTTGTGAACTTGAAGATATTGATGTGGTTATTCGGCTAGATAATAGAGAAACTATCTCTCCCATTGGTATTGTTCGAGATGTTGAAGTTCTATGTGGTAAGATTAAATATCCTGCTGACTTTTTGGTACTTGGTTCTGCTGCTAGTAAGTCTTGTCCTATTATTTTTGGTAGACCTTTTCTGAATACTTGTGGAGCTATTATAGATTTCAAGAAAGAGAAAATTGTTACTAAATTTGCTGGTGAATCTTATGATTTTAACTTCTCTAAATTTGCCAAAACTCCTTATAAAGCTGATTTGCCTAATGATGATTTTAGAGTTGAACAGTGTGCATCTATTGCTCTTGCTCCTAGTAATCCTTTGCAGCAACATTTGGAGAATAGTGAGAGTGAAGTTTTTAGGGAAGAAAGGGATGAGCTTGATGAAATTTTCCTTCGTCAACCTATTCTTAAACATGACTTACCGGTTGAAGATTTAGGTGTAACACCACCACCAAAGGAAGATCCTGTATTTGATTTGAAACCATTACCTGATAATCTTAAGTATGCTTATATTGATGATAAGAAAACATATCCTGTTATTATTAGTGCTAAGCTTTCAGATATTGAGGAAGAAAGGTTATTGGAAATATTGAAGAAACACCGAGGAGCTATTGGCTATACTCTTGATGATTTGAAGGGGATTTCTCCCGCTATTTGCCAACATGCCATCAATATAGAAGATGGTGCAAAACCTGTTGTTGAACATCAGCGTCGTCTAATTCCCAAGATGAAGGATGTGGTAAGAAATGAGGTATTAAAACTTCTTGAAGCAGGTATTATATATCCTATTGCTGATAGTAGATGGGTTAGTCCTGTGCATTGTGTTCCTAAGAAAGGAGGTATAACTGTTGTGCCCAATGATAATGATGAGCTTATTCCTCAAAGAGTAGTTGTAGGGTATAGAATGTGCATTGATTTTCGAAAAGTTAATAAAGTTACTAAGAAAGATCATTACCCTTTACCTTTTATTGATCAAATGTTAGAAAGGTTGTCTAAAAATACTCATTTTTGTTTTCTTGATGGATATTCTGGGTTTTCACAAATTGCTGTTAGAGCTAAAGATCAAGAGAAAACCACTTTCACTTGTCCTTATGGAACTTATGCTTATAGGCGTATGCCTTTTGGTTTATGTAATGCTCCTGCCACTTTTCAAAGATGCATGTCTGCTATTTTTCATGGCTTTTGTGAAAAGATTGTTGAGGTATTCATGGATGATTTTTGTAGCACCCTACCTTTTAAATAAAGGCAAGATACCTGTGTATAGTGCTATTCCCGGGATCACTGATAGCACACACATTTCAAATGTAGTAATCATAGCAATAGTATCAAATTTACTACAACGTAGATCCACAGGAGATAAAATAAAGTCTTACAAATTGCATAGTCGAATTGACTAGCTCAAATATAAAAGTTCAAAGCAAACACAGCGGAAATAAACTTCAATGAGCCTCCATCATCTTCATGCGCCACAGGCAGACATGTTGGAATGTAGACTCGAGATCCTACTAGTACTCATCTTCAGAATAACCTGCACGTTTGAATATGCAGCCCCACGAATGGAGGTCAGTACAATGATGTACTGGCAAATGACACTTATATGGTGGCATTTTTAGGCATGACTATCTACATGATATTTGGCTGGTGGAGTTTAGGCAAATTTGCACAAAGCCAATTTTATCCTATATTTTTCAAAACAAAACCTTTTGTAAGTCTTGAAAAACATTTTTACAAAAAGGGGCACAGAGTCGAGATGACTCCCAGGTCACCACCACATACCATGGTTTTCACTGCCAGGTATGTAGCCCTGGGGCCACTCCACTAGGATAAACCTCAGGTCACCACCACATACCATGGTTTTCACTGCCAGGTATGTAGCCCTGGGAAAATCCCGTCCTGTGATTGTTTCTACACAAATTTTAATCATTCAGAAAAGGTGATGAGATTCTTCCGTACATTCCTTGCCTAGAAGCTCAAATTGTCCATAACCGGGGACACGGCTAAGATCTTAGGTTTTTAACTCTCGAGAGGTTGCGCTCTTTACCCACAATTAACAACCAAGCCCTTTTGCCAAAATTCTTCATCTTCATTAAGGCCAGGACGAGGTCACTACGAAGCCTTTCTTTAGCAGCCCCTCTACCTACCGGATCCGCCCGTACCCTGAAACTCCACCCGCTGGCGGTACCCTAGGCGAGGTTTCCCACTAAGTACTTAGCTAAGACAGAGCCCATAATGTATTGTGGTTGCACTGGAAGCTATCTAAAAACAAGGACGACATAATAATCTCTCTAATCCTGGGTGGCAACCCCTATTCAACCGCGCACTCTCAGGCACCCACCCGTCCACTGGTCCATCCCCAGGGATCGGAGCCCTGAGCAGCCGCCCACCACTCAAACAATCCACCCAGGTGATTCATTAAGGGTTGTTAATTTTCACTTTTCAAACCATCACAATCAAAATAATGAAACAACATTTGGCATTTGATGTTGCAGAGCAAAAACAAAGTATCCTATCATTAGGTTCAGGAGTAGCTACACACTACTAGGATTTTCTAAGCATAGCATAACTTTCGAAAACAAAATCCTACCATGCATACTAATTTGAAAATCACTAATGCATAACAAAATAGGTAGGAATTGAGTGTCACTTGCCTTGATCAAAGCAACCCGCACAATCACAGCAATCACAAGCACCACCTTGATCTCCTCCACAATCTAATCAAACAAGCACAACAAAAATAAACAAACATTCGATATGACAATCATAGACATGTATGCATGCATGCTATGCAACAATTTAACTTCACAAGAAAGGTAGTGTGTAAGTGTTGCATTATGTGTTCTCTGATATGTGCAATGTTAATAAAGTATTCTGGACATTTAATTTGATTTAGAAAAACCATTAATTGAGTATCTACTTAACACATACAACCTTATTAATTAGCTACTGCAAGCATTATGTGTTGTGAAAATATGAATTTGACCTCCCTGGATAGGCTACAGTAACACAAGAATAGGGCAATTGGAATTATTCGAAAACGATTTATAGAATTTGAATTATCCTCGAATTACTGATTTGAATAGATTTTACTAAAGCAAGTTTGTGCACGTATCAAAGTTGTACAAATCCTATACCAAGTTGAAGTACATGATCTGAGGATTCCAGAAAGTACAAAATCATAAAATTTGGGCCAGTAAATTATTTTATACAATTTTTATAGTGTAAAATAGTCAATTTCCCTATTTGAATTTCAATACAAAATCTATCACAGTACCTATGCTATATTATTGCATAAAGGTGTTCTACAGATTGTAAGCTTTCCGAATATATAAAATTCGTAAAATTTGGCCCAGTGGATGATTTTATATCGATTTTACAAGTTCTATACGAAATCTGACTTTTAAAATCGAATTTAAAAACGATTTGACCAAGAATTGACCGGCGTGCTGACGAGGACCGCCACGCGGCGCGTTCTGATTGGCCCATACCGGTTCGGTATGGGGCTCTAATCTGAGCCGCCAGATCTAGATCTAACAGACGAACAAAAAAAAACGGCGGACTTACAGCGCGCGGCGAGTGGCGAAGCGGCTCGGTAGGAAGGCGGCGCGGTTTAGGCGGGTCGCGGCGGCGGAGGGGCTACGGGGAGCGGCGCGCGCGCGATCGGTTGGTGGTGTCGGCGCGGCAGATGGCGGGCTAGGGCGGCGGCGGCGGGCGGGCGGAGGCGGCGCGGCCGGCGAAGCGCCGCGGTTTGGCGCGCGATGCAGGGCAGCGACTTGGGGAAAAGGACGCGGGGGCCTCGGGCTCTATTTATATGCAGTCGGGCGTGCTCTCCACGGCACGGACGTCGAGGTGGGGCCAGCCGGTTAGGGCTCGGGGAGTCCGGGTCGGACACGACCAAGGTAGGAGAAGGCGCTGACGGGTGGGACCCGCTGACAGGTGGGTCCCACCGGTCAGTGAGAGAAGAGAGAAAAAAAAGAGAGAGAGAGGCGGTTCGGTCGCGCGGGCCGCGTTTGGCAGGCCGAATGGGCCGGTGCGGTCGGGCTGGCCCAATTCGGTCAGTCCGATCCGTCCTCCTCGTTTTTTTGTCCTTTTTTTTCTTTTTCTTTTTTCCTCATAACTTTTGAATCCTAATTCCAAAATGACTCAAACCAGTTTCTAAAATTTTGTAAAATTCAGGGCTTTGACTTTGAAAAATAGTACATGATTTTTGCCAAAATGGCATGGTAGGAAAATTAAGAGTTTGGCACTAGGATTTTAAGGCTACAGTTGTTTCATATTGTGCTTATTATTTTATGTGAACAAACAAATGCATAAATGACATGAATGCATGCAAGTTTTTAATTTTGAAAAACCTGGGATGTTACAGACTAACCCCCTTAAGATGAAGCACGTCCTCGGGCTTCGAAAAGGCTAGCAAATAGGTGTGGGTGATATTCTCGAAGATTTTCTTCGTCTTCCCAAGCTGTCTCTTCCTCACTATGGTGACTCCACTGAACAGAACTATATAGTATTGGAGCTGGTATTCCTTTACCCTGAGTATCTGATCTAGGCTAACCCCCTTAAGATGTTTTAGCCTAATGTCACCAATATGCAATTGGGATGTAAATCGAACTATTGATATGGATGAATGCGATGCGCCACTATCAATTAAAACTAATGCTGTAACGAGTTGAGTGGAAACATACCCATCACAGTGTTAGGTTCATCCACCACTTCCTCCACATGCAGGTGGTTCACCTGTCCCTTCTGGAATGGATTGGGTTTGATAACTTCATCAGGCTTTTTCTCAGTGCATCTATCCGCAAAGTGTCCAGTCTTCTTACACTTGAAGCAGGTGATATGGGACAAGTCCCCTGAATTACGACGGTGCTGACCGTTGTTTCCATTTTGATGTCCATTACCACCATTGTGACGACCATTGTTTCCATTGGGATTACCATTCGAATGGTCTCCCTTGAGTCCTTCATTGTGCCTATGACCATTGTAGTTGTTGCCATTCCCTTTTCCGAAATTACCATTATGATTGTGTGAGTTGTGACTTCCATTCCCATCAGAAGAATGGTGCTTCTTGTAGAATGGCTCAGTGTGATTCTTACTATTGCCAAACTTCCTCTTACGGTTCTCCTCCTTCTTGATATTATTGTCCAGGGTGATGGCTTGATCAAGCAGGGACTGGTAGCTAGGGGCATAAGCTACAGACAATGGGATCTTCAGTTCTCCCTTAAGTCCATTGAGGAACTTCTCCCTCCTCTTAGCATCAGTGTCAATGTCCTCTGGGGCATACCTCGCCAAGGCGCAAAAGTCATCCATGTATTCCTTCAGAGTCCTTCCTCCCTGTCTCAGACTACGGAATTCATCTCTCTTGAGATTCATAATGCCCGAGGAGATATGGGCAGTACGGAATCCCTCCTTGAAGGTTTCCCAGTCTAAGTCATCTATAGGATGGGTAAGTTGATAAGTCTCCCACCACATTGCAGCAGGTCCTTCCAGCAGATGAGCGGTGAACCTAATCTTCTCAGCCTCGGTGCACTCACAGGTGACTAAGTCCTTGCTGACAGAACGAAGCCAGTGACATAGGCATCCCAAATGGGCTTGCCGAAGATAGTACCCGGGGTTTACTGGAGGCCCACTATCCGAAGAATAAGAAGGTTCGGGAGTCCAAGATATATTAAGGAAAGTTAGAGTTGTAATAGGAAGTGTTATTTGTAATATGGCGGGATGAGTTAGAAACCGTCCCGGACTCTGTAACTTGTACAAAACGAAACCCTCGGCTCCACCTCCTATATAAGGGGGTCGAGGGACAAAGAAAGGAATCTACTGTCAACATAACCCTAGTTTTCATAATCGTCGAGTACTTTTCGCCTAAACCTTCGAGATCTACTTGCCCTCTACTTCTAGCAAAACCCTAGTCTACAATCTGTAGGCATTGACAAGTTAATCCTTTGTCAATTGGCGCCGTCTGTGGGGATTAGAGGTTGCAAGGAGCTGATCTCGATGGCACGTTCAGGATCTTCGACATCGTCAACAGCAAGCAACGCGATGGATCGAGGTAACAAGGGAAAAACTGATCTATTCAATTTTATTCCTCACCCGCCCTCCCGTATGGATGCATGTGCCTATCTGGAGGAGCCCATCATCATGACGTTCGGAGAATTCCGATTTGGCGTCAACAAGGAAGGATCCTACCGTCTCGAAGTTCCGATCTCGTCGGAATTTTCAGCGGTCGATTCTAACTTTTCGTCGAGTGACGAGGAGTTTTCGTCGCCATACTTCGTCGACAACAAGGCAAGCGGAAAGCTCGCCAAGATCTTCAGCAACACATCCTTCGAGTCGTCTGCGGACTCCTTTATAAGCAGCGACTCCGACAGCGTCGACAGCTTCAACTTCATCGACAAGTCTGCTGCCATCGGAAAGGTCTTCACCACTCTATATGATGGTGTCACCAATCCCGATAAAAATCAATGCGCAAAATATCATCAGATCTATGTGATAGAAGGGGCAGGTACATCAGAACCGCAAACGTCAGAGGCTTTCGACGAATTGGGAAATCCATACGTCGATCCCGCTGATCTCAGACATGGCTTAGGCACTAAATATGCCGGATCCTCAACTCGCGCAAGAGTACAGCTCCCGCAAGAAGCGTGGGATAGGGCTGCGAAAGCCATGGATGGTTCAGAACCTATGACCACCACTGCTACTGTACAAGAACTTCAAGCATATCAATATAGACTTGCTCGAGTAAGCAGAGAGTTGGAAAAACAGACAGCATCCCTGAATAGGAGGAAAGAAGCAGCTTCTGCATCAAGCAGACGCCGAGCAGAGTTAAGTCGCCTTTCAGGAACTACGGGAGATAGTCACAGAGAAGCTCGGAGGAGAGCAATGTCTCGGCTGCAAAACATACCCGAAGCAGAAAGAGGAAGTATAATCCAAAATCTCGACATGTCCTTTATGTCGATCGATGAAAGGGGAAATATCATCCCAAAAACGCCAGAGGCAGGTTACATGGCAACACAAGCGTATATCCTTGCGTCTAGACCACCTCCTGGGGACCCGAGAGAACCATTGTTCAATATGGCGATGGCTGGAGTAGGAGTTATGGGAACAGCGTTTGCAACAACGCCTCCCGAAGAAAATCCTAGACAAAATAGTCCACGACCCACCGCAGCAGTTCAAGACCCACCAAGAACAAGTGGGGCAAGAGACACAGCAGTCCAAGTAAGGGTGGACAGAGCGCGACAAGAAAGAAGGGAGCGTCAGCACTCGCCAGAGCTTGCCGACGAAGATATGTGTGGGCTCCCATGCTTTACGAGAAGAGTTCGAAAAACTCGAGTACCGAAAGGGTTCAAGTTACCCGAGAATTTCAAGAAGTTCGACGGCCTGCAAGATCCCGAGGATTGGCTCGTGGATTATCTCGAGATGGTAAAACTGGTAGGAGGAACCAGAGCAACAGCTATGCAAAGTATCCAAGTTCACCTGAGTGGTGCCGCGAGATCTTGGATAAAGAAACTCCCCTTAAATTCCATCGACAGCTGGGATACCTTTGAGGACATCTTCGTGAAAAACTTCCGATCCACGTGCAAGAAACCTGCATCGTTGGAAGAGCTGAGGGCATGCCGACAAAAACACGACGAGTCGATGAGGAAGTATATACAGCGATGGAACATCATAAAGAACTCGGCAGAGGATATATCTGACGAGAGGGCAATAGATGCGTTCGTGGCAGGAGTCCGCCGAGCAGATTTCATCGAGGACTTAGGGAGAACTAACCCTAAGACCATATCAGCACTCATGGAGATAGCCAATAAATGGGCAGATGGAGAAGACGCAATATACAACAAGCGACACAGGTCGCCAGAAGAGGATCGTGGTCGAAATTATCAAAACAGAAGGCGATTTTCTCGCCAGTTCTACAACAACGATGCTCCCGGCCATATATCGGCTGGTTTTCGAGGAAATCCTGGAGGAAATAATCGAGATGATTATCAAAGAAGTAATGAGCAGCAAGGCGACAATAGAGGTGACTTTCGCGGCAACAGGCAAAATAGTGGACCCAGGATTCAAAGACCTTACGTGTCTCCCGAGGAGATGATGAACGGTCCATGTCAAATGCACTTTTACCTCGACAACAATGGAAAGAGGCAATCAGGACATCTCCAGAAAGACTGCCGAAATTTCCAGGCAATGTTGCGAGCCGCAGGAATTGCGAATGCTCAAGCAAATAACAGAAACCCTCGGGAGCCAAGGAGCGAGATCCACCTTCCACCTCCTCCCGCAATTACCGACGAAAATCGACACCAGCTCAGAATAGCGGCAGCACCACACCCACCTCCATATGTTGATCCTAATTCTAACGGTGTGGTCTCGATGATTCAGAAAGCTAGGCCATCCAACAGGGCGCAGAAGGTAATCTCTCGACAAGTGTTCATGGCAGAGAAGATGCCTCCACCAACAGTCGAGTACTTAAATTGGTCGGGGCAAGATATCGGCTTCACAATCGCAGACCATCCGCAGCAAGTCCCTCGACCAGGACAATCAGCACTCATCTTACCCGCTGTAATCGCTGGTTTTGACGTGTCGAGAGTTTTCATAGATGGCGGCAGCAGCTTAAACCTCATGTATGCATATACATTGAGGAAGATGAACATATCCTTAGCAAATCTGAAACCAACTGACACACGTTTCCATGGGATCACACCAGAGAAGCCAAGTTACCCATTGGGCAAGATCAACCTCGACGTTCAGTTTGGAACCCGAGAAAACTACAGGATAGAGAACTTGGAGTTCGAAGTTGTGGATTTCCCGTCGCAATATCACGCTTTGTTGGGACGACCAGCGTATGCCAGGTTCATGGCAGTGCCGCATTATACATATCTGTTGTGGAGGTTGCCTGGGCCTAAGGGACCTATCACAATCAAAGGAAGTTTCGCGTTATCTGATAAATGCGACAAGGACTTTCATCGACTGTCAGAAACTTTCGGGATGCAAGCAGAATATGCGGCGCCACGGTTCACTGATTATGACGTGTTACCAGAGGTAGGAAGACCTTCTAAGGAGCCAACTTTCAACACAACCAAAGATTCAAAAGAGGTACAGATCCACCCGACAGACCAAAGAAAACGACGTCCATTGCCGCAAACATGGATGTCGCATAGGAAAGCGCGCTCGTCGAGTTCCTCCGTGAGCACTGGAGAATCTTCGCATGGTGTCCAGCTGACATGCCAGGAGTACCCAGGGAACTTGCCGAGCACCACCTCAATTTGGATCCTCTCGCACGACCAGTCAAGCAGCCTTTGCGGCGTTTTTCGGAACCTAGCCGCAAAGCTATGTTATCAGAAATAGATCGACTCAAAGACGCTGGTTTCATCAGAGAAATATCTACAGAAGCCACATGGGTAGCTAACCCAGTGATGGTGCCGAAGAAACACACAATAGTCCTTCGCATGTGCGTCGACTTCACGTGTCTCAATAAACATTGTCCCAAGGATCACTTTCCCCTCCCAAGGATCGATCAAATCATCGACTCCACGGCAGGATGCGAACGTCTTTCCTTCTTAGACGCATATTCTGGTTATAACCAGATCAGACTAAAAGAAGAAGATGAAGCCAAGACAGCGTTCATCACACCTTATGGCGTGTTTTGCTACAAAACAATGCCCTTTGGTCTGAAAAACGCGGGAGCAACATATCAGCGGATGATGCAGAAGTGCCTAGCAACACAGATCGGAAAAAATGTACAAGTCTACATCGACGATGTCGTAATAACATCAAAGAAAGGATCGACTCTGATCGAAGACTTGAAGGAAACTTTCGACAACCTCGACAAGTTCTGCCTCAAGCTGAACCCGACGAAATGCTCTTTTGGAGTTCCCGCAGGAGAACTTCTCGGTTTCTTAGTATCAGCAAGGGGGATTGAAGCTAATCCCGAAAAAATACAGGCCATCATTACTATGAGAAAGCCAACAAAGCTGAAAGAAATACAACAGTTAACGGGGCGAGTCGCAGCTTTAAGCAGATTCGTCGCCAGGCTAGGAGAAAAGGCGCTGCCGTTCTATGCATTGATCAAGCAAGGGGAAAAATTTCAATGGAACGAGGAAGCAGACAGAGCCTTCGAAAACCTCAAGCGAGCAATTTCGACACCACCGATATTGGTGGCGCCAAAAGAGAAAGAACCTCTCCTCTTATACATTGCAGCCACACCTCAGGTGGTCAGCACGGCCCTAGTAGTCGAGCGGGAAGAAGAGGGCAAGCTTCATGGAGTTCAGAGGCCAGTATATTTCATCAGCGAAGTACTGTCGCCCTCCAAACAGCGGTATCCGCAATATCAAAAGCTAGCATATGGAGTATTCACGACAGCAAGAAAATTGCGACACTATTTTTCGGCGCACCCGATAATAGTGGTCAATGAAGCTCCCTTGTCAAATATATTAAACAACCCAGAAGCTACGGGTCGTGTCTCCCTTTGGGGAATAGAACTTTCTCCTCGGGACATCACGTATGAAAAAAGAAAAGCAATAAAATCACAAGTCTTACCAGATTTCATTGCAGAGTGGATGGAGCTCCAAAACACGGGACCCCCAGATTTATCGAGAACTTGGACCATGAACTTCGACGGGTCCAAAAGACTAGAAGGTGCCGGAGCAGGCGTGATATTGGTATCACCGGAAGGCGACAAGTTGAAATACGTTTTGCGGATGACTTTCCCAAACGCGTCCAACAACGAAGCAGAATATGAAGCTCTCATACACGGGATGAAGATGGCGAAAGCTTGCGGTGCAACCCGACTGAAAATTTTCGGCGACTCACAATTGGTAGCACAGCAAGTCATGAACCAATGCGATGCAGTCAACGAAAGTATGATAGCATACAAAGAGGTGTACAATGAGCTGGAAAAGTTATTCGATGGTTGTGAGGTAAACCACATCAGCAGGATGAGCAACGATGAAGCCGATGTTCTTGCAAACATCGGGTCCCAATGTCTCGCGATCCCTCCAGGCGTGTTTTGGGAAGAGATAAGCGAAAGATCAACAAAACCAGCAAAAGCAAAGAAGGAGAAGAAAGAGAAAACCTCGAGTATCACCAAAGACACAGCAGAAGAAGAAGAAGAGCAAGAGCTAGTCATGATGGTGCAAGTCCCATGGATGCAGGCTTACATATCATATATCCTAAGGAAAACGATACCCGACGACCCAGTCGAAGCAAGGCGAATAATCAGGAGATCAAAAGCTTTCACTGTGATAAAGGGGGAGCTGTACAAACGAAGTATTTCGGGTGTGCTACAACGATGTGTTACACCCGAAGAAGGAAGAATCATCCTGAAAGATGTGCACGAAGGAATATGCGGGCACCACGCGAGCAGCCGAGCTATCGCGGCTAAGGTTTTCAGAGCAGGATTCTATTGGCTAACAGCAATTGAGGACGCAAAGGAAATAGTGAGAACTTGCGACGCGTGCCAAAGATTTGCCGCCAGACCTCACTCTCCTGCAGCAGAACTTATGCCAATCCCATTATCTTGGCCTTTTGCTCAATGGGGCCTCGACATGGTGGGAAAACTACACAAAGCTTCGCCAGGAGGTTACGAGTATATGCTTGTTGCTGTCGACAAATTTACAAAGTGGATAGAAGCAAAGCCGATAAACTCACCGGACGGCGCGTCGGCGATTAAGTTTGTGAAAAGCATCGTCTTCAGATTTGGAGTCCCTCACAGCATCGTCACAGACAACGGCAGCAACTTTACGTCCAAGGAGTTTAAAGCATATTGCGCAGAAGTAGGCATCAAGCTGAGTTTTGCGTCTGTCGCACATCCACAGACCAACGGACAAGTCGAGAAAGCCAATGGCATTATCTGCAATGGCATCAAGAAACGTCTGCTAGGACCACTGGAAAAAGCTCGACATACTTGGCCGGAGGAACTACCAAGTGTATTGTGGAGTATTCGAACAACACCAAATACAGCGACACAGGAAACGCCGTTTTTCCTGGTCCATGGAGCTGAAGCAGTCCTGCCGATAGAAATCGAGCATGATTCCCCAAGAGTTGCAGAATATAATGAAGAAATTTCGAGAGAAGCACTGGAGGATGACGTCGACGCACTTGACGAAGCTCGAGACGAAGTTCTGTCGCGAGTCGCTAAATATCAACAGGACCTGAAGAATTACCACAGTCGACGATTGCGACCAAGATCTTTTCAAGTCGGTGATCTAGTTTTGCGACTCAATCAAAAAAGTCACGAAAAACTCGAATCACCATGGCTTGGACCCTACATCGTCACAGAGGTAATCGAAGGAGGAGCATACAGAATCAAAGACAAGAAGACAGGGATTGCCGAGCCAAATCCCTGGAACGTGGCACAGCTCAGGCGTTTCTACGCCTAGATAGCAAAATATAGCTTCCTCTGTAAACATACAATGTAAAACGCCCGCGAGTTTTCAGACGCACTCTTTTCCTTTTTCGGGGCACCGAGTGGGGCCGGGAAAGGTTTTTAATGAGGCGGGCTCGCGGTGCTGCAATATAATAAAGATAGTGGAATTATATATCTTTTTCTCGACAGGATCAGGGGATTCCCCCTAAAAGATACAATATATATATACACACACTGTCGATGAACGCAAAAGAAGCATCCTGCCTTGGTAGAAAAATACCTCGCCAAAGCAAAAAGAGATATCGACAAAATAGTGATCAACAAAAAGCTCGGGGGCTTGCACCCGCAAAAAATAGTACACAATGTATATTATCTTGCCTTGGGACAACCTCGCATTATAATAAACAAAAAATATTGCAATCAAAACGCCCGGGGGCTTGGCGACAAAAATAAAATATAATGACTTTACAATATAGTTCGTATACACAGGATACAAATTTTGGAATAAGTTCGTCTTCAAGGATTTCCCAATAAATTGTCTATGGTCAAGCGCTCATTATTTACAGCGCGAGTACTATGCTCAGCGTAGCTACCCTTCACGAAGAATTCGGAATCCATCCGGAGAAGTTCATCCATCATATCTTCAGCAACAGGAGTAACAATGTCATCATATTTGCCGAAGTTTCTTTTCTTCTTCGACATCTTCTCCAAGCACTTTGGGACAACTTGCCCTACGTCTAACTTTGGGTAGCAAATCTTTATCATGATCATCGCAAACCTTGCGCCAGCAGCTAGTTGGGCTCGTACAAAGCCGTGGATGCGAGGAGCATCTCGAAATTTGTCCATCAACGCAGGAAGGGTCTCTGGCATCTTATTGCGAGGAAACATAGTACCATAAACCAGAGACAAAGTCCTTGTACAGAAGTCAAGATACTCGCGAACCTGAAGCGCACGATCTTGAAATCTCACGATTTGGCGAGTCCGTTCAGGTGTGCCCCAAAAAGTCGACCCATGTTCACGCGCAAGCCGAAGAAGAACATTGGAACGAGCCTCGACACGTTCATCTTCAGTTGCAGTATCCAAAAAAGCACCTATTGTTTCTTAAAACAATTCAGTGGGCAATAAAGAGGCAAGCAGCAAAGGAAAAGAAGAAGCAAGATAAAGACAATGAAACTCACCCGCCATATCCAAGCTAGCATCTGTTAGCAGCTGGAGCATAGAATTTTCTCGAGATGTAGCTGCGGCAGCCTCAGCAACAGCGGCGTCCTTTTCAGTCATGGCATCCTGAGCTTGTTGAAGTGCAATTTTCTCCCTTTGAGAAGATTCTCGAGATTGCTCCATAAGCATAAGCGACTGTTTCTTCACGGACTGAAGTTGTTGTCGAAGTTCTTGTAAATCTTCCGACAAAGGTGTGCTGGAAGACCCTTCAAGGTAATTGTCGTCGTTTCTTACTTTCTTCGACAAGGAAGACGCGGGAGCAGCATCGGGAGAAGAAGGATTCGTTGAATAATTATCAAATATCAACTGGAAAAGAAAATCCCCGAATCAAAGATAGCACCAAAAGGAATTTCATTGATTGTAGAAAATTTACATGGCCATTACAAAAGAAGTTCTCCTAAGGGATTGGCAGGGAACTTGTCGCCAAGACTAGAATGGCGACAATAGCAAAGGAAATAAAGAAAGCAAAAACTAGACCTCCGGCCTTGAAGAACTAGGAGTCGACGATGGCTTGATCCCGAGATAGGCCAGGATCTTCTTCGTGTTAAGCTTTGCCGCCTTGATCAAGGATCGCCATTTTGCTTGCTCTATTTGCTCCGTGTCGCCAACTTTGGCCCAGTCAATAGTTTGTTGACTGTCAGCAACTAGGGCAACAGTGCTTTCCACGGCAACCTTCATGTTCTCATGACGCATCTTCAGCCCAAGATCTTCGGGAGGATTAAAGCACTTGGCAAGACCAAGGAAAGTTGGGGGCTCCTCTTTCTTCGGGAAGAAGTAGGGGAAAAGCTTTGACAACCCCGCCCTGGCTTCATCCATGCCTTCACGCGCTTCCGTCCCGTGAAACTCAAGGAATGAAACGGCGTCAAGAAGAACATCGTTGTCGGGATCTTCAAGTTCAAATTCTTGTGAGGTCCTATCTGACAAAATAAAAATAGAAATTTTTGTCAACAAACAAGTGCAAAAAAGGAAAATCCAAAGGGTATGCAATGGTGCAAACGCTTACCAACAAAGCGACGACTTTGCGTCTTTATGCGTTTGGTGATCGCCGCTTCGCGAGCAGATTGCGCAGTTATGTGATCGCTTAGTGAAGTCTCGGCGTCATGCAGACGTTTCCGAAGATCTTCGACACCAGCAGCATCGGCCTTAGCCTTGTCAGCTTCTTGCCTAGCTTCAACCGCATCTGACTCGGCCTTCTTACGAGCCTCTTCACATTGCTCTAACTTTAGAGCAAGCGTGTCAGCACGTTCGTTGGCTTCTGCCAGTTTCTCTGAAAAAAGGAAGACAAGATTAGCTATAAACGTCGACAAGTCATGCAGAAAGGAAGCAAAAATAGTCAGCATTACCTTCAGTCTTGCTGGCGTAATCACGGTACCCAACGAATTGGGCACCGATGCGAAGAAGCTCTTTGATCATAGGCTGTCAAGGAAAGACAAAGAAAGAAAATGTTGGCATGGGGAAAATGAAAACACATAGAAGCAAACAGAGGAAATATAAACAAATGACAAGAGTGTTAGCAACTTACATCATCCAAGAGAGGGTTAGAAGAGCTACTCGATTGAAGAGTAAGCTCTGGATTTATTTCAACCCTTGCCCTTTTTGGTGAAGGGACAAGGGGGCTTGCCGGAGGAGTAGCAGCGCCAACATTCTGTCGAGGAGGCGACGTTTCTTCTCCTTCGACTGGCGTCTCCGAGGCGACTAATGTATGTGACGTGCTCGTTCGAGCAGCCACAATAGCAGTTGGTACTTCTTCTTCATCATCACTACGAGCAAGCGTCGACAATATAAAAAGCAAGATAGACAAGAATCTTCGAGTACAAGTAAACAAGAAAAAGGGTACTTACGAACTGATGAGAGACTCGAGGTATGGATCATAGCCTGCCTTCTGGTGCGAAGGAACAGCTTCGTCGACTTTGGAGGTGCCGGAATCTTCGACATCATCCCTTTTCCTCTTGTTCCTTGGAGAAACAGCAGGAGGAAGAGATTGTGCCGACGCAGTGGCTTCAGAGACATCCTCCTTTTCGTCGGATCCCGCAGATCTTCGAGATTCTGCGGGTTCATTTGCAAAGGAGGGGGCATCTGGGTTATCATCGGAGATAACAGCCCTTTCTTCGACATCCCCACCTTCAGGAAGAGGAGGAAGTGAAACAAGATTTGGGTGGTCCTGTATAAAAAGAGAAAAGGCTGTCAGAAATGAATAACAACACAAAAAGCAAGGCAATAGATAAATTACGCGACAATGTTTACCTTGGGAAGTGCATGGGCGGCGCTGTATGGTTTTACCCGATAAGTGGAAGGGATGGAGTCTTTCTTCTTGAGGGATGAAATCCTTCGAATAAGCTTATCCAAATCCTTGGCTTCCAGATTCGTCGACAGGCGATCCGTATCTTCATCGCCAGCATAATTCCAGAAAGGGTTTTTGCGAGCCTGAAGAGGCTGCACCCTAGTCTTAAGGAAGTATGCTGTAATTTGGATGCCTGATAATTCTTTTCCACGAGTATTTTGCAACTCATGGATGCGAGTCATCAGGGCCTCTGTCGAAGTTCTTTCTTCCTCGGTAGCTTCTGCGTCCCAGGAACGGCGGCGAAGGATTTTCTCGGCACCGTCAAAAGGAGGAATGTTGTCTTCGGCGCAGCCATCGTTTTCTTCACGGATGTACAACCACTTCTTGCGCCATCCTTGAACGGAGTCAGGGAGTTTGACGTCGAAGTAGTTGACAGAGGAGCGAACGGAAATAACAACGCCGCCTATATTATAGGCGACATTGGCAGAGCCATTACGGCGACAAAAGAAAATGCGCTTCCATAATGCCCAGTTAGGCTGGACACCAAGGAAGGCTTCGCAGAGGGTGATAAAGATAGAAATGTGAAGGATAGAGTTGGGTGTGAGGTGGTGAAGTTGGAGACCATAAACATAAAGTAACCCGCGAAGAAAAGGGTGAATGGGGGCGGAAAGACCGCGGATGAGATGATCAACAAAACTTACCCGATACCCCATTGGAGGGGTTGGGTAGCTCTCTTCACTGGGGAAGCAAACCGCTTTGGGTTTCTTGGTAATCCCCAGCTTTTTCATCAGATTGAGGTCCTGGTTCGTGATCTTGGACCTCTCCCACTCCGCCGCTCCTAGATCCGCGGCAGCCATTGATGAGTCAGGTGTGCTGTGCCTGGTTAATCGACGCGGTGGCATCAACAATGGCGGAGGGGTGCAGCTACAAAGGGAAGAGCTTTGAGAGATGAGGAGCGCAGGAGGAAATTTTGCAGAGGACAGCAGGGGGACGGCGCGAGCGGAAGTGTTCGAGGAAGAAGAAGAAGACCTTATATACAGGTGCGGTGAAACGACGGAACCGTTGGATGAAAAAGAATGCAGCAGATGATCGCCACGTAGATACAAGGGCACAATGGTATTTTAACATTAACGAGGTTACAGAACGTGCGCCAGAAAAAGGGGAAAACATGTGTCCCCCACTTGCACGACGTGTCCGACAGATCAGGAATTGGGACCCACAAGGCAGCGAAACAAGGGGTAATGGTCAGTTTCCAAAATAGAGATCGTGGCTATCATCAGCAATGACGTCGTCAAGATAAAAGAAAAATTCGACTATGAGGTTTCAGAAGTTTATCGACAACACAAAGATTATGTCGAGAGCCTTTGATCAAATACAAGTTTTTGCCCAAAATGCTCGGGGGCTACTTTGGAAAAATAGAAAATTTCGAGTATGACAAGATAGAAATGGTGAGAGCCTATGACCAAATGCAAGCATTTGTTCATAGTCTCGGGGGCTACTCCCATCGGGAGCGCTGGTCGCGCACCCGATAAATATAGAAAGTGTCGAGAAATATTATAAATACAGTGGCAATGGATATTAATCTGTGGAGCCTACACCCAAGCACAAGTCCTTGGATGTAGCCTCGGGGGCTACTCCCATCGGGAACGCTGTTCGCGTGCCCGATGAATTTTATCAAAATAAAGAGACAAAAGTGAGTATATTTCGAGTTACACAGATAACTCTACATATACTCCCATCGGGAAGACAAAATAAGTCATCAAATATGACTCGATAAAATGTGCTATTCCAAAGGCGAAAAGCACTCGACAATATATTCTCAGAACGCCAAAGTTGCGATCAATTTCTGAATGCCGCAAATTTGCGAAGGTAAGACCCCAGATCCGTTCTGTTGGGCGTGGCATCGCCAAAGACTGCGCTCTGCTACTTTTATCCGTATCAACAGATACGAAGAAAAATCCTAACGGACGCGTTAGGTACCCGATAAATTTGACTGGGACTCGACAGAATGGTAAGACCTTAAGCGGCACCTGTCGAAGTTTACACCAGTATCCCGAGATCATGTCCAGGGACGTGATCTTGAAGTAGGTTTTTGCGGATTGCCACTAGAGCAGTTAACTAGTACCTGATCCGTCAGATGAACTAGCCCCAACTACCATTATCCCTGTACAATATAGAATTTTATGTGAAGGAATATGGATAAAAGCTCTCGAATAAAAATAAACAGTAGAGATTTTCCCTGACTCTACGATTCAAGCAAAATCTCGGGGGCTACTGACATAGGCATCCCAAATGGGCTTGCCGAAGATAGTACCCGGGGTTTACTGGAGGCCCACTATCCGAAGAATAAGAAGGTTCGGGAGTCCAAGATATATTAAGGAAAGTTAGAGTTGTAATAGGAAGTGTTATTTGTAATCTGGCGGGATGAGTTAGAAACCGTCCCGGACTCTGTAACTTGTACAAAACGAAACCCTCGGCTCCACCTCCTATATAAGGGGGGTCGAGGGACAAAGAAAGGATCGAATCTACTGTCAACATAACCCTAGTTTTCATAATCGTCGAGTACTTTTCGCCTAAACCTTCGAGATCTACTTGCCCTCTACTTCTAGCAAAACCCTAGTCTACAATCTGTAGGCATTGACAAGTTAATCCTTTGTCAGCCAGTCATCAGCTATAATTGGTTCAGTGGCACTGGAGAACTTAGCTGGTCGGAGTCTCAGAAATCTGGCGAGTCTATCCACTGGGGGTGGTGGTGGTGGTGGCGGTGGTGGTGGAGGTGGCGGTGGTGGATTGTTGTTGTTGTTCTGGGTGGTTTGGATGAATTGGGTCATCATCTGCATGAGTTGTGCCTGAGCTGTCATCATCTGTTGCAGTGCTTCCTGAGTTGGATCACGTCTTGGCGGCATCTGGGGTTGTTTTAGCATAGATGAGAAACAAGATAGACAGATCTAGGGAACAAAAGTTTCCTACCCATGCACAAACAAGTCACACAACCAAACAAAAACACTGAAAACTAGAAATCCAAACTTTATTTAAACTTATCGAGTTTTCGAAAATACGACTAAGATATACGGTACTGCCTTACATCAAATAGTAGGACAATACAAATGAGTATAACCTATTACATAAGTTTTAACTGGTGGTCGAACTAAGGCTTCTTGGTTAACTTCAGCTAGAACCACTATACAGCAACATTCTTTTCCTCAGGGTTGCAATCTGACTGTCCTTGGCTTTATTGAGCTCTTCATACATACCGAGTTTAAGGGATAAGTCAACCATGTCACTTCGAAGCCGACCTACGGTAGTATTCAGGTTAGCGGTCTCCTCCTTTTCTTCTTTGAGGTCCTTCTGGGTGTTGTGCAGCCTATACTTGAGTCTTTCTCCAAGTTCATTTATAGCTGCCCAGGCAACACATCTTGCGGAATCGAAGAAGGACGTGTGGAGTTCAGGGTTGGTGAACATCCAATGTTCCATCTTCTTGGGGTCGTCTTCTTCGTCCTTGTATAGGTGAAGTTGCACCCACCAATACTCTTGTCCGTCATCCATCACAGGAAATCCCTTGTACACTGCTTCTCCTTTGAGTCCCATGCTCTCCATGATATTCTTTAATGCCTTTGGAAACTCAGTATCACATTTCAGGGTCATGGTCATCACTGGTCCTTTCTTGATGGATTCAATGAGGCTGGTCATCTAAGAAAAGAAGGAAAACATTTTTAGAATGATTAAAGATTAGAGTATGAGAAATATTGGAGAAGAGGCAAGATAAAGTAATGTACTTGTATTTCCTAGGGTCTTCCTATTTCTAATCCAAACCTAGGGTCTCGATTCTACAGGCAACACTATGCTCTGATACCATTCTGTAGCACCCTACCTTTTAAATAAAGGCAAGATACCTGTGTATAGTGCTATTCCCGGGATCACTGATAGCACACACATTTCAAATGTAGTAATCATAGCAATAGTATCAAATTTACTACAACGTAGATCCACAGGAGATAAAATAAAGTCTTACAAATTGCATAGTCGAATTGACTAGCTCAAATATAAAAGTTCAAAGCAAACACAGCGGAAATAAACTTCAATGAGCCTCCATCATCTTCATGCGCCACAGGCAGACATGTTGGAATGTAGACTCGAGATCCTACTAGTACTCATCTTCAGAATAACCTGCACGTTTGAATATGCAGCCCCACGAATGGAGGTCAGTACAATGATGTACTGGCAAATGACACTTATATGGTGGCAGTTTTAGGCATGACTATCTACATGATATTTGGCTGGTGGAGTTTAGGCAAATTTGCATAAAGCCAATTTTATCCTATATTTTTCAAAACAAAACCTTTTGAAAGTCTTTAAAAACATTTTTACAAAAAGGGGCACAGAGTCGAGATGACTCCCAGGTCACCACCACATACCATGGTTTTCACTGCCAGGTATGTAGCCCTGGGGCCACTCCACTAGGATAAACCTCAGGTCACCACCACATACCATGGTTTTCACTGCCAGGTATGTAGCCCTGGGAAAATCCCGTCCTGTGATTGTTTCTACACAAATTTTAATCATTCAGAAAAGGTGATGAGATTCTTCCGTACATTCCTTGCCTAGAAGCTCAAATTGTCCATAACCGGGGACACGGCTAAGATCTTAGGTTTTTAACTCTCGAGAGGTTGCGCTCTTTACCCACAATTAACAACCAAGCCCTTTTGCCAAAATTCTTCATCTTCATTAAGGCCAGGACGAGGTCACTACGAAGCCTTTCTTTAGCAGCCCCTCTACCTACCGGATCCGCCCGTACCCTGAAACTCCACCCGCTGGCGGTACCCTAGGCGAGGTTTCCCACTAAGTACTTAGCTAAGACAGAGCCCATAATGTATTGTGGTTGCACTGGAAGCTATCTAAAAACAAGGACGACATAATAATCTCTCTAATCCTGGGTGGCAACCCCTATTCAACCGCGCACTCTCAGGCACCCACCCGTCCACTGGTCCATCCCCAGGGATCGGAGCCCTGAGCAGCCGCCCACCACTCAAACAATCCACCCAGGTGATTCATTAAGGGTTGTTAATTTTCACTTTTCAAACCATCACAATCGAAATAATGAAACAACATTTGGCATTTGATGTTGCAGAGCAAAAACAAAGTATCCTATCATTAGGTTCAGGAGTAGCTACATACTACTAGGATTTTCTAAGCATAGCATAACTTTTGAAAACAAAATCCTACCATGCATACTAATTTGAAAATCACTAATGCATAACAAAATAGGTAGGAATTGAGTGTCACTTGCCTTGATCAAAGCAACCCGCACAATCACAGCAATCACAAGCACCACCTTGATCTCCTCCACAATCTAATCAAACAAGCACAACAAAAATAAACAAACATTCGATATGACAATCATAGACATGTATGCATGCATGCTATGCAACAATTTAACTTCACAAGAAAGGTAGTGTGTAAGTGTTGCATTATGTGTTCTCTGATATGTGCAATGTTAATAAAGTATTCTGGACATTTAATTTGATTTAGAAAAACCATTAATTGAGTATCTACTTAACACATACAACCTTATTAATTAGCTACTGCAAGCATTATGTGTTGTGAAAATATGAATTTGACCTCCCTGGATAGGCTACAGTAACACAAGAATAGGGCAATTGGAATTATTCGAAAACGATTTATAGAATTTGAATTATCCTCGAATTACTGATTTGAATAGATTTTACTAAAGCAAGTTTGTGCACGTATCAAAGTTGTACAAATCCTATACCAAGTTGAAGTACATGATCTGAGGATTCCAGAAAGTACAAAATCATAAAATTTGGGCCAGTAAATTATTTTATACAATTTTTATAGTGTAAAATAGTCAATTTCCCTATTTGAATTTCAATACAAAATCTATCACAGTACCTATGCTATATTATTGCATAAAGGTGTTCTACAGATTGTAAGCTTTCCGAATATATAAAATTCGTAAAATTTGGCCCGTGGATGATTTTATATCGATTTTACAAGTTCTATACGAAATCTGACTTTTAAAATCGAATTTAAAAACGATTTGACCAAGAATTGACCGGCGTGCTGACGAGGACCGCCACGCGGCGCGTTCTGATTGGCCCATACCGGTTCGGTATGGGGCTCTAATCTGAGCCGCCAGATCTAGATCTAAGACGAACAAAAAAAACGGGGACTTACAGCCGCGCGCGAAGTGGCGGGGCGGCTCGGTAGGGGAAGGCGGCGGCGGTTTAGGCGGGGTCTGGCGGCGGCGGAGGGGGCTACGGGGAGCGGCGGCGCGCGGCGATGCGGTTGGTGGTGTCGGCGCGGCAGATGGCGGGCTAGGGCGGCGGCGGAGGCGGCGGCGGCTTCGGCGACTTCGGCGAGAAATCGCCGCGGTTTGGCAGCGCGGTCTGGGGCAGCGACTTGGGGAAAAGGACGCGGGGGCCTCGGGCTCTATTTATATGCGGTCGGGCGTGCTCTCCACGGCACGGACGTCGAGGTGGGGCCGGCCCGGTTAGGGCTCGGGGAGTCCGGGTCGGACACGACCAAGGTAGGAGAAGGCGCTGACGGGTGGGTCCCGCTGACAGGTGGGTCCCACCGGTCAGTGAGAGAAGAGAGAAAAAAAAGAGAGAGAGAGGCGGTTCGGTCGCGCGGGCCGCGTTTGGCAGGCCGAATGGGCCGGTGCGGTCGGGCTGGCCCAATTCGGTCAGTCCGATCCGTCCTCCTCGTTTTTTTTGTCCTTTTTTTTTCTTTTTACTGTTTTCCTCATAACTTTTGAATCCTAATTCCAAAATGACTCAAACCAGTTTCTAAAATTTTGTAAAATTCAGGGCTTTGACTTTGAAAAATAGTACATGATTTTTGCCAAAATGGCATGGTAGGAAAATTAAGAGTTTGGCACTAGGATTTTAAGGCTACAGTTGTTTCATATTGTGCTTATTATTTTATGTGAACAAACAAATGCATAAATGACATGAATGCATGCAAGTTTTTAATTTTGAAAAACCTGGGATGTTACAATTTTTCTGTCTATGGGAATTCTTTTGATAATTGCTTGCGAAACCTTGATAAAGTTTTGCAGAGATGTGAAGAAACTAACCTTGTTCTTAATTGGGAGAAATGCCACTTTATGGTTAATGAAGGAATTGTATTGGGACATAAAATTTCTGAGAGAGGTATTGAAGTTGATAGAGCTAAAGTTGAAGCAATTGAGAAGATGCCCTATCCTAGGGATGTTAAAGGTATTCGTAGTATTCTTGGTCATGCTGGTTTTTATAGGAGGTTTATTAAAGATTTCTCTAAAATTTCAAAGCCTCTTACTAATCTTCTTCAAAAAGATGTACCTTTTGTTTTTGATGATGATTGTAAGGAAGCCTTTGAAACTCTAAAGAAAGCCTTAACAACTGCTCCTGTAGTTGAACCTCCTGATTGGAATTTGCCTTTTGAAATTATGTGTGATGCTAGTGATTTTGCTGTAGGTGCTGTCCTTGGACAGCGAGTAGATAAAAAATTAAATGTTATTCATTATGCTAGTAAAACTCTAGACGCTGCTCAAAGAAATTATGCTACAACTGAGAAAGAATTATTAGCCGTAGTTTTTGCATGTGATAAGTTTAGACCCTATATTGTTGATTCAAAAGTTACAGTTCATACTGATCATGCTGCGATTAGGTACCTTATGGAAAAGAAAGATGCTAAGCCAAGGCTTATTAGATGGGTGCTTCTTTTGCAAGAATTTGATTTACATATTGTAGATAGGAAAGGTGCTGATAATCCTGTTGCTGATAATTTGTCTAGATTGGAAAATATTGCTTATGATCATGTTCCTATTAATGATAGTTTTCCAAATGAACAATTGGCTGCAATAAAGGTGAGCTCGCGAGATAGTCCTTGGTATGCTGATTATGCTAACTTTATTGTTTCGAAGTACTTGCCTCCAACCTTTTCAGCTCAGCAAAGGAGGAAATTCTTTTATGATTTGAGGCATTATTTTTGGGATGACCCACACTTATATAAAGAAGGAGTGGATGGTATTATGCGAAGATGTGTCCCAGAATATGAACAACAAGAGATATTGAGTAAATGTCATGGTAGTGTTTATGGAGGACATCACGCCGGAGATAGAACCGCACAAAAGGTTCTACAATCAGGTTTTTATTGGCCAACACTTTTCAAAGATGCAAGGAAGTTTATCTTATCTTGTGATGAATGTCAAAGAGTTGGTAATATCTCTAGACGCAATGAAATGCCTATGAATTATACTCTTGTTATTGAACCATTTGATTGTTGGGGATTCGACTTCATGGGTCCTTTCCCTTCTTCAGAAGGTAACACTCATATACTTGTCGCTGTTGATTATGTTACTAAATGGGTAGAAGCTATACCTACAAAAAGTGCTGATGGTGAGACCTCTATAAAAATGCTTGTAGATGTTATATTTCCTAGATTTGGAGTACCTAGATATATTATGACTAATGGGGGTTCTCATTTTATTCATGGTGGTTTTAGAAAAACTCTTGCCAAATATGGTATTAATCATAGAATTGCTTCAGCTTATCATCCTCAAACTAGTGGGCAAGTAGAATTATCAAATAGAGAAATTAAAGCTATCTTGGGAAAGACTGTTAATAAATCTAGAAAGAATTGGGCTAGTAAGTTAAAGGAAGCATTGTGGGCTTATAGAACTGCTTATAAAAACCCTATGGGAATGTCTCCTTATAAAATGGTTTATGGAAAAGCTTGTCATTTACCTTTAGAACTAGAGCACAAAGCTTATTGGGCTGTAAGAGAACTTAATAAAGATTTTAAACTTGCCGGTAAGAAGAGGTTGCTACAATTGAGTTCTTTAGATGAATGGAGAAGTGAAGCTTATGAAAATGCTAAACTTTTTAAGGAGAAAGTTAAGAAATGGCATGATAGAAGAATTATTAAAAGAGAATTCAATGTTGGAGATAAAGTCCTATTGTATCGGTCTCGTCTTTTTTGCAGGGAAATTACTCTCAAAATGGGAAGGACCATATGTTATTGAGGAGGTATATCGTTCAGGGGCAATTAAAATTAGCACTTTGGAAGGTAATGCCACACAAGTAGTGAATGGACAAAGACTCAAGCATTATATTTCTGGAGATTCTTATAATGAAGATATTGATGTTATTCAAGTGATAACTCCGGAAGCTTTCATCAAAGATCAAATTGACAGTTCTGCAGAGTCCGACTTTGAATAGGTAACAGTTTTAGTAATAAAAAGTCCGCGTTTAGCTTTCCGAACAATATTTCTGCTGTTTATGGAAAATATGAAAAATTACGGGATCGAAACGGAGTGGAGGAGACGCGCGAGGGCCCGTCACCATAGGCCGGCGCGGGCCCCACCCTGGCCGCGCCGCCCTATGGGGACAGCCCCTCGGCGTCCCGTTTCCACTCGTTTTCGGCCTGGAACCTTCCTTTTGTCGTAAAAATATTTGCTATATAATCCCCCGGATCTCCAGAGGTCCGTATATCGTTTTCTCGTCGTGTTTTGTTTCGAGCTGTTTTCTGCCAGATCTGTTTTTGATCTAGAAGCACTATGGTCTCCAACAACAAAGACAAGGAGCCTTGGGAGGAAGAGATGGATGAAAGGATCAATAAGGGGGAGAAGAAGATAGCATCAGCAAAAGGAGAGCGGGAAACTATGGAGAGTAAGCCAATCTTGCTAGGCGTTCTTTTTCTCATAACTTGCAGGGACTTCTTCCGCCTGCTCTTAGCCTCGACTCTTTCCCTTGTGTGGAGGAAGTGATACGTCTCCAACGTATCGATAATTTCTTATGTTTCATGCTTGTTTTATGACAATACCTACATGTTTTATACACACTTTATGTCATATTTATGCATTTTCGGAACTAACCTATTAACAAGATGCCGAAGTGCCGTTTTCTGCTGTTTTGGTTTCAGAAATCCTAGTAACAAAATATTCTCGGAATTGGACGAAATCAACGCCCAGGTTCCTATTTTTCCCGGAAGCATCCAGAACACCCGAGAGCGCGGAGGGGGCCTGTGCCCCATATGATAGGGGCGCGGCCGGGGCCCGGCCGCGCCCTATGGTGTGGGCACCCCTTCGACCCTCCGAGGCTGCCCTTCCGCCTATATAAAGCCCCATCGAAAACCCTTACGGAGGAAGCCACGGTACGCGAAACCTTCCGGAGCCGCCGCCATCGCGAAGCCAAGATCGGGGACAGGAGTCTCTGTTCCGGCACCCTGCCGGAGCGGGGAAGTGCCCGGAAGGCTTCTCCATCGACACCGCTGCCATCTCCACCGCCATCTTCATCACCGCTGCTGCTCCCATGAGGAGGGAGTAGTTCTCCATCGAGGCTCGGGGCTGTACCGGTAGCTATGTGGTTCATCTCTCTCATATGTGCTTCAATACAATAATCTCATGAGCTGCCTTACATGATTGAGATTCATATGATGATGCTTGTAATCTAGATGTCATTATGCTAGTCAAGTGAGTTTTACTTATGTGATCTCCGGAGACTCCTTGTCCCACGTGTGTAAAGGTGACAGTGTGTGCACCGTGTGGGTCTCTTAGGCTATATTTCACAGAATACTTATTCACTGATGAATGGCATAGTGAGGTGCTTATTTATATCTCTTTATGATTGCAATGTGTTTGTATCACAATTTATCTATGTGCTACTCTAGCAATGTTATTAAAGTAGTTTTATTCCTCCTGCACGTGTGTAAAGGTGACAGTGTGTGCACCGTGTTAGTACTTGGTTTATGCTATGATCATGATCTCTTGTAGATTGCGAAGTTAACTATTGCTATGATAATATTGATGTGATCTATTCCTCCTACATATGCATGAAGGTGACAGTGTGCATGCTATGTTAGTACTTGGTTTAGTCTTTTGATCTATCTTACACTATAAGGTTACTAAAATATGAACATAATTGTGGAGCTTGTTAACTCCGGCATTGAGGGTTCGTGTAATCCTACGCAATGTGTTCATCATCCAACAAGAGTGTAGAGTATGCATTTATCTATTCTGTTATGTGATCAAAGTTGAGAGTGTCCACTAGTGAAAGTCTAATCCCTAGGCCTTGCTCCTAAATACTGCTATCGCTGCTTGTTACTGTTTTACTGCGTTACTACTGCTGCGTTACTACTGCATGTTTACTTCCTACAATATTACTACCATCAACTGCACGCCAGCAAGCTATTTTCTGGCGCCGTACTACTGCTCATATATATTCATACCACATGTATTTCACTATCTCTTCGCCGAACTAGTGCACCTATTAGGTGTGTTGGGGACACAAGAGACTTCTTGCTTTGTGGTTGCAGGGTTGCATGAGAGGGATATCTTTGACCTCTTCCTCCCTGAGTTCGATAAACCTTGGGTAATCCACTTAAGGGAAACTTGCTGCTGTTCTACAAACCTCTGCTCTTGGAGGCCCAACACTGTCTACAAGAATAGAAGCACCCGTAGACGTCAAGCACTTTTCTGGCGCCGTTGCCGGGGAGGGAAGGTAAACGGCACTCAAACATTGGCAAGCCCGGCAACTAAGCACTTTTCCTCCCTCGTCAACTACGCGCCAAGCACTTTTCTGGCGCCGTTGCCGGGGAGGAAAGGTAAAGGCACTCACACTCCGGTTCCAGGTAACAGTACTTTTCTGGCGCCATTGTGTGTGTGCTCGAAGCTATTTCCTTTAGACTCTGCAATTGTGACATTTGGTTTCTTGTTTACACTAGTTAGGCTTAATGGAAGACAACAATAAAATGAGAGATCTTTATGAACTTTATCTTGAATTAGGACATGATGTGTTTGAAGAAAGAATTAAAAAACCCATGGAACTTTATATGCATGATAATGGGAATGTTATTAGTATGAATGCTTTGAACACCATTGTTGCTAATGCTATGGAAAATTCTAAGCTTGGGGAAGCTGGCTTTGATGAGCATGATATTTTTAGTCCCCCAAGCATTGAGGAGAAAATTTACTTTGATGATACTTTGCCTCCCATTTATGATGATTATAATGATAGTAGTCTTTTGTTACCACCTGTTATGGAGGATAAATTTGATTATGATTACAATATACCTCCTATATTTGATAGCTACTTTGTTGAAATTGCTCCCACTACAATTAATAAGAATGACTGTGCTTATGTTGGGAGTAGTAATTATTTTATGCATATGAACCATGATAAGAATGTTTTAAGTGATGGTTATATTGTAGATTTCATCAATGATGCTACTGAAAGTTATTATGAGAGAGGGAAACATGGTTATAGGCATCTTAATAATATTAAGTTTCCCCTCTTTATGTTGAGAATCTTGAAGTTACTTGTGTTTTATCCTCTTATGCTTGCCACTTTGCTCTTCATGAATTCATTTGTGTATAAGATTCTTCTTCATAGGAAGCATGTTAGACTTAAATGTGTTTTGAATTTGCCTCTTGATGCTCTCTTTTGCTTCAACTACTATTTCTTGCGAGTGCATCATTAAAACTGCTGAGCCCATCTTAATGGCTATAAAGAAAGAACTTCTTGGGAGATAACCCATGTGTTTTTTTACTACAGTACTTTGTTTTATATTTGTGTCTTGGAAGTTGTTTACTACTGTAGCAACCTCTCCTTATCATGTTTTTGTGCCAAGTAAAGTTTCTATGTCAAAGTTGATGTTATATTTGGGATCGCTGCGCAGAAACAGCATTGCTGTCTGTCACGAATCTGGGCACAGTTCTCTGTAGAAAATTCGAAAAAATCTGCCAATTTACGAGCGTGATCCTCAGATATGTACGCAACTTTCATTAGTTTTGAGTTTTTCCATTTGAGCAAGTCTGGTGCCAGCTTTAAATTCGTCTTTACGGACTGTTCTGTTTTTGACAGATTCTGCCTTTTATTTCGCATTGCCTCTTTTGCTATGTTGGATTCATTTCTTTGATCCATTAATGTCCAGTAGCTTTATGCAATGTCCAGAAGTGTAAAGAATGATTGTGCCACCTCTGAACATGTGAATTATTAATTGTGCACTAACCCTCTAATGAGTTTGCTTGAAGTTTGGTGTGAAGGAAGTTTTCAAGGGTCAAGAGAGGAGTATGATATACTATGATCAAGAGGAGTGAAAGCTCTAAGCTTGGGGATGCCCCCGTGGTTCACCCCTGCATATTTTAAGAAGACTCAAGCGTCTAAGCTTGGGGATGCCCAAGGCATCCCCTTCTTCATCGACAAAGTATCAGGTTCCTTCTCTTGAAACTATATTTTTATTCAGTCACATCTTATGTACTTTGCTTGGAGTGTCTGTTTGTTTTTATTTTTGTCTTGTTTGAATAAGTTCATCCTTGTGTGGGAGAGAGACACGCTCCGCTGGTTCGTATGAACACATGTGTTCTTAGCTTTTAATGTTCATGGCGAAGGTTGCAAACTGCTTCGTTCATTGTTATTCGGTTGGTTAAGGAAATGTTGCATGTGGTAGTGGTATAATGAAACACTTGCATAATCTTGTAGATCATTGAGCTTTGATAACTTGATTCTTTGCAAATGTTTTGAGGTATTTAGATGGTAAAACTTGTTGGTTGAATAAGTTAAAATTAGTAGTGGATTGTTGTCTTTAAGCTTGTGCCGTACTACAAACTCTATTTAAATAGTTGAAGGCGTAGTTGGACTTGATAGCTTTCCATGTCTAAAGGTTCATCGTAATGACTAAGTTGTGCTGAAGGTCGGTAAAATTTTAAATCATGCTCTTAATGTTGAACCTGCTAGATGTTTGCAATAAGCTTGTGAGTTCTTTTTGACTAATGTTAAGCTACGGTTTTTGGCACTTCCACCATCCATATTTGCTAGCCTCTTCGGTACTGTGCATTGCCTTTTGCTCACATTGAGAATTGTGCATACTTCGCCGGTACATCCAAACCCGTGGGAGGACTTTCTCTTGTTCTCCTACACATAAGCCCATACATCTCCTCAAAACAGCCACCATACCTACCTACCACAACATTTCCATAGCTGTTCCGAGATATATTGCCATGCAACATCCATTTTACATTACATGCCATGTTGTCATTTATTATTTGTATATTGCTTTGCATGATTCTATACAGCTGATGTGTGGTTTACCCATGTTACGCTAGATCATTGCACATCCTGCTACACTGGCAGAGGCATACAGTTTCATACTTCATGTTTTATTCATTATGAGTTATTTGTACCAAAAAGTGTGTTGTCATATTAGGATGTTGCCCCTAAAAGTGAAAAGAGCCATGGAGGCCATCAAAAAAAAAAAAAGAAAAGAAAAAGAAAAGAAAGAAAGAAAAGAAAAGAAAAAAAGAGAATAAAGAAAAAGGGGGCAGCATTACTATCTTTTATCCACACTTGTGCTCATGTTTTAGCACCTGCATATTCATAGTCATCATTTGTGCTCATGTTTAGCACCTACACTCCATATGAGAGAGTTTTCATGTTTTACTAGTATAACTATGTGGGGAATTTACACTATAGAACTTGGGTTGTATATTCCAATGATGAGCCTCCTCAAAAGTGCTCTAGGTCTTCGTGAGCAACCAAGTTGGATGCACCCCCACTAGTTCCATTGGAGAGCTTTCATACACATATAGCTCTATGTGCATCCGTTGCATGGCAATCACTACTCCTTGCATAGCTTCGATTATAAGACTTCCTCTTGTCTAGTAATCATTTACAGCTTTGTAAGACTTTCTCTCATTGGCCTTCCAAACCCCCATTAACGTTCTTTATGCCATAACATCCTGGTGCTAATACCAAATGCTTGCGCTCACCGGTTGAGTAGACTTCGAAACAGTTGATTCATGACGTTCATGTTTATGTTTACTTGACTGAATCCTTCTTATGTTGTGAAAATTTACTTGATGCTTGGAATGAAGGATAGAACTTCTATGCTGAATACTTAACACATCTTTAATGAACTTTGTGCGGTTTCATGTCTTTGAAGCAATAGTTCATGAAAACTTCTAGCTTGTTTAACTCTTGCATTATCATCTCTTATATCAATATAGACATTTGCTTTGAGTGATTTGATCTCAGTTCATATGCTTTACATCATTATTGGATCAAGATTATGTTGGTAGCATGTCACTTCAGAAATTATCTTTGTTATCGTTTTACCTGCTCGGGACGAGCAGAACTAAGCTTGGGGATGCTGATACGTCTCCAACGTATCGATAATTTCTTATGTTTCATGCTTGTTTTATGACAATACCTACTTGTTTTATACACACTTTATGTCATATTTATGCATTTTCTGGAACTAACCTATTAACAAGATGCCGAAGTGCCAGTTCCTGTTTTCTGCTGTTTTTGGTTTCAGAAATCCTAGTAACGAAATATTCTCGGAATTGGACGAAATCAACGCCCAGGTTCCTATTTTTCCCGGAAGCATCCAGAACACCCGAGAGCCGCCAGAGGGGGGCCCTGTGGGCCCCAGATGATAGGGTGGCGCGGCCAGGGCCCTGGCCGCGCCCCCCTATGGTGTGGGCACCCCTTCGACCCTCCGAGGCTGCCCTTCCGCCTATATAAAGCCCCTGCATCGAAAACCCTTACGGAGGAAGCCACGGTACGCGAAACCTTCCAGCCGCCGCCATCGCGAAGCCAAGATCTGGGGGACAGGAGTCTCTGTTCCGGCACCCTGCCGGAGCGGGGAAGTGCCCCGGAAGGCTTCTCCATCGACACCGCTGCCATCTCCACCGCCATCTTCATCACCGCTGCTGCTCCCATGAGGAGGGAGTAGTTCTCCATCGAGGCTCGGGGCTGTACCGGTAGCTATGTGGTTCATCTCTCTCATATGTGCTTCAATACAATAATCTCATGAGCTGCCTTACATGATTGAGATTCATATGATGATGCTTGTAATCTAGATGTCATTATGCTAGTCAAGTGAGTTTTACTTATGTGATCTCTGGAGACTCCTTGTCCCACGTGTGTAAAGGTGACAGTGTGTGCACCGTGTGGGTCTCTTAGGCTATATTTCACAGAATACTTATTCACTGATGAATGGCATAGTGAGGTGCTTATTTATATCTCTTTATGATTGCAATGTGTTTGTATCACAATTTATCTATGTGCTACTCTAGCAATGTTATTAAAGTAGTTTTATTCCTCCTGCACGTGTGTAAAGGTGACAGTGTGTGCACCGTGTTAGTACTTGGTTTATGCTATGATCATGATCTCTTGTAGATTGCGAAGTTAACTATTGCTATGATAATATTGATGTGATCTATTCCTCCTACATATGCATGAAGGTGACAGTGTGCATGCTATGTTAGTACTTGGTTTAGTCTTTTGATCTATCTTACACTATAAGGTTACTAAAATATGAACATAATTGTGGAGCTTGTTAACTCCGGCATTGAGGGTTCGTGTAATCCTACGCAATGTGTTCATCATCCAACAAGAGTGTAGAGTATGCATTTATCTATTCTGTTATGTGATCAAAGTTGAGAGTGTCCACTAGTGAAAGTCTAATCCCTAGGCCTTGCTCCTAAATACTGCTATCGCTGTTTATTGTTTTACTGCGTTACTACTGCTGCGTTACTACTGCATGTTTACTTCCTACAATATTACTACCATCAACTGCACGCCAAGCTATTTTCTGGCGCCGTACTACTGCTCATATATATTCATACCACATGTATTTCACTATCTCTTCGCCGAACTAGTGCACCTATTAGGTGTGTTGGGGACACAAGAGACTTCTTGCTTTGTGGTTGCAGGGTTGCATGAGAGGGATATCTTTGACCTCTTCCTCCTTCGATCGATAAACCTTGGGTTCCACTTCTACAAACTTGCTCTTGGAGGCCCAACACCTGCTCTTGGAGCCTCAACTCTTTCCCTTGTGTGGAGGAAGCAATACGGGTTACCGATGAGTTTTGTGATCAATATCGTGCTCTAAGAAGGGAAGTGGAGATACTTCAGGAGGAGAACCAGCGACTTCGCAGAATGCTGGAATATTACTCGATTCCCATCACAAGGCCGCCACCGCCACATTCGGATAACAATGAATCTCTTCGAGTTTTAGTGCAGAACTGCCAAACTGAGAAGCTGAAGCTGAAGGAGATCTTTAAGAAGCGCGAGAAGAACCCACCACCATCACCATCGAAGGAGTAATTCATCATCGGTATTGGCATCCCCTTGGTTTGTTCCAAGCTTGGGGGAGTGCCGCGGTATCACATCATCACTATCTTTATCTTTTACTATTGAAAGTGCATGGATCCCCCATGTGTGGTTTTGGTAATTAATGACAATCCCTATGGACTAATGTTTGCATTGAGTTATATTTGTAGGAGTTGTCCATAGGCAATTCTTGAACCATATGTTGGCTTCAAGGTTGCAATAAGAAGAATTTGATGAAGGATATCAAGTGTCAAGTATGTCTTGAAGATGAAGATGAAGTGAGCCCTCAAGTTACTTCAAGACATCAACATGTTTGTATTAGGTTCCAATAAGAAGAAATTGATGAAGGATATCAAGTGTCAAGTATGTATTGAAGATGAAGATGAAGTGAGCCCTAGAGTTACTTCAAGACATCAACATGATGAAGAATGAAGAAATGAAGTGCAAGTTCAAGATGAGCCATCTCGAAGAGGTCCTTTGCTTGAGTCTTGCCATCCATATGGTGATCATGGATATGTGAAGATGCGCCGAAGAAGAAGCTCTCCCATGGTGGATTATGGGGGAGCAATCCACATGGTGGTCATGGTTATGTGAAGATGCGCCGAAGAAGAAGCTCTCCCATGGTGGATTATGGGGGAGCAATTGATACGTCTCCAACGTATCGATAATTTCTTATGTTCCATGCTACTTTATTGATGATACCTACATGTTTTATGCACATTATATGTCATATTTATGCATTTTCTGGAACTAACCTATTAACAAGATGCCGAAGAGCCAGTTGCTGTTTTCTGCTGTTTTTGGTTTCAGAAATCCTAGTAAAGAAATATTCTCGGAATTGGACGAAACTTTCGCCCAGGGTCCTATTTTTGCACGAAGCTTCCAGAAGACCGAAGACCTAACGAAGTGGGGCCACGAGGAGGCCAGGGGGTGGCCGGCGCGGCCCAAGCCCTGGCCGCGCCGACCTATCCCCTGGGCCCCTCGTGTGGCCCCTCGCGTTGACCCTCCGCCTACTTAAAGCTTCCGTCGCGAAACCCCCAGTACCGAGAGCCACGATACGGAAAAACTTACAGAGACGCCGCCGCCGCGAATCCCATCTCGGGGATTCGGAGATCGCCTCCGGCACCCTGCCGGAGATTCATCTCCCGGAGGACTCTACACCGCCATGGTCGCCTCCGGAGTGATGAGTGAGTAGTTCACCCCTGGACCATGGGTCCATAGCAGTAGCTAGATGGTCGTCTTCTCCTTGTTGTGCTTCATTGTTAGATCTTGTGAGCTGCCTAACATGATCAAGATCATCTATCTGTAATACTATATGTTGTGTTTGTCGGGATCCGATGGATAGAGAGTACTATGATTATGGTGATTATCAATCTATTGTTCATGTGTTGTTTATGATCTTGCATGCTCTCCGTTATTAGTAGAGGCTCTGGCCAAGTTTTTACTCTTAACTCCAAGAGGGAGTATTTATGCTCGATAGTGGGTTCATGCCTCCATTGAATCTGGGACAGTGACAGAAAGTTCTAAGGTTGTGGATGTGCTGTTGCCACTAGGGATAAAACATTGATGCTATGTCTAAGGATGTAGTTGTTGATTACATTACGCACCATACTTAATGCAATTGTCTGTTGCTTTGCAACTTAATACTGGAGGGGGTTCGGATGATAACCTGAAGGTGGACTTTTTAGGCATAGATGCAGTTGGATGGCGGTCTATGTTCTTTGTCGTAATGCCCGGATTAAATCTCACTATATTTATCATGTCATGTATATGCATTGTTATGCCTTTCTCTATTTGTCAATTGCCCGACTGTAATTTGTTCACCCAACATGCTTTATCTTATGGGAGAGACACCTCTAGTGAACTGTGGACCCCGGTCCTATTCTTTACATAGCATACAATCTACTTGTTTTACTGTTTTCTTTGCAAACATCTTCCACTCGATACGTTTAATCCTTTGTTACAGCAAGCCGGTGAGATTGACAACCTCACTGTTTCGTTGGGACAAAGTACTTTGGTTGTGTTGTGCAGGTTCCGCGTTGGCGCCGGAATCCCTGGTGTTGCGCCGCATCACATTTCGCGACCATCAACCTTCAACGTGCTTCTTGGCTCCTCCTGGTTCGATTAAACCTTGGTTTCTTTCTGAGGGAAAACTTGCTACTGTGCGCATCATACCTTCCTCTTGGGGTTCCCAACGAACGTGTGAGTTACACGCCATCAAGCTCTTTTTCTGGCGCCGTTGCCGGAGATCAAGACACGCTGCAAGGGGAGTCTCCACTTCTCAATCTCTTTACTTTGTTTTTGTCTTGCTTTATTTTATTTACTACTTTGTTTGCTGCACTAAATCACAAAACACAAAAAAATTAGTTGCTAGTTTTACTTTATTTACTGTCTTGCTCTCTATATCAAAAACACAAAAAAATTAGTTACTTGCATTTACTCTATCTAGTTTGCTTTATTGTCCTGCACTCTATATTTAAAATACAAAAAAATTTAGTTACTTTTATTACCATGTCTAGCTCTGAACCTGTTACTTCTTCACCTGAGGACTTAGTTTTTACTTTCAAGCAAGGGGATGAGGAGAGTTTTAAGGATGCTTGGTCTAGAATTTTTACTTCTTATCGTAAAACTGAACCTCAAATGACTCTAAGTTTGCTCCTTAGTAATTTTTATTTTGGTCTTATGGTTCGCTATAGATATGCTTTGGACACTTTAGTAGGAGGAGATTTCCTTCATTGTAATGGGGATCAAGCTTTTAATGCCATAAAGAAATTGGTTGCATCACATGATTCAGCTAATAACTTTGATTCAGCCCTTATTAGCATTCATAATAGATTGAACAATCTCGAGATAAGTACATCTCGCTTAAATGATAATTATCACTGTGTTCGTAATCGTCTTGAACAAGTCTTAGAGAATCCTAAACCTTCATCATGGGACCCTTCTGTTAAAATTGTTATCGGTGATCGAACTCTTCATGCCTATTGTGATATTATGTATGAATTTTGCCTTATGCCTGAAAACATTTATAAATCTTTGAAACTTTGGGGAGTCGATAAAGGGGGAGAAGAAATAGCTCTTATTGATAACTCTATCATAATTCCTAAGGGAATAGCTGCAGGTGTGCATACAACCATTCGTGGAAGAACAGTATCCATTGATTATCTTATTATTGAAACAGGAAAAATCATATTCGGAAGATCCTTGCTGAAACTATTGGGAGCAGTCATTGATGTGGGAGAAGGCACTCTGAAATTCACCTCTATACCAGGGGGAAATCATATATTTCCTAAACCAAAAGGAAAGAAAAACATTAAGAAAGGTAAAGATGAAGCCCAAGGTAAGGTTGACACACCATCTCTCGACAATACTTGATTTGCACTTTCTGCGCCTAGCTGAAAGGCGTTAAAGAAAAGCGCTTATGGGAGACAACCCATGTTTTTACCTACAGCAATTTTTTGTTTTGTTGAGTCTTGGAAGTTGTTTACTACTGTAGCAACCTCTCCTTATCATGTTTTTGTGCCAAGTAAAGTTTCTATGTCAAAGTTGATGTTATATTTGGGATTGCTGCGCAGAAACAGCATTGCTGTCTGTCACGAATCTGGGCATAATTCTCTGTAGAAAATTCGAAAAAATCTGCCAATTTACGAGCGTGATCCTCAGATATGTACTCAACTTTCATTAGTTTTGAGTTTTTCCATTTGAGCAAGTCTGGTGCCATTTATAAATTCGTCTTTACGGACTGTTCTGTTTTTGACAGATTCTGCCTTTTATTTCGCATTGCCTCTTTTGCTATGTTGGATTTATTTCTTTGATCCATTAATGTCCAGTAGCATTATGCAATGTCCAGAAGTGAAAATAATGATTGTGTCACCTCTGAATGAGTGAATTATTAATGATGCACTAACCCTCTAATGAGTTTGCTTGAAGTTTGGTGTGAAGGAAGTTTTCAAGGGTCAAGAGAGGAGAATGATATACTATGATCAAGAGGAGTGAAAGCTCTAAGCTTGGGGATGCCCCCGTGGTTCACCCCTGCATATTTTAAGAAGACTCAAGCGTCTAAGCTTGGGGATGCCCAAGGCATCCCCTTCTTCATCGACAACATCATCAGGTTCCTCCCCTGAAACTATATTTTTATTCAATCACATCTTGTGTTCTTTACTTGGAGCGTCGGTTTGTTTTCGTTTTTGTTTTTGTTTGAATAAGATGGATCCTAGCATTCACTTTGTGGGAGAGAGACACGCTCCGCTGTTGCATATGGACACATGTGTCCTTAGGCTTTACTCATAATGTTCAAGGCGAAGTTTCTTCTTCGTTAATTTGTTATATGGTTGGAATTGGAAAATGCTACATGTAGTAATTCTAAAATGTCTTGGATAATGTGATACTTTGCAATTGTTGTGCTCATGTTTAAGCTCTTGCATCATATGCTTTGCACCCATTAAGGAAGAAATACATAGAGCTTGCTAAAATTTGATTTGCATATTTGGTTTCTCTAAGGTCTAGATAATATCTAGTATTGAGTTTTGAACAACAAGGAAGACAGTGTAGAGTCTTATAATGTTTACAATATGTCTTTTATGTGAGTTTTGCTGCACTTGTTCATCCTTGAGTTTGCTTCAAATAACCTTGCTAGCCTAAACCTTGTATCGAGAGGGAATACTTCTCATGCATCCAAAATCCTTGAGCCAACTACTATGCCATTTGTGTCCACCATACCTACCTACTACATGGTATTTTTCCGCCATTCCAAAGTAAATTGCTTGAGTGCTACCTTTAAAATTCCATCATTCACCTTTGCAATATATAGCTCATGGGACAAAATAGCCTTAAAAACTATCGTAGTATTGAATATGTACTTATGCACTTTATATTTTATTAAGTTGCCTGTTGTGCGATAACCATGCTTCTGGGGAACGCCATCAACTATTGTTGAATATCATGTGAGTTGCTATGCATGTCCGTCTTGTCTGAAGGTCTATCATTTTAGTGGTTGGAGCATGCAAAATTGTTAGAGAAGAACATTGGGCCGCTAACTAAAGCCATGAACCATGGTGGAAGTTTCAGTTTTGGACATATATCCTCAATCTCATATGAGAATAATAACTTTGCTACATGCTTATGCATTTAAGAGGAGTCCATTATCTGTTGTCCATGTTGTCCCGGTATGGATGTCTAAGTTGAGAATAATCAAAAGCGAGAAATCCAAATGCGAGCATTCTCCTTGGACCTTTGTACAGGCGGCATGGAGGTACCCCTTTGTGACACTTGGTTGAAACATAGCATGCAAAGACCCGGTAGTCCAAGTTAAGTAGGACGAGGTGCGGGCACTATTAGTATACTATGCGTGAGGCTTGCAACTTGTAAAATATAATTTTCATAACTCATATGCTTTATTACTACCGTTGACAAAATTGTTTCATGTTTTCAAAATAAAAGCTCTAGCACAAATACAGCAATCGATGCTTTCCTCTTTGAAGGACCATTCTTTTACTTTTATTGTTGAGTCAGTTTACCTATCTCCTTCCACCTTAAGAAGCAAACACTTGTGTGAACTGTGCATTGATTCCTACATACTTGCATATTGCACTTGTTATATTACTTTATGTTGACAATATCCATGAGATATCCATGTTATAAGTTGAAAGCAACCGCTGAAACTTAATCTTCCTATGTGTTGCTTCAACACCTTTACTTTGATTTATTGCTTTATGAGTTAACTCTTATGCAAGACTTATTGATGCTTGTCTTGAAGTACTATTCATGAAAAGTCTTTGCTATATGATTCAGTTGTTTACTCATGCCATTACCTTTGCTTTGATCGCTGCATTCATTACATATGTTTACAAATAGTATGATCAAGATTTTGATGGCATGTCACTTCAGAAATTATCTTTGTTATCGTTTTACCTGCTCGGGACGAGCTAAGCTTGGGGATGCTGATACGTCTCCAACGTATCGATAATTTCTTATGTTCCATGCTACTTTATTGATGATACCTACATGTTTTATGCACATTATATGTCATATTTATGCATTTTCTGGAACTAACCTATTAACAAGATGCCGAAGAGCCAGTTGCTGTTTTCTGCTGTTTTTGGTTTCAGAAATCCTAGTAAAGAAATATTCTCGGAATTGGACGAAACTTTCGCCCAGGGTCCTATTTTTGCACGAAGCTTCCAGAAGACCGAAGACCTAACGAAGTGGGGCCACGAGGAGGGGGTGGCCGGCGCGGCCCAAGCCCTGGCCGCGCCGACCTATCCCCTGGGCTCCTCGTGTGGCCCCTCGCGTTGACCCTCCGCCTACTTAAAGCTTCCGTCGCGAAACCCCCAGTACAGAGCCACGATACGGAAAACCTTACGGAGACGCCGCCGCCGCAATCCCATCTCGGGATTCGGAGATCGCCTCCGGCACCTGCCGGAGAGAGGATTCATCTCCCGGAGGACTCTACACCGCCATGGTCGCCTCCGGAGTGATGAGTGAGTAGTTCACCCCTGGACCATGGGTCCATAGCAGTAGCTAGATGGTCGTCTTCTCCTTGTTGTGCTTCATTGTTAGATCTTGTGAGCTGCCTAACATGATCAAGATCATCTATCTGTAATACTATATGTTGTGTTTGTCGGGATCCGATGGATAGAGAGTACTATGATTATGGTGATTATCAATCTATTGTTCATGTGTTGTTTATGATCTTGCATGCTCTCCGTTATTAGTAGAGGCTCTGGCCAAGTTTTTACTCTTAACTCCAAGAGGGAGTATTTATGCTCGATAGTGGGTTCATGCCTCCATTGAATCTGGGACAGTGACAGAAAGTTCTAAGGTTGTGGATGTGCTGTTGCCACTAGGGATAAAACATTGATGCTATGTCTAAGGATGTAGTTGTTGATTACATTACGCACCATACTTAATGCAATTGTCTGTTGCTTTGCAACTTAATACTGGAGGGGGTTCGGATGATAACCTGAAGGTGGACTTTTTAGGCATAGATGCAGTTGGATGGCGGTCTATGTTCTTTGTCGTAATGCCCGGATTAAATCTCACTATATTTATCATGTCATGTATATGCATTGTTATGCCTTTCTCTATTTGTCAATTGCCCGACTGTAATTTGTTCACCCAACATGCTTTATCTTATGGGAGAGACACCTCTAGTGAACTGTGGACCCCGGTCCTATTCTTTACATAGCATACAATCTACTTGTTTTACTGTTTTCTTTGCAAACATCTTCCACTCGATACGTTTAATCCTTTGTTACAGCAAGCCGGTGAGATTGACAACCTCACTGTTTCGTTGGGACAAAGTACTTTGGTTGTGTTGTGCAGGTTCCGCGTTGGCGCCGGAATCCCTGGTGTTGCGCCGCATCACATTTCGCGACCATCAACCTTCAACGTGCTTCTTGGCTCCTCCTGGTTCGATTAAACCTTGGTTTCTTTCTGAGGGAAAACTTGCTACTGTGCGCATCATACCTTCCTCTTGGGGTTCCCAACGAACGTGTGAGTTACACGCCATCAATCCACAAGACTTCGTCAAGCAAACACAAGCAAGAAAGGCGTTCCATCTTGTTGAGGTCAAGATCGTCGTCATCGAGCTCAAGTGGAATGCGCAAGTATAAGGTTTGCTCTTGATAGGGTTTCTTTCTCACCGGTCTCATAGTGTAGTTGGAGACCGGTTTATAGTTTAGTTGCCGTACTATCAAGAGGGCTCTCGAGTGAGTAACTCGATCGTATCGTTCGGAGAGAGCTCAAACCTTTGCATCCTTGCATCATCTTTCTTGGTTGTTATTTGGACCTTATCCATGTGATGTTTTAGAGCTTGTGCTTATTCTCATGACAAGCTCTAGTTCATCGAAAACGGATTTCGCATAGATCATTTGTTGCGTTTTCGAGTTTGGTTCATCATCTTTCTTGGTTTTATTTGGATCTTATCCATGTTATGTTTTAGAGCTTGTGCTTATTCTCATGACAAGCTCTAGTTCATTGAGAATGGTTTTTGCATGGGCAACTTGTTGCATTTTCAAGATTGGAGGTTTTACCGGTATGTCTTTTTTAGATAGGTCAAACCTTTCATCATTTGTTTCTATCCTCCCTTGTTGGACTATGATGGTTTCCTGCATGATCTTGTAGAGCTTGTTCCTAGCTTTAAAACAAGCCCAAGATCATCAAAATCGGAGTCCGGATGCTAAAGTTATGCCCGTTTTAGTTTTGGTGTTTCTGCAGTTTTCTGGGGGGCGGATAATCCGGCCCGAATGCCAAAACATGGACAATATCCGGCCAAATATCCGGCCCGAGCCAGGGGCGATTTTCGGGGGGCGGATTATCCGGCCCGGGGGCGGATTTTCCGGCCTGGGAGGTCCCAAACGGTCATATTTCGTTGGGAGGGGGTATATAAGACCCCCTTCTTCCTCCTTGGGCTGGTTGGTTCACTCTCTCTCTCTCCCCTCCATTGTTGTCCTTCAAAGCTTGCCCTAGTTCTTGATTCCTCCCATGATTCTTGCATATTCTTGAGGGAAAAGAGAGAGGAGATCTAGATCTACATCTTCACCAATCAAATCCCTCTCTTTGTGAGGGGAACCCACTAGATCTTGATCTTGGAGGATTTTGTGTTCTCCTCTTTGTTCTTCCTCTCTTATTCCCCCAATAGCTTTTGTAGCTTTGTTGGAATTTGAGAGAGAAGGATTTGAGCATCTTTGTGGTGTTCTTGCCATTGCATTTGGTGCATCGGTTTGAGTTCTCCACGGTGATTCGTGGTGGTGAAAGCAAGAAGGTTATTACTCTTGGGTTCTTGGAACCCTAGACGGATTCTAGACCTTTGTGGTGATTTGTTGGGAGCCTCCGATTAAGTTGTGGATGTGTGCCCCAACCTTTGTGTAAGGCCCGGTTTCCGCCTCGAAGGAAATCCCTTAGTGGAACCGTGACCTAGGCCTTTGTGGCGAGGGTCACCGGAGATTTAGGTGAGGCGCCTTCGTGGCGTTCGGTGTGTGGTGTGAGTACCGCATCTTGGGGTGAGGCCTTTGTGGCGTTGGTGTGCATCGAGCAACCACACCTCAAGGTGAGCCTCTTGTGGCGTTCGGGAGCACTAAGCAACCGCACCTCTCCACCGGAGATTAGCACTCGCAAGAGTGTGAACTCCGGGATAAATCATCGTCTCCTGCGTGCCTCGGTTATCTCTATACCCGAGCTCTTTACTTATGCACTTTACCTTGTGATAGCCATCGTGCTTGAAGTTATATATATCTTGCTATCACATACTTGCTTGTATTGCTTAGCATAAGTTGTTGGTGCACATAGGTGAACTCTTTCTTAGAATAAGTTGTTGGTGCACATAGGTGAACCATAGTATATAGGCTTTGGGCTTGACAAAGTAAACGCTAGTTTTATTCCGCATTTGTTAAGCCCATCTCGTAAAAGTTTTAAATCGCCTATTCACCCCCCCTCTAGGCGACATCCGTGTCCTTTCAATTGGTATCAGAGCAAGGTCTCTCATTATTAGGCTTCACCGCCTTGAGAGTAAAGATGTCGGTTAGGGGATTAGCGCACAATAACTTGTTTATATTTGATGGCACAAATTATGATCTATGGAAAATTTATGTGCTTAAAATCTTACGGGGTATGTCCCCGGACATGGAGCAATATCTTGGCATGGGTTTTTCTTCTCCTAAGGATCCTCAAAATTTATCTCTTGAGGAGGAGAAAAACTCTTGCCTCGATGCTCTTGCTTCTCATGTGTTTTCCATTGTTGTGAGCAATGTAGTTACTTCTTCAATCATGCCTTTTGGGAGCGCTCATGAATTATGGACAAAGCTTCAAGACAAATATGATGTGTCCAATATTATTGAGGATGATTGTATTGCTTCCACTTCCGGCCGTGATGAGTTCTCATCTTCATCCACTTCACCAAAGTGTGGTAAGACACAAGGTAATGATATGGTGAGTGGTGATGAAAATTGCAATGTTGATATTGAGCTTACTATTGATGATTCTTCATCTCTATCTCATTGCAATGGTTCATCTTTGGACTTAAACACATCTAGCACTAGAAATGATTTACATGCTTGTGTTGATAGTCCTTGCATATCATGTGTAAGTTGCTTGAATAAATCTAATGATGATATGCTTGCTTTGTCTTGTGGCCATGATAAAAATGCTTCTATTTCCTCTAGTTGTTGTGTGACTAACAATGTAGAGGAAACCAAAGATTCTATTGGTCAAGACAAGATCTTGAAAGGAGCCTCAAGTAACTCCTCATCTTTATCTCACGGTCCTCATATATGCCTTATGGCCAAGGGTTCCACGGTACCTCCTACCATGGAACCTAATATTTCTCGTGGGGATAAGGATGAGGATGAATATGAAGAAGATGATTGGGTTGTCTCTCTACGCGATAAGGGTATGAGTGTTTTCAAGGTTATTTGCAAAGATAAAATTGCTTGCTCTCACTTCTTTGAAATCTTGACTACCGCTATTGAGAGCCAAAAACTTATTTGGATGCATGAGAACACCATTGATAAAAAGGGTGCTCTTGAACGAGAGTATGCCGATGATGTAGCATCTTTAAAGAATGAACTTGAAGAAGAACAAACCACCAAGGAAGCTCTTGAGGAGACCTTTGCTCTAGAATTGTCTAGAGAAAAGGAAAACCATGATAGAGCTCTTGAGATGGCAAATGAACTAAAGCTAAAAAATGATAAGCTTGTGTTTGTTAATGCTAAACTCCTTGAGGATTTTGAGCAACTCAAAAAGGGCTCAAGGGTCATTGAGAGTGCGCTCGCCAAACTCACCGAGTCGCATGAGCAACTTAAAGCTTCTTATCTAAAAAAGCATGCCAACTTGCCTTCTCCTATTGCTACTAATAATGATGCTTGTGCTACTAACTCTACTTCTTGTGAAGCATCTATCTTGAAGGAGAATGTTGAGCTAAGGGCTCAACTTGATTTGCTAACTTGCAATTATGGGAAATTGGAAGAAAATCATGGAAAGCTTTCTCGCTCCCATGAGGATCTTCTAGCCTCTCATGATAGGCTAAAGTTAGCTCATGAGGCTATCATATCTAAGGCAACACCTTGTGAGCCTCATGTGGATACTAGCACTACTACTCAAAATGCTATATTGCCATGTGCTAGTCCTAGTAATTCATCCACTCATAATATTGCTAAATCTTGTGATGAATTATCTTCCTTGCCTTGTTGCTCTAACAATGAAGATTCTACTTCCTCTAGTACTTGTGTTGTTACTAACCATGTAGAGGAAATCAAAGAGCTCAAGGCCCAAGTCACTTCTTTGAAGAATGACTTGGTAAAGGGTCATGAAGGGAAATGCAAACTTGACACGATGTTGAGTATGCAACAATCCCCCAATGACAAGAGTGGACTTGGATTCAAATCCAACAACAAGAACAAGTCCAAGAACAACAACAAGAAGAAGGGCCAAGTACAAGTCAAAGACCCGGCCAAGATTGTTTGCTTCAAGTGCAATATTGAAGGGCACCATGTTAGATCTTGCCCTTTGAAGAAGAAGCAAAAAGGGAAGCGGCCTCAAGCTCAAACTCATATTCAACCTCAAGTTGAAGAAATACCACTTCCCAAGAAGAAACAAGCCAATGCTCCCATTGTGGAGAAACCTAGTGAGAAGAAGGAGAAGAAAAGAACTTGCTACATATGCCGTGAGAAGGGCCACATCTCCTCCTTGTGCACTATTGGTACCTCATCCAACTCTATCACCATTGATGATGTTTATTCTCTTCGTAAGGATGAGGGTGGCAATGTGTTTGCCAAATATGTTGGTGCTCAAAGTGGTGTCAAGAAAAGAACCATTTGGGTTGCCAAGCCTATTGTGACTAACCTCTTAGGACCCAACTTAGTTGGGGACCAACAATCCAAAATTTGATCAATAGGTGCTTGTTGGAGGGCATTGGAGACTTGGCTACATCATGAAGAATTAAGGGATCTTCATCATTTATATTATCTCAAGCCAAGTCTTTTGGTTATCTTGCTTCTATCATGTATTCAATGTTCCTCCTTGCGGTAACATGTTCTCAACTCACTTATATTGAAAGTTACTCGCCCCTTTGCATGTGTTAGTTTTGTTCCTAACATGTGTTTGAATATGTGGAGCGTCTTAAGCGGCCTTGCACGAAGAGTTTGGGCTAGATTGCCCTTGTATCTGTATTTTATAGTAGATTGCATCTTAGTTTAGAATTAAAAGATAGAGTTTAACCCGTACACGGTTAGGTGTACGTTCGAATTAGAAAGTCCCTTGGACTATAAATATGTACCTAGGGTTATTGAGAAAGGAGGACAATCACGTTCACAACAAACACAAACCAGGCGCATCGCCACCCCTTGTTTCGAGGGTTTCTTCCGGGTAAGCATCATGCTGCCTAGATCGCATCTTGCGATCTAGGCAGTACACGTTTATTCGTTATCTTGTGTTGCTCGTGCTGAAGCGTTGTTGATGGCGAGTAACACTACTTATCGTAGATGTTTTGGGGCTTGCATTGATGCTTTTCTTATACATATTTGCTTAGCTATGCCGTCCCTCGATATCTAGCTGCCCTTATACCTATCTAGGTGTAGGGGCAGCACCTTGCTTGTTCGTTGTTTAGTAGATCCAATCTGTTATAGTTGCTCCTTGTTCTTCAAGGATTAGTTTAATATCCGTATGGTTAGGCCTTGCAAACGGGTTGAACGATCCGGTAGTGCGAGAGGTGCGGTTTGTTAGCCCTAAGAGGGATTGTTCCGGGAATTGACTTAATGTTGGTTTTTAGGCCTCTTTTAGGGTTAGTTTTCCATCATCTTTCGTATCTATTAGGCTCAACTACGCGTAGGATGTTCCGATCATACGGTGAAAACCCTAAACTGTCGTGGATTGGTTTAACTTTGTATTGATCAAGCAGGATCCCCATGTCATCGTAAATCCAACGTGAACCATGGGGCAATCGGCTCTTTGAGCCGATCCACAGGGCAACCTGAGAGCCGATCGGGCTTGTATTTAATGTTTACGTGTCTACCATGCAGGAGACTAATTGAAGCAATCCAACACCTTCCTGACCAGGTATAGGTCAGGTGGCACGCCCTTGCAACCGCCAGGACGTGTGCCGGAACATTGCGGGACGACGTCGAGGGACCAGGGCCCACCCAGCAGTCTTGGCAGCCTCCCGGCTCTTCGTGTTGCTTAACCACTGCTCGCCGGTGGGTTTTGGCAGGCAACACATTCTGGCACGCCCGGTGGGACACTTTCTACAGCAACCACGTCAACACCTGCATCCAAGATGGCGGACGAACCGATCAAGTACGAAGATCTGCCTGCAGAGCACAAGAAGAAATATGATGAGCTCAAGGCCATCTTCGAAGCCGATCTCATCGGCTCTTTTGAGAAGACCCGTTCACACGGCATTAGGTTCAAAGGATTGATACGTCTCCAACGTATCGATAATTTCTTATGTTCCATGCTACTTTATTGATGATACCTACATGTTTTATGCACATTATATGTCATATTTATGCATTTTCTGGAACTAACCTATTAACAAGATGCCGAAGAGCCAGTTGCTGTTTTCTGCTGTTTTTGGTTTCAGAAATCCTAGTAAAGAAATATTCTCGGAATTGGACGAAACTTTCGCCCAGGTCCTATTTTTGCACGAAGCTTCCAGAAGACCGAAGACCTAACGAAGTGGGGCCACGAGGCAGCCGGGGGGTGGCCGGCGCGGCCCTTGGCCGCGCGGCCTGCCCCTGGGCCCCTCGTGTGGCCCCTCGCGTTGACCTTCCGCCTACTTAAAGCTCCGTCGCGAAACCCCAGCAGAGCCACGATACGGAAAACAGACGCCGCCGCCGCGAATCCCATCTCGGGGATTCGGAGATCGCCTCCGGCACCCTGCCGGAGAGGGGATTCATCTCCCGGAGGACTCTTCATCGCCATGATCGCCTCCGGAGTGATGAGTGAGTAGTTCACCCCTGGACCATGGGTCCATAGCAGTAGCTAGATGGTCGTCTTCTCCTTGTTGTGCTTCATTGTTGGATCTTGTGAGCTGCCTAACATGATCAAGATCATCTATCTGTAATACTATATGTTGTGTTTGTCGGGATCCGATGGATAGAGAGTACTATGATTATGGTGATTATCAATCTATTGTTTATGTGTTGTTTATGATCTTGCATGCTCTCCGTTATTAGTAGAGGCTCTGGCCAAGTTTTTGCTCTTAACTCCAAGAGGGAGTATTTATGCTCGATAGTGGGTTCTTGCCTTCATTGAATCTGGGATCGTGACAGAAGGTTCTAAGGTTGTGATGTGCTGTTGCCACTAGGGATAAAACATTGATGCTATGTCTAAGGATGTAGTTGTTGATTACATTACGCACCATACTTAATGCAATTGTCTGTTGCTTTGCAACTTAATACTGGAGGGGGTTCGGACGATAACCTGAAGGTGGACTTTTTAGGCATAGATGCAGTTGGATGGCGGTCTATGTTCTTTGTCGTAATGCCCGGATTAAATCTCACTATATTTACCATGTCATGTATATGCATTGTTATGCCTTTCTCTATTTGTCAATTGCCCGACTGTAATTTGTTCACCCAACATGCTTTTATCTTATGGGAGAGACACCTCTAGTGAACTGTGGACCCCGGTCCTATTCTTTACATAGCATACAATCTACTTGTTTTACTGTTTTCTTTGCAAACATCTTCCACTCGATACGTTTAATCCTTTGTTACAGCAAGCCGGTGAGATTGACAACCTCACTGTTTCGTTGGGACAAAGTACTTTGGTTGTGTTGTGCAGGTTCCTAGTTGGCGCCGGAATCCCTGGTGTTGCGCCGCATCACATTTCGCGACCATCAACCTTCAACGTGCTTCTTGGCTCCTCCTGGTTCGATTAAACCTTGGTTTCTTTCTGAGGGAAAACTTGCTACTGTGCGCATCATACCTTCCTCTTGGGGTTCCCAACGAACGTGTGAGTTACACGCCATCAAGCTCTTTTTCTGGCGCCGTTGCCGGGAGATCAAGACACGCTGCAAGGGGAGTCTCCACTTCTCAATCTCTTTACTTTGTTATTGTCTTGCTTTATTTTATTTACTACTTTGTTTGCTGCACTTAAATCAAAATACAAAAAAATTAGTTGCTAGTTTTACTTTATTTGCTATCTTGTTTGCTATATCAAAAACACAAAAAATTAGTTACTCGCATTTACTTTATCTAGTTTGCTTTATTTACTGTTGCTAAAATGGCCAACCCTGAAAATACTAAGTTGTGTGACTTCACAAATGCAAATAATAATGATTTCCTATGCACACCTATTGCTCCACCTGCTACTACAGCAGAATTCTTTGAAATTAAACCTGCTTTACTAAATCTAGTCATGAGAGAACAATTTTCTGGTGCTAGTTCTGATGATGCTGCTGCCATCTCAATAATTTTGTTGAACTTTGTGAAATGCAAAAGTATAAAGATGTAGATGGTGATATTATTAAATTGAAAGTGTTTCCTTTCTCATTAAGAGGAAGAGCTAAAGATTGGTTGCTATCTTTGCCTAAGAATAGTATTGATTCATGGACTAAATGCAAGGATGCTTTTATTAGTAGATATTATCCTCCCGCTAAAATTATTTCTTTGAGAAGTAGCATAATGAATTTTAAACAATTAGATACTGAACATGTTGCTCAAGCATGGGAGAGAATGAAAACTTTGGTAAAGAATTGCCCAACCCATGGACTGACTACTTGGATGATCATCCAAACCTTCTATGCAGGACTAAATTTTTCTTCGCGGAATTTATTGGATTCAGCTGCTGGAGGTACTTTTATGTCCATCACATTGGGGGCGGCTACAAAACTTCTTGATGATATGATGGTGAATTACTCTGAATGGCACACGGAAAGAGCTCCACAAGGTAAGAAGGTAAATTCTGTTGAAGAAACCTCTTCCTTGAGTGATAAGATTGATGTGATTATGTCTATGCTTGTGAATGGTAGATCTAATGTTGATCCAAATAATGTTCCTTTAGCTTCATTGGTTGCTCAAGAAGAAAATGTTGATGTGAATTTCATTAAAAATAATAATTTCAACAACAATGCTTATAGGAACAACTCTGGTAATAACTATAGGCCATATCCTTCTACTAATGGTAATGGTTATGGTAATTCTTATGGGAATTCTTACAACAATAATAGAAGTGTACCCTCTGGTCTTGAAGCCATGCTTAAAGAATTTATTAGTACACAAACTACTTTTAACAAATCTGTTGAGGAAAAGCTTGATAAAATTGATACTATCGCTTCTAGAGTTGATAGGCTTGCCTCTGATGTTAATCTTTTAAAGTTGAAAGTTATGCCTAATAATGATCTTGATAATAAGATTACTACTACAGCAAATGCCATCCAAGTTAGAATTAATGAGAATATAAGATTAATGGCTGAGTTGCGTGCTAGGTGGGATAGAGAAGAAAATGAAAAACTAGCTAAAGAGAATAATGTAGCTAAAGTTTGGACTATTACCACCACTAGTAATGCTAATTCCTCACATGTTGCTACACCTCCTACTATCAATGGTAATATAATTGGTGTTGGCAATGTTTCTACTCCTAGTGCAAAGCGTACAAAACTGCCTGAAATTGCTAAAACTGCTGAAACTGCTTGTGATAAAACTGCTGAAATTTTTTCCAACCTTGGGAACAATGATCCCATTGCTGTAGCTCATAATGATTTAGATTTTGATGATTGCCACATCTCTGAAGTTATAAAGTTCTTGCAAAAACTTGCTAAAAGTCCTAATGCTAGTGCTATAAATTTAGCCTTTACAAAACATATTACAAATGCTCTCATAAAAGCTAGAGAAGAGAAACTAAAACTTGAAACTTCTATTCCTAGAAAGTTAGAAGATGGTTGGGAACCCATCATTAAAATGAAATTCAATGACTTTGAATGTAATGCCTTATGTGATCTTGGTGCAAGTATTTCTGTTATGCCTAAAAAGATTTATGATATGCTTGACTTGCCACCATTGAAGAATTGTTATTTGGATGTTAATCTTGCCGATAATGTTAAAAAGAAACCTTTGGGGAGGATTGATAATGTGCATATTACGGTTAACAATAACCTTGTCCCCGTTGATTTTGTTGTCTTGGATATCGAATGCAATGCATCTTGTCCAATTGTGTTGGGAAGACCTTTTCTTCGAACTGTTGGTGCTGTTATTGATATGAGGGAAGGAAATATTAAATATCAATTTCCTCTCAAGAAAGGTATGGAACACTTCCCTAGAAAGAGAATGAAGTTGCCTTTTGATTCTATTATTAGAACAAGCTATGATGTTGATGCTCCATCTCTCGATGTTACTTGATTTGCACTTTCTGCGCCTAGCTGAAAGGCGTTAAAGAAAAGCGCTTATGGGAGACAACCCATGTTTTTTTACCTACAGCAATTTTTTGTTTTATTGAGTCTTGGAAGTTGTTTACTACTGTAGCAACCTCTCCTTATCATGTTTTTGTGCCAAGTAAAGTTTCTATGTCAAAGTTGATGTTATATTTGGGATCGCTGCGCAGAAACAGCATTGCTGTCTGTCACGAATCTGGGCATAATTCTCTGTAGAAAATTCGAAAAAATCTGCCAATTTACGAGCGTGATCCTCAGATATGTACGCAACTTTCATTAGTTTTGAGTTTTTCCATTTGAGCAAGTCTGGTGCCATTTATAAATTCGTCTTTACGGACTGTTCTGTTTTTGACAGATTCTGCCTTTTATTTCGCATTGCCTCTTTTGCTATGTTGGATTTATTTCTTTGATCCATTAATGTCCAGTAGCATTATGCAATGTCCAGAAGTGAAAAGAATGATTGTGTCACCTCTGAATGTGTGAATTATTAATGATGCACTAACCCTCTAATGAGTTTGCTTGAAGTTTGGTGTGAAGGAAGTTTTCAAGGGTCAAGAGAGGAGAATGATATACTAAGATCAAGAGGAGTGAAAGCTCTAAGCTTGGGGATGCCCCGTGGTTCATCCCTGCATATTTTAAGAAGACTCAAGCATCTAAGCTTGGGGATGCCCAAGGCATCCCCTTCTTCATCGACAACATCATCAGGTTCCTCCCCTGAAACTATATTTTTATTCAGTCACATCTGGTGTTCTTTACTTGGAGCGTCGGTTTGTTTTCGTTTTTGTTTTTGTTTGAATAAGATGGATCCTAGCATTCACTTTGTGGGAGAGAGACACGCTCCGCTGTTGCATATGGACACATGTGTCCTTAGGCTTTACTCATAATGTTCAAGGCGAAGTTTCTTCTTCGTTAATTTGTTATATGGTTGGAATTGGAAAATGCTACATGTAGTAATTCTAAAAATGTCTTGGATAATGTGATACTTGGCAATTGTTGTGCTCATGTTTAAGCTCTTGCATCATATGCTTTGCACCCATTAATGAAGAAATACATAGAGCTTGCTAAAATTTGATTTGCATATTTGGTCTCTCTAAGGTCTAGATAATATCTAGTATTGAGTTTTGAACAACAAGGAAGACGGTGTAGAGTCTTATAATGTTTACAATATGTCTTTTATGTGAGTCTTGCTGCACTTGTTCATCCTTGAGTTTGCTTCAAATAACCTTGCTAGCCTAAACCTTGTATCGAGAGGGAATACTTCTCATGCATCCAAAATCCTTGAGCCAACCACTATGCCATTTGTGTCCACCATACCTACCTACTACATGGTATTTACCCGCCATTCCAAAGTAAATTGCTTGAGTGCTACCTTTAAAATTCCATCATTCACCTTTGCAATATATAGCTCATGGGACAAAATAGCCTTAAAAACTATCGTAGTATTGAATATGTACTTATGCACTTTATATTTTATTAAGTTGCTTGTTGTGCGATAACCATGTTTGGGGAACGCCATCAACTATTGTTGAATATCATGTGAGTTGCTATGCATGTCCGTCTTGTCTGAAGGTCTATCATTTTAGTGGTTGGAGCATGCAAAATTGTTAGAGAAGAACATTGGGCCGCTAACTAAAGCCATGAAGCATGGTGGAAGTTTCAGTTTTGGACATATATCCTCAATCTCATATGAGAATAATAACTTTGCTACATGCTTATGCATTAAAGAGGAGTCCATTATCTGTTGTCCATGTTGTCCCGGTATGGATGTCTAAGTTGAGAATAATCAAAAGCGAGAAATCCGAAATGCGAGCATTCTCCTTGGACCTTTGTACAGGCGGCATGGAGGTACCCCTTTGTGACACTTGGTTGAAACATGGCATGCAAAGATCCGGTAGTCCAAGTTAAGTAGGACGAGGTGCGGGCACTATTAGTATACTATGCGTGAGGCTTGCAACTTGTAAGATATAATTTACATAACTCATATGCTTTATTACTACCGTTGACAAAATTGTTTCATGTTTTCAAAATAAAAGCTCTAGCACAAATACAGCAATCGATGCTTTCCTCTTTGAAGGACCATTCTTTTACTTTTATTGTTGAGTCAGTTTACCTATCTCCTTCCACCTTAAGAAGCAAACACTTGTGTGAACTGTGCATTGATTCCTACATACTTGCATATTGCACTTGTTATATTACTTTATGTTGACAATATCCATGAGATATACATGTTACAAGTTGAAAGCAACCGCTGAAACTTAATCTTCTTATGTGTTGCTTCAACACCTTTACTTTGATTTATTGCTTTACGAGTTAACTCTTATGCAAGACTTATTGATGCTTGTCTTGAAGTACTATTCATGAAAAGTCTTTGCTATATGATTCAGTTGTTTACTCATGTCATTACCATTGCTTTGATCGCTGCATTCATTACATATATTTACAAATAGTATGATCAAGATTATGATGGCATGTCACTTCAGAAATTATCTTTGTTATCGTTTTACCTGCTCGGGACGAGCAGAACTAAGCTTGGGGATGCTGATACGTCTCCAACGTATCGATAATTTCTTATGTTCCATGCTACTTTATTGATGATACCTACATGTTTTATGCACATTATATGTCATATTTATGCATTTTCTGGAACTAACCTATTAACAAGATGCCGAAGAGCCAGTTGCTGTTTTCTGCTGTTTTTGGTTTCAGAAATCCTAGTAAAGAAATATTCTCGGAATTGGACGAAACTTTCGCCCAGGGTCCTATTTTTGCACGAAGCTTCCAGAAGACCGAAGACCTAACGAAGTGGGGCCACGAGGCAGCCAGGGGGGTGGCCGGCGCGGCCCACCCTTGGCGCCGGCCGGGCCCTCGTGTGGCCCCTCGCGTTGACCTTCCGCCTACTTAAAGCTCCGTCGCGAAACCCCCAGTACCGAGAGCCACGATACGGAAAACCTTACGAGAGGCCGCCGCCGCGAATCCCATCTCGGGGATTCGGGAGATCGCCTCCGGCACCCTGCCGGAGAGGGGATTCATCTCCCGGAGGACTCTTCATCGCCATGATCGCCTCCGGAGTGATGAGTGAGTAGTTCACCCCTGGACCATGGGTCCATAGCAGTAGCTAGATGGTCGTCTTCTCCTTGTTGTGCTTCATTGTTGGATCTTGTGAGCTGCCTAACATGATCAAGATCATCTATCTGTAATACTATATGTTGTGTTTGTCGGGATCCGATGGATAGAGAGTACTATGATTATGGTGATTATCAATCTATTGTTTATGTGTTGTTTATGATCTTGCATGCTCTCCGTTATTAGTAGAGGCTCTGGCCAAGTTTTTGCTCTTAACTCCAAGAGGGAGTATTTATGCTCGATAGTGGGTTCTTGCCTTCATTGAATCTGGGATCGTGACAGAAGGTTCTAAGGTTGTGATGTGCTGTTGCCACTAGGGATAAAACATTGATGCTATGTCTAAGGATGTAGTTGTTGATTACATTACGCACCATACTTAATGCAATTGTCTGTTGCTTTGCAACTTAATACTGGAGGGGGTTCGGACGATAACCTGAAGGTGGACTTTTTAGGCATAGATGCAGTTGGATGGCGGTCTATGTTCTTTGTCGTAATGCCCGGATTAAATCTCACTATATTTACCATGTCATGTATATGCATTGTTATGCCTTTCTCTATTTGTCAATGTAATTTGTTCACCCAACATGCTTTTATCTTATGGGAGAGACACCTCTAGTGAACTGTGGACCCCGGTCCTATTCTTTACATAGCATACAATCTACTTGTTTTACTGTTTTCTTTGCAAACATCTTCCACTCGATACGTTTAATCCTTTGTTACAGCAAGCCGGTGAGATTGACAACCTCACTGTTTCGTTGGGACAAAGTACTTTGGTTGTGTTGTGCAGGTTCCTAGTTGGCGCCGGAATCCCTGGTGTTGCGCCGCATCACATTTCGCGACCATCAACCTTCAACGTGCTTCTTGGCTCCTCCTGGTTCGATTAAACCTTGGTTTCTTTCTGAGGGAAAACTTGCTACTGTGCGCATCATACCTTCCTCTTGGGGTTCCCAACGAACGTGTGAGTTACACGCCATCAAGGATTCCAACCCGAAGGCGTGTTTGAGGGACTAGATCTGTCTCTCCCTTCGGAGGAACGTACCAGAGCCCTGCGCCAGGAAATTAACTATGTTGTGGCTCATTCTCTACATCGGCATTCTGAGAGCCTGGTGAACACTCTTGAGCGTGTTGCGCTTCGTGTGGTTCAAGAAATCATGAAGCATCAGTATTCTCCGTCAGGACCTGCTCTAGGAACTCACCAGGGAGAAATACCGTTCTACACTAGGCCACCACTGCCATTCACGTTGGCAGCTCCACAGCAACAAGGTTCACCGGCGTACGTCGTCTACAAGGTTGGAGGTGATCCTGGCGATTACCAATTCCTGTATGAGCCACCCAAGGAGATCCCACATGGATACGTGTGCACATACGTGCCGGACTGCAACAACTGGATGCATACGAACCAGATTACAGCAGGAGGGATTGCTGGAGCAGGAGGGAGTTCTGGAGCAGATGCTGAGAAACAGGCGTGGCTAGCTAAATATGCCACCGGAACGAGTCATGAAAGCTCAACCTCTGCAGCTCCTACCGTGGATCAGATCAGTGCAATCTTGAGAGACCAGTTCGGCATCCTGCCGAAGAAGAGAACAATCGGCTATTCCAAGCCGTATCCCAACGAGTATGACCTGATCCCACTACCGCCTAAGTATCGGCTCCCTGACTTCACAAAATTCAGTGGATCAGAAGGGTCTAGCTCAATTGAGCACGTGAGCCGATATTTGGCACAGTTGGGCATGGTCTCAGCATCAGACCAGCTACGTGTGAGGTTCTTTGCGCAATCTCTCACGGGTCCAGCCTTTGGGTGGTACACCTCGTTGCCACCAGATTCGGTTCGAACATGGAAGCAGCTGGAAGAGCAGTTTCACATACAATATCATTCAGAAGCTACTGAAGCTGGCATTGCCGATCTGACGCAGGTGCGGCAAAGGCGAGGAGAGACGGTGTCTGAATACATTCAGCGTTTCAGGACTGTCAAGAACCGATGTTATTCGGTTCGTTTATCTGAGAAGGAAGCAGTCGATCTGGCAATAGCAGGCCTCTCAGCGCCGCTCAAGGATCTGACGTTCCAAGCAGACTACAATTCACTGGCGCACATGGTTCAGAAATTGACATCGTATGAACAGCGCCACCCAGAATTGTACCAGGACAAGTTCAAGCGCGTCGCCCTGGTCGAGACAGAAGAAGATGAAGACTCTGCAGAAGATCAGGAAGTCGCCGTGGCTGAATGGGCTCGGGGGCAGTACCCGTGTCCTGCAAGTGGGTGAAACAACCAGGGCCTGCAAAAGGGTTTGACTTTGATTTAAGCAAAACGGAGCAGATTTTTGATTTGCTGCTGAAGGAAAAACAGCTGAAGTTACCCGAAGGCCACAAAATCCCTACGTTACAAGAGGTGAACGGGAGACCATACTGCAAATGGCATCACACGTTCACCCACGCCACCAACGACTGCAAAGTATTGCGCGGACAGATTCAAATGGCGATAGAACAAGGCCGATTACTCTTCGGTCAGTTTGCCATGAAAGTTGACACACATCCGTTTCCTGGCGTCAACATGGTGGATCTCAGTCACTGCATAAGATGCGAGCCAGGTTTCTCTTTTGATATCAACATGGCAGGGCTTGTAGACCGCCATGGCAAGGATAAAGCAGAAAGCAGTCACTCCCGTGGCAAAGATAAAGCGGAGGCCGATCCACGCGACCGGCCCCAGTATGATGACAGACGGTACCTGACTGAGGAAGAAGTGAGAAGCGTGCGGTATCAACGACCACTCTCCGCGCATCTCCTTAACAAATATGAGCAGCAGTATGACCGACGTCGGCGCTACGACGTAGATGATGAAAGATATCGTCGGTCTGATGCAGATGACAAGAAGTATCGTCGATATGATAGAGACCACGAAGGGTATGAGCGTCACGCTAGAAGGAGGTCGAGAGAGCAAGAGGACATGGATAGGCATTGGAACTGTCCTTTCTTTAAACACTGCTGGGACTCAGGAATGAGCCGATTGCCTACAATCGAGAACTGCCCAGAATGTAAACAGCAGAGGCAGTGAAGTTTCAGTGTTCAAGCGTCTAGGGCCTCTCCCACCTCAGAACAGACGAGCTGAGTCATCTCGAGATGAAGACTTTGATGAGTCAGATGAAGAAGAGGATAGGTACCACCGGCCAAGGTGGTGTCCTGATGGACTCAGCCACTCCCAGAAGCGTAGGGTGCAGCGGCTACGAAACCTAGAGGAAGCCGAGGCACAGTACCTGTACACGTTGAGGAAAGCACGGCCCGATCTGGCCATGAAAATTCAGCAAACGTTGGAGACAGAGGCACGGCCACAGAAGAAAGTGTGGCGCCCCAAACAGACAAAAGCCGATGCAGAGGCATCGGCTGATACAAACATGGTGTTCATACTCCCGTCAGAGTTTTGTGCTCCAAAAGACGAGGAAGTGTCAATGGCACAGTTTGACTGCGGTCCACGGCCAGTCATCTTTGAGAAGCCACGAGAGAGAAGCTACAGGCATTTGAAAGCCCTATACCTGAAAGGTTACATCAATGGGCAGCCTATCAGCAAGATGTTGGTTGACACGGGAGCGGCAGTCAATATAATGTCGTACTCCATGCTACGACGTTTGGGACGTTCCAACGAAGATCTGATCAAGACCAACGTCACATTAAGCGATTTCAACGGCCAAGCGTCAGAAGCAAAGGGTGTTCTGAACGTAGATCTAACCGTAGGCCGAAAAACCATCCCTACGTCATTCTTCATCGTCGACAGCAAAAGCACTTACGCTGTCCTGCTAGGGAGGGATTGGATCCACGCTAACTGTTGCATTCCATCCACAATGCATCAGTGCATCATACAATGGGATGGAGATGAAGTGGAGGTCGTTCATGCAGATGATTCGATCGAGATCTCGCTAGCTGCCATGAATATTTGGGATGCAAACGACCAAGAGCCGCTCTCTGGAATCAGTTTGGACGGCTGTGAGCGCATCGAAGCTTCAAAAAACGGGGTGAGGCTGGTCTTATCCACCGGCCTGACAGAGTAGCAAGATCCAAGTCTATGGACGTACGTGGCAAGGCCGATCCCTGCGATCGGCCCCAAAAAATAAAAAGCAAAGATCTTACCTCAAGCATGTCACGTAGCCATAGTAGAGAACCAATAAGTTGTAAACCCTCATTGAACATTGCAATGAAAAAGGAGGCCGATTCTAGCAATCGGCCAAAATTATCCTCAACATGCCTTTTGCCTGTGTTCAGCATTGATCTAGCAGGCGATGGAAAGCTGGGGTATGGGTTCACATCAGCTGATGAGCTGGAAGAGATTGACATTGGTCCTGGGGATAAGCCACGACCAACATTTATCAGCAAAAAGTTGGATCCGCATCTGAGGGGCCTGTTGATAGCCTTGTTGAAAGAGTACCCAGATTGTTTTGCATGGGATTATACAGAGATGCCTGGGTTAGACAGGAGCATCATTGAGCATCGGCTCCCTCTGAAGAAAGGATTTCGGCCGTTCCAGCAGCGAGCACGACAGATGAAGGCCGAAATCTTGGTGGAAGTCAAGAAAGAGATCCAGAAGATGTTGGACGCCGGGTTCATCAGGCCATGCAGGTACGCTGAATGGATTTCCAATGTCGTACCTGTGGAGAAAAAGGATGGCCGATGGCGCGTCGCCATAGATTTTCGGAATCTCAATAGTGCCACTCCAAAAGATGAATATCCGATGCCAGTAGCAGAGACGTTGATCAATGCGGCTGCTGGTCATAAAGTTTTAAGTTTCATGGATGGCAATGCCGGCTACAACCAAATTTTTATGGCTCCAGAAGATATACACAAGACTGCATTCAGAGTTCCAGGCTCGGTGGGCTTGTTTGAATATGTAGTCATGACATTTGGACTGAAGAATGCCGGCGCAACATACCAAAGAGCCATGAATTACATCTTTCATGATTTAATCGGCAAATTGGTGGAGATTTACATCGATGACGTGGTGGTCAAGTCTGTTTCGGTGGACGGACACTTGGAAGATTTGCGACACGTCCTGGACCGAACTAGGAAGTTCGGACTAAGAATGAATCCAAAGAAGTGTGCCTTTGGTGTAACGGCCGGTCAGTTCCTGGGTTTCTTGGTTCATGAGCGTGGAATTGAGATCGGCCTGAAAAGTCAAGAGGCAGTGCGAACGATGAAGCCACCCACCACGAAGAAGGAGCTCCAGTGTCTCATCGGCAAAATCAATTTCGTCAGAAGGTTTATCTCCAACTTGTCAGGACGAATCGAGCCGTTCATGGGATTGGTCAAAATCAAGTCTGATGAGGAGTTTCGCTGGGGGGCAGAGCAACAGCAAGCATTTGACGATATTAAGGAGTACTTAACGAAGCCACCTGTGTTGGTTCCGCCGCAGCAAGACAGGCCATTCTACATTTACTTGTCAGTAGCTGACACCTCCATCGCGTCAGTGGTGGTGCAGGTTTATGATGGTCTGGAAAAAGTGGTTTTCTACCTCAGCAGAAGGATGTTGGATGCAGAAACGAGGTACCCTGAGATCGAGAAGTTGTGCCTCTGTCTGTTTTTCACCTGCACCAAGATCCAGCACATCTTGCTGTCAGCGGAGATTATCGTCATATGCAAATCAGATGTCATCAAGCACATGCTGTCGGCTCCTGTATTGAAAGGCCGACTCGGCAAATGGATGTTTGCTTTATCGGAATTTGATATCCGGTATCAGCCTGCGAAAGCAGTCAAGGGACAAGCGTTGGCCGATCTTATTGCTGAACGAATAAACACGGACGTAGCAGCACTATCTGTGCGTGCATGGGCCATGTTCTTCGATGGATCGGTCTGTGAGGATGGTTGCGGCATCGGCGTGCTACTCGTGTCGCCTCGGGGGGCAACATACTCCTTCTCCATCAGGCTATCTACCCCTTGCACCAACAATGTTGCTGAGTATGAAGCGATATGCAAGGGAATGGAGTTGCTATTGGACGCTGGGGCAGAGGCAGTTGAGATCTTTGGAGATTCCAAATTGGTGATTTCTCAACTCACGGAGGAGTACAAGTGTGAGAGCGAGTCGCTCTTCCCATTATGGATACAATGCCGTGAGCTGATGGCACAGTTCAGGTATATAAACTTCAATTGGATCCCAAGGTCGCAAAATACCGAGGCGAACGACCTCGCACAGACGGCGTCAGGATACAAGGACGTAGCAGATGGAGCCGATTTTCAGGTGCAGTTCATGGAACCCGATGATTGGAGAGCCGATATCTTCAATTACTTGAAAGATCCGGCTCGGGGGGCACCTAAACGGATAAGATACAGGGCCATGAAGTACGTCCTGATTGGCGATGACATGTTCTACAGGACTTTGGAAGGGTTATTCTCAAATGCTTGGGACCAGCCGAGTCCAATCGGCTCTTGCATGAGGTGCATGAGGGTGCCTGTGGAACTCACCAATCGGCTCATAAGATGAAGTGGCTGATCAGGCGATCGGGATTTTATTGGCCCACCATGCTTGAAGATTGTTTCAAGTACTATAAAGGGTGTCAAGCATGTCAGAAGTTTGGGAGTATTCAGATGGTACCTGCATCAGCGATGAATCCCATCATCAAGCCGTGGCCGTTCCGAGGGTGGGGCATGGATATGATCGGCAAGATACATCCTCCTTCGAGCAAAGGCCATGTGTGGGTTCTGGCCATTACAGATTATTTTACTAAATGGGTGGAGGCCGTCCCTATGAAGGCAGTGGCATCATCAGATGTTGTCGATTTCGTGAGGGAGCATGTCATTCACAGATTCGGGATTCCCCAGACTATCACGACCGATGGAGGTTCGGTCTTCGTTTCTAAGGAGTTTAGAAAGTTCTGCGAGGATATGGGAATCAAGCTGATCCGATCGTCTCCATACTATGCTCAAGCAAATGGACAGGCTGAAGCGTCCAACAAGAGCTTGATCAAGCTGATTAAGAGGAAGATCGACGAGCATCCTAGACGTTGGCACGAGGTATTGTCAGAAGCGTTGTGGGCTTATCGCATGTCGTGTCATGGAGCAATAAAAACCTCGCCATACCATCTGGTCTATGGACAAGAAGCTGTGTTACCCTGGGAAATCAAGGCTGGGTCGAGACGGATTACATTTCAGAATGATTTAACTACTGAAGAATATGCAGCCCTGATGAGTGACAGCATTGAGGATGCAACGGAACTCAGACTATGGTCGCTTGAGAAAATCAAGGAGAATAAAGCCAAGGTGGCTCGCGCATATAATAAGAAGGTAAAGCCAAAGGAGTTCCAGGTTGGTGATCTGGTATGGGAAGCTGTATTGCCGTTGGGGACTAAGGATAAAATGTATGGTAAATGGTCTCCAAATTGGCACGGCCCGTATAAAGTCGACCAAGTTTTAAAAGGGAATGCATACATGCTTGAGCAGTTGGATGGTGTGAAGTTCCCAGTGGCTGTCAATGGCCAGCATCTCAAGAAGTACTTCCCAAGCATGTGGGATGATGGGCAGTAAGATATGGAGGCCGATACACGAAATCGGCCAGTAAATTTTTTTTGGGAAACAGCCGATGCACAGACATCGACTTTAGAATAAAATAGCCGATGCACGGACATCGACTTGAGAACAAAACAGCCGATGCCCAGCCATCGACTTTAGAGTTACAAAGTATTATGGTCAGAGATCAAATTACAGTCTGAATTCGAGGAGTTTGCTTGAACCTGCCTAATTTGGTGTTTGAATTTGGCCTTATGGGCGTTTGAGGGTGAAAGACCGATACGTTGCTATCGGTTCTTGGTGCGAGGACTTGTTTTGGCAATCGGAAGATTTGAAATTGGACAAATGAAGAATCAAATTGGAAGAACAATTTTCATTGATTCGAAGAGGAATTTTTACAATGAAGAGCCGATGGCTCTCAAAAGATCATCCGATGCCTAATGTACTACTACTACTAGTACTACTGCTAAGTCCCTAATCTATGGGCCGTCGCTGCCCTCATCGTCGTCGTCGTAGCTGCCATCGGCGCTGCTACCGGCGGGCTCCTCGTCGCTGCTGATGAAGCCACCGGCGGGGCTTCATCCTCCTCGTCATCATCGTCGTCATCGTCGTCCGAGCCAGCACGGAAGCGCTTGACCGGTGGATACCCCGCGGAGGAGGACTCCTCCTCCTCCTCCTCCTCCGCCTCTTCTTCCTCCTCGTCGGAGGAGAAGCCCCCGTCCCAGGAGAAGAGGTCGTCGTCGCTTGCTGCCTCCAGCTCCCCGTCGACGAGGAACTGGAGGTCTTCCTCCCCGTCGGTGAGGGGTTCGTCGTCCTCCGACTCGATGGAGGAATCCCAGTCCCGCGCGTCCCAATGCTCTGGGGCGCGGGCCTCGTAGATGGCCATCAGGTCGACCTCCGGCTCGAGCTCGCTGGAGGAGGAGGACTGGAAGGATAGGCCGGAGGAGACGGAGGAGGAAGAGGAGTCCATGGCGGCTGAGGAGGGTTTTTTGTTTGCCGATGGCTAGTGGAGCAGGGGGATGAAGAGATGAACTGCTCGATGCGGTTAAATAAAAGGGGATATAGTGGAGATTTAATGCTTGAGCAGTTTTCGAGGATGCGGCGCCGAAACTGTCAATCGTGCAGAAGTTGAGAGGACATGACGTCATGATGAAGGATACTGCGACGGTTCTGCTCTGCCACGACATGACCCTTCGAAGGAAAAAAACAGAGTGGTTTTGAAATTATCATTGCCAAAACCAGGGGGGCATGTGTTATCACCAGATTTTGGCCAAATCAGGACTTGGGCCGTAATTAAGATGGGCTTGAAGGATATACACGTGGAGCGTCTTTGAAGCGGCCTTGCACGAAGAGTTTGGGCTAGATTGCCCGTGTATCTGTAATTTATAGTAGATTGCATCTTAGTTTAGAATTAAAAGATAGAGTTTAACCCGTACACGGTTAGGTGTACGTTCGAATTAGAAAGTCCCTTGGACTATAAATATGTACCTAGGGTTATTGAGAAAGGAGGACAATCACGTTCACAACAAACACAAACCAGGCGCATCGCCACCCCTTGTTTCGAGGGTTTCTTCCGGGTAAGCATCATGCTGCCTAGATCGCATCTTGCGATCTAGGCAGTACGTTTATTCGTTATCTTGTGTTGCTCGTGCTGAAGCGTTGTTGATGGCGAGTAACACTACTTATCGTAGGTTTTGGGGCTTGCATTGATGCTTTTCTTATACATATTTGCTTAGCTATGCCGTCCCTCGATATCTAGCTGCCCTTATACCTATCTAGGTGTAGGGGCAGCACCTTGCTTGTTCGTTGTTTAGTAGATCCAATCTGTTATAGTTGCTCCTTGTTCTTCAAGGATTAGTTTAATATCCGTATGGTTAGGCCTTGCAAACGGGTTGAACGATCCGGTAGTGCGAGAGGTGCGGTTTGTTAGCCCTAAGAGGGATTGTTCCGGGAATTGACTTAATGTTGGTTTTTAGGCCTCTTTTAGGGTTAGTTTTCCATCATCTTTCGTATCTATTAGGCTCAACTACGCGTAGGATGTTCCGATCATACGGTGAAAACCCTAAACTGTCGTGGATTGGTTTAACTTTGTATTGATCAAGCAGGATCCCCATGTCATCGTAAATCCAACGTGAACCATGGGGCAATCGGCTCTTTGAGCCGATCCACAGGGCAACCTGAGAGCCGATCGGGCTCGTATTTAATGTTTACGTGTCTACCATGCAGGAGACTAATCGAAGCAATCCAACACCTTCCTGACCAGGTATAGGTCAGGTGGCATGCCCTTGCAACCGCCAGGACGTGTGCCGGAACATTGCGGGACGACATCGAGGGACCAGGGCCCACCCAGCAGTCTTGGCAGCCTCCCGTCTTCGTGTTGCTCCTTGCGGTAACATGTTCTCAACTCATTTATATTGAAAGTTACTCGCCCCTTTGCATGTGTTAGTTTTGTTCCTAGCATGTGTTTGTATATGTTGTGCTTCCTACTTGCTTTTCTTGAGAAATCAAGTCTATGTATGTTGGGTTGCACACCATGTACTTGTGTTTGTGTTGGAGCCTCTTTGCATCTTGTTGTATCTTATATGGCTCTTATGAGAGATTAATGGACTATCCCGTTTTGGGGGAGTGATATTCCTTTGGGAATTTCATGATCCTAACAATGTGTGTACATGAGGAATATCACTTAGAATTGATATTGCAAGATTATCTAGTCTCTATGTGGTATGTCATCTTCATGAGAAATTCAAATTCCAATGTCCATTAATATCTCTAGTTGGATCTTATTTGCCTCTTGTGAAAATATATTATTTATCACATTATGGGGGAGTAATAAGCTTTGTGCATATTACAAGCCTAGGAAATGTGAACATTTGAGGTTGTGTCACATAGAATTGATATTGTAAATTATCTCTCATATGTGACATGTTTTCTCAAACAAGTTCCAATTTGCTTAAATGGCTTCATTGCTAATATCTTTGTGGATCTTATTTGTGAAAGTTTTTCTTGGCATGGTTTTTCACAATGTGTCCCTCAATACATTTTTGGAAAACCATATGCTTCAAGTCATACTATTAATTGCTTTGCATGTTGGTATGAATACTATTAATTGCTTTGCATGTTGGTATGAATACTATTAATTTCTTTGCATGTTGGTATGAATACTATTAATTGCTTTGCATGTTGGTATGAATACTATTAATTGCTTTGCATGTTGGTATGACTAATTGAAGCTATCAAGAAACTCTCTTTGCATGATGGTTAACTCTTATCTTTTACCATATGCTTTATTTGGTGTAAATATGATCTTACATATACTTACAAACTACCACCGGGAAATATTTCCTAATACCTCTTGTCCTAGGACAATTGGCAATCTATTATGAGGTAGAAATTTATTGATCATATTTACATTGGCTCTTGTGTTTAAATTTTCTTATTTATTGCCATGAATGTGTTGTGCTTTGACTCCCATGTGTCTTCCTTGCATCTTATGGATCTAATTTGTCTATTCAAACTTTCTTAGCATTTTAGTAGATATAGGTAGCGTGATGATCCTAGTTTTGTGCATTTTGTATTCATATGCAAAATCCTAGATAATGCACTAATCTTGGGGGAGCTCTCCTATATTTGTTAGGATGCTTAACATCTCTTGATCATTATCAAAAATTTGGTTTTGGGAGACATAATTTTTTTGGGTACTTTATGCCATCATAAAAAGTTTCGAGGGTTTGGTTTATTTGTTGGAACCTTGCTCTCTTGGGAGTTGGTTATCTCATTCATTTGTGTTTAGGTTTAATTAGCTTCTTATAATGAGATAAGTCTTTGGGGTCAATCTTGTGTTGATTTGATTCTTTGATATAATTTGGACAACCATTGTCTCTTGATTTATTTGGTGTTTTGTCCAAATTGTATCTCCTTTGGTTCTTGAAAGTATTGTGCATGCATATTTAATATATGTATATCTTATGGCATGTGTTACTTTCTTTAATCCAATATATAGGGTAAACTCCATCAAATCCTAATTTGGCTAAGATGTGCATGAAATTCAATTTCATATCTATATGCACATAGTATTGTGGAGTTTGTCCTATATGTTGTAGTGTGTCTAACTACTTTGGACCCAATTAGTTTGGGGACCTTTTTGTACTTACCTTTGTGTTAGGTACAATGGATATGCATTGGATGCTTGTCTCACTCTTGGGGAGAAGTGGTGACTCAATGGTAACTTGAGGCAAGCTAGGATGGTCAACGAACACATATCTACTACATCCTCACCAATGCTATCTCGGTAACAAGTATCTTCTCATGCATATTTTTCTAGCATCCAACCATGTGGTTGCATCTTGGCATGAATCTCTTGATTTGCAAATGTTGTGCTTCTTGCTAAAGTCTTAACGAAACCTCTTTATTGCGAATGTGAGTAATTTGAGATGAGTACATATGTTGGGAAGTATATAAAATCATGCTCATGATTCACCCATCCCAACTATGCCTATCTAGCAATTTTATTGCATATCAATTCCTCAAGGCTCTCACATGTGCAATATAGATGAAAGTGCAAATTTAGTTATTTCTTTTGGTATCCTCGTTTGTGATACTTGTTGCCTATCTCAATGCATCCCAACTATCTTCTATCCCTTGTTGATATTTGTGATGTATTTTAGATGATTGTGGTTGAATTTCATGAATGTACAATAAGATAAAATTGAGCCTTTGGCCATGCTATTAAGCAAAAAATCTTATTGGTATATTGCATGACTTCGTCTTGGATATCATACTATTTTTCTTGCGTATCTATTTTGTGTGTGCATGTTTCTTTGTGGATAAATATCTTTGTGATATTGCCCACTTAGAGAAACTTATACACATAAGAGATGATACATCTCCTTTTGATATCTTATTTATTTATTGCGTGTTGATTGGTCATGCTAAGCAATATAATTCATTGAAGACTATGATGATGCTTTTTTCTCATCCTTGTAATAGTCTTATAATATGCTTTATCATGCCTTTCACATATCATCTTGGTTGAGCCTTTTATTATGGTGCCTCTTACTTGTTGCTCAACTATTTGTTTGTTGCAAGTGTTTAGCTTATTTTTCTATCTATGATCTATTACAAATGTTTGTGTTTTAAATGAGGGAGTGAGGATTTCATGTTATGCATATTTTATTCAAATGCAACATTTTATTTTATGCATGTACCTTGGGGAGCTTCCTCATTTGATTTAGAGCACTATCTTGTGGTGATCATTAGAGTTTGATTCACTTGGTATCTTTTGTTTTTGAATGATATTATGGGAGTGATGATTCCATGTTTGTGCACTTTATACTCCAATGCAAATTGTCTAGTTTTGTGCACAAACCTTGGGGAGCTTCCTCATATTATTTAGAGCAATCTTCTTGATCTTATCATAATATCTATCTTTCTTTTGGTATCCTCTTTGTGGTTCATTTGGTTGCTTGCTTCATTTGTTGAAGCTTCTTGACTTTGTTATCTTTTTGCAATCTTTGATCCTATCTATAGTGTGATTCCTTCCGAATATTCGTCATTGAATATGTGCATTTGATTCCACTCAAATTATGAGAAATGCACACGCTATGGAGGAACTCTCACTATATTGGCCTTCTAAATTTTTCACCCATTTCGGCAATTGGTGCCAATGGGGGAGAAGTTTGGAGGGTTTAAGGGAATTTGGTTATGTCTTTGCTTTGTGCTTAAGCATGTGCCTTTATTGCATTGCATCTTGTTGCTTTGCATAGTTGAATATTTAGAGGAAACTCCACTAGGCTTTGAATGCCAATATATGCAATGAAAGTCAAGATCATTCACACATGCATATATTATGGGGGAGTTTGCTCTATATATTCAACTTATTTGTTACTTAAATTCCTTATATAAACCCTCTCAAAGAGATTGTCATCAATTACCAAAATGGGGGAGATTGAAAGTGCATGGAGCCCCCATGTGTGGTTTTGGTAATTAATGACAATCCCTATGGACTAATGTTTGCATTGAGTTATATTTGTAGGAGTTGTCCATAGGCAATTCTTGAACCATATGTTGGCTTCAAGGTTGCAATAAGAAGAATTTGATGAAGGATATCAAGTGTCAAGTATGTCTTGAAGATGAAGATGAAGTGAGCCCTCAAGTTACTTCAAGACATCAACATGTTTGTATTAGGTTCCAATAAGAAGAAATTGATGAAGGATATCAAGTGTCAAGTATGTATTGAAGATGAAGATGAAGTGAGCCCTAGAGTTACTTCAAGACATCAACATGATGAAGAATGAAGAAATGAAGTGCAAGTTCAAGATGAGCCATCTCGAAGAGGTCCTTTGCTTGAGTCTTGCCATCCATATGGTGATCATGGATATGTGAAGATGCGCCGAAGAAGAAGCTCTCCCATGGTGGATTATGGGGGAAAATAAATAAATTTCCCTAGTTCCAAATTTTGGAACCAACAAAAACTTTTATTAAATTAAGTTTGGTACATAGTAATCTTGCTTAATTCTTGTGCTATTGCCATGATTGCTTGTTATTAGTATTTGAAATAATCTTAAACCCTAAAACCCCACCCCTCTTTTCATCATCCAAGTTAAAATAAAATAAAAGGAAGTTAAATAAGAAAAAGGCATATGTGCCTATGGCTATTTTTATAAATCTTTACCCTAAACTCCTTTACTTTGTTTAGTGGTTTGGAAAACCATTATACACCCTATCTAGTACTTATCAAACCTAATTCAAGTGGTTTCCAAAGAAAATAAAAAGGAACTAAAAATGCCATAGAGGCATATGAGAGTAACATAGCAAATATGTGAAGTTAAGAAAATTGACCCTAGGACTTGTTGTGAATGGTTGGATCACCTCCATATACCATTTCAACAATCAACAACACCATTTTGAATCCAACCAAGTCAAAATAAAATTTAAATGCACCATATGCATAGAGGCATATGTGGCACATAACCATTTCACCAAACCATGCCCTATGACTTTAAACCTTAACCAAATGATGTGAAACCTTCAACAAACTTAATATAACCCTAAATTAACCCTAACCCATGTCCAAGCAAATCAAGGGGAAACATTTACAAAAATAATAAAAATTGACACATCATCTTTATGTGTTATGGCTATTTTTGCAAATCTTTGAACAAGATCTTTTTAAATGGATTCAATGGTTTGGAAATGTTTCTAAACTAACAAGAATCACTTTAGAGTCAACAAAAGTCAAATTAAATGGAGAGGAATTAAATAGGGAGAAAATCCCAATTTCACTCACATACACATTATGCCAAATTACAAATCATCAACCAAGGCCACCATTGCTTGATTTATGGTTTGTAAAACTCTTATATATGATAAACAAACACACTTGCATCAAAGAAACCAAAATCAAATCAAAGCAAAACTCAAAACTATCACACATATGATAATGGTCATATGTCACATTTATAATTTCTTCCCCACTTTGCACCCACCTATCTTTTGTTTCTGCAACCAAACTTGGTCAACCATTGCCATGTCATCCAAGACCAAGTGATGGTGAACAACTTTCATATTGACCATTGGTGCTAATGTTGACCAGGTTGACCAGTAGGGTTTTGACAAGTGGAGACTTTGAAACTATGTGAAGATAACCCCAAATTTGAAATCTCACAAACCTTTGCCAAAATGACCACCACCACCACCATTCTTTCTCTTTAATTATATAAATAAGATTCACCAAAAAGAAAACCAAAATTCAACCAAAAGTTTCATGCGGCCATTGTGTCGAGCACCTTGCAGGCATGATCCTGATTTTGGCACACATGCTATTATCCTCTGGATTTTTGCCTAAACCTCTTTCTCTCTTTGATCATTGTTGCTTTGGTACCATCCCTGCATCATCCTATGCACTGCAGCCCTACAAAAATTGGTGCCATGATCAAGTTTGGCCATGCCAAGTACCATGCCGGCCACCTTTGGCATCCCTCTCTCTGGCCCTCCCCTCTCTCCAAAATCGTGTCCAGGAGCATCCCTGAAGCACAAGGATCACGCCCGTACCCTTCACTCGATCGCAAACGCATGACATTGGCCGGAACGGACGTGCCCAGAACCATGCCAGTGCACGCCCAGGCATGCCGGTCGGCATCACCACGCGCGGGACGCGCCGAGCGTGGTAATCCTCCCCTCGCTGCCCCTGCACGGCATCACCACCCCACCAGCTACCTCTAGACATTCTCAAATGCACGCGCATGCCCCATCACCCTCGCCATGATCGAAGCTCTGCCGCCAAGTACCGCCACCGAAAGCCAGCCCCATCGTCCTCATTGCGCCCTACACCCAGAGCACCGCCTAGCCGTCGCCTACACAACGCGCATCCTAGCTTGCCCCTTCGCGCACCGGAGACGCCGCGCCGTCGACCCTCCACAGCACCACGGCCTCTTTCGCTATAAATAGAGAGCCTCTCTTCTTCCCATCCACTCCCCTCCTCTCACTGAGCCTTCTCCACCGATCAATTTGACCCCACCTCGCCGGAGCAGCCCCAATCGCAAGCTCACACCCGCCGGAGCTCGCAGATCGCCATCGATTCAGCACCCCGAGCCTCGCCGCGGTACCAGGGTCTTCTCGTCGTCGACAACCTCGCCTCACCCCTCCCTCGACCGCCGGCGACCTAGCGCCCTCCGACCCCCTACCTCGCCGGCGCAGCGAGCTCCCTCCCCCGTCGACGACGACGATCCACGATCGTCCGATCGACCCCTAATCCAACGGTTGACGTGCCAGGTACCTCTTCGGTGAGTTTAAGTCACTGACGGGTGGAGCCCGCAACGTCAGGCGGCCCGCGTGTGCTAGTCACGCTGCTGGGCCGGCCCAAGTCTGTTTCGCCCGTTTAGCCCATTTAGAGTTCCCGCCAAGCCCAGTAATTCAAAAATGGAATTTCTGTTTAATTTCGAATTCCCTGCTGATGCCTAATTCAAAATTGAATAGTTTGAAATCTACCAAACCAAATCTAGCAAATTTTATATATTCGGAAAGCTCATGAAATTATCTAAACAATGCCACTGGCCTCATGTCCAAATTCGTAATTAAATTCAAATGATAAAAATAACAAGGCAGGGCCTTTTCTAACTTCAAATAAATATTAAAAATTATCTATAAATGATTTTAAGTTGATTCCAACTCTAATAAATCACATTTGACATAATCTAATTATTTATGCAAAAATATAGCATAGTTGTTTTGCATGATCATGGACTAGATTCAAATAATGGCTATGGAGCCATTTCTAGCCCATTTAACACATACACATAAACTTATTTAAATAGTATGGGGGCTTCTCTCTCATTTAAATTATGATCCTAAGTAATTCCACTAGAAGTACTGACCTGAGTCTAATGAGCCTCATGCTTGGTTACTTAGAGATTTTAAATCATGTAGATGATAGTTTTAAATTATATGAGGTATAGCTTCTCACTTAAATCATTACTCCAAATGGTTCAATGAGAATTGATAACACATGTATTAATGACCCATAGGTTCCTATTTGAAAATATTAAATCATCCTCATAAGTAGTATTTAAATTTTTCAAACCTATCTATTAAATCATATGAGATACTTTGGTCTCATTTAAATCTTGCCTCAACCAAATTAATATAAGGTAGATACCATGGTCAATTAAAACTCACATTAAATTAGTTAATGATATTAAACCATTGCAAGGTGTTATTAAAATGGTATGAGGTGCTCACCTCATTTAAATCATCTTTCTCAAATAATATGAAGTAATGTGTTGACCTTTAATTTCCTAGGCTCAGACTTGCTCACTTATAGATTTTAAATCTAAATAGTAGTTAAATTTTCCAAAGATTAATTAAATCACATGAGATGATGAATCTCATTTAACTCACTTGTCTCAAATACTAAGTGTGAAGTGTTGACCTTGGTCAACATGGGATCATCCCTGGTTATTTGAGAATATTAAATCACCTCAATAATAGTCCTTTAAATTAGTTACAATTATGTGTTAAATCATATGAGAGGTATGCCTCTCATCTAAATCTTGTTCTCAAATAATTCAACATGAGGTAGTGACCATGGTCTATGTAATCTCATATTGAATTATTTGGTGGCATTAAATCACTACCATGTTAGTATTAAATTGCATGAGGTATGGAACCTCATTTAAATCCTTGTCTCAAATGGTAAGTATGAAGAGGTTGACTTTGGTCAACCTAGGTCATATATTATTCATAAGAGAAATTAAATCTTAAGAAGATTCAATGAGAGGAAATTATTTTCTCACAAACTAAAGAGAAACCCTAACTCCATTTTCAATGAGAGGAAATTATTTTCCTATTACTAAATAAGGAAACCCTAGCATAATCTTGTAATAAATGTTAAGTAGTGATGCTAGATCATTGTGTGAGCCACTAAGGCTAATTAAGAGTACTTAAGTATTGTTTGGTGATTGTATCCTCGTATTCGTTTATAGACGCTAGTACCGGAGACTATCAAGAGGAGGAGGTATTCTACCAAGAGGAAGAAGAAGAACACTTTGATCACCTCACCAATCAAGGCAAGCTATTACCCATGCAAGCTAGACTAATGCAAGCTAATACCTTGCAAGCTAATAAACTTGCTAACCATCATGGTGCAAAGCTCTACCAGAGCAAGGCATCATTACATTTTACTTTATGAACCTATCCCAAAGTTTTTACTTTACAAGCTTTACTTGATTTTATTTATCAAAGTTATTTTTGGTTTATGATTCACTTGGTTGAATTATAGAGTAGTACAAGAGAATCACACCTAGCCTAGCAAGCTCCAAGATACATAGCACCCCTCATGAAGTAGTTGCTAGTGCTAATCAATCAAAAATTGGACTACTCTAGATGGGAACATGTGACTTTGAAATGAAGTTGAAACCTTGGAATGATGGTTCATTCCATTGAATGACTTTGAAATGAAGTTGAAACCTTGGAATGATGGTTCATTCCATTGAATGACTTTGAAGGTGAATATGACCAAGAGAAGATGGTGATTTTTGATATAAAACTGATGGTTGGGTTCGGATGCGATACCATTCCAATTTTGAAAGTACCCCCACAATACCCAATATGGGTAAGGGCTTAACTAGAAATTTATGTGCTTTAGTATGGGTTCCCTCTAAACAAGCGTCATCGGGGTTATGCCAAGGGCTGCCTCCAAAGAAATATGAGATGATATGAAATGACGTGAAATGAGGTGAATTGTCCGGCCCAAGCCCTGTGCAGTTCCCAGGCTGACGGTGTGTCTTCACTGGAGGCCAAGCTCATGGGGAGAGGTGCCTGTACTAGAGTATATAAGTGAAAGGTTATGGTTGGTAGTCCGCATACGGAGTATGATAAATCAGGGCCAGTTAACCCTGACGGATTATTGCAAATATTGTGGCACAAGAGTACGACCTCTGCAGAGTGTAGAACTATTCGAATAGCCGTGTCCACGGTCACGGACGATTGGAAAGGCCATACTGTTCCGTCATCAGACCATTTTCAAAAATGTGACATATGACTGGTGACTTGAATTTGAAAGGTGAATGGTGATTTTGAATTGAATCACAACAGAGTTGTGGGAATGACACTAATGTTCCCACTTGAGTTAGTCTAGTGATTCAAGCATCTTTACTAAATGTTTATGAAATAAACTTGGCTTTATGCAAATAAACCTAGAGCTTAGTATCCCCTTACCACAATTAGTAGTGATTACACTAGTATTAGTTTGCGAGTACTTTAAAAGTACTCATGGCTTTGTCCCTGGCTATTCAAATGGCCAGACTATGAAGGTGAACAGCAGTACGAGGAAGATGGACAGCAGGACGTCTACGACAACTAGGACCGCTCCTGACGTCAAGCGTTGGCCTGTGGATTAGATAGCCACTACTACTTCGCTTCCGCTCTTTGTGATGTTCGTTGATCAATCGATCAACTACTATTGTAATATTGGATCATGTGATCCATCTTTGTAAGACGATTATGTGTTGTAATAAATGATGACTCTATGATATTCAACTATTATGTCTCGCAACAACAATATTCCTGGGATTGCGATGTATATAGGCATCTGGACTTAAAGATGCGCCGAAGAAGAAGCTCTCCCATGGTGGATTATGGGGGAGCAATCCACATGGTGGTCATGGTTATGTGAAGATGCGCCGAAGAAGAAGCTCTCCCATGGTGGATTATGGGGGAGCAATCCACAAGACTTCGTCAAGCAAACACAAGCAAGAAAGGCGTTCCATCTTTTTGAGGTCAAGATCGTCGTCATCGAGCTCAAGTGGAATGCGCAAGTATAAGGTTTGCTCTTGATAGGGTTTCTTTCTCACCGGTCTCATAGTGTAGTTGGAGACCGGTTTATAGTTTAGTTGCCGTACTATCAAGAGGGCTCTCGAGTGAGTAACTCGATCGTATCGTTCGGAGAGAGCTCAAACCTTTGCATCCTTGCATCATCTTTATTGGTTGTTATTTGGACCTTATCCATGTGATGTTTTAGAGCTTGTGCTTATTCTCATGACAAGCTCTAGTTCATCGAAAACGGATTTCGATCATTTGTTGCGTTTTCGAGTTTGGTTCATCATCTTTCTTGGTTTTATTTGGATCTTATCCATGTGATGTTTTAGAGCTTGTGCTTATTCTCATGACAAGCTCTAGTTCACTAAGAATGGTTTTTGCATGGGCAACTTGTTGCATTTTCAAGATTGGAGGTTTTACCGGTATGTCTTTTTTAGATAGGTCAAACCTTTTATCATTTGTTTCTATCCCTGACAAAGGATTAACTTGTCAATGCCTACAGATTGTAGACTAGGGTTTTGCTAGAAGTAGAGGGCAAGTAGATCTCGAAGGTTTAGGCGAAAAGTACTCGACGATTATGAAAACTAGGGTTATGTTGACAGTAGATTCGATTCTTTCTTTGTCCCTCGACTCCCCCTTATATAGGAGGTGGAGCCGAGGGTTTTCGTTTTGTACAAGTTACAGAGTCCGGGACGGTTTCTAACTCATCCCGCCAGATTACAAATAACACTTCCTATTACAACTCTAGCTTTCCTTAATATATCTTGGGCTCCCGAATCTTCTTATTCTTCGGATAGTGGGCCTTCAGTAAACTCCGGGTACTATCTTCGGCAGGCCCATTTGGGATGCCTATGTCAGTAGCCCCCGAGATTTTGCTTGAATCGTAGAGTCAAGGGAAATCTCGACTGTTTATATTTATTCGAGAACTTTTATTTATACTTCTTCACATAAAATTCTATATTGTACAGGGATAACGGTAGTTGGGGCTAGTTCATCTGACGGATCAGGTACTAGTTAACTGCTCTAGTGGCAATCCGCAAAAACCTACTTCAAGATCACGTCCCTGGACATGATCTCGGGATACTGGTGCAAACTTCGACAGGTGCCGCTTAAGGTCTTACCATTCTGTCGAGTCCCAGTCAAATTTATCGAGTACCTAACGCGTCCGTTAGGATTTTTCTTCGTATCTGTTGATACGGATAAAAGTAGCAGAGCGCAGTCTTTGGCGATGCCACGCCCAGCAGAACGGATCTGGGGTCTTACCTTCGCAAATTTGCGGCATTCAGAAATTGATCGCAACTTTGGCGTTCTGAGAATATATTGTCGAGTGCTTTTCGCCTTTGGAATAGCACATTTTATCGAGTCATATTTGATGACTTATTTTGTCTTCCCGATGGGAGTATATGTAGAGTTATCTGTAACTCGAAATATACTCACTTCTGTTTCTTTATTTTGATAAAATTCATCGGGCACGCGAACAGCGTTCCCGATGGGAGTAGCCCCCGAGGCTACATCCAAGAACTTGTGCTTGGGTGTAGGCTCCACAGATTAGTATCCGTTGCCGCTATATTTATAATCTTTCTCGATAGTTTTATATTTATCGGGTGCGCGACCAGCGCTCCCGATGGGAGTAGCCCCCGAGGCTATGAACAAATGCTTGCATTTGGTCATAGGCTCTCGCCATTTCTATCTTGTCATACTCGGAATTTTCTATTTTTCCAAAGTAGCCCCCGAGCATTTGGGCAAAAACTTGTATTTGATCAAAGGCTCTCGAGATAACCTTGCGTTGTCGATAAACTTTTGAAAACTCGCAGTCGAATTTTTCTTTTATCTTGACGACGTCATTGCTGATGATAGCCACGATCTCTATTTTGGAAACTGACCATTACCACTTGTTTCGCTGCCTTGTGGGTCCCAATTCCTGATCTGTCGGACACGTCGTGCAAGTGGGGGACACATGTTCTCCCCTTTTTCTGGCACACGTTCTGTAACCTCGTTAATGTTAAAATACCATTGTGCCCTTGTATCCACGTGGCGATCATCTGCTGCATTCTTTTTTCATCCAACGGTTCCGTCGTTTCACCGCACCTGTATATAAGGTCCTCTTCTTCTTCCTCGAACACTTCCGCTCGCGCCGTCCCCCTGCTTTCCTCTGCAAAATTTCCTCCTGCGCTCCTCATCTCTCAAAGCTCTTCTCTTCGTAGCTACACCTCTCCGCCATTGTTGATGCCACCGCGTCGATTGACCAGGCATAGCACACCTGATTCCTCGATGGCCGCCGCGGATCTGGGAGCCGCGGAGTGGGAGAGGTCCAAGATCACGAACCAGGACCTCAATCTCCTGAAGAAACTGGGGATTACCAAGAAACCCAAAGCGGTTTGCTTCCCCAGTGAAGAAAGCTACCCAACCCCTCCAATGGGGTATCGGGTAAGTTTTGTTGATCATCTCATCCGCGGTCTTTCCGCCCCCATTCACCCTTTTCTTCGCGGGTTACTCTATGTTTATGGTCTCCAACTTCACCATCTCACGCCCAACTCTATCCTTCACATTTCTATTTTTATCACCCTCTGCGAAGCCTTCCTTGGTGTCCAGCCTAACTGGGCATTATGGAAGCGCATTTTCTTTTGTCGCCGCAATGGCTCTGCCAATGTCGCCTATAATATAGGCGGTGTTGTTATTTCTGTTCGCTCCTCTGTCAACTACTTCGACGTCAAACTCCCTGACTCCGTTCAAGGGTGGCGCAAGAAGTGGTTGTACATTCGTGAAGAAAACCATGGATGCGCCGAAGACAACATTCCTCCTTTTGACGGTGCCGAGAAAATCCTTCGCCGCCGTTCTTGGGACGCAGAAGCTACCGAGGAAGAAAGGACTTCGACAGAGGCCCTGATGACTCGTATCCATGAGTTGCAAAATACTCGTGGAAAAGAATTATCAGGCATCCAAATTACGGCGTACTTCCTTAGGACTAGGGTGCAGCCTCTTCAGGCTCGCAAAAACCCTTTCTGGAATTACGCTGGCGATGAAGACGCAGATCGCCTGTCGACGAATTTGGAAGTCAAGGATTTGGATAGACTTATCCGTAGGATTTCATCTCTCAAGAAGAAAGACTCCATCCCTTCCACTTGTCGCGTAAAACCATACAGCGCCGCCCATGCGCTTCCCAAGGTAAACATTGTCGCGTAATTTGTCTATTGCCTTGCTTTTTGTGTTGTTATTCATTTCTGACATCCTTCCCTCTTTATATACAGGACCACCCAAATCTTGTTTCACTTCCTCCTCTTCCTGAAGGTGGGGATGTCGAAGAAAGGGCCGTTATCTCCGATGACAATCCAGATGCCCCCTCGTTTGCAAATGAACCCGCAGAATCTCGAAAATCTGCGGGATCCGACGAAAAAGAGGATGTCTCTGAAGCCACTGCGTCGGCACAATCTCCTCCTCCTGCTGTTTCTCCAAGGAACAAAAGGAAAAGAGATGATGTCGAAGATTCCGGCACCTCCAAAGTCGACGAAGCTGTTCCTTCGCACCAGAAGGCAGGCTATGATCCATACCTCGAGTCTCTCATCAGTTCGTAAGTACCCTTTTTCTTGTTTACTTGTACTCGAAGATTCTTGTCTATCTTGCTTTTTATATTGTCGACGCTTGCTCGTAGTGATGATGAAGAAGAAGTACCAACTGCTGTTGTGGCTGCTCGAACGAGCACGTCACATACATTAGTCGCCTCGGAGACGCCAGTCGAAGGAGAAGAAACGTCGCCTCCTCGACAGAATGTCGGCGCTGCTACTCCTCCGGCAAGCCCCCTTGTCCCTTCACCAAAAAGGGCAAGGGTTGAAATAAATCCAGAGCTTACTCTTCAATCGAGTAGCTCTTCTAACCCTCTCTTGGATGATGTAAGTTACTAACACTCTTGTCGCTGTTTATATTTTCTCTGTTTGCTCCTATGTGTCTTTATTTTTCTCATGCCAACATTTTCTTTCTTTGTCTCTCCTTGACAGCCTATGATCAAAGAGCTTCTTCGCATCGGTGCCCAATTCGTTGGGTACCGTGATTACGCCAGCAAGACTGAAGGTAATGCTCGACTATTTTTTGCTTCCTTTCTGCATGACTTGTCGACGTTTATAGCTAATCTTGTCTTCCTTTTTTCAGAGAAACTGGCAGAAGCCAACGAACGTGCTGACACGCTTGCTCAAAAGTTAGAGCAATGTGAAGAGGCTCGTAAGAAGGCCGAGTCAGATGCAGTTGAAGCTAGGCAAGAAGCTGACAAGGCTAAGGCTGATGCTGCTGGTGTCGAAGATCTTCGGAAACGTCTGCATGACGCCGAGACTTCGCTAAGCGATCACATAACTGCGCAATCTGCTCGCGAAGCGGCGATCACCAAACGCATAAAGACACAAAGTCGTCGCTTTGTCGGTAAGCATTTGCACCATTGCATACCCTTTGGATTTTCCTTTTTTGCACTTGTTTGTTGACAAAAATTTCTATTTTTATTTTGTCAGATAGGACCTCTCAAGAATTTGAACTTGAGGATCCCGACAACGATGTTCTTCTTGACGCCGTTTCATTCCTCGAGTTTCATGGGACGGAAGCGCGTGAAGGCATGGATGAAGCCAGGGCGGGGTTGTCAAAGCTTTTCCCCTACTTCTTCCCGAAGAAAGAGGAGCCCGCAACTTTCCTTGGTCTTGCCAAGTGCTTTAATCCTCCCGAAGATCTTGGGCTGAAGATGCGCCATGAGAACATGAAGGTTGCCGTGGAAAGCACTGTTGCCCTAGTTGCTGACAGTCAACAAACTATTGACTGGGCCAAAGTTGGCGACACGGAGCAAATAGAGCAAGCAAAGTGGCGATCCTTGATCAAGGCGGCAAAGCTTAACACGAAGAAGATCCTGGCCTATCTCGGGATCAAGCCATCTTCGACTCCTAGCTCTTCAAGGCCGGAGGTCTAGTTTTTGCTTTCTTTATTTCCTTTGCTATTGTCGCCATTCTAGTCTTGGCGACAAGTTCCCTGCCAGTCCCTTAGGAGAACTTCTTTTGTAATGGCCATGTAAATTTTCTACAATCAATGAAATTCCTTTTGGTGCTATCATTGATTCGGGGATTTTCTTTTCCAGTTGATATTTGATAATTATTCAACAAATCCTTCTTCTCCCGATGCTGCTCCCGCGTCTTCCTTGTCGAAGAAAGTAAGAACCGATGACAATTACCTTGAAGGTTCTTCCAACACACCTTTGTCGGAAGATTTACAAGAACTTCGACAACAACTTCAGTCCACGAAGAAACAAACTCTGGCAATGATGGAACAGTCTCGGAGAGCATCTGAACAAGAACAACTTGCTCGTCGACAAGCCGAAGAAGCTATGGCTGCTAAGGATGCTGCTATATTGGAAGCAAAAGGAGCTAGTGCCCGAGAAAATAGCATGCTCGAGCTGATGTTGGAAGCTAGCACGGATATGCTAGGTATGTATCTCAAGCTTTCTGATGCCTTCTCTTTATTTTGCTGTGCCTTCTTCCAAGTTTCTTCCCTTGTTGTCCAATAGGCTCAGTTCTTGATGCTGCTGCCGAAGATCTAAGAGTAAATGAAAGAACGAATCTTCTTGTCAACCTTTCTCTGAACCATGGCTCTTTATTTTGGGCCACTCCTGAACGAACCCAGCAGATTGTCAGGTTCCAAGATCGTGCTTGCCAAGTACGCGAATTTCTAAATTTTTGCACGACAACGTTGACCCTTGTTTTCAAGACTTTGTTTCCTCGGAATGAGGTTCCTGCGACTCTTCCTGAATTGCTAGAGACCTTCAGAGATGCTCCTCGTATTCATAATTTCGTACGAGCCCAACTGACTGCTGGAGCAAGATTTGCCATGATTATGATAAATATTTGCCATCCAAAGTTGGACCTGTCGACGATTGTCGTTGATTGCATGGCAAAGAAGACGCGTCGCAAGAATAATATTGATGCAATCAACGAGATGGTGACTCCTGTGGCCGAGTCGATGATAGACGAGCTTCTTCGGATGGATGCAGAATTCTTCGTCAAAGGATCTTATGCCGAGCATAAAACGACCAGAGGCTTGTCAATAGATACTATTTTGGGTTCTGATTGATTTGTAAAACTTTGTCGAAAACATTTGTTGTATACCGCAGAATGCTCTATATTGTCGGAGCCCCCGAGCCTTTTTGTCTGGAGTTTGTACTATTTTTCTCTTCCCAAGGTTCCTTCCTGAGCTGTAATAAAACACCTTGATGGGCTGCATGATCTTGGCGTCGAAGTTCTATATTTTGTTTGTCGGGTTTTTGGACCAGAGTAATGAGATATTCTGACGTGTGCACTATATTTAATCATGACCAACTTCCAATTTATGTATTTGGCGAGGTATTATTGTACCAAGGCGAAATATTTTCAATAAATCGAGTTTGTCTATTTTGATATTTGAGGGTGCAGAGCCCCCGAGTATGTCGACGAATAAGAAGTATATCTTTACTATCTTTATTATATTGCAGCACCGCGAGCCCGCCTCATTAAAAACCTTTCCCGGCCCCACTCGGTGCCCCGAAAAAGGAAAAGAGTGCGTCTGAAAACTCGCGGGCGTTTCAGTACATTGTATGTTTACAGAGGAGACTATATTTTGCTATCTAGGCGTAGAAACGCCTGAGCTGCGCCACGTTCCAAGGATTTGGCTCAACGTTCCCCGTCTTCTTGTCCTTGATTCTATATGCTCCTCCTTCGATGACTTCTGTGACGATGTAGGGTCCAAGCCATGGTGATTCGAGTTTTTCGTGACTTTTTTGATTGAGTCGCAAAACTAGATCACCAACTTGAAAAGATCGTGGCCGCAATCTCCGACTGTGGTAATTCTTCAGGTCCTGTTGATATTTAGAGACTCGTGACAGAACTTCGTCTCGAGCTTCGTCAAGTGCATCGACGTCGTCCTCCAAGGCTTCTCTCGAGGTTTCTTCATCATATTCTGTGACTCTTGGAGAATCGTGCTCTATTTCTATCGGCAGGACTGCTTCGGCTCCATGGACCAGAAAAAACGGTGTTTCCTGTGTCGCCGTATTTGGTGTTGTTCGAATACTCCACAAAACGCTCGGCAATTCCTCTGGCCAAGTATGCCGAGCTTTCTCCAATGGTCCTAGTAGGCGTTTCTTGATACCATTGCATATGATGCCATTGGCCTTCTCGACTTGACCGTTGGTCTGTGGATGCGCAACAGACGCAAAACTCAATTTGATGCCCACTTCTGCGCAGTATGCTTTGAACTCTTTGGACGTGAAGTTACTGCCGTTGTCTGTGACAATGCTATGAGGAACTCCAAATCTGAAGACGATGCTTTTTACGAACTTAATCGCCGATGCGCCGTCCGGTGAATTTATCGGCTTTGCTTCTATCCACTTTGTAAATTTGTCGACAGCAACCAGCATATACTCATAACCTCCTGGCGAAGCTTTGTGTAGTTTTCCCACCATGTCGAGACCCCATTGAGCAAAGGGCCAAGATAGTGGGATTGGCATGAGTTCTGCTGCGGAGAGTGAGGTTTGGCGGCAAATCTTTGACACGCGTCGCAAGTTCTCACTATTTCCTTCGCGTCCTCGATTGCCGTTAACCAATAGAATCCTGCTCTGAAAGCCTTAGCCGCGATAGCTCTGCTGCTCGCGTGGTGCCCGCATATCCCTTCGTGCACATCTTTCAGGATGATTCTTCCTTCTTCGGGTGTGACGCATCTCTGTAGCACGCCCGAAATACTTCGTTTGTACAACTCCCCTTTTACCACAGTGAAAGCTTTTGATCTCCTGATTATTCGCCTTGCTTCAACTGGATCGTCGGGTATTGTTTTCCTTAGAATATATGATATGTAAGCCTGCATCCATGGAATTTGCACCATCATGACTAGCTCTTGCTCTTCTTCTTCTTCTTCTGCTATGTCTTTGGTGATACTCGAGGGTTTCTCTTTCTTCTCCTTCTTTGTTTTTGCTGGCTTTGTTGATCTTTCGCTTATCTCTTCCCAAAACACGCCTGGAGGTATCGCGAGGCACTGTGACCCGATGTTTGCGAGAACGTCGGCTTCATCGTTGCTCATCCTGCTGATGTGGTTTACCTCACAACCGTCGAATAATTTCTCCAGCTCATTGTACACCTCTTTGTATGCTATCATACTTTCATTGACTGCGTCACATTGGTTCATGACTTGCTGTGCCACCAATTGTGAGTCGCCGAAAATTTTCAGTCGGGTTGCACCGCAAGCTTTCGCCATCTTCATCCCGTGTATGAGAGCTTCATATTCTGCTTCATTGTTAGACGCGTTTGGGAACGTCATCCGCAAAACGTACTTCAACTTGTCGCCTTCAGGTGATACCAATATCACGCCTGCTCCAGCACCTTCCAGTCTTTTGGACCCGTCGAAGTTCATGGTCCAAGTTCTCGATAAATCTGGGGGTCCCGTGTTTTGTAGCTCCATCCACTCTGCAATGAAATCTGGTAAGACCTGCGATTTTATTGCTTTTCTTTTTTCATACGTGATGTCCCGAGGAGAAAGTTCTATTCCCCAAAGGGAGACACGACCCGTAGCTTCTGGTTGTTCAGTATATTTGATAAGGGAGCCTCGTTGACCACTATTATCGGGTGTGCCGAGAAATAGTGTCGCAATTTTCTTGCTGTCGTGAATACTCCATATGCCAGTTTCTGATATTGCGGGTACCGCTGTTTTGAAGGCGACGCTGATGAAATATACTGGCCTCTGAACTCCATGAAGCTTGCCTTCTTCTTCTCTCTCGACTACTAGGGCCGTGCTGACCACCTGAGGTGTGGCTGCAATGTACAGGAGGAGAGGTTCCTTCTCTTTTGGTGCCACCAATATCGGTGGTGTCGAAATTGCTCGCTTGAGGTTCTCGAAGGCTCTATCTGCTTCCTCGTTCCATTGAAATTTTTCCCCCTGTTTGATCAATGCATAGAACGGCAGCGCCTTTTCTCCTAGCCTGGCGACGAATCTGCTTAAAGCTGCGACTCGCCCCGTTAACTGTTGTATCTCCTTCAGCTTTGTTGGCTTTCTCATAGTAACGATGGCCTGTATTTTCTCGGGATTAGCTTCAATCCCCCTTGCTGATACTAAAAACCCGAGAAGTTCTCCTGCAGGAACTCCAAAAGAGCACTTTGTCGGGTTCAGCTTGAGGCAGAATTTGTCGAGGTTGTCGAAGGTTTCCTTCAAATCTTCGATCAGAGTCGACCCTTTCTTTGATGTTATTACGACATCGTCGATGTAGACTTGTACATTTTTTCCAATCTGTGTTGCTAAGCACTTCTGCATCATCCGCTGATATGTTGCTCCTGCGTTTTTCAGACCAAAGGGCATTGTTTTGTAGCAAAACACGCCATAAGGTGTGATGAACGCTGTCTTGGCTTCATCTTCTTCTTTTAATCTTATCTGGTTATAACCAGAATATGCGTCCAGGAAGGAAAGACGTTCGCATCCTGCCGTGGAGTCGATGATTTGATCGATCCTTGGGAGGGGAAAGTGATCCTTGGGACAATGTTTGTTGAGACACGTGAAGTCGACGCACATGCGAAGGACTATTGTGTGTTTTTTCGGCACCATCACTGGGTTAGCTACCCATGTGGCTTCTGTAGATATTTCCCTGATGAAACCAGCATCTTTGAGTCGATCTATTTCAGATAACATGGCTTTGCGGCTAGGCTCCGAAAAACGCCGCAAAGGTTGCTTTACTGGTCTTGCGAGAGGATCCAAATTGAGGTGGTGCTCGGCAAGTTCCCTGGGTACTCCTGGCATGTCAGCTGGACACCATGCGAAGATTTTCCAGTGCTCACGGAGGAACTCGACGAGCGCGCTTTCCTATGCGACATCCATGTTTGCGGCAATGGACGTCGTTTTCTTTGGATCTGTCGGGTGGATCTGTACCTCTTTTGAATCCTTGGTTATATTGAAAGTTGGCTCCTTAGAAGATCTCCCTACCTCTGGCAGCACATCATAATCAGTGAACCTTGGCGCCGCATATTCTGCTTGCATCCCGAAAGTTTCTGACAGTCGATGAAAATCTTTGTCGCATTTATCGGATAACGCAAAACTTCCTTTGATTGTGATAGGTCCCTTGGGCCCAGGCAACCTCCACAACAGATATGTATAATGCGGTACTGCCATGAACCTGGCATACGCTGGTCGTCCCAACAAAGCGTGATATTGCGACGGGAAATCGACAACTTCGAACTCCAAATTCTCTATCCTGTAGTTTTCTCGGGTTCCAAACTGAACGTCGAGGTTGATCTTGCCCAATGGGTAACTTGGCTTCTCTGGTGTGATCCCATGGAAACGTGTGTCAGTTGGTTTCAGATTTGCTAGGGATATGTTCATCTTCCTCAATGTATCCGCATACATGAGGTTTAAGCTGCTGCCGCCATCTATAAAAACTCTCGACACGTCGAAACCAGCGATTACTGCTGGTAAGATGAGTGCTGATTGTCCTGGTCGAGGAACTTGCTGCGGATGGTCTGCAATTGTGAAGCCGATGTCTTGCCCCGACCAATATAAATACTCGACTGTTGGTGGAGGCATCTTTTCTGCCATGAACACTTGTCGCGAGATTACCTTCTGCGCCCTGTTTGATGGCCTAGCTTTCTGAATCATCGAGACCGCACCGTTAGAGTTGGGGTCGACATAAGGAGGTGGGTGTGGTGCTGCCGCTATTCTGAGCTGGTGTCGATTTTCGTCGGTAATTGCGGGAGGAGGTGGAAGGTGGATCTCGCTCCTTGGCTCCCGAGGGTTTCTGTTATTTGCTTGGGCGTTTGCAATTCCTGCGGCTGATACGTCCAAAACGTATCTACTTTCCCGAACACTTTTGCTATTGTTTTGCCTCTAATTTGTGTATTTTGGATACAACTAACACGGACTAACGCTGTTTTCAGCAGAATTGCTCTGGTGTCTCGTTTTTGTGCAGAAATCCAACTTTCGGGAAAATCCTCGGAATTTCTTCAGATGGCCCTATTTTACCAAAATATTGACGGAGCCAGAAGGGCAAAGGAGGTGGAGGCCCGAGGGCCCCACACCATATGGCGGCGCGGCCCGGGGGGCCGCGCGGCCCTATGGTGTGGCCTCGGCCGGCCTCCGATGCCCCCCTTCGGACTACTTATTGGTTTCGACCTGAAAACGCACAGAGAGAAGTCGAAGTCGCCGAAACCCTCCAGAGAGCCGCCACATCGCGAAACTCCGTCGCGGGAGCCAGTCTCCGTTCGGCACTCCGCCGGGACGGGAATTGGAGGAGATCTTCACCGCCATCACCGCCAACGCCTCTCCATCAACCAGCAATGTTTCCCCCATCCATGTGTGAGTAATTCCCCCGCTGTAGGCTGAAGGGGATGGTAGGGATTGGATGAGATTGGTCATGTAATAGTCATAAGATTGTTAGGGCATAGTGCCTAGTATCCGTAGATGTCACTTTTATGATATTGTTGCAACTTGTTATGCTTAATGCTTGTCACTAGGGCCCGAGTGCCATGATCTCAGATCTGAACATGTTATTGATTCATGAAGATATTCGTTGTTTATGATCTTACCTGCAAGTTGTATACACATGTCGCTGTCCGGAACCAATGGCCCCGAAGTGACAGAAATCGGGACAACCGGAAGGGATGGTAGTGATGTGAGGATCACATGTGTTCACGGAGTGTTAATGCTTTGCTCCGGTACTCTATTAAAAGGAGTACCTTAATATCCAGTAGTTTCCCTAGAGGCCCGGCTGCCACCGGCTGGTAGGACAGAAGATGTCGTGCAAGTTTCTCATTGCGAGCACGTACGACTAAATATGGAACACATGCCTATTGATTGATTAGTACTTGGATACCGTTTTATTATTATCTGCAAATGCCCATGCTTTGATTGTTACATGAGTTTCTCTCATCCATGCAACGCCCGTTAAATCCGTCCCTGTGCCTACAGTATTTTAATCCTGCTGTTTACTATAATCACTACTGCTGTCTTTATTTCACCGCTGCTGTTATTTCACTATTTCCACTGCCATAAAACTGTTACTACTGATAAACTCTTGCGAGCAAGTCTGTTTCCAGGTGCAGCTGAATTGACAACTCCGTTGTTAAGGCTTACAAGTATTCTTTGTCTCCCCTTGTGTCGAATCAATAAATTGGGTAATACTTCCCTCGAAGACTTGCGATCCCCTATACTTGTGGGTCATCAAGACTATTTTCTGGCGCCGTTGCCGGGGAGCATAGCTTTATTTGGAAGTTCACTTGGATTGATATTGTTCGCTGCAAATTCTCCATTATGGGTAAACCTCGCGATACTAAGATCGCCATATTACCATCCACTACAAGAAAAGGTACAACTCTGAGTACCTCTGCTGCTCTTGATTCACCATCTATGATTGATAAACTTGTTTCACCGCCACATGCTTCACGTGCTGGTACTTCTGCTGAATCTGAAAATTCTCATAATATTGATAATGTTTCTGCTGTGCTTGATGATAGTGGTTCATTGGGATCTTTTCTAGATGCTACAATTGCTAAGTCTAGACAAATTGAAAATACTGAAACTCCTAATGCTACTACACCTGTTAAATCACCTGAACTTGATTATTCTAGTGATGATCCTGATGAAGATTATGTAGAGCTTGATGATGATTTTATTGAAAAATGCAATGCTACTACTGATGCAAGAAAAATTAAAAAGTTGCTTGCAGAACATGCTGTTAGATATAAACCATCTCCTGATCCTAAATTTGCCACATCTCCTATAAACATTAGGGATAAAGATTATGATTTTTCTCTTGATCTATCTCATATAGCTATTGTTGAGAAAACACCCTTTTGTGGTACTGAAAAAGAAAGTGCTGTTGAACACTTGACTGAGTTATCTACTCTTAGTGGCGTGTTTTCTGATGATGTCAAGATGCGTACTTATTTTGTCGCTAAAATTTTTCCATTCTCATTAAAGGATGATGCTAAAACTTGGTATAATAATTTGCCTCCTGGTTCTATTAAAAGTCCAACTGACTTGCGTGATGTTTTCTTTCGAAAATACTTTCCTGCTAGTGCTCAACATGCTGCTTTGCAGAGAATTTATAATTTTGACCAGGAAGATGGAGAGAAATTGCCTGAGGCTTGGGCGAGATTTTGCTCTCTTATTAGAGCTCAGCCTGACCATGATTTGGAAAAGCATGATTTACTTGATATATTTTATAGTGGACTAACTATTGAGTCTAGGGCATACCTGGATAGTTGTGCTGGTTGTGTTTTCAGGAAAAGAACTCCAGACGACGCTGAAGAATTATTGGCTAAAATAGGCCGGAATCATGATGATTGGTCTACACCTGAACCAACCCCGACACCGATAGTGAAGAAGAGGGGTATGATTAAATTAAATGATGAAGATATGAGGGAAGCCAAGAAGTCTCTTAAAGAGAAGGGTATTAAACCTGAAGATGTGAAGAATTTACCTCCTATAGAAGATATATGTGAGACAATTCCCCCTTCATCCATGATTGAGGTACACTCGCTTCAACACTTTACTAGGGAAGATATTCCGTATTCAAAATCTCCTGCTCAATGCTTAGATGAATTTGATAATTATATTGTTAAGCAAGAAAACTTTAATATGAGAGTAGAGAATCATTTAATGGAAAATTCTCGAGCTATTAGTGAATTGCATGGTATTGTGGAGAGAACCTCCAATGATGTTAAGATACTTGTTAAACATTTTCAAATGGTTCAAACTCAAATTGATCAACTTACTAAAGTGCAAAATGACTTGTTGGGAAATAATTCTAAAGAAAAACATGCTTGTGAAGTAACAACTAGAGGTGGTGCTTCTACCCAGGATCCTCTATATCCTGAAGGGCATCCCAAAAGAGTTGAACAAGATTCTCAACTAATTAAAACTAGTGCTCCATCTAAGAAAAAGAAAAAGAAACATAAGAATGTTGTAGAATCCTCTGAACCTGTTAATGATCCTAATAGTATTTCTATTTCTGATGCTGAAACTGAAAGTGGTAATGAACATGATAAAGATAATGATAAAAATGATACTCCTGATAAAGAAGAAATTGAAAAAGAACCTGAAAAGCATGCTAAAAATAAAAAGTACACTAAAGAAGATTTTATTACTGAGAAACATGGTAATGAAAGAGAACCTTGGGTTCAAAAGCAAATGCCTTTTCCTGCTAAGAAACTAAAATCAAAGGAGGAGGAACATTACAATAAATTTTGTGATTGGATGAAACCTTTATTTTTGCAAATCCCTTTGACTGATGCTATTAAATTGCCTCCTTATTCAAAGTATATGAAAGATATTGTTACTAACAAAAGGAAAGTCCCCAATGAGGAAATTTCTACTATGCTCGCTAATTACTCCTTCAATGGTAAGATTCCAAAGAAGCTTGGCGACCCAGGTATACCGACTATTCCTTGTTCCATCAAGAATAATTATGTTAGAACTGCTCTATGTGATTTGGGAGCAGGTGTGAGTGTGATGCCTTTTTCTCTTTATAAGAGACTTGATTTAGATAAATTGATACCTACTGATATATCTTTGCAAATGGCTGATAAATCTACTGCTATTCCTGTTGGTTTATGTGAAAATGTTCCTGTTCAAGTTACTCAGCATTGCTTGATATTAACTGATTTTGTTGTATTGGAAATGCCTGAAGATGATAATATGTCCATTATTCTTGGGAGACCCTTTCTTAATACTGCAGGGGCTGTTATTGATTGCAATAAAGGCATGGTTACTTTCAATGTTGATGATAAGGAACACACTGTCTATTTTCCCAAGAGGATTGATAAAGTATGTGGAGTCAATACAATTTTTAATGTGAAAACTATCAAAGTGGGATCCATTGATTGTCCTATATATGAGCCTAAAGAAGAATATCAAACTCTTGTGATTGGATCCATATCAATTCAATATAAGGTAACATGATTGATTTGAGGTTTATTTCTTCTTATGTCATATAAAATTTATTTGGTAGCAAGACTTGATCAACCTTGTTAACAAGTATATTTTATTGCATAAAAGAGCTAAACAACACTTCTTTCTTTCTTTCTTTCTCCCTTCACCTATTTTACTTGCTGTAGCACTTTTGTTTTGCAATATGCTTTAGTCATTTAAGATTTTAGAAATCATTTTCCTGCGCAGTAATCATTAATTTAATACCCAGAAATGTGCATTTTTCGAAGTTCTCTAAAAATTACAAAAATTACACCGTTGGTCCTATTTTTCGACGAGGCACCTGGGAGCACCAGAGGATGACCTGTGGGGCACCAGGGGGTGCCACACCATAGGCCGGCGCGGCCAGCAAGGGGGCCGCGCCACCTTGTGGTGTGGGCCACCCCTTGCCCCACTTCATCATCTCTTCCTCCCAGCATCTTCTCTCTCCCGAAAAAGCTCGTACCAAGTTTCTCTCACTCGTGTTTCTGCTCAAGAACTCGCGATTTTTCGATCTCCTTGCTCAGCCCAGATTTCTGTTTGAAATTTGGCACATTTACTCCTTGGTATGTGACTCCTTTGATTGTCCAATTAGAATTTCATTTGGTTGAGTATATCTTGAATATTTTGCTGCTGTAGATAACATGTTTAGTGAGCTTGCATGCTTGTTCTAAGTGGTAGAAATTAGTTTTGATGCATGTGTAGTACTCTAGCAAGTTCCTATAGTAGTTCCTTTCAATTACATACCTTGAAATCAAATTTTATAATGATTGTTGAAAATTTCAGAAGGGGAAGATGAAGAAATTCAAATTTGGAGAGTTGTTCAAGAAAGCAACAACCAGCACCGGTAGGCCCTCAAGGGCGTCTACTCAAATTAGGCGATCCTACAATGAGGATGTCATCGCGCCTAGCTTCGCGCCCGAGGAGGACCATGGGGCTCCTAATGCTTCATCCTTCCCCTGTTATGAGTTTCTGACCAATGCAGGGATATTGGATGACTTCTTCACCCTTGTCAACAGGGCAGGCCTAGCCACCTACGTGGGAGACGAGAGGGGACAATATTACAGGCTCACCAAAGTTTTCGTTGAGAGCTTCAAGTTCCACAACACGGAATATGAGCCGACAGTCGCATTCAAGATTTATGATATTCCTGTTACCATGAAATTGGAAGAATTTTGTTGTGCATTGGGTATTGCCCCTGTAGGTACAGCAAGGAGGATTGATGACAACCCCCGGGACTTGTTGGAGCTCTACCGAGGGATCACCGGGGATGATTGCCGCACCATCCAGCGAGGGAAGATAAGAAACATTCAACTCCCCGCTATTAAATATTTCGCATATTACATTGGTACTAGCATTTTGGGTAGAGAAAATACTAGCAACATCTCTAGCTACCATCTTGCTTTCTTGAATGTTGCACTTACTGGAGAGACACCTTATCATCTTGGTTCTCTTATTGCTCGCCGCCTGTCTAGCAGGGGGCCTATTTTTGGAGGAACTATTGCACTGCGCATTCTAACACATCTAGATATTCCTCTTGATTCTAATGATGTACCATTAACCCCTAGGAAACTAGATATTGCTGCTATGAAGAGCCATCGTTTTGTTACTACTGACTCTACTATAGATAATATGGTCTATAGAATGTTGTTTGCTGATGGGAATGAGAAGGAAATCCCTCTTCCCCAGCCAGGTTTGTTCAATATTGACAGGCAATCATGGTCGCTCACTAAGGAGGCGGTGGAGGAACATATGAAGATACAGGAATTCCACCAGCAACATGACTCCGAGAACGCCGAGCCCTCCTACGACTACACCGTCACGTACCCCGACGTTTCCTCCAGCACATACATGGAACCGGGTCGTCCTTCGTCATACTACGAAGACACCACTTCATGGGGACCGTGGGAATGAACTCCACTTAGGCCAAAAGCCTAAGCTTGGGGGGAGGTATACCGGCATCACTCATTCTTTGCATATTATGATTGCTGGATACTTGTACATACTTGTTTAGTCTCTAGAGTGGTTTTCTAATGAGAGGAAGATGATATTTGGGGAAGTGCTGTCCAAAAACAGATTCTGGGCTGTTACCAAAAAAATTCGTACGCACAGCCAGAACGTTATTTTGAGTTTCCAATTTTTGAGCATGTTCCCCAGGTTGTTATCTAACTTTCATTAGTTGAACACTTTTTGGTCTGAGCAATGGAAGATTTTTGTTAATTTCGATTTCTGTACTGCTGTCAGGATTTGGCAGATTTCTGTCATCCTGCTTTTCTGTGTTTCTGTTAGTTTGCATTCTTTTGTTTTCGCTTTGTTTCTCTCCTAAAACACAAAAAGACCAAAAATATTTCTGTTGTTTCTCTTCATCATTTGTTTATTTGGTTCTTTGCTCTTAGTTTGCTTTATTTGCTATCGTTAGTTTGCTACAAGAAAACCCAAAAAGATTTTGCTTTGTTTGCTTGTTTTCTTTCGTTCTTGTTTCTAATTCGAAAACACCAAAAATATTTGCTGTTCTTCTTTGGTTTGTAAAGTTCATCATGAGTTCAATGGTCTTCGGTGGCTGGAGCGTGGTTTTCATTTCATATTATCCAAGCTACACAAGTGAAAAGGCAATAATGACGATCTACGACAATCTGATTGTGGTGAGAGGCTGGTATGAACTCTATTTGCTTTCATTTTTGTACATATACTCATCCATATGAGCATGCTTAGTTGGTTCATGTGAGGTATATGTTATTTGAGAAAGTCTAGTAGTTAATGATCTCTCATGTTTAGTTCCAATTTATTAATATGAGTAGCATGTCATGGATGTTTGCTTGCATTGTTTTATTCATAAGTAAGTATGGCATTGTGGTATCCTCCTTTGAATAATTCATTTATATCGACTTGGCACATGCTCACGCATGCATATGACTGAACAAAAAGTCAATTAAGCCTCGATGATTTATATTGCTTCAGAGTTCTTGTATCACTTTTATGCCTCCGTTAATTTATTTTGCCGCAAGCATGATTATGACAGTTACTGCTCTCTTGATTTGTCGCTCCCTAGTCTTTTGCTAGCCTTCACTTGTACTGAGCGGTGACGCCGCTCGTGCTTCCAAACACCTGAAAACCAAGTTGTTCCAAAAGTGTCCACCATAAATACCTATGCATGGCATTTCAAACCATTCCAAGTAAATTCTCATGCGTTACCTTTAAAACTTTCAAAATGCTTCTCAATTGTCATTTACTTTTGACGGACTCTCATATGGACTAGTGGCACATCCGCTTATCCAATAATTTTGCAAAAAGAGCTGGCAATGGGATTCCCAGTCCCAAATTAATTAACTTAAATAGACACTCCTCCATGGTTTGTGATTGTTGGACGGCACCCGAAGGATTCGGTTAGCCATGGCTTGTGTGAGCAAAGGTTGGGGGAGTGTCATCATCATAATAAAACTTAAATAAAAAGGCACTCCTTCATGATATGTGATTGTTGGCAGGCACCCGAGGATTCGGTTAGCCATGGTTTGTGAAAGAAAGGTTGGAAGGAGTGCCAACCAAAAATAAATAAAATGGGAGCCGCTCTTGTGAGTCCGGTTGATGAGGTAGTTAGTGTACCCATTACCATTCGTTGACAACAACAAACACCTCTCAAAACAATTTTACTCTTGCTTTACAAATGAAAAGCTCTAGCGCATGTTAATCCCTGCTTCCCTCTGCGAAGGGTCAATCTTTTACTTTTATGTTGTGTCTCCATTCTTTCTTTGAGCACTATCTTGAGAGCACAACTGTCATTCTTAGTATAATATGCTTGTCTCAAAATATGATTGATTGTGGTATAACTTTGATGCTTTTATCTTTGACAATCACTACTTCTAGTCTTTCTATGAACTCAAGAGGTGCCTCGGCATTTATGTTTTGCCGATCAAATACAGGCAAGCGAGATACCACTTTATCATATTCTCTTATGAACATTGCAATCCTGCTTATATACATGATTCATGGTGCTTATTATTAATTGTTGGTACCTCTCCATGATTGACATAGCTGTTGGATGATCTTATTTGCATGTATCTCATTATGAACTGCTTAAGTATTAGCCATAGCATGAGAATATATACATCATATGAGCAAATGTGTTCGTGAAAGTTCTTTTATCGCTCAGTTGTTAACTGAATTGCTTGAGGACAAGCAATAAGCTAAGCTTGGGGGGAGTTGATACGTCCAAAACGTATCTACTTTCCCGAACACTTTTGCTATTGTTTTGCCTCTAATTTGTGTATTTTGGATACAACTAACACGGACTAACGCTGTTTTCAGCAGAATTGCTCTGGTGTCTCGTTTTTGTGCAGAAATCCAACTTTCGGGAAAATCCTCGGAATTTCTTCAGATGGCCCTATTTTACCAAAATATTGATGGAGCCAGAAGGGCAAAGGAGGTGGAGGCCCGAGGGCCCCACACCATATGGCGGCGCGGCCCGGGGGCCCGCGCGGCCCTATGGTGTGGCCCCTCGGCCGGCCTCCGACGCCCCCCTTCGGACTACTTATTGGTTTCGACCTGAAACGCACGAGAGAAGTCGAAGTCGCCAAACCCTCCAGAGAGCCGCCACATCGCGAAACTCCGTCGCGGGAGCCAGAAGTCTCCGTTCTGGCACTCCGCCGGGACGGGGAATTGGAGGAGATCTTCACCGCCATCACCGCCAACGCCTCTCCATCAACCAGCAATGTTTCCCCCATCCATGTGTGAGTAATTCCCCCGCTGTAGGCTGAAGGGGATGGTAGGGATTGGATGAGATTGGTCATGTAATAGTCATAAGATTGTTAGGGCATAGTGCCTAGTATCCGTAGATGTCACTTTTATGATATTGTTGCAACTTGTTATGCTTAATGCTTGTCACTAGGGCCCGAGTGCCATGATCTCAGATCTGAACATGTTATTGATTCATGAAGATATTCGTTGTTTATGATCTTACCGCAAGTTGTATACACATGTCGCTGTCCGGAACCAATGGCCCCGAAGTGACAGAAATCGGGACAATCGGAGGGGATGGTAGTGATGTGAGGATCACATGTGTTCACGGAGTGTTAATGCTTTGCTCCGGTACTCTATTAAAAGGAGTACCTTAATATCCAGTAGTTTCCCTAGAGGCCCGGCTGCCACCGGCTGGTAGGACAGAAGATGTCGTGCAAGTTTCTCATTGCGAGCACGTACGACTAAATATGGAACACATGCCTATTGATTGATTAGTACTTGGATACCGTTTTATTATTATCTGCAAATGCCCATGCTTTGATTGTTACATGAGTTTCTCTCATCCATGCAACGCCCGTTAAATCCGTCCCCGTGCCTACAGTATTTTAATCCTGCTGTTTACTATAATCACTACTGCTGTCTTTATTTCACCGCTACTGTTATTTATTATTTCCACTGCCATAAAACTGTTACTACTGATAAACTCTTGCGAGCAAGTCTGTTTCCAGGTGCAGCTGAATTGACAACTCCGCTGTTAAGGCTTACAAGTATTCTTTGTCTCCCCTTGTGTTGAATCAATAAATTGGGTAATACTTCCCTCGAAGACTGTTGCGATCCCCTATACTTGTGGGTCATCAGCTCGCAGCATTGCCTGAAAATTGCGGCAGTCTTTCTGGAGATGTCCTGACTGCCTCTTTCCATTGTTGTCGAGGTAAAAGTGCATTTGACATGGACCGTTCATCATCTCCTCGGGAGACACGTAAGGTCTTTGAGTCCTTGGTCCACTATTTTGCCTGTTGCCACGAAAATCACCTCTATTGTCGCCTTGTTGCTCATTACTCCTTTGATAATCATCTCGACTGTTTCCTCCAGGATTTCCTCGAAAACCAGCCGATATATGGCCAGGAGCATCGTTGTTGTAGAACTGGCGAGAAAATCGCCTTCTATTTTGATAATTTCGACCACGATCTTCCTCTGGCGACCTGTGTCGCTTGTTGTATATTGCGTCTTCTCCATCCGCCCATTTATTGGCTATCTCCATGAGTGCTGATATGGTCTTAGGGTTAGTTCTCCCTAAGTCCTCGACAAAATCTCCTCGGCGAATTCCTGCCACGAACGCATCTATTGCCCTCTCGTCAGATATATCTTCTGCCGAGTTCTTTATGATGTTCCACCGCTGTATGTATTTCCTCATCGACTCGTCATGTTTCTGTCGACATGCTCTCAACTCTTCCAATGACGCAGGTTTTTTGCAGGTGGACCGGAAGTTTTTCACGAAGACGTCCTCGAAATTTTCCCAGCTGTCGATGGAACTTGGGGGGAGTTTCTTTATCCAAGATCTCGCGGCACCGCTCAAATGAACTTGGATACTTTGCATAGCTGTTGCTCTGGTTCCTCCTACTAGCTTCACCATCTCGAGATAATCCACGAGCCAATCCTCGGGATCTTGCAAACCGTCGAATTTCTTGAAATTTTCGGGTAGTTTGAACCCTTTTGGTACTCGAGTTTTTCGAACTCTTCTCGTAAAGCACGGGAGCCCACACATATCTTCGTCGGCAACTTCTGGTGAGTACTGACGCTCCCTTCTTTCTTGTCGCGCTCTGTCCACCCTTACTTGGACTGCTGTGTCTCTTGCTCCACTTGTTCTTGGTGGATCTTGAACTGCTGCAGTGGGTCGTGGACTATTTTGCCTAGGATTTTCTTCGGGAGGCGTTGTTGCAAACGCTGTTCCCATTACTCCTACTCCAGCCATCGCCATATTGAACAATGGTTCTCTCGGGTCCCCAGGAGGTGGTCTAGACGCCAAGATGTAAGCTTGTGTTGCCATGTAACCTGCCTCTGGCGTTTTTGGGATGATATTTCCCCTTTCGTCGATCGACATAAAGGACATGTCGAGATTTTGGATTATGTTTCCTCTCTCTGCTTCGGGTATGTTTTGCAGCCGAGACATTGCTCTCCTCCGAGCTTCTCTGTGACTGTCTCCCGAAGTTCTTGATTGTCGACTTAAATCTGCTCGGCGTCTGCTTGATGCGGAAGCTGCCTCTTTTCTTCTATTTAATGATGCTGTCTGTTTTTCCAACTCTCTGCTTACTCGAGCAAGTCTATATTGATATGCTTGTAGTTCTTGTGTAGTAGCAGTGGTGGTCATTGGTTCTGAACCATCCATGGCTCTCGCAGCCCTATCCCACGCTGCTTGCGGGAGTTGGACTTGTGCTCGAGTTGAAGTCCCAGCATATTTAGTGCCTAGGCCATGTCTGAGATCAGCGGGATCGACGTATGGATTTCCCAAATCGTCGAAAGCCTCTGACGTTTCTGGCTCTGATCGGCCTGCTCCCTCTATCGCATAAATCTGATGATATTTTGCGCATTGATTTTTGTCAGGATTGGTGACACCATCATATAGAGTGGTGAAGACCTTTCCGATGGCAGCAGATTTGTCGATGAAATTGAAGCTGTCGACGCTTTCGGAGTCGCTGCTTATAAAGGAGTCCGCAGACGACTCGAAGGATGTGTTGCTGAAGATCTTGGCGAGCTTTCCGCTTGCCTTGCTGTCGACGAAGCGTGGCGACGAAAACTCCTCGTCACTCGACGAAAAGTTAGAATCGACCGCTGAAAATTCCGACGAGATCGGAACTTCGAGACGGTAGGATCCTTCTTTGTTGACGCCAAATCGGAATTCTCCGAACGTCATGATGATGGGCTCCTCCAGATAGGCACATGCATCCATACGGGAGGGCGGGTGAGGAATAAAATTGAATAGATCAGTTTTTCCCTTGTTACCTCGATCCATCGCGTTGCTTGCTGTTGATGAAGTCGAAGATCTTGAACGTGCCATCGAGATCAGCTCCTTGCAACCTCTAATTCCCACAGACGGCGCCAATTGACAAAGGATTAACTTGTCAATGCCTACAGATTGTAGACTAGGGTTTTGCTAGAAGTAGAGGGCAAGTAGATCTCGAAGGTTTAGGCGAAAAGTACTCGACGATTATGAAAACTAGGGTTATGTTGATAGATTCGATTCTTTCTTTGTCCCTCGACTCCCCCTTATATAGGAGGTGGAGCCGAGGGTTTCGTTTTGTACAAGTTACAGAGTCCGGGACGGTTTCTAACTCATCCCGCCAGATTACAAATAACACTTCCTATTACAACTCTAGCTTTCCTTAATATATCTTGGGCTCCCGAATCTTCTTATTCTTCGGATAGTGGGCCTTCAGTAAACTCCGGGTACTATCTTCGGCAGGCCCATTTGGGATGCCTATGTCAATCCCCCCTTGTTGTACTATGATGGTTTCCTGCATGATCTTGTAGAGCTTGTTCCTAGCTTTAAAACAAGCCCAAGATCATCAAAATCGGAGTCCGGATGCTAAAGTTATGCCCGTTTTAGTTTTGGTGTTTCTGCAGTTTTCTGGGGGGGCGGATAATCCGGCCCGAATGCCAAAACATGGACAATATCCGGCCAAATATCCGGCCCGAGCCAGGGGCGATTTTCGGGGGGCGGATTATCCGGCCCGGGGGCGGATTTTCCGGCCTGGGAGGTCCCAAACGGTCATATTTCGTTGGGAGGGGGTATATAAGACCCCCTTCTTCCTCCTTGGGCTGGTTGGTTCACTCTCTCTCTCTCTCCCCTCCATTGTTGTCCTTCAAAGCTTGCCCTAGTTCTTGATTCCTCCCATGATTCTTGCATATTCTTGAGGGAAAAGAGAGAGGAGATCTAGATCTACATCTTCACCAATCAAATCCCTCTCTTTGTGAGGGGAACCCACTAGATCTTGATCTTGGAGGATTTTGTGTTCTCCTCTTTGTTCTTCCTCTCTTATTCCCCCAATAGCTTTTGTAGCTTTGTTGGAATTTGAGAGAGAAGGATTTGAACATCTTTGTGGTGTTCTTGCCATTGCATTTGGTGCATCGGTTTGAGTTCTCCACGGTGATTCGTGGTGGTGAAAGCAAGAAGGTTATTACTCTTGGGTTCTTGGAACCCTAGACGGATTCTAGACCTTTGTGGTGATTTGTTGGGAGCCTCCAATTAAGTTGTGGATGTGTGCCCCAACCTTTGTGTAAGGCCCGGTTTCCGCCTCGAAGGAAATCCCTTAGTGGAACCGTGACCTAGGCCTTTGTGGCGAGGGTCACCGGAGATTTAGGTGAGGCGCCTTCGTGGCGTTCGGTGTGTGGTGTGAGTACCGCATCTTGGGGTGAGGCCTTTGTGGCGTTGGTGTGCATCGAGCAACCACACCTCAAGGTGAGCCTCTTGTGGCGTTCGGGAGCACTAAGCAACCGCACCTCTCCACCGGAGATTAGCACTCGCAAGAGTGTGAACTCCGGGATAAATCATCGTCTCCCGCGTGCCTCGGTTATCTCTATACCCGAGCTCTTTACTTATGCACTTTACCTTGTGATAGCCATCGTGCTTGAAGTTATATATATCTTGCTATCACATACTTGCTTGTATTGCTTAGCATAAGTTGTTGGTGCACATAGGTGAACTCTTGCTTAGAATAAGTTGTTGGTGCACATAGGTGAACCATAGTATATAGGCTTTGGGCTTGACAAAGTAAACGCTAGTTTTATTCCGCATTTGTTAAGCCCATCTCGTAAAAGTTTTAAATCGCCTATTCACCCCCCTCTAGGCGACATCTGTGTCCTTTCAACTATCAAGTAGTGTCATATCATGAGTAGGGAAGTTATCATATAGAATAGTTTGCAGTGTGGAAGTATCTCTCTTTTAGTTGGTTATCTATGTATCCGTTGGTGTGAGTTATCGTTATGGAATATTAATGAGAAGTCTTATCATTTACTTTTTGCACACCTTATTTTAGTTTGCAATTTCTATTATATGATTACTCTTGACATTAGTATTGATATCACTTTGGGAGCATCAAGTAAATCTATTTGGTTTTGGCAAACTTAGCATTGGTCAATAGCAACAACACCTTGATGTTTAAATAGAAAAGGGAAATACATGTAGATATATTACTTTATTATCTTTCTGCTAATGAGTTAGTATTCTGAAGTTAAAATTGCTTGTGCTTATGAGAAAGATGCATGATTGTTTCTATCACATGTATATTTGTTTGTTTCCCTCAACCTTTATGCTTGCTACCCAACCTTGCTAGCCAAAGACCTGTATTGAGAGGGAATGCTTCTCATACATCCATAACATTAGACCAAACCCATGCCATTTGTGTCCACCATAACTACCTACTATGTGGTATTTTGCGCCACTCTAAGTAAATACTTCATGTGCTACCTTTAAATAATTCAAACTATATTACTCCTTATTTGTGTCAATGTTTTATATCTCATGAGGAAGTATGTGGTGTTTTATCTTTCAATCTTGTTGGGCGGACTTTCACCAATGGACTAGTGGCACATCCTCTTATCCAATAATTTTGCAATAAGAGCTGGCAACGGGGTTCCCAGCCCCAATTAATAACTTTCATTAATAATTCTCTTCACATGTTTTGCCCTGATTTATCAGTAAGCAACTTAATTTTGCAATAGACACTCCTCCATGGTATGAGAATGTTGGAAGGCACCCGAGGATTCGGTTAGCCATGGCTTGTGAAAGCAAAGGTTGGGGGAGTGTCATCCATAATAAAACTAAAATACATGTGTAAACAAAAGAGAAGGGGGATGATCTACCTTGCTGGTAGAGATGACGTCCTTCATGGGAGCCGCTCTTGGAAGGTCTGTTTGGCAAGGGGGTTAGAGTACCCATTACCATTCGTTGACAACAACAAACACCACTCAAAATCTTACTTTTATGCTCTTTATATGATTTCAAAACTTGAAAAAGCTCTAGCACATGATTTAATCTCTGCTTCCCTCTGCGAAGGGCCTATCTTTTACTTTTATGTTGAGTCAGTAAACCTATTTCCCTCTATCTTAAGCAAGCAATTGAGTTGTTGTGAACCAACCATTTATACTATGATCTAGTTAATCATGTCTTTTATGCTTTCTTGTTCAGTACAAATTTTATCTGAATGAATATGACTTTGAAATTTATCAATGATTATGAGAAGATTGTTATGATTAAGGATGAAAGCCCTGTTATATAAATTCTAATATGAAAGCTTTGCTTAGAAGATAAGTACAATCCGTTAGTAGTTCTCTGACCAAGAACAAAGTTTGCCATAACCATTTATGATTTCCTATGCACCTTTATTTGTGATTTCTCTTTACTTATTTCAAGTTGAATTATATGAGGAGGATGTTTACTAGAATATCTTGTGTGAATCAATATGATGCTTCTTGTCCGTATTTTATTTATCGACTCTTCACTCCATAAACATGTGGTCTTGTTCATTGAGCTCAGTTTCGCTTGGGGACAAGCGAAGTCTAAGCTTGGGGGAGTTGATACGTCCATTTTGCATCACTATTTTGTATCATAATTTGCTGTTATTCATTGATATATTTCATATTTAGAGATGATACTTATGTTATTTCATCTATTTTGCATGTTTCATGATCATTGGAGAATTATTCACCGGAGTCAGGATTCTGCTGGAAAAAGCACCGTCAGGACACCATATTTCGGAAGATCAACAATTGACGGAAATTATATGAAAAATCCTATTTTTCCAGAAGACGAAGGGAGCCAAAAGGAGGGGCCGAGAGGGGCCACCATGGGCCCCCCATAGGGGCGCGGGCCCAGGCCCGGCCGCGCCGCCATGTGGGGAGGGGGCCCACAGCCCTCCTCGGCCTCCTCTCCTTCGCGTACTTCTTCGTCCCGAAAACCTAAGCCACTGGGAGTTACGGAGAATAGACAGAGCCGCCTCTGCGGGACGGAGAAACACCAGAGAGAAAAGAGCTCTCCGGCAGGCAGGAATCCGCCGGGGAAATTCCCTCCCGAGGGGGAAATCGACGCCATCGCCATCGTCATCGAGCTGGACATCATCTCCATCATCATCACCATCATCTCCATCATCATCACCGCCATCTCCACCGCTGCATCTCGTCACCGCTGTAACAATTAGGGTTGGATCTTGATTGTTTGATAGGGGAAACTCTCCCGGTATTGATTTCTACTTGTTATTGATGCTATTGAGTGAAACCATTGAACCAAGGTTTATGTTCAGATTGTTATTCATCATCATATCACCTCTGATCATGTTCCATATGATGTCTCGTGAGTAGTTCGTTTAGTTCTTGAGGACATGGGTGAAGTCTAAATGTTAGTAGTGAATTATTGTTGAGTAGTATTCAATGTTATGATATTTAAGTTGTGGTGTTACTCTTCTAGTGGTGTCATGTGAACGTCGAATACATGATACTTCACCTTTATGGGCCTAGGGGAGTACATCTTGTATTCGTTTGCTAATTGTGGGGTTGCCGGAGCGACAGAAACCTAAACCCCCGTTAGTACATCGGTGCAGGAGGGATAGCAGGATCTCGGAGTTTAAGGCTGTGGTTAGATTTATCTTAATTACTTTCTTGTATTTGCGGATGCTTGCGAGGGGTATAATCACAAGTATGTATTAGTCCTAGGAAGGGCGGTGCATTAGCATAGGTTCACCCACACAACACTTATCAAAACAATGAAGATTATCAATACATGAAGCGAAAGCACTAGACTAAAATCCCCGTGTGTTCTCAAGAACGTTTGGTCATTATAAGTAAACAAACCGGCTTGTCCTTTGTGCTAAAAAGGATTGGGCCACTCGCTGCAATTATTTCTCTCGCATTTTACTTACTCGTACTTTATTTATTTGCTATATCAAAACCCCCTGAATACTTGTCTGTGAGCATTTACAGTGAATCCTTCATCGAAACTGCTTGTCAACACCTTCTGCTCCTCGTTGGGTTTGACACTCTTATTTATCGAAAGTACTACGATACACCCCCTATACTTGTGGGTCATCACTCGGGTGTTGGCTGCGTCTACTGGGTGGCAAATAGGCGTGTGGTTTCGATGTCCTCCGCCCGATCATCTTGCGTTGGCGCCCAGTCACCCTGCGGGCCTGTCCCGGCCGGATCACCGCGAACGAAGCCGCCGCCGTAGATAATTTCCTGGATGTCAGCCTCACGGCGGTCCTTCCAATACTCCTACGAATCACCGGACGTCAGACGCATGAAACACGGCGAACGCACACATTGAGAGAGCTCACGTACCGGGTCGTCCATCGTCGGGGCAGCCGGCGCCATTTCGTCGAACAGGATGCGGGGCTGTGGCATGCTCTCCTCCGGCACCTGGCGCGTCTTCTGTGTCGCGCCCGGGCAGGAGTCACCGCTTCTAGGCGTCCGGTTGAGGTCGGGAACCGCCGCCCCGTTGAACTGCTCCGCCGCCCCGGTCAACTCCACCGGCGGCAGGCCGGACGCGAACCGCGACGCCGGGTGGCCCTGCAAGGGAGCGGGAGTTCCAGGACGCAGCTGGGAACTTACCGAGCTCACCGACGAGGCCGGAGGAGCGACGCCGGCGATCCCCTCTCTCTTGACGAGCATGTAGCCCTCCGCTAAGGTCGGATGGAGGGCTACTTGCGCGACGCCGGCTTTGATCTGCATCTGCCAGGCCTGCTGGTTGGCGGCCGCGGAAATCTTCATCTTCTGGTTCCTGCGCCGGCAGCGACGTTTCGCGGCCTCGATCACTTTCTCCTCCGGGGAGAGCACCGCCTTTGGCGCCCGCTTTGCCTCCGGCCGCCGCTGGCAGCCTCCATTGTGGCTACGGTCGTGGCTACGGGGGAGTGTGGGGCGGCGGCGGGTGCGAGGGTTTGCTCCGCATCCATGGCGGTGGCTGCGGCGGCGAGGACATCCATCGCTTCTGGACTGTTCGCGCCGGTCTAGTTTGCTTTTTCGCGCGGGGAATGGCCAGTGGCGGGAATAATATCGGCCTCCCTGCCACTGACGCGTGGGTCCTACGTCTTTTTCGGCGGTCACTCGGCGCGACCGCGCAGCGTCCGCGGAGACGCAAACCTGACGCATATTTGGGCCAGGTTTGCGTCTCCGCGGACGGACCGGTCACTTTCCGTCGCCCCGCTGGAGCAGGGCCCAGACGCATTTCCGATCACGGTGGACGAACATGGTCGCTCAGCGATCATTTTCGTCGCGCCGCTGAAGACGCCCTTACGCGCACCTATATATAATATTATTAGAGCATCTCCAGTCGCGTCCCCCGAACGGCGTTTGGGGGACGGCGGATAAGAAATGGGGAAAAAACGTCCCGTCCCCAAAGCTAATTAGCGCTCATTTTGTGTCCGCGTCCCCGGTAGAGACTATGTATAGAGTTTCTACCGGGGACGCCGGACACAAAATGAGAGCCCATATGCATGCATGCAGCCCCTAGTCCCCACATGCTAGTCTCTTTCCCCACACTTTCTCTCACCTACTTTTCCCACATGGGGTGGTCCCTTTATTAAAATGCATGCATCCGGACGCTGTTTGAGGGACGCGGCTGGAAAGGGTTTTTTTTTGTACAGATTTTTGGTCTCTTTTTGTCCGCGGTCCCAAACGTGCCCCAAATCATTTATACCGGACGCTTTTTGAGGGACGCGACTGGAGATGCTCTTAGGTGAGTGCTTTATTCTGCATGCTCGCGTCGATCTGACAAGCCCAAGAGCACTACTGCATCTGCCCGTAATTGGATTGATGTTTAGGTGAACCGATTTAAGCTAGCTCTTTTCGGATTGTAGCAATTTTATACAGTAGCATGTTTGTAGGATTCTGATCTATAAGATTTTTTTTATAGAACTCCTATGGATTAGATTTTATGCCTCAATTTATAGAAATCTGAACATGCACTCCAACCAGTTTTGAAGACTAAATACTATAGGATCGAGCCATATTCACATTGTTCTTCGCGTTCTCCATCCAAAAGAATATTCTTATATTTTAATGTGTTTTGCAATTCTTTGTTTTATGATGGCAAACTTTTTTTTTGTTGCATCTTTTCGACTTCTTTGTTTCTCAGTTCTACGCTCTCTTTATGTTTTATTGCATAGTTCTATACGGAGCTTAACCGAGGAATGATGCACTTGTTAAAAAAGTAATATTATGGACTAGCAGGAAAATACATTTTGTGGCCTATGGAAAAAAGACGAAAAACAGTTTCGTGTAAAGAAATTTTTGGAGCATCGATTTTTTATTTATTTCTGCGTAGGCAGCAAATAACATTTTTTCACGAAACTTCGTGTGCGATTATAAAATGTCTGGAAGTACATCCTGATAATTTTATCACAATTTTTAGATATTTTAAAGTATTTTCAAGTCACGGGTGTATCAGCGGCTACTGGCAAAATGAATTTCCCGTCCGGCTACACTTTTACACTGTTAAGCTTTTCCAGTACTACTACTCTGAGTACTGGGAGACAGAGCATCTGTCCTTGTCGTCGTCGTCAGTTTGACCTTTGGCTGATACGTTAAAACATATAGTAGATATAGAGATGTATCGTCAGGCGGCCGACGAAAATGGACAGGGATATCTGTTTTGTCCGCGTGAACGGGAGGATAGGCAAGATCTAGCTGCAATCGGATCAACATGTTCGCGACTACCCATTCCTAGCCTAAATTTGGGCTGGAAATGCATCGAGAAGGATGTACCGCAGAACACTTGTGTGTCCCCTTTCTTCAGCCACGGACCCGTCTGCCAGCGTATAAACGGCTTCTTCACCTTCCGAGCATTGACCTTTTGTGCGGGAGTCTATGGCCCCGCTTCGCCTTCAACGCGTGCCGGGACTGGCGGGCGGAGCTGGTCTTCTGTGCTGTCATCAATGGCACACGCGCCAAAGTGTTCCACCAACATTGATGGCGGCCGCGTCCACGTCCCTTTGAAGGCAAAATGGGGCGTGCTTGCCCTCTCCCACAACGTCTTGAACTAGTGTGTAGAACGATTGACAAGGGGTAACCTTATCAATGCCCATTGATGATGGACTTAGGTTTTCAGTAAAGGCGAGCGTTGGTGAATTCGGAGACCATTCAACCAAACTAGGAGCCGACGAAAAGTATGATCAAGGGCAAAAACGTCGCCGAGATTGTATTATCAAACTAGGGTTACAGTGATATTGCGGGTTGTGAATCTGGATCCCTTATATAGCGGGCTAGGTCTCAGAGTCCACCTTCGGATCGGTGACATTGCCGAGGTCAGTTTACCCGATATGAGCCTAGCCTATCTATTTTACATAGCTATTGGGATTGGCTTCATGTGGTATTCTTCATGGGCTTCGCCTATCCCTTCCTGGATTTGCACCAAGGATGGTAAGGTCGAGTATCCAATATGGTATACCCATGTCAACCATAGACAAATGTGAGATTGGCGGTAAAGCAGGGGATGTTGTATTGAGCCTCATGGGTGAGTATACATAGGAGTACACGACTTGGGAGGCAAGAAGCCTCGCCTAGAGATAAGGTAGGAGATGAATTACAAATCCTAAAGTACCAAATACATGTGTACCGAATATATCTCTAACACTCCTCCACAGCCGTAGCGGTAGTGACGTGAATAACAATAGCTTCGCGAACGGTCAGACTGGAGAGAAGCGGAAGATATGAACCAACAGGCTGACCCCCCCCCACACACACACACCATCCGCAGTCGTAGTGGGAGCATCATGGACGGTGTTTACGGTCGCGGATGCTTGGACTGTAGAGGAATCCGGTTAGGTGCTCATGCGAGGAGGTAGACCATTGTGCAGATATCGAAGTAGCCGAGAGCGTGGTGTGCTACAAGCTTGGTCAAGGTAGCCGCGCGAGGGGATGACATGGTCGATGTCGTAGTCAGGGTTGCCGATGTCGAGGTAGCCGCACATGAAGCCGCGGGCGCAGGGAAGCGCCATGGAATCGAGGGTGCACGGGTGCGCTAGTGCCAAAGACTGGGACTTGATCGAGGTAGTAATCGAAGAGGGTGTCGATGCCGAAGACGATCTTGTCTAAGCCGTCATATGCGAGACGCCACACCGGGTTTGCCAATCCCGGGGACACGTCCGGGACGAAGGCACACATCGGTGTTACCAGCAACGAGTGTGCAGAGAACGAGACCAATACAAACTTATTCCATGTCAGAGAGACTAGACTAGCAGAGAAGGCCTCCAGAACGTTGCGAGTCGCATAGCGGCAAAGAGGGAGAGGTGCCAGTGCAGTCTGCGGTTGTCGGAGTAGACGAGCAGGTGTATTCGAGGATGAGGCGATGACGCTGGCGGCAAAGTTGTATTGGGGAGACGATGGTGTAGTCGGTGGAATCCGCGATAGCCTAGAGTGGCAGTGCAGGTTAGCTCTGGAGGTGTGGCGGCGGTACACGAAGTAGGCGAAGCAGAACCCAGCTGCGTGACGAAGACCTTGCACGGACATGGTGACCCGCTTCGATGGGGTGACGCAGTGGTAGTGTAGGATGTAGATGCATGGGGACGACAAAGCAGACTGCGTGCAATGACAGTACGACCCAAGTGGGCGGCATAGTGGCAGGGCGCACGAGTCGGTGCATCGGCTGGAGGCCACCAGCGACGTACAAGCCTCGAAAGGCGCGTCGAAGGATGGTAGTGTGGACAAGGCTGCGGCACTGCGGCCTTAAGGGGCGACACAACGGCAACCCGTAGCTCGATCGGTGGTAGGTGCGTGCTCGTGGACGTGCTTGGTGGAGACGTGCAAGTGATCGGTTGATCAGACCGATTGCGGCGCGTGTGGACTACGCGTCGATCGAAGGCGATGACGACGTTGTCCATGATGTCTCAGGCAATGGCGGAGAATACGATCCGAGGGGCACGGCCTACGAAGAAGGCAGCAGCCGGCCAAGGGCCGCAATAACCTGCCATTAAAACCGTGCCAGCCTGCCGAGGCAGGCGTGACGACGACGGAGGTAGGTATGCGGGCGCAGTGTAGATCGTCGACGCCGGTGTCGGAGTAGAGGCGTGCGGTGACGGCGCGCGGTGGACGACTCAATCTTATCTATGATCTATAAACCAAAAAAATAAAACGTTGGTCGAGCGACCACGAACAAAACATAACCAATATACAGTCGGAGTTGGACCACTGAATTTGGACATTTTCTCCACGCCCCATTGTAGCTTGCTTCCAACGATGGTCGATGATCTTGACATGGTTAGCAAGAAATTTAGCTGGAGTTGGAAGAGGAGAGGAAGTTTTCGTACCTGGGACGCTCGCCTTGCGCAGTTAGGAGATTTTCAGCGAGGAACCGGATCCAGCAAATGAACATTGGAAAAGAAAGGATGTTTTATATTCTCGGCATGATGATAGAAGACATGATTTTGGCCTCCCTCCCAATTATGTTTTGAAAGGTTATCTTTAGTGACAATCACCCCTCAGCGAAGGTACCACGCAAACATCTTCGTTTTCATCCAAAATTTTAAATTACTATGGACCGGTATATCAAGATGAATTAATGCATTGTACATAGAAGCCACTAAAAAGACACCACTCCCAGAAAAATTACAACGAAAAAATCAGACCCGTGCGATAACTGGACCGAGTGCAGGCGTCGTAACAAGTCATCTTATGATACTTGTCTAGACCCAGTGAGGCTTCGTGTGAACGACATATTCGGTGAGATGTTTCCAACATCTTAGCGAGAGTATCACTCTTATACCGCACAAATGTTTACAAAGCCGGATACTATTTTTGGAGGGTCGTATTGCCTGGCCATTTGTTCTCCTAAAATCTAATCTTCGATTCGTTCTTAATGGAGAAAGATCCATATGGTAAAGAGAACTTCATCGCCATAAGACCAGCAAAAAAGTGAGAATTTCCAGGTTTTCAAGAAACCTAAGACAACGCATATAAACCAACGTACTTTCACAGCAGCGGTTTGGAAGTGGGGGCGGCAACACAGGTGAAGCGCAGAGTCCTACCTTTCAGGGTGAAACCCAACCTTAACGGTGCCCTGCAGAACCTGGTGGAGGCATTGTTTTGAGAGCGGGGACTATCTTCAGGGTGAAAACCTAATATCTTTGATCGGGCGACGACGGTGTTTGAGCACTGTTCTCTTCTTAAAGGCGTCGTTTTTTGGAGAGTCTGTAATTCAGTTGTTGTCATGGTGGTGGATGTATTGCTGTTGTTAGGCCCGAGATGCTGTAGCGGGACTTTTGTTTAGTTTTTCTTTTTTTTGGTTGTGTGCATCCGTAGTGCCATTAGGGTGGTGCATAAAATGGGTATAATTCGTATCTTATTGATATTAATATATTCCCTTTATCGAAAAGAAAAGAGATAGAATAGCGCCCAAAATACTTGAACGCCAGTTTATGGTGTCCACGTCGGGAAACAAAGGTGCACGTAAGGTTGCAGTTTGATGAAGACGGGATCACCTGCTGCAAACGTTCTGGATGTATGATTTTTGTCAGCTTGCACATTCATGTATTGCTTGGTCTACATAGCTAGTCAAATCTTCGAGCCACGCTGGCTGGCATTCGGAAATGACCTCGACAGAATCGAAAAGCTCATGCTGCTGACATGACAGAGCATGGATGGCTCTGTTCTCAGTCCCTTTGCGGTAGCATCGTTTATATTGTATATAAGTGCAACAACTTGGTAAATGCTTTGTGTTGCCAACTATTTGCGATAGCATCGCTTATAAGTGCAACAACTTGGTCAATGCTTTGTGCTGCCAATTAGTTGTAAGACGTTGACCGTGAAGGTGCACCAAGCTCTTTTTGATCCCTCATGATTATGAATTCCTTGTGTTGCAGCACTGTTCGAAAAATCGTCCGAGATATCGGTTTATCATGAATCGGGTGGTAACCGATAAGATTTTTGTATATCGGCTAATTTATCATCGGCACCGATATTTTGGCTGATTTTTTGTTTGATAGCTGGTATTTTGCCCGGTTTGAGTCTAATGGCTGATATATCGCCAGATTTTTAGTGTTTTTTGAATTTGGTCTGGTAGTCGATATTTTCATCCTATAGTCTTGTAGAAGAGTGGAATTTTCTGTTTTTAGGTAATACTTCTGATTGCTTCAATATTATTTTCGCATAGCATATAATAGAAAATTTAGTGTCAAAAATTAGGATTTATAAAAAATAAGCCGATAAATGATCGACCGATAAAATCAATTAATCGGCCGATAAATGATTAGTCTCCATTTTAAGACCGGCCAATAAGATAACGATTCTTTGATCGCAAGCACGCCTAGCAGGAGATTAGTTGGAGTGGCAAAAACATTTAAAAACTAATCAATAACTGTCTATACTTTAGATGGAATGACTTCTTTAATCTGCTACTCAGCATCAAGTGCATACAAATGGATGAGATGGGCTGCTGAAGGGCTAAACCTTGTTTGCAAATACTGCACAGTTCTGTGACTGAATTAGCTGAACATCTTCATGACGGTGTCCTTGTAAATGTATCACACCTTGAGCCTGTCGTATCCTCAGAGTTTTAGCTACCCAATCGATATCTGTGTTCCTCCAACCAGTCCATGCCAAGTATAGCATCAAACGAACCCAGATGTAGGATCTTGAGATCAATATGTAATTTGTTGCCATTAGCGGCGCACTGAACAACGGTGTTCAGAACCGTCTACCACATTGACTTTGCAAGGTTGAAGAAGAGGTCGTGCGCCTGTCAACAGAACTGCCTGATGCTTGTTGATGAAGGAAGCTCGGAATATATTATGAACAACGGTGTTGAGAACCGGCTACCACATTGACTTTGCCAGGTTGAAGAAGAGGTCGTGCTCCTGTCAACAGAACTGCCAGATGCTTGTTGATGAAGGAAGCTGGGCTGCCTAAATCGACAAGAATTAAAACCTCGGTATCTTCTACGAAAGCCTGCAACCGAATCACACCTCATTGGCAGAAGAACTAGTCATTGAGTGTATGGAAATGGAGAGATTCAATTGTTAACCAGGTGATGTTTATCCAATCTTTGCTCCAAGACAGACAAGTTCTTCGGTACTTTCTGATTATGGCAGCCTGATCAATCGCACGCCGCACGGATCGACTAGCACTATAGTTCAACAATCCATGAGCAACTAACGTGCCCGCGAGGACGAGGAACACGCGCAAGCACATGCTTGTGGCTGTCCTAATTTGATTATTATTTAATTTACCCTAAACACTAATTTCTTGAACTGGCTGCTCGGGCCAGGGATATGGCTAAGAAAAATTAAGTCACGGCAGCCGAGGATTGAGATCCGACCGCTATCTCAAACTCGTGCTGCGCATGGAAAATCAGTAAGGACCCGACACTACATACAAGCAGTGTGCCGTCGGCCTCGTCACCAGCGATTTCCGAGACGCGAGGCGGATACAGTCAGCTTGTGTTAGAGCAAGTATATTAAACCCCGCTATAAAATATAAAATATTATATGTGTTTAGTTGGGGGAGAGAGATTAGGAGAGAAGGAAAATGAGCTCTTATGCAATAATGAGCTTTAACACGTGCTGCTAGGTACTATGTAAGATTAAAGGTGAGTCAGGTATTATATAAGTACTACATTTTTATAGCATACCATTGTACGAGAGTGGACAAATTGAGACCGCGCACATGTAGCTCTTTATTTTCAAAAATTTTAAAATTATATTTTAAAATTTTAAAAAATTCTACAAAAAATACTGGATGTAGCCAATGATGGAATCTACAAAATGTGAAATTCTGAGAATAGTGAATAGTGCACATTTCAAAACTATAAAACCTATCAGATTTTGTCATTTTTGTGTAGTCTACAATATAAAGAATTTCACATTGAGATTTTGCACGTTTGTAGATTTCATCATTGTCTACATTTAGGGTTTATTTTCAGATTTTTTTATAACTTAAAAATATAATTTCTAAATTTTTAAAAGTATAGGGCTACATATTGCTCGGCCTCCGTTTGCACTCTTCGACTATTGTACATTATTATTCTTGCTCTTAGCCACCAGCAATTTTTGGGACTTGCGGTGGGGCAGCTTGTGCTAGCTGCCGACACTGCAGAAAATCTGGCCGCCTGTAACCTTTCTTTGCGACCCGACCCACTAACGTCACAGATTCCATGACGTTTTAATTCATTCCATCACTCTTCCGTTGAAGGGCAAAAATCCGGGCGCACGTTCAAAAATGTTTCGTCCTGGCCGCTCGCACCCTCCTCCCCTCCCCCGCTGACGTCAGAGGGCGTCGTTGGCAAAGCCCCGGGGCGGTGGCAGCGGTGGGGCCTTGATACGTCTCCAACGTATCGATAATTTCTTATGTTCCATGCTACATTATTGATGATATCTACATGTTTTATGCACATTATATGTCGTATTTACGCATTTTCTGCAACTAACCTACTAACAAGATGCCGAAGAGCCTGTTTTCTGCTGTTTTTGGTTTCAGAAATCCTAGTAACGAAATATTCTCGGAATTGGACGAAATCAACGCCCAGGGTCCTATTTTTGCACGAAGCTTCCAGAAGACCGAAGGAGAGTCGAAATGGGGCCACGAGGTGGCGACACCACAGGCGGCGCGGCCCGTGCCCCGGCCGCGCCGACCTATGGTGTGGCCCCTCGTGCCGCCTCTTGACCTGCCCTTCCGCCTACAAATAGCCTCCGTCGCGAAACCCCCGCACCGAGAGCCACGATACGTAAAACCATCCGAGACGCCGCCGCCGCGAATCCTATCTCGGGGATTCAGGAGATCGCCTCCGGCACCCTGGAGAGGGATTCATCTCCGGAGGACTCTTCATCGCCATGATCGCCTTCGGAGTGATGAGTGAGTAGTTCACCCCTGGACTATGGGTCCATAGCAGTAGCTAGATGGTCGTCTTCTCCTAATTGTGCTTCATTGTTGGATCTTGTGAGCTGCCTAACATGATCAAGATCATCTATCTGTAATACTATATGTTGTGTTTGTCGGGATCCGATGAATAGAGAATGCTATGTTATGGTGATTATCAATCTATTGTCTATGTGTTGTTTATGATCTTGCATGCTCTCCGTTATTAGTAGAGGTTCTGGCCAAGTTTTTACTCTTAACTCCAAGAGGGAGTATTTATGCTCGATAGTGGGTTCATGCCTTCATTGATACCTGGGACAGTGACAGAAAGTTCTAAGGTTGTGATGTGCTGTTGCCACTAGGGATAAAACATTGATTCTATGTCTAAGGATGTAGTTGTCGATTACATTACGCACCATACTTAATGCAATTGTCTGTTGCTTTGCAACTTAATACCGAAAGGGGTTCGGATGATAACCTGAAGGTGGACTTTTTAGGCATAGATGCAGTTGGATGGCGGTCTATGTACTTTGTCGTAATGCCCGATTAAATCTCACTATATTTATCATATCATGTATATGCATTGTTATGCCCTTTTCTATTTGTCAATTGCCCGACTGTAATTTGTTCACCCAACATGCTTTTATCTTATGGGAGAGACACCTCTAGTGAACTATGGACCCCGGTCCTATTCTTTACATCGCATACAATCTACTGCAATACTTGTTTTACTGTTTTCTTGCAAACAATCATCTTCCACACAATACGGTTAATCCTTTGTTACAGCAAGCCGGTGAGATTGACAACCTCACTGTTTCGTTGGGGCAAAGTATTTTGGTTGTGTTGTGCAGGTGCCACGTTGGCGCCGGAATCCCTGGTGTTGCGCCGCATCACATTTCGCCACCATCAACCTTCAACGTGCTTCTTGGCTCCTCCTGGTTCGATAAACCTTGGTTTCTTTCTGAGGGAAAACTTGCTGTGCGCATCATACCTTCCTCTTGGGGTTCCCAATGAACGTGTGACTTACACGCCATCAAGCTCTTTTTCTGGCGCCGTTGCCGGGGAGATCAAGACACGCTGCAAGGGGAGTCTCCACTTCTCAATCTCTTTACTTTGTTTTTGTCTTGCTTTATTTTATTTATTACTTTGTTTGCTGCACCTAAACAAAACACAAAAAAATTAGTTGCTAGTTTTACTTTATTTACTGTCTTGCTCTCTATATCAAAAACACAAAAAAATTAGTTACTTGCATTTACTTTATCTAGTTTGCTTTGTTTACTAAAATGAATACCCCTGAAAATACTAAGTTGTGTGACTTCACAACCACAAATAATAATGATTTCCTATGCACACCTATTGCTCCACCTGCTACTACAGCAGAATTCTTTGAAATTAAACCTGCTTTACTAAATCTTGTCATGAGAGATCAATTTTCTGGTGTTAGTTCTGATGATGCTGCTGCCCATCTTAATAATTTTGTTGAACTATGTGAAATGCAAAAATATAAGGATGTAGATGGTGATATTATTAAATTGAAATTGTTTCCTTTCTCATTAAGAGGAAGAGCTAAAGATTGGTTGCTATCTTTGCCTAAAAATAGTATTGATTCATGGTCTAAATGTAAAGATGCTTTTATTGGTAGATATTATCCTCCCGCTAAAATTGTATCTTTGAGAAGTAGCATAATGCATTTTAAGCAATTAGATACTGAACATGTTGCTCAAGCATGGGAGAGAATGAAATCTTTGGTAAAGAATTGCCCAACCCATGGACTGACTACTTGGATGATCATCCAAACCTTCTATGCAGGACTAAATTTTTCTTCGCGGAATTTATTGGATTCAGCTGCTGGAGGTACCTTTATGTCCATCACTTTGGGGGCGGCTACAAAACTTCTTGATGATATGATGATAAATTACTCTGAATGGCACACGGAAAGAGCTCCACAAGGTAAGAAGGTAAATTCTGTTGAAGAAACCTCTTCCTTGAGTGATAAGATTGATGTGATTATGTCTATGCTTGTGAATGGTAGATCTAATGTAGATCCAAATAATGTTCCTTTAGCTTCATTGGTTGCTCAAGAAGAAAATGTTGATGTGAATTTCATTAAAAATAATAATTTCAACAACAATGCTTATAGGAACAACTCTGGTAATAACTATAGGCCATATCCTTCTGCTAATGGTAATGGTTATGGTAATTCTTATGGGAATTCTTACAATAATAATAGGAGTGTACCCCCTGGTCTTGAAGCCATGCTTAAAGAATTTATTAGTACACAAACTGCTTTTAACAAATCTGTTGAGGAAAAGCTTGATAAAATTGATATTCTTGCTTCTAGAGTTGATAGACTTGCCTCTGATGTTGATCTTTTAAAATTGAAAGTTATGCCTAATAATGATATTGATAATAAGATTACTACTACAGCAAATGCCATCCAAGTTAGAATTAATGAGAATATAAGATTAATGGCTGAATTGCGTGCTAGGTGGGATAGAGAAGAAAATGAAAAACTAGCTAAAGAGAATAATGTAGCTAAAGTTTGGACTACTACCACCATTAGTAATGATAATGATTCACATGTTGCTGCACCTCCTACTATCAATGGTAAAATAATTGGTGTTGGCAATGTTTCTACTCCTAGTGCAAAAACTGCCTGAAATTGCTAAAACTGCTTGTGATAAAACTGCTGAAATTTTTTCCAACCTTGGGAACAATGATCCCATTGCTGTAGCTCATAATGATTTAGATTTTGATGATTGCCACATCTCTGAAGTTATAAAGTTCTTACAAAAACTTGCTAAAAATCCTAATGCTAGTGCTATAAATTTAGCCTTTACAAAACATATTACAAATGCTTTCATAAAAGCTAGAGAAGAGAAACTAAAACTTGAAACTTCTATTCCTAGAAAGTTAGAAGATGGTTGGGAGCCCATCATTAAAATGAAATTCAATGACTTTGAATGTAATACTTTATGTGATCTTGGTGCAAGTATTTCTGTTATGCCTAAAAAGATTTATGATATGCTTGACTTGCCACCATTGAAGAATTGTTATTTGGATGTTAATCTTGCCGATAATGTTAAAAAGAAACCTTTGGGGAGGATTGATAATGTGCGCATTACGGTTAACAATAACCTTGTCCCCGTTGATTTTGTTATCTTGGATATCGAATGCAATGCATCTTGTCCTATTGTGTTGGGAAGACCTTTTCTTCGAACCGTTGGTGCTGTTATTGATATGAGGGAAGGTAATATTAAATATAAATTTCCTCTCAAGAAAGGTATGGAACACTTCCCTAGAAAGAGAATGAAGTTGCCTTTTGATTCTATTATTAGAACAAGTTATGATGTTGATGCTTCTACTCTTGATGTTAGTTGATTTGCACTTTCTGCGCCTAGCTGAAAGGCGTTAAAGAAAAGCGCTTATGGGAGACAACCCATGTTTTTACTACAGTACTTTGTTTTATATTTGAGTCTTGGAAGTTGTTTACTACTGTAGCAACCTCTCCTTATCATGTTTTTGTGCCAAGTAAAGTTTCTATGTTAAAGTTGATGTTATATTTGGGATCGCTGCGCAGAAACAGCATTGCTGTCTGTCACGAATCTGGGCACAAGTCTCTGTAGAAAATTTGAAAAAATCTGCCAATTTACGAGCGTGATCCTCAGATATGTACGCAACTTTCATTAGTTTTGAGTTTTTCCATTTGAGCAAGTCTGGTGCCACTTTAAAATTCGTCTTTACGAACTGTTCTGTTTTTGATTCTGCCTTTTATTTTGCATTGCCTCTTTTGCTATGTTGGATGAATTTCTTTGATCCATTAATGTCCAGTAGCTTTATGCAATGTCCAGAAGTGTTAATAATGATTGTGTCACCTCTGAATATGTGAATTATTAATTGTGCACTAACCCTCTAATGAGTTTGCTTGAAGTTTGGTGTGAAGGAAGTTTTCAAGGGTCAAGAGAGGAGTATGATATACTATGATCAAGAGGAGTGAAAGCTCTAAGCTTGGGGATGCCCCCGTGGTTCACCCCTGCATATTCTAAGAAGACTCAAGCGTCTAAGCTTGGGGATGCCCAAGACATCCCCTTCTTCATCGACAACATCATCAGGTTCCTCCCCTGAAACTATATTTTTATTCAGTCACATCTTGTGTTCTTTACTTGGAGCGTCGGTTTGTTTTTGTTTTTGTTTTTGTTTGAATAAAATGGATCCTAGCATTCACTTTGTGGGAGAGAGACACGCTCCGCTGTTGCATATGGACAAATATGTCCTTAGGCTTTACTCATAATGTTCAAGGCGAAGTTTCTTCTTCGTTAAATTGTTATATTGTTGGAATTGGAAAATGCTACATGTAGTAACTCTAAAAAAAATGTCTTGGATAATGTGATACTTTGCAATTGTTGCTCATGTTTAAGCTCTTGCATCATATACTTTGCACCTATTAATGAAGAAATACATAGATCTTGCTAAAATTTGGTTTGCATATTTGGTCTCTCTAAGGTCTAGATAATATCTAGTATTGAGTTTTGAACAACAAGGAAGATGGTGTAGAGTCTTATAATGTTTACAATATGTCTTTTATGTGAGTTTTGCTGCACCGGTTCATCCTTGAGTTTGCTTCAAATAACCTTGCTAGCCTAAACCTTGTATCGAGAGGGAATACTTCTCATGCATCCAAAATCCTTGAGCCAACTACTATGCCATTTGTGTCCACCATACCTACCTACTACATGGTATTTCTCCGCCATTCCAAAGTAAATTGCTTGAGTGCTACCTTTAAAATTCCATCATTCACCTTTGCAATATATAGCTCATGGGACAAAATAGCCTTAAAAACTATCGTAGTATTGAATATGTACTTATGCACTTTATCTCTTATTAAGTTGCTTGTTGTGCGATAACCATGCCTCTGGGGACACCATCAACTACTCTTTGTTGAATATCATGTGAGTTGCTATGCATGTCCGTCTTGTCTGAAGTAAGAGGGATCTACCACCTTAATGGTTGGAGCATGCATATTGTTAGAGAAGAACATTGGGCCGCTAACTAAAGCCATGAATCATGGTGGAAGTTTCAGTTTGGACATATATCCTCAATATCATATGAGAATAATAATTGTTGCTACATGCTTATGCATTAAAGAGGAGTCCATTATCTGTTGTCCATGTTGTCCCGGTATGGATGTCTAAGTTGAGAATAATCAAAAGCGAGAAATCCAAAATGCGAGCTTTCTCCTTAGAGGCGGCATGGAGGTACCCCTTTGTGACACTTGGTTGAAACATGTGCATTGCGAAGATCCGGTAGTCCAAGCTAAGTAGGACAAGGTGCGGGCACTATTAGTATACTATGCATGAGGCTTGCAACTTGTAACATATAATTTACATAACTCATATGCTTTATTACTACCGTTGAAAAAATTGTTTCATGTTTTCAAAATAAAAGCTCTAGCACAAATATAGCAATCGATGCTTCCTCTTTGAAGGACCATTCTTTTACTTTTATTGTTGAGTCAGTTTACCTATCTCCCTCCACCTTAAGAAGCAAACACTTGTGTGAACTGTGCATTGATTCCTACATACTTGCATATTGCACTTGTTATATTACTTTATATTGACAATATCCATGAGATATACATGTTATAAGTTGAAAGCAACCGCTGAAACTTAATCTTCCTTTGTGTTGCTTCAACACCTTTACTTTGATTTATTGCTTTATGAGTTAACTCTTATGCAAGACTTATTTATGCTTGTCTTGAAGTACTATTCATGAAAAGTCTTTGCTTTATGATTCATTTGTTTACTCATGTCATTACCATTGTTTTGATCGCTGCATTCATTACATATGTTTACAAATAGTATGATCAAGATTATGATGGCATGTCACTTCAGAAATTATCTTTGTTATCGTTTTACCTGCTCGGGACGAGCAGAACTAAGCTTGGGGATGCTGATACGTCTCCAACGTATCGATAATTTCTTATGTTCCATGCTACATTATTGATGATATCTACATGTTTTATGCACATTATATGTCGTATTTACGCATTTTCTGGAACTAACCTATTAACAAGATGCCGAAGAGCCAGTTGCTGTTGTTTTTGGTTTCAGAAATCCTAGTAACGAAATATTCTCGGAATTGGACGAAATCAACGCCCAGGGTCCTATTTTTGCACGAAGCTTCCAGAAGACCGAAGGAGAGTCGAAGTGGGGCCACGAGGTGGCGACACCACAGGGGGCGCGGCCCAGGCCCGGCCGCGCCGACCTATGGTGTGGGCCCTCGTGCCGCCTCTTGACCTGCCCTTCCGCCTACAAATAGCCTCCGTCGCGAAACCCCCACACGAGAGCCACGATACGGAAAACCATCCAGACGCCACCGCCGCGAATCCCATCTCGGGGATTCAGGAGATCGCCTCCGGCACCCCGCCGAGAGGGGATTCATCTCCCGGAGGACTCTTCATCGCCATGATCGCCTCCGGAGTGATGAGTGAGTAGTTCACCCCTGGACTATGGGTCCATAGCAGTAGCTAGATGGTCGTCTTCTCCTAATTGTGCTTCATTGTTGGATCTTGTGAGCTGCCTAACATGATCAAGATCATCTATCGTAATACTATATGTTGTGTTTGTCGGGATCCGATGAATAGAGAATGCTATGTTATGGTGATTATCAATCTATTGTTTATGTGTTGTTTATGATCTTGCATGCTCTCCGTTATTAGTAGAGGCTCTGGCCAAGTTTTTACTCTTAACTCCAAGAGGGAGTATTTATGCTCGATAGTGGGTTCATGCCTTCATTGATACCAGAAAGTTCTAAGGTTGTGATGTGCTGTTGCCACTAGGGATAAAACATTGATTCTATGTCTAATGATGTAGTTGTCGATTACATTACGCACCATACTTAATGCAATTGTCTGTTGCTTTGCAACTTAATACTGAAAGGGGTTCGGATGATAACCTGAAGATGGACTTTTTAGGCATAGATGCAGTTGGATGGTGGTCTATGTACTTTGTCGTAATGCCCTGATTAAATCTCACTATATTTATCATATCATGTATATGCATTGTTATGCCCTTTTCTATTTGTCAATTGCCCGACTGTAATTTGTTCACCCAACATGCTTTTATCTTATGGGAGAGACACCTCTAGTGAACTGTGGACCCCGGTCCTATTCTTTACATCGCATACAATCTACTGCAATACTTGTTTTACTGTTTTCTTGCAAACAATCATCTTCCACACAATACGGTTAATCCTTTGTTACAGCAAGCCGGTGAATGACTTGATGACCCACAAGTATAGGGGTGTATCGTAGTACTTTCGATAAATAAGAGTGTCGAACCCAACGAGGAGCAGAAGGTGTTGACAAGCAGTTTCGATGAAGGATTCACTGTAAATGCTCACAGACAAGTATTCAGGGGGTTTTGATATTGCAGATAAATAAAGTACAAGTAAATAAAATGCGAGAGAAATAATTGCAGCGAGTGGCCCAATCCTTTTTAGCACAAAGGACAAGCCGGTTTGTTTACTTATAATGACCAAACGTTCCGAGGACACATGGGGATTTTAGTCTAGTGCTTTCGCTACATACAGCTGATTAATCTTCATTGTTTTGATAAGTGTTGTGTGGGTGAACCTATGCTAATGCACCGCCCTTCCTAGGACTAATACATACTTGTGATTATACCCCTTGCAAGCATCCGCAACTACAAGAAAGTAATTAAGATAAATCTAACCACAGCCTTAAACTCTGAGATCCTGCGATCCCTCCTGCATCGATATACTAACGGGGGCTTAGGTTTCTGTCACTCCGGCAACCCCGCAATTAGCAACCGAATACAAGATGCACTCCCCTAGGCCCATAAATGGTGAAGTGTCGTGTAGTCGACGTTCACACGACACCACTAGAAGAATGACACCACAACTTAAATATCATAACATTGAATATTACTCAACCATAATTCACTACTAGCATTTAGACTTCACCCATGTCCTCAAGAACTAAACGAACTACTCACGAGACATCATATGGAATACAATCAGAGGTGATATGATGATGAATAACAATCTGAACATAAACCTTGGTTCAATGGTTTCACTCAATAGCATCTACAACAAGTATAGAATAACACCGGGAGAGTTTCCCCTATCAAACAATCAAGATTTAACCCGAATTGCTACAGCGATGACGAGGTGCAGCGGTGGTGATGGCGGTGTAGATGGTGGAGATGATGATGATGATGATGGAGATGATGTCCCGCTCGATGACGATGGCGATGGCGTCGATTTCCCCCTCCGGGAGGGAATTTCCCCGGCGGATTCCTGCCCGCCGGAGAGCTCTTTCTCTCTGGTGTTCTCCGCCCCGCAGAGGCGGCTGTAACCCTTCGTGGGGATCCCTCTGTGGCTTAGGTTTTCGGGACGAAGGAGTACGCGAAGAAAAGGAGGCGAAAGGGTCGTGGCCCCCGAGCACAGGGTGGCGCGCCAGGCCCCGGGCCGCGCCGCCCTATGGTCTGGGCCCACAGTGGCCCCTCTCTTCTTCCCCTTCTGGCTCCCTCCGTCATCTGGAAAAATAGGAATTTTCGTGAAATTCCCTTCCACAGTTGATCTTCCGAAATATTGCGTTCTGACGGTGCTTTTTCCAGCAGAATCCTGGCTCCGGTGCTTGATCCTCCAATGATGATGAAACATGCAAAATAGATGGAATAACATAAATATTGTGTCCCAATATGAAATATATCAATGGATAACAGCAAATTATGATACAAAATAGTGATGCAAATTGGACGTATCAACTCCCCCCAAGCTTAGACCTCGCTTGTCCCCAAGCGAAACTGAGCTCGATAAACAAGACCACATGTTTATGGAGTGAAGAGTCGATAAATAAAATACGGACAAGAAGCATCATATTCATTCACACAAGACATTCTAGTAAACAACTTCCTCATATAACTCATCTCGAAATAAGTAAAGAGAGATCACATGTAAAGGTGCATAAGAAATCATAATTGGTGATGGCAAACTTTGTTCTTGGTCAGAGAACTACTAACGGATTGTACTTCTAAGCAAAGCTTTCATATTAGATTTTATAGCTGAGCCTTCATATTTAAGCATAACAATCTCTTCATAATCATTGATAACTTCAAAGTCATATTCATTCAGATAAAATTGGTACTAAACAAGAAAGTATAAAAGACATGATTAACTGAATCATAGCATAAATGATTGGTTCACAACAACTCAATTGCTTGCTTGAGATAGAGGGAAATAGGTTTACTGACTCAACATAAAAGTAAAAGATAGGCCCTTCGCAGAGGGAAGCAGGGATTAAATCATGTGCTAGAGCTTTTCAAGTTTTGAAATCATATAAAGAGCATAAAAGTAAGATTTTGAGCGGTGTTTGTTGTTGTCAACGAATGGTAGCGGGTACTCTAACCCCCTTGCCAAACGAACCTTCAAAGAGCGGCTCCCATGAGGGACGGCATCTCTACCAGCAAGGTAGATCATCCCCCTTCTCTTTTGTTTACACATGTATTTTAGTTTTATTATGGGTGACACTCCCCCCAACCTTAGCTTTCTCAATCCATGGCTAACCGAATCCTCGGGTGCCTTCCAACATTCACATACCATGGAGGAGTGTCTATTGCAAAATTAAGTTGCTTACTGATGAATCAGAGCAAAACATGTGAAGAGAATTATTAATGAAAGTTATTAATTGAGGCTGGGAACCTCATTGCCAGCTCTTATTGCAAAGTTATTGGATAAGCGGATGTGCCGCTAGTCCATTGGTGAAAGTCCGCCCAACAAGATTGAAAGATAAAACACCACATACTTCCTCATGAGCTATAAAACATTGACACAAATAAGGAGTAGTAGTTTGAATAATTTAAAGGTAGCACATGAAGTATTTACTTGGAATGGCAGAAAATACCATGTAGTAGGTAGGTATGGTGGACACAAATGGCATAGGTTTGGTCTAAGGTTATGGATGTATGAGAAGCATTCCCTCTCGATACAGGTCTTTGGCTAGCAAGGTTTGATAGCAAGCATAAAGGTTGAGGGAAACAAACAAATATACATATGATAGAAACAATCATGCATCTTTCTCATAAGTACAAGCAATTTTAACTTTAGAATACTAGGCATAGAGATAATAGAGTAATGTATCTAAGTGTATTTCTCTCCTTCATTAAACATCAAGATGTTGTTGCTATTGACCAATGCTAAGTTTGCCAAAACCAAATAGATTTACTCGATGCTCCCAAAGTGATATCAATACTCATGTCAAGAGTAATCATATAATGGAGATTGCAGACTAAAATAAGGTGTGCAAAAAGTAAATGATAAGACTTCTCATTAATATTCCATAACGATAACTCACACCAACGGATACATAGATAACTAACTAAGAGAGATACTTCCACATTGCATACTATTCCATATGATAACTTCCCTATTCATGATATGACACTACTTGATAGTAAAAGGTAAAGGTGGTGATGTGATACCGCGGCACTCCCCCAAGCTTGGAACAAACCAAGGGGATGCCAATACCGATGATGAATTACTCCTTCGGCGATGGTGGTGATGAATTCCTGACAAGCTTCTCAATAAGCTCCTGGAGCTCGTCAATCCTGTATATGAGATTGCGAATCATCTCTGAATTGTGCTCGACGCGGTTAAGGAGTCTGTCCGACGGTGAGTCCCAACTCTTGGAGTTATTTCCCCACTCTTCAGCCTCAGGCTCCTTCTCTCCTGCAGTGTCAGAACGATTTATATCCCAATTACTTGGCAACACTACCTTGGGGGTCCTTTCAGTTTGACGATCGTAGATTAGATTGCGGTAAGGGTTGTAATGGCTCGGAGAAGATGTCCTTGGAGCCAAGTAATGACGTGGAACCGCTCCTCCGGTAGCGATTCGTGCACTCCTCTTGATGTTGGATGGACTTGATATCACGCCAATACTTGCGACGGTGGCTTGTTGGCGTTCCTGCGGAGCTTCCTCCACTTCTTCCTCATCCTCTCTTGCATCTTCTTTCTTCAGCTCCGGGTCTTGAATATTTTCCTTCAAAGGTTCCTTGTCCTTGTTGTTGGAGACCATGGTGCTTCTAGATCAAAACAAATCTGGCAGAAAACAGCTCGAAACAAAACACGACGAGAAAACGATATTACGGACCTCCAGGGATCCGGGGGATTATATAGCAAATATTTTTACGACAAAAGGAAGGTTCCAGGTCGAAAACGAGTCGGAAAGGGGCAACGAGGCGGCCAGACCATAGGTCGGCGTGGCCAGGGTCGCCGCGCCGGCCTATGGTGGCACCCCTCGTGCGTCTTTTCCACTCCGTTTCGATTCCGTAATTTTTCATATTTTCTAAAAACAGCAGAAATAATGTTCGGAAAGGTAAACGCGGACTTTTTATTACCTATACTGTTACCTATTCAAAGTCCAGTTCTGGCGGACTGTCAATTTGTCCTTTGATGAAAGCCTCCGGTGTTTCCACTTGAATAATATCAACATCAACATTATAAGAATCGCCCGAGATATAATGCTTTAGTCTTTGTCCATTCACCACTTGTGTGGCATTGCCTTGGAGAGAGCTAATTTTAATTGCTCCTGAACGATACACCTCCTCAACAACATATGGTCCTTCCCACTTCGAGAGTAATTTCCCTGCAAAGAATCTGAGACGAGACCGATACAATAGAACTTGATCTCCAACATTAAATTCTCTTTTGATGATCCTTCTATCATGCCATTTCTTAACTTTTTCTTTAAAGAGTTTAGCATTTTCATAAGCTTCACTTCTCCATTCATCTAGAGAACTTAATTGCAACAACCTCTTATTACCGGCTAATTTAGGATCTTTATTTAATTCTCTAACAGCCCAATAAGCTTTGTGCTCTAGTTCTAAAGGTAAATGACAAGCTTTTCCATAAACCATTTTATAAGGTGACATTCCCATAGGATTTTTATAAGCAGTTCTATAAGCCCATAACGCTTCTTTCAATTTGCTAGGCCAATTCTTTCTAGATTTATTAACAGTCTTACCCAAGATAGCTTTAATCTCTCTATTTGATAATTCTACTTGACCGCTAGTTTGAGGGTGATAAGCGAAGCAATTCTATGATTAATACCATACTTAGCAAGAGTTTTTCTAAAACCTCCATGAATGAAATGAGAACCTCCATCAGTCATAATATATCTAGGTACTCCAAATCTAGGAAATATAATATCTACAAGCATTTTTATAGAGGTCTCACCATCAGCACTTTTTGTAGGTATAGCTTCTACCCATTTAGTAACATAATCAACAGCGACAAGTATATGAGTGTTACCGTCTGAAGAAGGAAAAGGACCCATGAAGTCGAATCCCCAACAATCGAATGGTTCAATAACAAGAGTATAATTCATAGGCATTTCATTACGTCTAGAGATATTACCAACTCTTTGGCATTCATCACAAGATAAAATAAATTTCCTTGCATCTTTGAAAAGTGTTGGCCAATAAAAACCTGATTGTAGAACCTTTTGCGCGGTTCTATCTCCAGCGTGATGTCCTCCATAAACACTTCCATGACATTTATTCAATATCTCCTGTTGTTCATATTCAGGAACACATCTTCGCATAATACCATCCACTCCTTCTTTATATAAGTGTGGGTCATCCCAAAAATAATGCCTCAAGTCATAAAAGAATTTCCTCCTTTGCTGAGCTGAAAAGGTTGGAGGCAAATACTTCGAAACAATAAAGTTAGCATAATCTGCATACCAAGGGCTCTCTCGCGAGCTCACCTTTATTACAGCCAATTGTTCATTTGGAAAACTATCATTAACAGGAACAGGATCATAAGCAATATTTTCCAATCTAGACAAATTATCAGCAACAGGATTATCAGCACCTTTCCTATCTATAATATGTAAATCAAATTCTTGCAAAAGAAGTACCCATCTAATAAGCCTTGGCTTAGCATCTTTCTTTGTCATAAGGTATCTAATTGCAGCATGATCAGTATGAATTGTAACTTTCGAATCAACAATATAGGGTCTAAACTTATCACAAGCAAAGACTACAGCTAACAATTCCTTTTCAGTTGTAGCATAATTTCTTTGAGCAGCATCAAGAGTCTTACTAGCATAATGAATAACATTTAATTTTTTATCTACCCGCTGTCCAAGAACAGCGCCTACAGCAAAATCACTAGCATCACACATAATTTCAAAAGGCAAATTCCAATCAGGAGGTTCAACTACAGGAGCAGTTGTTAAGGCTTTCTTTAGAGTTTCAAAAGCTTCCTTACAATCATCATCAAAAACAAAAGGTACATCTTTTTGAAGAAGATTAGTAAGAGGCTTTGAAATTTTAGAGAAATCTTTAATAAATCTCCTATAAAACCCAGCATGACCAAGAACACTACGAATACCTTTAACATCCCTCGGATAGGGCATCTTCTCAATTGCTTCAACTTTAGCTCTATCAACTTCAATACCTCTCTCGTAAATTTTATGTCCCAATACAATTCCTTCATTAACCATAAAGTGGCATTTCTCCCAATTAAGAACAAGGTTAGTTTCTTCACATCTCTGCAAAACTTTATCGAGGTTTCGCAGCAATTATCAAAAGAATTCCCATAGACAGAAAAATCATCCATGAACACCTCTACAATACTTTCGCAAAAACCATGAAAAATAGCAGACATGCATCTTTGAAAAGTAGCAGGAGCATTACATAAACCAAAAGGCATACGCCTATAAGCATAAGTTCCATAAGGACAAGTAAAAGTGGTTTTCTCTTGATCTTTAGCTTTAACAGCAATTTGTGAAAACCCAGAATAACCATCAAGAAAGCAAAAATGAGTATTTTTAGATAACCTCTCTAGCATTTGATCAATAAAGGGTAAAGGGTAATGATCTTTCTTAGTAACTTTATTAACTTTTCGAAAATCAATGCACATTCTATAACCTACAACTATTCTTTGAGGAATAAGCTCATCATTATCATTAGGCACAACAGTCATTCCTCCTTTCTTAGGAACACAATGAACAGGACTAACCCATCTACTATCAGCAATAGGATATATAATACCAGCTTCAAGGAGTTTTAATACCTCGTTCCTTACCACTTCCTTCATCTTCGGAATTAGACGACGTTGATGTTCAACAACAGGCTTTGCATCATCTTCCATATTAATAGCATGTTGGCAAATAGAAGGAGAAATCCCTTTCAAATCATCAAGAGTATAGCCAATAGCTCCTCGGTGTTTCTTCAATATTTCCAATAACCTTTCTTCCTCAATCTCTGAAAGCTTAGAACTAATAATAACAGGATATATTTTCTTATCATCAATATGAGCATATTTAAGATTATCAGGTAAAGGCTTTAAATCAAAAACAGGATCTTCCTTTGGTGGCGGTGTTGTACCCAAATCTTCCACCGGTAAATCATGCTTGAGAATAGGTTGGCGAAGAAAAATTTCCTCAAGCTCATCTCTTTCTTTCCTAAAAGCTTCACTTTCACTATTCTCCAAATGTTGCTGCAAAGGGTTATTAGGAACAAGAACAATAGATGCACACTGCTCCATTTTAAAATCATTACTAGGCAAGTCAGCTTTATAAGGAGTTTTGGTAAATTTAGAAAAGTTAAATTCATAAGGTTCACCAGCAAATCTAGTCAAAATTTTCTCTTTCTTACAATCTATAATAGCTCCACAAGTATTTAGAAAAGGTCTACCAAAAATGATAGGACAATGATCACTAGCAGCAGAACCAAGTACCAAAAAGTCAGCAGGATATTTAATCTTACCACATAGAACTTCCACATCTCGAACAATACCAATTGGAGAAATAGTTTCTCTATTAGCCAGATGAATAACCACATCAATATCTTCAAGTTCACAAGAACCAATTTCGTGCATAATCTCCGTGTAAAGTTCATAAGGAATAGCACTAACACTTGCACCAATATCACATAAACCATAATAGCAATGATCACCAATTCTAACAGATAGCATAGGAACACTAACTTGTTTGGATTTATTAGGATGTGAAACAATATTAGAAGCATCTTCACAGAAAATAATATGACCATCCTCCACATTTTCAGTCACAAGATCTTTAACTATAGCAACAGCAGGTTCAATTTTAATTTGTTCTTCAGGTTCTTTAGGTTTCTTTTCACTTTTATTAACCGCACTAGATATGACAGAGTACTCCTTCATTTTAGCAGGGAAAGGAGTTTTTTCAATATAAGCTTCAGGAATAACATTATCAACAGTTTCAACCACTACACATTTGTTTACAGATGAATCAATTTTATCTTTATACGGTTCATGATACTTATCAAAATTCTTCTTAGGCAGTTCATAATGAGAGGCAAAAGCTTTATAAAGATTTGCAACAACTTGGGAATCAAGACCATATGTAGCACTCATATTACGAAATTTATCAGTATTCATAAAAGCTTCAATGCATTTATAATCATAAGTTATACCTGATTCTCTATCTTTGTCATTCTCCCATCCTTCAGTATTTTCTTGGATCCGATCAAGAAGGTCCCTTTTAAACTCTTCATTCTTGCGTGTAAATGATCCAGAACAAGAAGTATCCAAGGTCTTGTCTTGAAAAGAAAGTCTTGCATAGAAATTATCAATAATAACATTACCAGGAAGCTCATGAATGGGGCATTTGAGCATTAAAGACTTCAATCTCCCCCAAGCTTGGGCAATACTCTCTCCATCATGAGGCCAGAAATTATATATGCGGTTCCGATCTTTGTGAATTTCACTTGGAGGATAAAATTTGGAATAAAATAAAGGCACAATGTCCTCCCAATCAATAGAATCACCATTCTTCAGCAATTTATACCAGTGCGCCGCTTTACCAGACAGCGATATAGTGAATAGCTTCTTTCTAACTTCATTCATAGAAATACCTGCACATTTGAATAACCCGCATAATTCATGCAAAAACAATAAATGATCACCAGGATGAACAGTTCCATCCCCTTCATAGCGGTTATCCATAACACGTTCAATAATTTTCATAGGTATTTTATATGGTACTACTTCCTCACCTGGCGCTTCATCCACTACCGTTGCAGTAGTAGTAGATTTCCCAAATAGAAATTGAAGAGAAGATCTCTCCATAATGATTTATAGCAGCAGGCAGAAATAAAATCAGCACAAACAGTAAATTTCCTTACCAATTCCGCTTACCAATAGCGCTTCACTCCCCGGCAACGGCGCCAGAAAATAGTCTTGATGACCCACAAGTATAGGGGGTGTATCGTAGTACTTTCGATAAATAAGAGTGTCGAACCCAACGAGGAGCAGAAGGTGTTGACAAGCAGTTTCGATGAAGGATTCACTGTAAATGCTCACAGACAAGTATTCAGGGGTTTTGATATTGCAGATAAATAAAGTACAAGTAAATAAAATGCGAGAGAAATAATTGCAGCGAGTGGCCCAATCCTTTTTAGCACAAAGGACAAGCCGGTTTGTTTACTTATAATGACCAAACGTTCCCGAGGACACATGGGGATTTTAGTCTAGTGCTTTCGCTACATACAGCTGATTAATCTTCATTGTTTTGATAAGTGTTGTGTGGGTGAACCTATGCTAATGCACCGCCCTTCCTAGGACTAATACATACTTGTGATTATACCCCTTGCAAGCATCCGCAACTACAAGAAAGTAATTAAGATAAATCTAACCACAGCCTTAAACTCTGAGATCCTGCGATCCCTCCTGCATCGATATACTAACGGGGGCTTAGGTTTCTGTCACTCCGGCAACCCCGCAATTAGCAACCGAATACAAGATGCACTCCCCTAGGCCCATAAATGGTGAAGTGTCGTGTAGTCGACGTTCACACGACACCACTAGAAGAATGACACCACAACTTAAATATCATAACATTGAATATTACTCAACCATAATTCACTACTAGCATTTAGACTTCACCCATGTCCTCAAGAACTAAACGAACTACTCACGAGACATCATATGGAATACAATCAGAGGTGATATGATGATGAATAACAATCTGAACATAAACCTTGGTTCAATGGTTTCACTCAATAGCATCTACAACAAGTATAGAATAACACCGGGAGAGTTTCCCCTATCAAACAATCAAGATTTAACCCGAATTGCTACAGCGATGACGAGGTGCAGCGGTGGTGATGGCGGTGTAGATGGTGGAGATGATGATGATGATGATGGAGATGATGTCCCGCTCGATGACGATGGCGATGGCGTCGATTTCCCCCTCCGGGAGGGAATTTCCCCGGCGGATTCCTGCCCGCCGGAGAGCTCTTTTCTCTCTGGTGTTCTCCGCCCCGCAGAGGCGGCTGTAACCCTTCGTGAGGATCCCTCCGTGGCTTAGGTTTTCGGGACGAAGGAGTACGCGAAGAAAAGGAGGCGAAAGGGGTCGTGTGCCCCCCAGAGCACAGGGTGGCGCGGCCAGGCCCTGGGCCGCGCCGCCCTATGGTCTGGGCCCACAGTGGCCCCTCTCTTCTTCCCCTTCTGGCTCCCTCCGTCATCTGGAAAAATAGGAATTTTCGTGAAATTCCCTTCCACAGTTGATCTTCCAAAATATTGCGTTCTGACGGTGCTTTTTCCAGCAGAATCCTGGCTCCGGTGCTTGATCCTCCAATGATGATGAAACATGCAAAATAGATGGAATAACATAAGTATTGTGTCCCAATATGAAATATATCAATGGATAACAGCAAATTATGATACAAAATAGTGATGCAAATTGGACGTATCAACAACCTCGCTGTTTCGTTGGGGCAAAGTACTTTGGTTGTATTGTGCAGGTTCCACGTTGGCGCCGGAATCCCTGGTGTTGCGCCGCATCACATTTCGCCACCATCAACCTTCAACGTGCTTCTTGGCTCCTCCTGGTTCGATAAACCTTGGTTTCTTTCTGAGGGAAAACTTGCTGTTGTGCGCATCATACCTTCCTCTTGGGGTTCCCAACGGACGTGTGAGTTACACGCCATCAGGCCTCTTCTCCTCCTCGCGTTGTGGTGGTGGCGCGGTCTGCAAGGACGTCAGGTTCGGCTTAGGACACGACGGTGTGGTGGCTCATCCACGGGTGGGGATTGCGCAACTCCTGCGGGATGGCGGCGTGCTGGCTACTAGCTGGGGCGGTCGTGGCCATGGGATGACAACAGCGGGCCTAGATCTAGGTCTACGGGACTAGGTTTGGGCCTCATCTAGGCTGCCTAGGTATGGGCGGGTCTGATGTTGTGGTTGCTTGCTAGGGTGCAGGTTGAGCTCCGCGTGTGTACAGGTTGAGGCGATGGTGGCTGGGGTTTCCGTCAACGCCAGTAGGGCCGAGCTGCTCCCATGTGCCTTGTAGATGTGGGTGCTGCTCTCGGTAGGGGCCAAGTTTGCTCTCCCTGGTATGCTCCTTCTCGTGGGAGTTGTGAATCGTGATGTTGTAGTGACGCGATGGCGGCTCGTTGTCGCCGCCGCCGTATGTACGATTCCCTCCGGCCAGATTTGAGGGTCGTGGGGTTCGGCGTGTCTTGGTTTTGCGCTGGTATAGGACTGGCGGTTTCCGTTGGGTTCTTGGCTTGTAGTGACGCTATCAAGATCGATGGTGTGTGTGAAAGCACCACAAGGCTTCGCCAATGCCGGCGACGACAATGTTTACAGACGTCATTTACCACCTTAGAGGCGAGGCCATGTCACCCATCCATTTGCTGGTTGCATGCCCCTGTGCATTGTCTGCTACACTATAGACTTGCGAGTTCTCCTAGTTATTCCTAGGAACTCCTAATCATTGATGCCCTGTGCAAGCTGTGACCGACTTCATATAAACGATGCTCCTCCATTTTTTTTGTGGCTGCTCCTGAGCCTAGGGTGGTTGTCAGAGTGGGTGTCATTGCAAGGGGGGCACCGGTGTTCTTCGCTAGTTGGTGGATGTCATGTGCAAATACTTAGGCTTTCCCTTGATGTGGGTGCTGAGGCCTTCGCTAAAGCATTGCACGGTCCCTGTGCCGACAACGACGATACTTGCGAGCGTCGCTTCCCTTCCTAGAGGCGTTGTCGTGAAGTTTCCTCCATGTGAACCTGTGAGGTCCGTCTGTTCACTAGCGTAGTTAGCTAGTTTCTTGGTTGGTGGTCTTCTGTGAGTCTAGCTCCTTAGTGCGCCAGCCAGGTCTGGTGCATTTCCGTGGAGCGGCATCTCGATGTTGGACGATTCCGGTTGAGTCACCCGTGTTTAGTTGTAGTTTGCTCTGCTTGTTCTTTTCTTGTTTAGGCTTTATCTCTTCACCTTGTGCTTGTATCTCTATATGTCTGGCGGGTAACCCTAGCCTTTTTTTCTATTGTTGTAATCATTGTTATCCTAATCGGTTAATGGCTTTGTTAATTTAAAATCAGGCTCTTCAAGGACTTATGTTCATAAAGGCAGAAAGCCCGGTTACCTACGATTTTTCATACTGGGTCCTTGAGACTGGTTAGCTATTACGTCCCACACGAAAAGCATGCCGGAATTTATCATGGCCCATTTCATGTAACGTCAAATCGTTACACATTCCATCACGGTCCCACAACGAAAACTCACGACACAGTTACAGTGGTCAACTCATTGCTCACATCCATTGCCACTTTTACTAAGTGTTCCATCCAAACTAATCCTAAAATTCTATAGCAAGTGGAAAAAATTTAATCTCGACGACTTTGGCCTTTGATCATACTTTTCGTCGCCTATCTAGTTTGGATGACCGATCTTTGAATTCACAATCGCTCTCCGTTCCTGAAAACCTAAGTCTATCATCAATGTGCACCGATAAGGTTACCCCTTGTCCACAGCGGTTGTGACAGGGACGGTGGTGGCTAACTCTGGCCTCTCCCACCACGCCTTCCTCGGCGACCTCGTCCTCGGCCACGCCCAGGGCCCAAAGGCCATCCTAGAAGCCCTCAGCTCGATCCTATGACGCCAACCATTGTTGGTGAGATGCCTGTGGTGGTGGGGAACGGAAGAAGATGTTGTGGAAGAAAATAGCCGCCGCTTGCTTGCTTAAAAATTCCAGGGGCATTGGAAGAAAATGGCTGAAACGTCGGTATTGATGAAGGCAGGCGTGGGCGGCGCAAGCAGAGCGCATGCGTCGAGGGGCGCGGGTAGCTTTAGAGTCAGACTACTTCCATTGATCGATAGAGAAAGCAGGTTGTTGGGCCACAACCATGTGAGTCCTCGTTCCACGCGGGCGCCGCTCGGATGCATCGGTTCCCCAAATTTGGTGGACCAACTGATCGATGAATGGATCGGTCTGTTTGAATCACCCCGCTGGAGCATACCTGGCTAGTCTGTCTATTCGCTGTCCGGACAGGTCAAGACCTCATGGATATACCCGCTCGCTGGAGATATCCTTAGCCTAGAAGTTGCATATTTTAGCCTAGGTAGGACCTGCGTATGTTTTTTGTTTGTTTGGTTTAACACGCAGCCGGTTTCTACCAGACATCCATCCAACCTTTATTTCCTCATGATTCGTGTTAGGCCCATATCTAGTGTGTATCATCTCCACATGACAATATTTGGAACCTAAATATTTTTTTTATAAAATCTCGTAATTTTGTTATATAAACCAGGATTCGCGGTAATTTAATGAAAAACAACTAAATAATTTAAATATGTTTGAAATATATGCATAATGTGGTTAAAATAACAAGATTTAACTACAATTTCTTTCATATCTAAAAAATATTATATATATATTATATCGCAATAAAATAGACGTCAAACTGATAAAATATTTGCACAAATCGCGAGGCCGCTACGGGACAGATTGGGACCGGTAGAAACCTTTTCCGCCAGAAAATCCATTAGGGCGGTGATACAGTGGTGACAGAGCATATCGCCGTATACAGTAATGTATACTCCATGAAATCTGACATTAAACATGTTTGTCGTGTCTCTCGAGTCTGCACCTACCTCAGGTGCAGCAGTGAGCCAGCTTCCATGACACGTGTACCACAAGTTCCAAATGCTGAGATGGACTCCAGCTAGAAAAATTTGGAGCCCACCGTAAGATCCAGCTCTCTCTGTTGCCGGGCCCCGGCACCGCCAAGAGGACCCTTCCACGCCACTCCACCTCTAGCTCCCTACTACCACCAACTCAACCTACTCCTCGCTTATAAAACGCCCGGAAAAGTCCATCGCTTCGCTTCTACTCCTCGCTGCTCTTCCTCTCTCTCTTCACGAGCGCCCTCACGCACACATCGCCACCCCGAGTGAGAGTTCCGAGAGACACGATCATCGAATGGCGCAGCAGGCGGCCGAGCAGGAGCATGAGCAGGAGCATGAGCAGGAGGAGGTGATCATCGTGGGGGCTGGCCCGTCGGGCCTGGCGGCGGCGGCGTGCCTGTCGCTGCGCGGGGTGCGCAGCCTCGTCCTGGAGCGCGACGGCTGCGTGGGGTCGCTGTGGCGGAACCGCACCTACGACCGCGTCCGCCTCCACCTCGCCAAGCAGCACTGCGCGCTGCCGCACTTGCCGCACGACGCCGCCGCGCCCACCTACCTCCCCCGCGACGACTTCGTGCGCTACCTCGACGGCTACGCTGCCCGGTTCGGCGTCCGCACCCGACTCGGCCGCGAGGTCCGGGAGGCGCGCTTCGACGAGGCGCGCGGGGTGTGGGTCGTCGAGGCGCTCGACCGCGCCACGGGGAAGGTCGAGCGCTACGCGGCGAGGCACCTGGTGGCCGCCGCCGGGGAGAACGACGAGAAGGTGGTGCCGGAGGTGCCCGGCCTGGAGGGCTTCCCTGGGAAGGTGCTGCACGCGTGCGAGTACCGCACGGGCAAGGGGATGGAGGGGAAGGCCGTGCTCGTCGTCGGGTCCGGGAACTCCGGGATGGAGATCGCCTACGACCTCGCCGTCGCCGGGGCCGCCACCTCCATCATCGTCCGCAGTGAGGTCAGCTTACGTTACTACTCAGTTACTCAGTTACGACCTTCCTAATTAAGGGTGTAATAATTTCATTGTGATTTGGCAACGTACGACTCACACGCGCACTGGTCCCACGCATCATAGACAAATGGGATCTCCAGGTGTGCATATGGTTCGTGTCATCCAAATTTGCATGTACGATCGACGAGCATGTACGAACGTCATAGAGTTGGACGGATCCGCCTGATCATCTAGCTAGTGCGTGCATGCATGCATCTTCTAACCTCTGCTTTGGACTTCATCTCAGCCCTTCACTTTATCTGACTACGTGTAGCAGCTGTACCTTAGTATCTACTAGTTGTGAACTTTCTGAATATCCTTATGCAAGTAGACGATGAAACGGCTGGCTCGCTCTCTGCTATTATTAATCCTAGCTACCATGTTAGTTTTTGGCTTACTGGATGTCTGGATGGCCTTAGGGTGTGTTTGGTACACCGGGGCAACAGAGAATCACTATCTCCACTCATACATGTTGCCCTTATACAAGCTCAGCTCAGATTTTATCCCTTGTTTGTTAGCCTGGATGTGGTGAAACAAGCTGGACTGAGATGTTGTTTGGTGAAACAACCTGGACTGAGATTTTCTCTCACGTTTTTTTACAAAGAGGTCCTAGGACAGAAAAGGAAAAAGCAATCGGGTCCTTACATACAAAAATAAAAAAGCAATCGGGTCCATGTTCGCCGGCGCCGCTCACGTCCGCCAGCAGCACGTCAAATGGAGCTCAGAGGCGACCTTGGCCGTCGTCCCTGGCCGTGCACGAGCTCGCGCTCGATGAACCGGAGAAGTCCATCGTCCGGCGATGGCGCAAGGGAGCGCTCCCGCCGCGCCGTGGCCGTCGTGCGCTTCCGGGTACCCGACGATGACCATGGAGGAGCAGAGGGCCCTCTGCGCGGCGCCGTTCTTGGACCCGGCGTCAAGGCCAGCATCTGCCGCCGCGGGGTCCGCATGGGCGACGTCGCGTGCCTGCCCATCTCGCCGGAGCACGGGGAACGGCCTCCCACGGTGTGGTCGCCAGGGAGAGGAGCGATAGAGGATGGTGGGGAAAATGGGAGAGAAAGAACGTGGGGGTCGGGGTCTGGGGGCGCGGGGCTTGGCGGGGGGCACGGCTACAGTGTTCTGCGGGATGAGTTCATCCCGGATGAGTAGGGAAGCTCGATTCGGTTTTCGCTCTCGGGCAGGGCTCTCGGCCGTTTTCCGTATGAGATGGGTAGTGGGCAGTTGATCCGAGCCGACCTTACAAACAACTTCTCTTGACAAAAAGTGGGATGAGGTGAGAAAATCTGACCTCCCCCAGTCTACCAAACACACCCTTATTTGTCTCTCACGACGGCTAGGGGCGAATTCTAGCTAGGCTTCGATAGGCTCGAACCTACCTGGCATTTTTTCACCAAAAATTCATCAAATATATGATTGGCTAGGCCATATGTGATGGTGAAAGCTTAATGTTCTTGTAGTCAGGGAAGCAAATAAGTGTTAGTATCAAGCTAGACGCATCTAATTATCTAATGCGAGAATGACCGGAGGATCAGATGGTTAGCTTGAGTTGGTGGCTACCCCGTAACCCGGGTTCGAATCTCCCCAGACGTGGATCTGCGGCTCATTTAGCTTCTTCTATAAGAACATGTCCTGGGTGCTAGTGCCCACGGGTCTCATTTTAAAAAAAAAAATCTAATGCATGCTGCATATGTGTATCATTTAGTTCATTGAGCCCACCCTCTCTATTTTGATCCAAGATCCGCCGCGCTGGCCACACGACAGGACCTGATTAACTAGTAGGAATGTTCACAATCCACTGGATGCTGCGAGGGTGCATGCACATAGCAGGCGTGTCGCTGGCACATCTGAGCCTTGACCCGGTCGCGCGATGCATATATGGGACGACCACGTGTCCACCCGAATTTTTGGCTACGAAGGAATAAGCCAGCTGGACTGCAGAACTGTCAGGGTCACTGAATTCGGACAGTTGGATGGACGTCACGTAGCATATACAGTATATACAGCTTGATCCTTGGATCCTCTTCCTGCTTAACTAATTGATTGATTCTTGGATCCTTTCGCATGTTCCTCCATAGCCATAATGAATCCCACATCTCGTTATCTCACGAGCAGAGATGCAACTGAGATCCCGCTTAATTGCCACTTATAGTTTATTTTATCATTTCTGTAGAGAATTGTTTATCTCAAAATTTCCATTAAAAATGACAGAATGCACTATACCTAAGATTTAAGTGGGATCTCACTTGCCACCTTACTTACGAGTAGAGAGCGAGTAGGTAATATTTGGTACTCCGTAATTAGCAACCGCAATTGTAGTGAGGTTATCTGTCGGAGAGTGATAGCAACATACGATCCTGCATTCTTGCTCATGGTTTGTAGAGGCCCGGGCTTTGATTCCACTTTTCGAAAAAATGAATCCTGTTCATGAAGATTCTTTATATGACATGAGGGTTGTTGGTCATGTGTGTTTGCAAACCGTAACGTTTGGCCATGTTCGGAACGTGTCACGTGGTATTACCTACCACCCATGGCTAGTCTACCACACGCATGCAAGCTGCCATGTCCATTTCCGGATGGACATGAAACGATGGATCGACAGTCATTAATTTGATTTTCTTCAATCGCCCAATACTATTGGCCTTGAAGATTAAGAAGAAGAGAACACAGCTGCTAAATACTCCATCCGATTCATTTTTTTTTCATGTTACTAATTTGGCTGATTGGATGCAGCTTCACCTGGTGACCAAGGAGATCTGGAACGTGGCGATGACGCTGTACAAGTACCTCCCGTTGTGGCTGATCGACCGGATCGTGCTGCTCATGTGCCACCTAGTGTTCGGGGACACCTCCCGCTACGGCCTCAGGCGGCCGGCCATTGGGCCTTTCACCATGAAGATTACCACCCCTGCCTACCCCGTCGTCGACGTCGGCACCTACGCCAAGATCAGGACCGGCGAGATCCAGGTCAGTGAAAACAAATTTTGCTCCTTGGACAGCGCAAGCTGCTTAGATAATCAAAATTAAGGACATATTAAACGATCTCGATCGTGCGTGTTTGCAGGTCCTGCCGGAGATGAGGAGCGTGCAAGGCAACGTCGTGGAGTTCACCGACGGCAAGCGGCGCCCGTTCGACGCCATCGTCTTCGCCACCGGCTACCGGAGCACAACCAAGCAGTGGCTCAAGGTAAGTAAGATCAGCAGCTTACGTACATAGCACGCGCAAAGTCCATGCATCCTCCTCTCTCATGCTGCCACACGCATGAAGAGCATCAATTAGTACAGTCATATATACATACATCTGACGCGCATAAGGATCTGTACATCATGATTCATAATTTACGGACACAAACATATGCATCATGTGCGCCTTTGGAGACGAGGCAAGACTTTGCCAAGAAGCAAAACACATACACTACTATTGTATATACCTGGTCTCGTCTTTCAGGAACATGCGTGCCTGTCTGCCTTCATGTACTACTGTACATGATGTACAATATACCTTCAAGCTACGCATCCTGAAAGTGTTATATATGTAATCCAGTGCATGCATACTCGCTCGCTGCGTGCACTGCACACACATATATACTCCTGTTAGCGTACACAGCAACTCGAAGTATTTCCCCAGCCGATATATTCTAGGCACAGCCCTGACTAGACATGTCATTTTGTTTCAGAGCGACGATGAGCTGATCGGCGAGGACGGGATGGCGCGGCGGAGCTTCCCGGGACACTGGAAGGGGAAGAACGGCCTCTACTGCGCGGGGATGGTGAGGAGGGGCCTCTACGGGAGCTGCGAGGACGCCGAGTTCATCGCCGAGGACATCAGCAGCAAGAAGAAGCACCAGACCCAACCTGATGGCGGTCATGAGAAGAGCAATTGATTAAATGGTTTTTGCTCTTCTAGAGCGGCAGATCCATCCATGCACGCGCCAGCTAGCTAACTAGCTGTACTGTGATTATCAGACTCAAATTAGCTTGTCTATGAGTTTGAGTCGAGTTTAACCTGCAGTAATAATGTCGTTATACCCTTCTGTTTGTTTGCGTGCTCTTGTTCCTAGCTAGTTCAGGAAACGACCAAGCTGTCCCCCTTTCTCCCCCGGGTCGCTCTCGCACGGGGCGACTCCAGAGAGCCCAAACCCTAGTAGAAAGAATAGCCCCAAATTCAGCGTGTCCATCAGTATTACGAAAACGTTTATAGATAGAAATAGATTATGTGACCCATTAAAAAAGGCGTGCTCCACAAACATATTTCTGTGGCGCATAAAAAACTATGCTCCACAAAATTGTTGGAATTATGCCCCATAAAAAAAATATGCTCCACGGAATTGTTGGAAATATGCTCCTAAAAAATATGGGTTCCACAAAAAAATATTGCTAAATGCGCCACATAAATGCACAATTCTGTGGCGCATATTGATATGCGCCACAAAAATACACATTTATTTGGCGCATAAAATTATTAATTTTGGATTTTTAAATTCTAGATTTTTTATTTTTTTGAAATTTCAGAATCTTTTCCAATTTTTAAATTTGTAGGATTTTTTATTTTTTAAAAAATAGTTATTTTTGAAATTTAAAATTTAGTTTTTAATATTTTCCTGATTTTGTAGATATTTTTTGAATTTTTGTTATTTTCAAATTTTAGTTTTTTTTAATTTAGAATTTTTTAGATTCTTTTCCATTTTTTAATCTATAAAGATTTTTTTTGGAAAATTTTATTTTGTTAGGCATATAAACCATCAGGGAAAATAATATTGGATCCAAGGTATACATTTTATTACTCGGGGAACAAGAATATCTCGTCCGAGAAACAAATCTCATCTTCTCGGGGAACAAGAATATCGCATCCGAGGAACAAATCTCGTCTATTCGGGGAACAAAAATGTCTTGTCTGAGGAACAAATCTCTTCTACTTTGAGAACAAGATTATCGTGTCCGAGGAACAAATCTTGTCTACTCACGGACCAAGAATATCTCGTCCGAGGAAGAAATCCCGATTACTTTGGGAAGAAAAATATCTCGTCTGAGGAACAAATCTCGTTTACTCGGGAAAGAAGAATATCTCGTATGAGGAACAAATCTCGTTTACTCGGGAAAGAAGAATATCTCGTATGAGGAACAAATCCTAATTACTTTGGGAACAAGAATATCGTTCCAAGGAACAAATCTCATCTACTCGGGGAACAAAAATATCTTGCCCAAGGAACAAATCTGGACTACTCTAAGAAAACAATATCGCATCATAGAAACAAATCTCGTCTACTCGGGAAACAAGAATATCACGTCTACGATGGGAACAAGAATATCATATCCGAGTAATAAATCTCGTTACTTAGGGAACATGAATATCTCGTCCCAGGAACAAATCTCGTCTACTTAGGAACAACATTATCGTGTTCGAGTAACAAATCACGTCTATATGGGGAACAAGAATACCATGTCCGAGGAACAAATCTCGTCTACTCGGGAACAATAATATCACTTCCGAGGAACAAATCTCGTCTACTACGAAAATAAGAATATCGCGTCTGAGAAACAAATATCGTCTACTCGGGGGATAAGAATATCGCGTACAAGGAACAAATCTCATCTACTCGGGGAACAAGAATATCTCATACGAGGAACAAATCTTGTATACTCGGGAAACAAGATTATCGCATCAGAGGAACAACTCACATCTACTTAGGGAACAAGAATATCGTGCCCGAGGAACAAATCTCATCTACTCGGGGAACAAGAATATCACGTTAGAGGAACCAATCATGTCTACTCGGCGAGCAAGAATATCACGTCCAAAGAACAAATCCTTTCTACTCCAGGAATAAGAATATCGCGTCCGGGTATCTCGTACGTCTACTCAGGAAACAAAAATATCGCGTGAGAGGAACAAAACACAATAATTGCGGAGCAAGAATTTCTGGTCAAACGAAACATAAAATTGATAATAAGTTTATGTGTACAGGGAAAAAAAAATCGATACAACAAGAACACAAGTTTATGCAAGAATACTAAGTTTTAGCGTACTACGAGTAAAATGGGTAACGAGCCAAAATGTAATTCTAGATTAAGTGGTATAAAATTTAGCATTGGTAATTTTTTTTAAATGAAATAAATATTTGACTAAATAAAACAAAAATATGAAATAAAAAAGACGCATATCTTAATATAGAACGATATGAAACTAAAAAAGAAAAATTAAACGAAACATCCCACAATATATAAAAAAATAACGCCTATAGAGTTATAGAAAAACAATCTTTTGCACTAAATAGAAAAAAAGGTAAGATCACAAAAGAAAACTAACTTTAAAATTATAAAAAAAGAAATAGAAATAAAAAACGGTACCAAGGAAATTAGGAAAAAAAGAGAGGAAAAGAGGCGTACCTGTTTGTAGAGAAAGCATCCTCATGATTTTTCTTAAGGAAAGCATCCTCGTACTTGTCTTTGATCGGTGGAGGAGAAGCTATGCATGGATAGCTAGCGAATATGTAAAACCTATTTATCGCCCAACAATGCGTGTTAGGCTCCACAGTGATTTATTTTGGGCCGCGGCTCATTAGTGTCGATCTTTTTCGTCTTTTTTTTGCTTGCCGGGTATGTGGTTAGGTTTTTTCAGTTTTCTCCTTGGTTATCTGGTTTTGTTTGTTTCCTTCTTAGTTTGCTTCAGATTTAGCTTTATGTTCAAATTGAAGTGTGATGCGCGTAGATGTACATGTCCGTTGGGAACCCCAAGAGGAAGGTATGATGCGTACAGCGGCAAGTTTTCCCTCAGAAAGAAACCAAGGTTATCGAACCAGTAGGAGCCAAGAAGCACGTGAAGGTTGTTGGTGGAGGAATGTAGTGCGGCGCAACACCAGGGAAACCGGCGCCAACGTGGAACCTGCACAACACAATCAAAGTACTTTGCCCCAACGTAACACTGAGGTTGTCAATCTCACCGGCTTGCCGAACACAAAGGATTAAGCGTATCGAGTGGAAGATGGTGTTTGTTTGCGAAGAATAGTAAAAACAAGAAATGTATTCAGATGTAAAAGAATGGACCGGGTCCACAGTTCACTAGAGGTGTCTCTCCAATAAGATAACTAACATGTTGGGTGAACAAATTACAGGCGGGCAATTGACAAATAAAGATTCAATACATATCAACGATGATTACTATGTGATTTAATCAGGGCATTACGACAAAGTACATAGACCGCTATCCAACATGCATCTATGCCTAAATAATCCACCTTCAGGTTATCATCCGAACCCCTTCCGGTATTAAGTTGTAAACAACAGATAATTGCATTAAGTATGGTGCGTAATGTAATCAACACAAATATCCTTAGACAAAGCATCGATGTTTTATCCCTAGTAGCAACAACACATCCACAACCTTAGAACTTTCTGTCACTGTCCCAGATTCAATGGAGGCATGAACCCACTATCGAGCATAAATACTCCCTCTTGGAGTTACAAGTATCAACTTGGCCTCTACTAGCAACAGAGAGCATGCAAGAACATAAACAACACATATATGATAGATTGATAATCAACTTAACATAATATTCTATATTCATCGGATCCCGCCAAACACAACATGTAGCATTACAAATAGATGATCTTGATCATGTTAGGCAGCTCACAAGATCTAAACAATGATAGCACAAGCGGAGAAGACAACCATCTAGCTACCGCTATGGACCCATAGTCCAAGGATGAACTACTCCCGCATCAATCCGAGGCGGGCATGATGATGTAGAGCCCCTCCGGTGATGATTTCCTCTCCGCAGTGGTGCCGGAGGCGATCTCATGAATCCCCCGAGATGGAATTCGCGACGGCGGCGTCTCTGGAAGGTTTTCCGTATCGTGGCTCTCGGTACAGGGGTTTCGCGACGAAGGCTATTTGTAGGCGGAAGGGTAGGTCGTGGCCACGAGGGGCCCACACAATAGGGCCGCGCGGCCAGGGCTTGGGCCGCGCCGCCCTAGTGTGGCGTCACCTCGTGGCCCCACTTCGTCTCCCTTTCGGTCTTCGGGAAGCTTCGTGTAAAAATAGGCCCCTGGGCGTTGATTTCGTCCAATTCCGAGAATATTTCCTTACTAGGATTTCTGAAACCAAAAAGCAGAAAACAGGAACCGGCACTTCGGCATCTTGTTAATAGGTTAGTGCCGGAAAATGTATAATAATGTCAAAGTATGTATAAAACATTCAAGTATTGTAATAAAAGTAGCATGGAACATAAGAAATTATAGATACGTTTGAGACGTATCAAGCATCCCCAGCTTAGTTCCTACTGTCCTCGAGTAGGTAAACGATAACACAAATAATTTCTGAAGTGACATGCTACCAACATAATCTTGATCAACATTATTGTAAAGCATATGAGATGAATGGAGTGATCTGAACAAAAGATTGCTAACAAAGATAATGACTAAACAAATGAATCATATAGGAAAACTTTTTATGAATAATACTTTCAAACAAGTATCAATAAGACTTGCATAAGAGCTAACTCATAAGCAATAAATTCAAAGTAGAATGAATTGAAGCAACACAAAGGATGATTAAGTTTCAGCGAATGCTTTCAACTTGTAACATGTATATCTCATGGATATTTGTCAACATAGAGTAATATAACAGATGCAATAAGTAAACATGTAAGAATCAATGCACACAGTTAACACAAGTGTTTGCTTCTAAGATAGAAAGAAGTGGGTAAACTGACTCAACAATAAAGTAAAAGAATGGCTCTTCGCAGAGGGAAGCATTGATTACTATTTTTGTGCTAGAGCTTTTGTTTTGAAAACATAGAAACAATTTTGTCAACGGTAGTAATAATTCATATGTGCTATGCATAATACTTCCTACAAGTTGCATGTCTCATGCATAGAGTACTAATAGTGCTCGCACCTTGTCCTACTTAGCTCGGAAAACACGGATTATCATCGCATAACATATGTTTCAACCAAGTGTCACAAAGGGGTACCTCTATGCCGCCTGTACAAGTGTCTAAGGAGAAAGCACGCATTGGATTTCTCGCTTTTGATTATTCTCAACTTAGACATCCATACCGGGACAACATAGACAACAGATAATGGACTCCTCTTTTAATGCTTAAGCATTCAACAACAGTTAATATTCTCATAAGAGATTGAGGTTGTATGTCCAAACTGAAACTTCCACCATGATACATGGCTTTAGTTAGCGGCCCAATGTTTTTCTCTAACATATGCATACTCAAACCATTTGATCATGAAATCGCACTTACTTCAGACAAGACGAACATGCATAGCATCTCACATGATATCCAACAAAGGTAAAAAGTTGATGGCGTCCCCAGAAACATGGTTACCGCTCAACAAGCAACTTATAAGAATTAAGACACATAACTACATATTCATCACCACAATAGTTTTTAAACTATTTGTCCCATGAGCTATATATTGTAAAGGTAAAGGAATGAAATTTTAAAGGTAGCACTCAAGTAATTTACTTTGGAATGGCATAAAAATACCACATAGTAGGTAGATATGGTGGACACAAATGGCATGGGTTTTGGCTCAAGGTGTTTGGATGCACGAGAAGCATTTCCTCTCAGTACAAGGTTTGGGCTAGCAAGGTTGTTTGAAGCAAACACAAGTATGAACAGGTACAACAAAAATCACACAAGAACATATTGCAAGCATTATAAGGCTCTACACTGCCTTCCTTGTTGTTCAAACACTTTACCCGAAAATATCTAGACTTAGAGAGACCAATCATGCAAACCAAATTAAACAAGCTCTACGGTAGTTCTTCATTAATAGATTAAACTACATGATGCAAGAGCTTAAACATGATCTATGAGAGCTCAAACAATTGCCAAATTGCCAAACCATATGCAACATTTTCCGATTCCAACCAAATAGCAATTTAACGAAGCAATTTCAGCCTTCGCCATGAACATTAAAGTACAATTAAGAACACGAGTGTTCCATATGAAAAAGCGGAGCGTAATATCTCCTATATAAGAATGGTGGGATCCAACTTTATTCAAACCAAAAACAAAAATAAAAGCAAACCGACGCTCCAAGTAAAGAACATAGGATGTGATGGAATAAAAATATAGTTTCACTAGAAGTGACCTGATAATGTTGTCGATGAAGAAGGGGATGCCTTGGGCATCCCCAAGCTTAGATGCTTGAGTCTTCTTAAAATATGCAGGGATGAACCACCGGGCATCCCCAAGCTTAGACCTTTCACTCTTCTTGATCATAGTATATCATCCTCTTCTTTGACCCTTGAAAACTTCCTTCACACAAACTTCAAGCAAACTCATTAGAGGGTTAGTGCATAACCAAAATTCACATATTCAGAGGTGACACAATCATTCTTAACACTTCTGGACATTGCACAAAGCTTCTGAAAGTTAATGGAACAAAGAAACTCATTCAACATAGCAAAAGCGGCAATGCGAAATAAAAGACAGAATCTGTCAAAACAGAACAGTCCGTAAAGATGAATCTGGCATGGGCACTTAACTTGCTCAAATGGAAAAACTCAAAACTAATGGAAGTTACGTACATATATGAGGATCACGCTCGTAAATTTGCAGATTTTTAGATTTTTTTACAGAGACTTCTGCGAGAATTCGTGACAGACAAAAATGTTGTTTCTGCGCAGCGATCCAAATCTATCATCAACTTTAACATAGAAACTTTACTTGGCACAAAAACATGATAAGGAGAGGTTGCTACAGTAGTAAACAACTTCCAAGACTCAACAATACAGTAAATAAAATGAAACTTGGGTTATCTCCCAAGAAGTGCTTTTCTTTAACGCCTTTCAGCTAGGCGCATAAAGTGCAAATCAAGTAACATCAAGAGAAGAAGCATCAACATCATAGCTTGTTCTAATAATAGAATTAAAAGGCAACTTCATTCTATTTCTAGGGAAGTGTTCCATACCTTTCTTGAGAGAAAATTGATATTTAATATTACCTTCCCTCATATCAATAACAGCACCAACGGTTCGAAGAAAAGGTATTCCCAACACAATAGGACAAGATGCATTGCATTCGATATCCAAGACAACAAAATCAACGGGGACAAGGTTATTGTTAACCGTAATACGAACATTATCAATCCTCCCCAAAGGTTTCTTTTTAACATTATCGGCAAGATTAACATCCAAATAACAATTCTTCAATGGTGGCAAGTCAAGCATATCATAAATCTTCTTAGGCATAACAGAAATACTTGCACCAAGATCACATAAAGCATTAAATTCAAAGTCATTGAATTTCATTTTAATGATGGGCTCCCAACCATCTTCTAACTTCCTAGGAATAGAAGCTTCAAGTCTTAATTTCTCTTCCCTAGCTTTAATGAGAGCATTTGTAATGTGTTTTGTAAAGGCTAAATTTATAGCACTAGCATTGGGACTTCTAGCAAGTTTTTGTAAGAACTTTATAACTTCAGAGATGTGACAATCATCAAAATCTAAACCATTATGTTCTACAGCAATGGAATCATTGTCACCAATATTTTGAAAAATTTCAGCAGTTTTATCACAAACAGCAGTTTTAGCAGTTTCAGGCAATTTTGTACGCTTTGCACTAGGAGTAGAAACATTGCCAACACCAATTATTTTACCATTGATAGTAGGAGGTGCAGAAACATGTGAAGAATCAACATTACTAGTGGTGGTAATAGTCCATACTTTAGCTACATTAGTTTCTTTAGCAAGTTTTTCTTTTTCTTCTCTATCCCACCTAGCATGCAATTCAGCCAACATTCTAATATTATCATTAATTCGAACTTGGATGGCATTTGTTTTAGCAAACCTAGCATCTTTAACTTCCTCAGGCATAACTTTCAATTTTAAAAGATCAACATCAAGAGCTAGACTATCAACCTTAGAAGCAAGAATATCAATTTTACCAAGCTTTTCTTCAACAGCTTTATTAAAAGCAGTTTGTGTACTAATAAATTCTTTAAGCATCACTTCAAGACCAGAGGGTACTCTTATTATTGTTGTAAGAATTACCATAAGAATTACGATAACCATTACCATTATTAGAAGGATATGGCCTATAGTTGTTGTTACCATAATTATTCCTATAAGCATTATTGTTGAAATTATTGTTCTTAATGAAATTTACATCAACATTTTCTTCTTGAGCAACCAATGAAGCTAAAGGAACATTATTAGGATCAATATGAGATCTACCATTTGCAAGCATAGACATAATAGCATCAATCTTATCACCCAAAGAAGAGGTTTCTTCAACATAATTTACCTTCTTACCTTGAGGAGTTCTTTCATGTGCCATTCAGAGTAATTGATCATCATATCATCAAGTAATTTAGTTATGCTACCAGAGTGATGGACATAAAGTACCTCCAGCAGTTGAATCCAATAGGTTCCTCGAGGAAAAATTCAATCCCATAAAAGGTTTGGATGATCATCCAAGTAGTCACCATGGGTTGGGCAATTCTTTACCAAAGATTTCATTCTCTCCCATGCTTGAGCAACATGTTCATTATCAAATTGTTTAAAGTTCATAATGGTACTTCTCAAAGATATAATCTTAGCAGGAGGATAATATTTACTAATAAAAGCATCTTTACATTTAGTCCATGAATCAAAACTATTCTTAGGCAAAGAAAGCAACCAATCTTTAGCTCTTCCTCTTCATGAGAAAGGAAACAATTTCAGTTTTATAATATCACCATGTATATCCTTATACTTTTTCATTTCACAAAGTTCAACAAAATTATTAAGATGGGCAGCAGCATCATCAAGATTAACACCAGAAAATTGCTCTCTCATAACAAGATTCAGTAAAGCAGGTTTAATTTCATAGAATTTTGCTGTAGTAGTAGGTGGAGCAATAGGAGTACATATAAAATCATTATTATTTGTGCTAGTGAAATCACACAACTTAGTATTTTCAGGAGTACCCATTATAGCAGCAATAAAGTAAACTAGGCAAATAAAGTAAAGACAAGTAACTAATTTTTTTGTGTTTTCGATATAGAGCTAGTAAATAAGACAACAAAGACAAGTAACTAATTTTTTGTGTTTTTAATATGTAGCAAACAAGACAGTAAATAAAAATAAAGTAAAGCAAGACAAAAACAAAGTAAAGAGATTGGAAGTGGAGACTCCCCTTGCAACGTGTCTTGATCTCCCCCAACGGCGCCAAAAGTGCCTTGATGCGCAGATGTACACGTCCGTTGGGAACCCCAAGAGGAAGGTATGATGTGCACATCGGCAAGTTTTCCCCGAAAGAAACCAAGGTTATCGAACCAGAGAGGAGCCAAGAAGCACGTGAAGGTTGTTGGTGGAGGAATGTAGTGCGGCGCAACACCGAAACCGGCGCCAACGTGGAATCGCACAACACAATCAAAGTACTTTGCACCAACGTAATAGTGAGGTTGTCAATCTCACCGCTTGCTGAAAACAAAGGATTAACTAGAGGAAGATGGTGTTTGTTTGCAAAGAACAGTAAAAACAAAGAGAATGTATTCAGATGTAAAAGAATGGACCGGGGTCCACAGCTCACTAGAGGTGTCTCTCCAATAAGATAACTAACATGCCGGGTGAACAAATTACAAAGTGGCAATTGACAAATAAAGATTCAATACATATCAATGATGATTACTATGTGATTTAATCAGGGCATTACGACAAAGTATATAGACCGCTATCCAAAGATGCATCTATTCCTAAATAATCCACCTTCAGGTTATCATCCGAACCCTTCCTATTAAGTTGTAAACAACAAATAATTGCATTAAGTATGGTGCGTAATCAATCAACACAAATATCCTTAGACAAAGCATCGATGTTTTATCCCTAGTAACAACAGCACATCCACAACCTTAGAACTTTCACACTGTCCTGATTCAATGGAGGCATGAACCCACTATCGAGCATAAATACTCCCTCTTGGAGTTACAAGTATCAACTTGGCCAGAGCCTCTACTAGCAACGGAGAGCATGCAAGAACATAAACAACACATATATGATAGATTGATAATCAACTTAACATAATATTCTATATTCATCGGATCCCGCCAAACATAACATGTAGCATTACAAATAGATGATCTGATCATGTTAGGCAGCTCACAAGATCTAAACAATGATAGCACAAGCGGAGAAGACAACCATCTAGCTACTGCTATTGACCCATAGTCCAAGGATGAACTACTCACGCATCAATCCGGAGGCGGGCATGATGATGTAGAGCCCCTCCGGTGATGATTCCCCTCGGGTGCCGGAGGCGATCTCCTGAATCCTCCGAGATGGGATTCGCGACGTCTCCGAAGGTTTTCCGTATCGTGGCCTCGCACAGGGGTTCGCGACGAAGGCTATTTGTAGGCGGAAGGGTAGGTCAGGGCGTCACGAGGGCCCACACAACAGGCCGCGCGCCAGTGGCTGGGTCGCGCCGCCTAGTGTGGCGCCACTCGTGGCCCCACTTCGTCTCCCTTTCGGTCTTCTGGAAGCTTCGTGTAAAAATAGGCCCCCGGGCGTTGATTTCGTCCAATTCCGAGAATATTTCCTTTACTAGGATTTCTGAAACCAAAAACAGAAAAAACAAACTGGCACTTCGGCATCTTGTTAATAGGTTAGTGCTGAAAATGTATAATAATGTAAAGTATGTATAAAACATTCAAGTATTGTAATAAAAGTAGCATGGAACATAAGAAATTATAGATACGTTTGAGACGTATCAAAGTGTTGCTCATTTTCAAAAAAATTGAAAATTTAAATTTTCTCGGTTTTAAATTTTTGTTCAATTTTAAGTTTTAATAAGTTTCAAATTTTTTTCAAATTTAAATTTTTATTACTTTTGGAAAAAAATATTTCAAAAAATTTCATGTACATAATTTTTTCAAATTGAAATTTTGGTTAATTTTGAAATTTTTTCCGGTTCACATTTTTTTCAAATTCGAAAAACTGCTGCAACTAGTGGAAGATTAGTGTTGCGACTCATGAGTGTCGTTGGTTTTCATTTTTTGCTAGCCGAGTATTTGGCTAGGTTTTTTCGGCTTTCTTCCCGCCTATGTGGTTTTGTTTGTTTCTTTGTGAGTTTGCTTCAGATTTTCATTTTTTGTACAAATTAAAAATTTCCTCATTTTCAAAAAATTTAAATTTAAATTTGCTCAGTTTCAAATTTTCTTCAAATTTAAACTTTGCTCAGTTTTCATAAAAATGTCAAATTTAATTTTTGCTCAGTTTTGAAATTTGATAAGGAACATAATTTGTTCAAATTCAAATTTGATTAATTTTGAAAAAATTTCATGTTCGGATTTTATTCAAATTTGAAAAATTGTTGCATCTGGTGGAACACATGGTTCGAACTCTAATCTATGCCATAGTGGAGCGAAGCTGCAACCAGTGGACTAGTGCTTGGATGGTGTACGAAAATATAGAAATTAGATACTGTTTTAAGTGAGGGAAGGAATTAATGCGCCAGCCAAACAACAGAAAATGCTCGCATGTTGTACAAAAAGCTCGCTGAGGAGTGATGAAAAGGGGTGCGTTTGGTAGCCTGGGTCCGATTCGTGGCCCACTGGCGCAGTGGAGCGAGGGCACCTGCGCGTTCGGAATGAGCCACGGGCCGGAATTGGTATGTTGTTGGGTAGGTCGAGCTGCATGGTTTGGGCCGAAAAGGCATTTTTGTTTGTTTGCCTGCATCCAACCCTAAATCTCGATGGAGATGAGATTACACCTGTTTGGTACCATCCAGGCATGCCTAAGGTCACATCTTCTGTACAACTGGTAGCCTTACCATACAATCACCTCCCATGACACAGAAATCTCAGTTCGTGGCAGTTGCAGACTTACGAAGCTAACATTTCACAAAATCAGCTCTAGCTAGTACGAATGGTAGTTCATAAGGATGCTCCCTAGGTACTAAGAATGAGAGTTTATCATCACGGGGTTCTTCTTCTTCATCACGGGGTTCCTCTTCCTCTTCCTCTTCTTCTTCGTCTTCCTCTTCGTCTTCGTCTTCTTCTTCCTCTTCTTCTTCTTCACGGGGTTCTTCTTCTTCTTCCTCTTCCTCTTCCTCTCTGTCTTCCTCTTCCTCTTTGTCTCCGTCTTCGTCTTCCTCTTCTTCTTCCTCTTCCTCTTCGGAACGAGCCACGGGCCGGAATTGGCATGTTGTTTGGTAGGTCGGGCTGCATGGTTGGACCGAAAAGGCCTTTTTGTTTGTTTGCCTGCAGCCAACCCCAAATCTCGATAGAGATGAGATTACGCCTGTTTGGTACCATCCAGGCATGCCTAAGGTCACATCTTCTATACAACTGGTAGCCTTACCATACTATCACCTCCCATGACATAGAAATCTCAGTTCATGGCAGTTGCAGACTTACGAAGCTAACAGTTCGCAAAATCAGCCCTAGCTAGTACGAATGGTAGTTCATAAGGATGCTCCCTGGGCACTACGAATGAGAGTTTATCATCACGGGGTTCTTCTTCTTCATCACGGGGTTCTTCTTCTTCTTTAGGATTTAGGGTTTAGGGTTTTAGGGTTTAGGGTTTAGGTTTAGGGTTTAGGGTTTAGGATTTAGGGTTTAGGGTTAGGGTTACTGAAGCCTAGCACCCGGATCTACCTGGGCCGGTCCATTTAGAAATTACAAGGATCGGAGGACCTCGGGTGGTATCATATCATTTGCCTGAAGCATCAAATAGGTTTCACCAAGCGCGCAGGAGGTGGTGAATCCTATTTACCCGGGTTGAACGATCTAGCCGTGGCGGGAGTGTTCCAGAGTCTGGCTCGCTTTAGCGTGGGAGATGGGAAGTTTACCTATTTCTGGAGAGACCGATGGATTAGTGGATACATTGCGGAAGAGCTGGCGCCGGAGGTCTTTGCTAAGGTAACCTCCAGGAGGAAAAACACTCGCTTGGTGGCAGAGGATTTAGACGGGGACGTTAGGATGGACGACATACCTGGAGAGATGACGGCTGAACTTTGGAGGCAATGCCTGAGGTTGTGGGAGGCTGTCGAAACAGTGGTGAGAGATGTATCCAGGCCAGACCATATATCCTGGAAAGGCGTTGAGTCGGGATCATGCACGGCAAAGTGCACCTATGAGATGCTTTGCCAAGGGAGTGTAAGATGGAGTATGAGCAGACCGGTATGGGGTTCCTTCGCGCCCATGAAATGCAAGATCTTCGCATGGCTGGCTTTGAAATACCGTCTGTGGACTTCAGACAGGAGAGAGAGACACGGGCTGCAGGAGCTCCCGGATGCATGTTACACATGCCTGCAAGACGAGGACAATGTTGACCATATGCTTGTCCTATGCCCCTACGCGAGACAGGTTTGGTGCAGGGTTCTTCACAGTGCGGAGTTACGGATCGCCAACCCAGGATTCACCGGAAATCTAGAGAGATGGTGGACTGAGGCCCTGATGTCTACTCACGCTTCTTTTCCTGTAGACAGTGTTGGGCCTCCAAGAGCAGAGGTTTGTAGAACAGCAGCAAGTTTTCCTTAAGTGGATCACCCAAGGTTTATCGAACTCAGGGAGGAAGAGGTCAAAGATATCCCTCTCAAGCAACCCTGCAATCACGATACAAGAAGTCTTTTGTGTCCCCAACACACCTAATACACTTGTCAGATGTATAGGTGCACTAGTTCGGCGAAGAGATGGTGAAATACAAGTAGTATGGATGTATATGAGTGGTAATAGCAATCTGAATAAAATATGGCAGCGAGTAAACATGCAACAGAACAGTAAATAAGCGGTGTTTCGTATTGGAAACAAGGCCTAGGGATCATACTTTCACTAGTGGACACTCTCAACATTGATCGCATAATAAATAATAACTTCTCTCATTTGTGCTACATACACTCTTTTGTTGGATGACAAACACCATTCGTTGTGTAGGGCTACAAGAGCTCCCTCAAGCCGGAGTTAACAAGCGCCACAACATTCAGCATTCATATTTAAGTAACCTTAGAGCATAATAGATCTTTGCAAAATAGACCGAGTACTAACATAGCATACACACTGTCACCATTACACTATGAAAGGAGGAATAGATCACATCAATACTATCATAGCGATAATTAACTCCATAACCTACAAGAGATTATGATCATAATCTACGACAAGAACCACACGATGCACACACCGTCACCTTTACACCATGCAGGAGGAATAGACTACTTTAATAACATCACATGAGTAGCACATAGACTAGTAGCGATACAAAGCTCATCATATGGATCTCAATCATGCAAGCAATTCATGAGATCATTGTATTGAGTACAGAGAGAGAGATTAACCACATAGCCACCGTAGAGCCCTCAGCCCCAGGGAGAATTACTCCCTCCTCATCATGGGAACAACGATGGCGGTGAAGATGGCGGTGGAGATGGCTTCCGGGGGCAATTCCCCGTCCCGGCGGCGTGCCGGAACAGAGACTTCTGTCCCCCGAATCTTGACTTCGCGACAATGGCGGCTCTAGAACTTTTCTCGTATCGTGGTTTTTCCGTATCGAAGATTTATGTCAAAACGACTTATATAGGCGAAGAAACGGAGTCGGAAGGGTCTGGGGTCACCAGACAATGGGGGGCTCGCCCCCCCTGGGCCGCGCCGCCACCTTGTGTGGTGGGCCTTGATGCGCGTAGATGTACACGTCCGTTGGGAACCCCAAGAGGAAGGTATGATGCGCACAGCGGCAAGCTTTCCCTCAGAAAGAAACCAAGGTTATCGAACCAGTAGGAGCCAAGAAGCACGTGAAGGTTGTTGGTGGAGGAATGTAGTGCGGCGCAACACCAGTGAAACCGGCGCCAACGTGGAACCCGCACAACACAATCAAAGTACTTTGCCCCAACGTAACAGTGAGGTTGTCAATCTCACCGGCTTGCTGAAAACAAAGGATTAAACGTATCGAGTGGAAGATGGTGTTTGTTTGCAAAGAACAGTAAAAATAGAATGTATTCAGATGTAAAAGAATGGACCGGGTCCACAGTTCACTAGAGGTGTCTCTCCAATAAGATAACTAACATGATGGGTGAACAAATTACAGGTGGGCAATTGACAAATAAAGATTCAATACATATCAATGATGATTACTATGTGATTTAATCAGGGCATTATGACAAAGTACATAGACCGCTATCCAGCATGCATCTATGCCTAAATAATCCACCTTCAGGTTATCATCCGAACCCCTTCCGTATTAAGTTGTAAACAACAGATAATTGCATTAAGTATGGTGCGTGTAATCAACACAAATATCCTTAGACAAAGCATCAATGTATTATCCCTAGTAGCAACAGCACATCCACAACCTTAGAACTTTCTGTCACTGTCCTAGATTCAATGGAGGCATGAACCCGCTATCGAGCATAAATACTCCTCTTGGAGTTACAAGTATCAACTTGGCCAGAGCCTCTACTAGCAACGGAGAGCATGCAAGAACATAAACAACACATATATGATAGATTGATAATCAACTTAACATAATATTCTATATTCATCGGATCCCGCCAAACACAACATGTAGCATTACAAATAGATGATCTTGATCATGTTAGGCAGCTCACAAGATCTATAACAATGATAGCACAAGCGGAGAAGACAACCATCTAGCTACCGCTATGGACCCATAGTCCAAGGATGAACTACTCACACATCAATCCGGAGGCGGGCATGATGATGTAGAGCCCTCCGGTGATGATTCCCCTCTCCGGCAGGGTGCCGGAGGCGATCTCCTGAATCCCCCGAGATAGGATTCGCGACGGCGGCGTCTCCGGGAAGGTTTTCCGTATCGTGTCTCTCGGACAGGGTTTCGCGACGAAGGCTATATGTAGGCGGGTAGGTCGTGGGTACGTGAAGGGCCCACACACTAGGCCGCGCGGCCAGGGCCTGGGCCGCGCCGCCCCTGGTGTGTGGCCACCTCGTGGCCCCACTTCGTCTCCCTTTCGGTCTTCTGAAGCTTCGTGTAAAAATAGGCCCCCGGGCGTTGATTTCGTCCAATTCCGAGAATATTTCCTTACTAGGATTTCTGAAACCAAAAACAGCAGAAAACAGAATCGGCACTTCGGCATCTTGTTAATAGGTTAGTGCCGGAAAATGTATAATAATGCTGTAAAGTTTGCATAAAACATTCAAGTATTGTAATAAAAGTAGCATGGAACATAAGAAATTATAGATACGTTTGAGACGTATCAGACCTGTGGCTCTCCTCTGGCCCCTCTCCGGTGTTCTGGAAGCTCCGTGCAATTATAAGATGCTGGGCATTGATTTCGCCAATTCCGAGAATATTTCCTTACTAGGATTTCTGAAACCAAAACAACAGAAAACAGAACTGGCACTTCGGCATCTCGTCAATAGGTTAGTTCCGGAAAATGCATCAAAATGATATAAAGTGTGAACAAAACATGTAAGTATTGTCATAAAACAAGCATGGAACATCAGAAATTATGGATACGCTTGAGACGTATCAAGCATCCCCAAGCTTAGTTCCTACTCGCCCTCGAGTAGGTAAACGATAACAACAAATAATTTCTGAAGTGACATGCTACCAACACAATCTTGATCAACATTATTGTAAAGCATATGAGATGAATGCAGCGATTCGAAGCAATGATGAAGACAATGAGTAAACAACTGAATCATATAGCAAAGACTTTTCATGAATAGTACTTTCAAGACAAGCATCCATAAGACTTGCATAAGAGTTAACTCATAAAGCAATAAATTCTTAGTAAAAATCTTTGAAACAACACAAAGGAAGATATAAGTTTCAGCGGTTGCTTTCAACTTCAACATGTATATCTCATGGATAATTGTCAACACAAAGTAATATAACTAGTGCAATAGGTAAACATGTAAGAATCAATGCACACAATTACACAAGTGTTTGCTTCTAAGATAGAAAGAAGTAGGTAAACTGACTCAACAATAAAGTAAAAGAATGGCCCTTCGCAGAAGGAAGCATTGATTGCTATATTTGTGCTAGAGCTTTTATTTTGAAAGCATAAGAGAGCATAAAAAGTAAAATTTTGAGCGGTGTTTGTTGTTGTCAACGAATGATAGTGGGCACTCTAACCCCTTGCCAGACAGACTTTCAAAGAGCGGCTCCCATGAAATTTTATTTTTGGGTGGCACTCCTTCCAACCTTGCTTTCACAAACCATGGCTAACCGAATCCTCGGGTGCCTGCCAACAATCTCATACCATGAAGGAGTGTCTTTTATTTTAGTTTTATTTAGATGACACTCCTCCCCACCTTTGCTTTCTCAAGCCATGGCTAACCGAATCCTCGGGTGCCGACCAACAATCACATACCATGGAGGAGTGTCTATTTATAAATTTATGAAAGTTAATTAATTCGGGGCTGGGAACCCCATTGCCAGCTCTTTTTGCAAAATTATTGGATAAGCGGATGAAGCCACTAGTCCATTGGTGAAAGTTGCCCAACAAGATTGAAAGATAAACTCCACATACTTCCTCATGAGCTATAAAACATTGACACAAATAAGAGGTAATAACTTTTGAATTGTTTAAAGATATGTTATCACCAGATTTTGGCCAAATCAGGAGATGGGCCACGATGGAGATGGGCTTGAAGGATATACACGTGGAGTATCTCTGAATCGGCCTCGTATGTGAATTTGGGCTGAATTGCCCGTGTATCTGTATATTATAGTAGATTGCATCTTAGTTTAGAATTAAGAGATAGAGTTTAGCTCGTACACGGTTAGGTGTATTTCCGAAGATAGAAAGTCCACGGACTATAAATATGTACCTAGGGTTATTGAGAAAAGAGGATGATCACGTTCACAACAAACACAATCTAGGCGCATCGCCACCCCTTGTTTCGAGGGTTTCTTCCGGTAGCGTATGCTGCCTAGATCGCATCTTACGATCTAGGCAGTATTTGTTTATTCGTTGTTTGGTGTTGCTCGTACTGAAGCCTTTTTGATGGCGAGTAACACTGTTTATCGTAGATGTTTTAGGGCTTGCATCGATGCTTTTCTGATATATTTACGTAGTTGTGCTGCCCTTAGATATCTAGATGTCCTTACACCTATTTAGGTGTAAGGGCAGCATCTTGCTTTATCTTTGTTTAGTAGATTCAATCTGTTATAGTTGTTCCTTGTTCTTCGAGGATTAGTTTGATATCTGCATGGTTAGGCCTTGCAAACGGGTTGAACGATCCAGTAGTGCGTAAGGTACGGTTTGCCGATCCAAGAAGGGATGTTCCGGGAATCGACTCCGTGTTGGTTTTTAGGCCTCGTTTTGGGTTAGTTTGCTGTTATCTTTCGTATCTGCCAGGCTCAACTACGTGTAGGATGTTCCGGTTATGCGGTGAAAACCCTAAACTGTCGTAGATTGATTTAGCTTAGCATTGATAAAGCAGAACCCCCATGTTATTGCAGATCCATTATGAACCATGGGTTTATCGGCTCTTTGAGCCGATTCACAGGGTAACCTGAGAGCCGATCGAGGCTCGTTTAATGTTTACGTGTCTACCATGCAGAAACTAATTGAAGCAATCCAACACCTTCCCGACCAGGTATAGGTCAGGTGGCACGCCTTGCAACCGCCAGACGTGTGCCAGCATTGCGGGCCGTCGAGGGACCAGGGCCCACCAAAGTCCTGGGAGCCTCCTCTCCGTGTTGCTCGTCGCTGCCCGCCGGTGGGTTTTGGCAGGCAACACATTCTCGCACGCCCGGTGGGACTCTCTACAACAATTGCGTCAACATCTGCAACTGAGATGGCGGACGCACCAGTCACATACGAAGAGCTCACCGAGGATCACAAGAAGAATTATGATGAGCTCAAATCTCAGTTCGAAGCCGATCTCATCGGCTCTTTCGAGAGAACCCGTTCACATGGCATCAGGTGGAAGGGATTCTCACCTGAAGGCGTTCTCGACGGGGTAGACCTGTCTCTCCCTTCGAGCAACGCACCAGAGCTCTGCGCCAGAAGTTAATTACATGGTGGCTCACTCTTTGCACCGTCATTCTGAGAGCATGGTGAACGCTGAGCGCATTGCGGTTCGCGTGGTGCAGGAAATCGCGAAGCACCAGCACTCTCCGTCAGGACCTACCCTAGGCACTCACCGGGAGAGATACCGTTCCACACCAGACCGCAGCTGCCGTTCACGCTTGCCGCCCCGAGCAACAGGCTTCACCGGCATACGTCGTCTACAAGGTTGGAGGCGATCCTGGAGATTGTCAATTCCTGTATGAGCCGCCCAAAGAAATCCAACATGGATACGTGTGCACATACGTGCCTGAATGCAACAACTTCACGCGCACAAACCAGATTGCAGCAGCAGGGATTTCCGCAGGAGGAATTTCTGGAGCAGATGCCGATAAACAGGCGTGGCTAGCTAAATATGCCACCGGAACGAGTCATGAAAGTTCGGCCCCTGCAGCACATACAGTGGAACAGATCAGTACAATCTTGAGAGACCAATTTGGCATCCTGCCAAAGAGGAGAACAATCGGCTATTCCAAGCCGTACCCCAATGAATATGATTTGATTCCACTTCCACCCAAATATCGGCTCCCTGAGTTCTCAAAGTTCAGTGGGTCAGAAGGATCTAGCTCAATTGAGCATGTGAGCCGATATTTGGCACAGCTGGGCATGATTTCAGCATCCGACCCGTTACGTGTGAGATTTTTCGCGCAGTCTCTCACTGGACCAGCTTTTGGGTGGTACACCTCGTTGCCACCAGATTCAGTCCGGACTGGAAGCAACTCGAAGAGCAGTTTCACGTGCAATATCACTCGAGGCTACCGAGGCTGGCATTGCCGATCTGATGCAGGTACGGCAGAAGCGAGGAGAAACGGTGTCGAGTACATTCAGCGCTTCAGGATCGTCAGGAACCGATGTTATTTGGCTCGTTTGAATGAAAAAGAAGCAGTCGAGCTGGCAGCGTTGGGGCCTCGCCGCGCCGCTCAAGGATCTGGCTTTACAAGCGGAGTACACCACTGGCGCACATGGTCCAGAAATTAACTTTGTATGAGCAGCGCCACCCAGAATTGTACCAGGACAAGTTCATCAAGCGTCCGATCAGCCTGGTCGAGACAACAGACGTTGAGGACCCTGAAGACCAGGAAGTAGCCGTGGCTGAATGGGCTCGGGGGGCAGTCCCTGTGTCCTGCAAATGGGTAAAACCACAAGGGCCTGCAAAAGGGTTTGACTTCGATATAAGCAAAGCTGAGCAGATATTCGATTTATTGCTCAAGGAGAAACAACTGAAGTTACCCGAAGGCCATAAAATCCCTACGGTGCAAGAGATGAACGGGAGACCATACTGCAAGTGGCATCACTCGTTCACCCATGTCACCAATGACTGCAAAGAGTTGCACCGGCAGATCCAGTTGGTGATAGAACAAGGCCGTTTGATCTTTAGTTAGTTTGCCATGAAAGTGGACACGCAACCGTTTCCTAGCGTCAACATGGTGGAACTAGATCACCCCGTGCAGCTTCGGCCAGGTTTCTCATTTGGTATTAACATGGCAGGGCCTGTACGCCACCAGGGCAACGATAAAGAAGAAATCGGTCACTCCCGTGGCAAGGATAAGGAGGAGGCCGGTCCGCGCGACCGGCCCCGATGTGATGATAGGCGGTACATCACCGAGCAACAAGTGAGAAGTGTGTGGTACCAACGACCACTTTCCGCGCACCTCCTTAACAAGTATGAGCATCAGTACGACCGACGTCGGCGATACGATACAGATGACGAAAGATATCGTCGGTCTGATGCAGACAACAGAAAATCTCGTCGGTATGATAGAGACGACGAAGGTTATGAACGCCGCGCTAATGAGAGGTCAAGAGAACAAGAAGACATGGACAGACACTGGGATTGTCCTTTCTTCAGGCATTGCTGGGATTCAGGAATGAGCCGATTGCCTACAATCGACAACTTCCCGGAGTGCAGACAGCAGAAGAAGGACAAGGGAGACGTTTCAGTGTTCAGGCGTCTAGGGCCTCTCCCATCCCAGAGCAGAAAAGCTGAGTCATCTCAAGGGGAAGATTTCGAGGAGTCAGATGACGAAGAAGAAGATAGATACCACCGGCCAAGGTGGTGCCCTAATGGACTCAGTCACTTCCAAAAGCGCAGGGTGCAACGGCTACGTAGTTTGGAGGAAGCCGAGGCGCAGTACCTGTACACGTTGAGGAAAGCTCGGCCCGATCTGGCCGTGAAAATTCAGCAAACTTTGGAGGCGGATACACGTCCACCGAAGAAGGAATGGCGCCCCAAACAAGCAAAAGCCGATGCAAAGGCATCGGCTGGCACAAACATGGTGTTCATACTTCCGTCGGAGTTTTGTGCTCCAAGAACCGAAGAAGTGCCAGTAGCTCAGTTTGACTGCGGCCCACGGCCAGTCATCTTTGAAAAGCCACAAGAGAGGAGCTATAAACATTTGAAGGCCCTGTATCTAAGAGGTTACATCAACGGGCAGCCTGTCGGCAAGATGCTGGTTGACACGGGAGCGGCAGTCAACATAATGCCATACTCCATGCTACGGCGTTTGGGACGCTCTAAGATCCGATCAAGACCAACGTCACACTAAGCGACTTCAACGGCCAAGCATCGAAGCGCGAGGGTTCTGAACGTGGACCTAACCGTGGGCCGAAAAACCATCCCTACGACATTCTTCATTGTCGACAGCAAAAGCACCTACGCTGTCCTGCTAGGGAGGGATTGGATTCACACCAACTGCTGCATTCCATCCACAATGCACCAATGCCTGATACAGTGGGATGGAGATGAAGTGGAGGTCGTTCATGCAGATGACTCGATCAAGATCTCAATAGCTGGCATGAATATTTGGGACGCAGACGACCAAGAGCCGATCTCTGGAGTCAGTTTGGACGGCTGTGAGCGCATCGAGGCTTCAAAAAACGGGGTGAGGCTAGTCTTATCCACCGGCCTGACAGAGTAGCGAGACCAAAGTCGACGGACGTACGTGGCAAGGCCGATCCCTGCGATCGGCCCCAAAAAATAAAAAGCAAGGATCTCACCTCAAGCATGTCACGTAGTCGTAGAGCACGATAAGTTGTAAACCTTCATTGTGCAATGCAATTGAAAAAGAGGCCGATTCCAGCAATCGGCCAAAATTATCCTCACCATACGTTTTGCCTGTGTTCAGCATCGATCTAGCAGGCGACGGAAAGCTAGGATATGGGTTTACATCGGCTGATGAGCTAGAAGAGATTGACATTGGTCCTGGGGATAAGCCACGACCAACATTTATCAGCAAAAAGTTAGAACCGCATCTGAGGGGCCCGATGATAGCTTTGTTGAAGGAATACCCAGATTGCTTTGCCTGGGATTACACAGAGATGCCCGGGTTAGACCGGAGCATCATCAGCATCGGCTCCCTCTGAAGAAAAGATTTCGGCCCTTCCAGCAGAGAGCACGACAGATGAAGGCCGAAATTTTAGAAGAAGTCAAGAAAGAGATCGAGAAAATGTTGAACGCGGGGTTCATCAGGCCATGCAGGTATGCTGAATGGATTTCTAATGTCGTACCTGTGGAGAAAAAGGATGGCCGATGGCGCGTGGCCATAGATTTTCGGAATCTCAATAATGCCACTCCAAAGGATGAGTATCCGATGCCAGTAGCAGAGACATTGATCAATGCGGCTGCTGGTCATAAGGTTTTAAGTTTCATGGATGGCAATGCCGGTTACAACCAAATTTTCATGGCTCCAGAAGATATACACAAGACTGCATTCAGAGTACCAGGATCAGTGGGCTTGTTTGAATACGTAGTCATGACATTTGGGCTGAAAAATGCCGGCGCAACATACCAAAGAGCCATGAATTACATCTTTCATGATCTGATCGGCAAGTTGGTGGAGCTTTATATTGATGACGTGGTAGTCAAGTCTATTTCAGTGGAAGGACACTTGGAGGATTTGCGACATATCCTGGACTGAACTAGAAAATTCGGACTAAGAATGAATCCAAAGAAGTGTGCTTTTGGTGTAACGGTCGGTCAATTCTTGGGTTTCTTGGTTCATGAACGCAGAATTGAGATCGGCCTGAAAAGCCAGGAGGCAGTGCGAACAATGAAGCCACCTACCACGAAGAAGGAACTCCAGCGTCTCATCGGCAAGATCAACTTCGTCAGAAGGTTCATCTCCAACCTGTCAGGACGAATTGAGCCGTTCATGGGGTTAGTAAAAATCAAATCTGATGACGAGTTCTGCTGGGGGGCAGAACAACATCGAGCGTTTGACGAGATTAAAGAATATCTGACGAAGCCACCTGTGTTGGTGCCACCCCAGCAAGACAGGCCATTCTATGTTTACTTGTCAGTAGCTGACACGTCCATTGCTTCAGTGGTGGTTGATACGCGTAGATGCACACGTCCGTTGGGAACCCCAAGTGGAAGGTATGATGCGTATAGAAGCAAGTTTCCCTCAGTATGAAACCAAGGTTTAATCGAACCAGTAGGAGCCAAGAAGCACGTTGAAGGTTGATGGTCGCGAAATGTGATGCGGCGCAACACCAGGATTCGGCGCCAACTAGGAACCCGCACAACACAACCAAAGTACTTTGCCCCAACGAAACAGAGAGGTTGTCAATCTCACCGGCTTGCTGTAACAAAGGATTAAACGTATCGAGTGGAAGATGTTTGCAAAGAAAACAGTAAAACAAGTAGATTGTATGCTATGTAAAGAATAGGACCGGGGTCCACAGTTCACTAGAGGTGTCTCTCCCATAAGATAAAAGCATGTTGGGTGAACAAATTACAGTCGGCAATTGACAAATAGAGAAAGGCATAACAATGCATATACATGACATGGTAAATATAGTGAGATTTAATTGGGCATTACGACAAAGTACATAGACCGCCATCCAACCGCATCTATGCCTAAAAAGTCCACCTTCAGGTTATCGTCCGAACCCCCTCCAGTATTAAGTTGCAAAGCAACAGACAATTGCATTAAGTATTGTGCGTAATGTAATCAACAACTACATCCTTAGACATAGCATCAATGTTTTATCCCTAGTGGCAACAGCACATCACAACCTTAGAACTTTCTGTCACTGTCCCAGGTATCAATGAAGGCATGAACCCACTATCGAGCATAATTACTCCCTCTTGGAGTTAAGAGTAAAAACTTGGCCAGAGCCTCTACTAATAACGGAGAGCATGCAAGATCATAAACAACACATGAACAATAGATTGATAATCACCATAATCATAGTACTCTCTATCCATCGGATCCCGACAAACACAACATATAGAATTACATATAGATGATCTTGATCATGTTAGGCAGCTCACAAGATCCAACAATGAAGCACAACAAGGAGAAGACGACCATCTAGCTACTGCTATGGACCCATGGTCCAGGGTGAACTACTCACATCACTCCGAGGCGATCATGGCGATGAAGAGTCCTCCGGGAGATGAATCCCCTCTCCGGCAGGCCGAGGCGATCTCCTAATCCCCCGAGATGGGATTCGCGGCGGCGCGTCCTGTAAGGTTTTCCGTATCGTGGCTCCTGTACTGGGGGTTTCGCGACGGAGCTTTAAGTAGGCGGAGGTCAACGCGAGGGCCACACGAGGGCCCAGGGGCAGGGCCGCGGCCAAGGGCTGCCGCGCCGGCACCCCCCTGGCTCGTGGCCCCACTTCGTTAGGTCTTCGGTCTTCTAAGCTTCGTGCAAAAATAGGACCCCGCGAAAGTTTCGTCCAATTCCGAGAATATTTCTTTACTAGGATTTCTGAAACCAAAACACAGAAAAAAAGAATGCTCTTCGATCTTGTTATTAGGTTAGTTCCGTAAAATGCATAAATATGACATATAATGTGCATAAAACATGTAGGTATCATCAATAAAGTAGCATGGAACATAAGAAATTATCGATACGTTGGAGACGTATCAGCATCCCCAAGCTTAGTTCTGCTCGTCCCGAGCAGGTAAAACGATAACAAAGATAATTTCTGAAGTGACATGCCATTATAATCTTGATCATACTATTTGTAAACATATGTAATGAATGCAGCGATCAAAGCAAAGGTAATGACATGAGTAAACAACTGAATCATATAAAGACTTTTCATAAATAGTACTTCAAGACAAGCATCAATAAGTCTTGCATAAGAGTTAACTCGTAAAGCAATAAATCAAAGTAAAGGTATTGAAGCAACACATAGGAAGATTAAGTTTCAGCGGTTTCAACTTGTAACATGTATATCTCATGGATATTGTCAACATAAAGTAATATAACAAGTGCAATATGCAAGTATGTAGGAATCAATGCACAGTTCACACAAGTGTTTGCTTCTTAAGGTGGAAGGAGATAGGTAAACCGACTCAACAATAAAAGTAAAAGAATGGTCCTTCAAAGAGGAAAGCATCGATTGCTGTATTTGTGCTAGAGCTTTTATTTTGAAAACATGAAACAATTTTGTCAACGGTAGTAATAAAGCATATGAGTTATGTAAATTATATCTTACAAGTTGCAAGCCTCACGCATAGTATACTAATAGTGCCCGCACTCGTCCTACTTAACTTGGACTACCGGATCTTTGCATGCCATGTTTCAACCAAGTGTCACAAAGGGTACCTCCATGCCGCCTGTACAAAGGTCCAAGGAGAATGCTCGCATTTCGGATTTCTCGCTTTTGATTATTCTCAACTTAGACATCCATACCGGGACAACATGGACAACAGATAATGGACTCCTCTTTAATGCATAAGCATGTAGCAAAGTTATTATTCTCATATGAGATTGAGGATGTATGTCCAAAACTGAAACTTCCACCATGATTCATGGCTTTAGTTAGCGGCCCAATGTTCTTCTCTAACAATTTTGCATGCTCCAACCACTAAAATGATAGACCTTCAGACAAGACGGACATGCATAGCAACTCACATGATATTCAACAATAGTTGATGGCGTTCCCCAGAAACATGGTTATCGCACAACAAGCAACTTAATAAAATATAAAGTGCATAAGTACATATTCAATACTACGATAGTTTTTAAGGCTATTTTGTCCCATGAGCTATATATTGCAAAGGTGAATGATGGAATTTTAAAGGTAGCACTCAAGCAATTTACTTTGGAATGGCGGAGAAATACCATGTAGTAGGTAGGTATGGTGGACACAAATGGCATAATGGTTGGCTCAAGGATTTTGGATGCATGAGAAGTATTCCCTCTCGATACAAGGTTTAGGCTAGCAAGGTTATTTGAAGCAAACTCAAGGATGAACAAGTGCAGCAAGACTCACATAAAAGACATATTGTAAACATTATAAGACTCTACACTGTCTTCCTTGTTGTTCAAAACTCAATACTAGATATTATCTAGACCTTAGAGAAACCAAATATGCAAATCAAATTTTAGCAAGCTCTATGTATTTCTTCATTAATGGGTGCAAAGCAAGAGCTTAAACATGAGCACAACAATTGCCAAGTATCACATTATCCAAGACATTTTTAGAATTACTACATGTAGCATTTTCCAATTCCAACCATATAACAATTTAACGAAGAAGAAACTTCGCCTTGAACATTATGAGTAAAGCCTAAGGACACATGTGTCCATATGCAACAGCGGAGCGTCTCTCTCCCACAAAGTGAATGCTAGGATCCATCTTATTCAAACAAAAACAAAAACGAAAACAAACCGACGCTCCAAGTAAAGAACACCAGATGTGACTGAATAAAAATATAGTTTCAGGGGAGGAACCTGATAATGTTGTCGATGAAGAAGGGGATGCCTTGGGCATCCCCAAGCTTAGACGCTTGAGTCTTCTTAAAATATGCAGGGATGAACCACGGGGCATCCCCAAGCTTAGAGCTTTCACTCCTCTTGATCTTAGTATATCATTCTCCTCTCTTGACCCTTGAAAACTTCCTTCACACCAAACTTCAAGCAAACTCATTAGAGGGTTAGTGCATCATTAATAATTCACACATTCAGAGGTGACACAATCATTCTTTTCACTTCTGGACATTGCATAATGCTACTGGACATTAATGGATCAAAGAAATAAATCCAACATAGCAAAAGAGGCAATGCGAAATAAAAGGCAGAATCTGTCAAAAACAGAACAGTCCGTAAAGACGAATTTATAAATGGCACCAGACTTGCTCAAATGGAAAAACTCAAAACTAATGAAAGTTGCGTACATATCTGAGGATCACGCTCGTAAATTGGCAGATTTTTTCGAATTTTCTACAGAGAATTATGCCCAGATTCGTGACAGACAGCAATGCTGTTTCTGCGCAGCGATCCCAAATATAACATCAACTTTGACATAGAAACTTTACTTGGCACAAAAACATGATAAGGAGAGGTTGCTACAGTAGTAAACAACTTCCAAGACTCAATAAAACAAAAAATTGCTGTAGGTAAAAACATGGGTTGTCTCCCATAAGCGCTTTTCTTTAACGCCTTTCAGCTAGGCGCAGAATCAAGTAACATCGAGAGTAGAAGCATCAACATTATTATTCTTCATGCAAACACAACTTGTTGCAGGGGGTACTTTAGGTGTTCCATTATCTAGATTTTCTATGGTAGTGCTAGGGGTTTTAGCAATTTTAGGCCTATAATAATTCTTTTGTTTAGGCACCTTAGAGGCGTACATGAATTTTTGCTCTTTACCCACATAAGCTTTCTCATTATACTTGAAAGAAGAAAAGGTTGAACCCAAGGTTCCCATAGCTTTTTCAAGTTCATCAATCCTATTGGTTTGATTATCATGGATAACACAAGTTCCTAGGACACTAATTCTTTCATTAATTCCTCCTAGGGATTTATCAAGTTCATAAGTTTTGTCAAATAACATTCCCAATTTAGTTTCAACACTTGGAAAATTTTTCTCTATGGTTTCCAATTTTTTCATAACATCCACAAGAGAGATTTCAATTTTAACTTCATTAACAGGTGGTATTCCAACTAGACTCTCAATGATGCAACTAGCTTCTAAAGCAGGAGTACCTAGGAAATTACCTCCCGAAAGAGTATCAAGAACATATCTATTCCAACTAGATAAACCAACATAAAAGTTCCTAAGAAGGATAGTGGTGGAGTGTTTCTTAATGCACCTTTGATGAGCATTACTAATTCTATACCAAGCATCTTTAAAACTTTCTCCACCCTGTTGCTTAAAAGAACGAACTTCAACTTCAGGATTACTCATGATAACAGCAATAAAGTAAACTAGGCAAATAAAGTAAAGACAAGTAACTAATTTTTTTGTGTTTTTGATATAGCAAACAAGATAGCAAATAAAGTAAAACTAGCAACTAATTTTTTGTATTTTGATTTAGTGCAGCAAACAAAGTAGTAAATAAAATAAAGCACAAAAACAAAGTAAAGAGATTGAGAAGTGGACTCCCCTTGCAGCGTGTCTTGATCTCCCCGGCAACGGCGCCAGCTTGCCGTGGGAGGCAATTCTCTGTGGTGTAACTTTTCTTCAGTTCCCGGCAACGGCGCCATAATTTAGCTTGATACGCGTAGATGCACACGTCCGTTGGGAACCCCAAGTGGAAGGTATGATGCGTATAGAAGTTTCCCTATGAAACCAAGGTTTAATCGAACCAAGAGGAGCCAAGAAGCACGTTGAAGGTTGATGGTCGCGAAATGTGATGCGGCGCAACACCAGGGATGCCGGCGCCAACTAGGAACCTGCACAACACAACCAAAGTACTTTGCCCCAACGAAACAGTGAGGTTGTCAATCTCACCGGCTTGCTGTAACAAAGGATTAAACGTACGAGTGGAAGATGTTTGCAAAGAAAACAGTAAAACAAGTAGATTGTATGCTATGTAAAGAATAGGACCGGGGTCCACAGTTCACTAGAGGTGTCTCTCCCATAAGATAAAAGCATGTTGGGTGAACAAATTAGCTGGGCAATTGACAAATAGAGAAAGGCATAACAATGCATATACATGACATGGTAAATATAGTGACATTTAATTGGGCATTACGACAAAGTACATAGACCGCCATCCAACTGCATCTATGCCTAAAAAGTCCACCTTCAGGTTATCGTCCGAACCCCTCCAGTATTAAGTTGCAAAGCAACAGACAATTGCATTAAGTATTGTGCGTAATGTAATCAACAACTACATCCTTAGACATAGCATCAATGTTTTATCCCTAGTGGCAACAAGCACATCACAACCTTAGAACTTTCGTCACTGTCCCATGTATCAATGAAGGCATGAACCCACTATCGAGCATAATTACTCCCTCTTGGAGTTAAGAGTAAAAACTTGGCCAGAGCCTCTACTAATAACGGAGAGCATGCAAGATCATAAACAACACATGAACAATAGATTGATAATCACCATAATCATAGTACTCTCTATCCATCGGATCCCGACAAACACAACATATAGAATTACATATAGATGATCTTGATCATGTTAGGCAGCTCACAAGATCCAACAATGAAGCACAACAAGGAGAAGACGACCATCTAGCTACTGCTATGGACCCATGGTCCAGGGTGAACTACTCACTCATCACTCCGAGGCGATCATGGCGATGAAGAGTCCTCCGGAGATGAACCCTCTCTCCGCAGGGTGCCGGAGGCGATCTCCTGAATCCCTGAGATGGGATTCGCGGCGGCGCGTCGTAAGGTTTTCCGTATCGTGGCTCTCGGTACCGGGGGTTTCGCGACGGGAGCTTTAAGTAGGCGGAAGGTCAACGCGAGGCCACACGAGGGCCCAGGGGGGGGCCGCGCGGCTGGGCCGCCGCCCGCCACCCCCGGCTGCCTCGTGGCCCCACTTCGTTAGGTCTTCGGTCTTCGGGAAGCTTCGTGCAAAAATAGGACCCCGGGCGAAAGTTTCGTCCAATTCCGAGAATATTTCTTTACTAGGATTTCTGAAACCAAAACAGCAGAAAACAGAACTGGTTCTTCGGCATCTTGTTAATAGGTTAGTTCCAGAAAATGCATAAATATGACATATAATGTGCATAAAACATGTAGGTATCATCAATAAAGTAGCATGGAACATAAGAAATTATCGATACGTTGGAGACGTATCAGTGGTGCAAGTTTATGATGGCCTGGAGAGAGTCGTTTTCTACCTCAGCAGAAGGATGTTGGATGCAGAAACGAGGTACCCTGAGATTGAGAAGTTGTGCCTCTGCCTATTTTTTACCTGCACCAAGCTTCACCACATCTTGTGGACTGCGGAGATTGTCGTCATCTGCAAATCAGATGTCATCAAACATATGCTGTCGGCTCCTGTGTTGAAAGGCCGACTCGGTAAATGGATGTTTGCATTATCGGAATTTGATATCCGGTATCAGCCTGCGAAGCAGTCAAGGGACAAGCGTTGGCCGATCTTATTGCTGAACGAATCAACACTGATATAGCTGCACTGTCTGTACGTGCATGGGCCATGTTTTTCGATGGATCGGTTTGTGATGGTGGTTGCGGCATCGGCATTCTAATCGTGTCGCCCCGGGGGGCAACATATTCCTTCTCCATCAGGTTACCTACCCCTTGCACCAATAATGTTGCTGAGTATGAAGCCATATGCAAGGGAATGGAGTTGCTATTAGAAGCCGGGGCAGAGGCAGTGGAACTTTTTGGAGACTCCAAATTGGTGATTTCTCAACTCACGGAAGAATACAAATGTGAGAGCGAGTCGCTCTTCCCATTATGGATGCAATGCCGTGAGCTGATGGCGCAATTTAAGTATATAAACTTCAATTGGATCCCAAGGTCGCAGAATGCCGAGGCCAACGATCTCGCACAGATGGCGTCAGGCTACAAGGACGTAGCAGATGGAGCCGATGTTCAGGTTCAGTTCATGGAGCCGGATGATTGGAGAGCCGATATCTTCAATTACTTGAAAGATTCGGCTCGGGGGCACCTAAACGGATAAGATACAAGGCTATGAAGTATGTCCTTATTGGAGATGACATGTTCTACAGGACTTTGGAAGGTTTACTTCTCAAATGTTTGGGACCAGCCGAGTCGAATCGGCTCTTACATGAGGTACATGAAGGTGCCTGTGGAACTCACCAATCGGCTCATAAGATGAAATGGCTGATCAGGCGATCGGGGTTTTATTGGCCCACCATGCTTGAGGATTGTTTTAATTATTATAAGGGGTGTCAAGCATGTCAGAAGTTTGGAAGCATTCAGATGGTACCGCATCAGCAATGAACCCCATCATCAAGCCGTGGCCGTTTCGAGGGTGGGGCATGGATATGATCGGCAAAATACATCCTCCTTCGAGCAAAGGCCATGCGTGGGTGTTGGCCATTACAGATTACTTCACTAAATGGGTGGAGGCCGTCCCTATGAGGTCAGTGGCATCAAAAGATGTTATCAGTTTTGTGAAGGAACATGTCATTCACAGATTCGGGATTCCCCAGACTATCACGACGGATGGAGGTTCGATTTTCGTTTCACACGAGTTTAGAGAATTCTGCGAGGACATGGGAATTAAGCTGATCCGATCATCTCCATATTATGCTCAAGCGAATGGACAAGCTGAAGCGTCCACCAAGAGCCTTATCAAGCTGATTAAGAGAAAGATCGACGAGTATCCTAGACGTTGGCACGAGGTATTGTCAGAAGCTTTGTGGGCTTACCGTATGTCATGTCATGGAGCGATCAAAACCTCGCCATATCATCTGGTCTATGGACAAGAAGCTGTACTACCCTGGGAAATCACGGCTGGATCGAGACGTGTTGCGTTTCAGAATGATTTAACAACTGAAGAATATGCAGCCCTGATGAGTGATAGCATTGAGGATGTGACGGAACTCAGGCTGTGGTCGCTTGAGAAGATTAAGGAGAACAAAGCTAAGGTAGCTCGTGCATATAATAAGAAGGTGAGACCGAAGGAGTTCCACGTTGGTGACCTGGTATGGGAAGCTTTATTGCCACTGGGAACTAAGGATGCAGTATATGGTAAATGGTCTCCAAATTGGCACGGGCGTACAGAGTCGACCAAGTTTTAAAGGGTAATGCATACATGCTCGAGCAGGTGGACGGTGTGAAATTCCCAGTGCCTGTCAATGGCCAGCATCTCAAGAAGTATTTCCCAAGTATGTGGGATGATGGACAGTGAAATATGGGGGCCGATTCATGAAATCGGCCAGTAAAAAAAATTTAAAATTTTGGGAAACAGCCGATGCACAGACATCGACTATAGAATAAAAACAGCCGATGCGCAGCCATCGACTATAGAGGTACAAAATATTATGAGCAGACATCAAGTTATCATCTGAATTTTGGGAATGTCTGCTTGAACCTGTCTAATTTGGTTTTCGGGTTGGCCTTATGAGCGTTTGATGGTGAAATACCGATACGCTGCTATCGGTTCTTGGTGCGTTGACCTGCTTTGACCATCGGGAGATTTGAAATTGGACAATTGGAAAATCAAATTGGAAGAACATTTTTCATTGATTCAAAGAGGGATTTTACAAGGAAGAGCCGATTGCTCTCAAAAGGATCATCTAGTGCCTAATGCACTACTACTTGCCCTATTCTAGTCCCTAATCTAAGGGCCATTGCTGCCCTCGTTGTCGCCGTCGTACCTACCGTCGGCGCTGCTTCCGGCGAGGTCCTCGTCACTGCTGATGAAGCCGCCGGCAGGGGATTCATCTTCCTCATCGTCATCGTCGTCGTCGTCATCCGACCCGGCGCGGAAGCGCTTGGCCGGTGGATACTCCTCGGAGGAGGAGTCCTCCTCCGCCTCCTCTTCCTCCTCGTCGGAGGAGAGGTCCCCCTCCCATGAGAAGAGGTCGTCGTCGCTGCCGCCTCTAGCTCCCCGTCGATGAGGAACCGGAGGTCTTCCTCCCCGTCGGTTAGGGGCTCGTCCCTCCGACTCGATGGAGGAGTCCCCATCCCTCGCATCCCAATACTCGGGGAGAGGGCCTCGTAGATCGCCATCAGGTTGACCTCCGGCTCTAGCTCGCTGGAGGAGGAGGAGTGGAAGGAGAGGCCGGAAGAAGCAGAGGAGGAAGAGGAATCCATGGCTGTGGAGATGGGGTTTTTTGCCGATGGCTAGTGCGGAACAGGGGAATGAAGAAGCGAACTGCCCGGATGAGTTTAAATAAAGGGGATATAATGAAAGATGATTCAATGCTGTGGCAGTTTCGAGGATGCGTTGCCAAAACTGTTAAATCGTGCAATACGGGGAGTTGAGAAGGCAAGGCATCATGATGAAAGGGCACTGCAGCGGTTCGGCTCTGCAACGCGGTTTTGCTCTGTTATGTCAAATCATGGTGAAGAAAAACAGAGTGGTTTTGGAATTATTATTGCCAAAACCAGGGGCATGTGTTATCACCAGATTTTGGCCAAATCAGGAGATGGGCCACGATGGAGATGGGCTTGAAGGATATACACGTGGAGTATCTCTGAATCGGCCTCGTATGTGAATTTGGACTGAATTGCCCGTGTATCTGTATATTATAGTAGATTGCATCTTAGTTTAGAATTAAGAGATAGAGTTTAGCTCGTACACGGTTAGGTGTATTTCCGAAGATATAAAGTCCACTGGCTATAAATATGTACCTAGGGTTATTGAGAAAAGAGGTCGATCACGTTCACAACAAACACAATCCAGGCGCATCGCCACCCCTTGTTTCGAGGGTTTCTTCCGGTAAATCATGCTGCCTAGATCGCATCTTGCGATCTAGGCAGTATTTGTTTATTCGTTGTTTGGTGTTGCTCGTAAAGCCTTTTTGATGGCGAGTAACACGTTTATCGTAGATGTTTTAGGGTTTGCATCGATGCTTTTCTGATATATGTACGTATGCTGCCCCTAGATATCTAGCTGTCCTTACACCTATTTAGGTGTAAGGGCAGCATCTTGCTTTATCTTTGTTTAGTAGATTCAATCTGTTATAGTTGTTCCTTGTTCTTCGAGGATTAGTTTGATATCTGCATGGTTAGGCCTTGCAAACGGGTTGAACGATCCAGTAGTGCGTAAGGTACGGTTTGCCGATCCAAGAAGGGATGTTCCGGGAATCGACTCCGTGTTGGTTTTTAGGCCTCGTTTTGGGTTAGTTTGTGTTATCTTTCGTAGGCTCAACTACGTGTAGGATGTTCCGGTTATGCGGTGAAAACCCTAAACTGTCGTAGATTGATTTAGCTTAGCATTGATAAAGCAGAAACCCCATGTTATTGCAGATCCATTATGAACCATGGGTTAATCGGCTCTTTGAGCCGATTCACAAGGCAACCTGAGAGCCGATCGAGGCTCGTTTAATGTTTACGTGTCTACCATGCAGAAACTAATTGAAGCAATCCAACACCTTCCCGACTGTATAGGTCGTGGCACGCCTTGCAATCGTCAGGACGTGTGCCAGAGTATTGCGGGCCGTCGCCCGAGGGACCAGGGCCCACCAGTAGTCCTAGGAGCCTCCCGGCTCTCCGTGTTGCTCGTCGTTGCCCGCCGGTGGGTTTTGGCAGGCAACAAGATAGCACTCAAGCAATTTACTTTGGAATGGCGGAGAAATACCATGTGGTAGGTAGGTATGGTGGACACAATTGGCATAATTTTTGGCTCAAGGATTTGGATGCACGAGAAGAATCCCTCTCAATACAATGCTAGGCTAGAAAGGTTGTTTGAAGCAAACTCAAGTATATAAAACGGTGCAGCAAGACTCACACATGAACATATTGTAAGCATTATAAGACTTTACATCGTTTCCTTTTTGTTCAAACACCTTAACCAGAAAATATCTAGACTTAGAGAGACCAATCATGCAAACCAAATTTTAACAAGCTCTATGTAGTTCTTCATTAATAAGTGCAAAGTATATGATGCAAGAGCTTAAACATGGTCTATATGAGCACAACAATTGCCAAGTATCAAATTATTCAATACATTATACCATGTACCACATGAAGCATTTCCCGTTTCCAACCATATGACAATGAACGAAGCAGTTTTCAACCTTCGCCATGAACATTAAAAGTAAAGCTAAGAACACATGTGTTCATATGCAACAGCGGAGCGTGTCTCTCTCCCACACAAGCATGAATTTATTCAAAGAATGCAAATAACAAAACGAAAATAAAAGCACACAGATGCTCCAAGTAAAGTACATAAGATGTGACCGAATAAAAATATAGTTTCAATAGAAGAAACCTGATAAGTTGATGAAGAAGAGGATGCCTTGGGCATCCCCAAGCTTAGGCGCTTGAGTCTTCTTGAAATATGCAGGGATGAACCACGGGGCATCCCCAAGCTTAGGCTTTTCACTCTTCTTGATCATATATCATCCTCCTCTCTTGACCCTTGAAAACTTTCTTCACACCAAACTTAGAGCAAACTCATTAGAGGGTTAGTGCATAATCAAAATTCACATGTTCAGAGGTGACACAATCATTCTTAACACTTCTCGACATTGCACAAAGCTTCTGAAAGCTAATGGAACAAAGAAACCCATTCAACATAGCAAAAGCGGCAATGCGAAATAAAAGGCAGAATCTGTCAAACAGAACAGTCCGTAAAGACGAATTTTGCAGGGGCACTTAACTTGCTCAGATGGAAAAACTCAAAACTAATGAAAGTTGCGTACATATCTGAGGATCACACACGTAAATTTTCAGATTTTTTGACTCTTCTACAGAGAGATATGCGCGAATTCGTGACAGACATCAATTCTGTTTCTGCGCAGTAATCCAAATCTAGTATCAACTTTACCATAGAGACTTTACTTGGCACAAAAACATGATAAGGAGAGGTTGCTACAGTAGTAAACAACTTCCAAGACTCAACAAAACAGTAGCAAAATAAACACATGGGTTATCTCCCAAGAAGTTCTTTCTTTATAGCCATTAAGATGGGCTCAGTAATTTTAATGATGATGCTCTCAAGGATGAGAGTCGAAGCAAAGGGAGTATCAAAAAGCAAGTATGAAACAAATTTAAGCCTAACCCTCTTCCTATGAAAAGGAATCTTGTACACAAATAAATTCATGAAGAACAAAGTGACAAGCATAAGAAGGTAAGACACGAGTAACTTCAAGATTCTCAACATAAAGAGAGGAAACTTAATATTATTAAGATGCACACAACCGTGTTTCCCTCTCTCATAATAACTTTCAGTAGCATCACTGATGAAATCCACAATATAACCATCACTTAAAACATTCTTATCATGGTTCATATGCATAAAGGTATCATTTTTGAAATAAGAACAACTCTTCTCACTAATAGTAATTGGAGCAGGATCATTATCAAGAATTTGAACATGGTAAACAAGTTGCATACTAAGGGAATGGTTTTTGGCAAGCCCATCATAACTATGACAAGTTTCATAAGGATAATTGTAACATGTGTCATATCCATCTCTATAGCGATTATCTAAACCAAAATATGTAATATCATCATTTTCACTAAAAGTAGAGGTCTCAAATATAGGATCTTCAAGCACAACATCCCCAAGCTTAGAGCTTTCAATATCATCGTTTGAGGGGACATGAATAATGCTATCATCATTATTTTCATAATCAGTACCAAAGAGATTTCCAATATCAAAGGTAGTGTGCTCTTCCAAATCATGATCACTAATATGGGTGAAAGGCATAGGAAGATCATCGTACTCAGATTCATTATCATAATAATCATTGGGAGCAACATACTTACGGTTACCTATTGTTACCTCATACACGCGTGGATATGCCGTTACCTCTTTCTTCTTCTTCTTCTTCTTCTTCTTCTTCTTCTTCTTCTTCTTCTTCTTCTTCTTCTTCTTCTTCTTCTTCTTCTTCTTCTTCTTCTTCTTCTTCTTCTTCTTCTTCTTCCTTCTTCCTCGTTTCCTTCTTTAGGAGGAAGAGGCTTGAAGGGAGGCTTCTCCACATAACCTGATTTATTTCAAACAATAGAAGAAACTTGGGAGGATTCCCCCTTTTCATTAATAAGTTTGAAACACACAGCAGTCCTATCATATTTTGGCAAAGTGTCATCTTCTAAAATATTCTGTATGTAAGTATTTGTATGGCAATTATTAATGCAATACGAAAGACACCCATGCAGGACATCGTCAATATCAAGATCGTTAATATCTAACAAAGAAATTTTTCTTGATAACTCTTCACACTTCAAAATAAGGTAAGTTCATCATGCTGATTAGGAATAATTTCATCATCACAATATAAATTTGCAGCACTCATGGGGTTCGAATTATCATTGGAGGAACATTGAAAATTAAAATGACCAACTCTATGGCAAAGTTCACAAATAAAAGGATAGAGGGCACACACTTTTTCTCCAAGATCATCTAGAGCCCTAGACCATTTTCTAGTTTTTTCATTCCTATGATGGATACAATATTCTTCTTCGATTTGATTAATTCCACAAGGTCTATGTATTCCACAAAAATTAACATGCTTATAGGAAATAGCATTTTCAGAAGTTTGAACATGTTCATTGCAATCATTAATAACAGTTTCATCCTTCATGCAAGTGTCTTTAAAAGGTTCATGATACTTATCAAAATTCTTCCTAGGCAATTCAATGTGAGAAGCAAAAGCTTTATAAAAATTTGCAACAACTTGAGAGTCAAGACCATAAGTAGCACTCATATTTCGAAATTTATCAGTATCCATAAAAGTTTCAATGCATTCATAATCATAATTTATACCTGACTCTCTACCTTTGTCATTCTCCCAATCTTCAGCGTTCTCCTGAATCCGATTAAGAAGGTCCCATTTAAACTCTTCTTTGTTGCGTGTGAATGATCCAGAACAAGCAGTATCCAACAAGGTTTTATCCTGAAAAGAAAGTCTGGCATAGAAATTATCAATGATCACATTACCAGGAAGCTCATGATTAATTGGGGCATTTGAGCATTAAGGACTTCAATCTCTCCCATGCTTGGGCAATACTCTCTCCATCATGAGGCCATAAATTATATATACGGTTTTGGTCTTTGTGAATTTCACTTGGAGGATAGAATTTAGAATAAAATAGAGGCACAATATCCTTCCAATCAAGAGATCGCCCATCCTTCAGCAGTTTATACCAATGCGCCGCTTTACCAGACAGCGACATAACAAATAATTTCTTCCTAACTTCATCCATAGAGATACCTGCACACTTGAATAACCCACATAATTCATGCAAAGATAGTAAATGATCTCCAGGATGAACAGTTCCATCTCCTTCATAGCGGTTATCCACAACACGTTCAATAATTTTCATGGGTATTTTATACGGAATACTTTCAGTAGGTGGATTTAAAATATCACAAGCATCACATTAGAGTTATCGCATATGGGAGATAAAGTATTATCAGAGCAAATTTTCGCCCCTAAAGATGGGAAGCCAAAAAGATCACATAAACTAGCTTCCCCAAGCTTAGACTTCTCCATAGCATTAGCAGTAATTGCATTCATACTAATAACATTGCTACTAGCATGCAAATAAGGTTCCATATGTTTTTTAATTTAATTCAAATCTAAATCAGGAAAAAGATTAAAAAGTTCACTATTTTTTTTGTTGTTTTCCTAACTATTGAAAATAAAAACAAGAAACAAAAAGATGCAATTGCAGGATCTAAAGGAAATAGCTTCGAGCACTCACACACCGGCAACAATGCTAAGAAATAACTTAGTAGTCGGAGGATGTGAATACCTTTACCTTACCTCCCCGAACGGCGCCTTAAAATAGCTTGATGTCTACTCACGCTTCTTTTCCTGTAGACAGTGTTGGGACTCCAAGAGCAGAGGTTTGTAGAATAGCAGCAAGTTTTCCCTTAAGTGGATCACCCAAGGTTTATCGAACTCAGGAGGAAGAGGTCAAAGATATCCCTCTCAAGCAACCCTGCAATCACGATACAAGAAGTCTCTTGTGTCCCCAACCTAATACACTTGTCGATGTATAGGTGCACTAGTTCGGCGAAGAGATAGTGAAATACAAGTAGTATGGATGTATATGAGTGGTAATAGCAATCTGAATAAAATATGGCAGCGAGTAAACATGCAACAACAGTAAATAAGTGGTGTTTGCGTATTGGAAACAAGGCCTAGGGATCATACTTTCACTAGTGGACACTCTCAACATTGATCGCATAATAAATAATAACTTCTCTCATTTGTGCTACATACACTCTTTTGTTGGATGACAAACACCACGTTGTGTAGGGCTACAAGAGCTCCCTCAAGCCGGAGTTAACAAGCGCCACAACATTCAACATTCATATTTAAGTAACCTTAGAGCATAATAGATCTTTGCAAACTAGACCGAGTACTAACATAGCATACACACTGTCACCATTACACTATGAAAGGGGGAATAGATCACATCAATACTATCATAGCGATAATTAACTCCATAACCTACAAGAGATTATGATCATAATCTACGACAAGAACCACACGATGCACACACTGTCACCTTTACACCATGCAGGAGGAATAGACTACTTCAATAACATCACATGAGTAGCACATAGACTAGTAGCGATACAAAGCTCATCATATGGATCTCAATCATGCAAGCAATTCATGAGATCATTGTATTGGAGAGAGAGATTAACCACATAGCTACGGTAGAGCCCTCAGCCCCAGGGGAGAATTACTCCCTCCTCATCATGGGAACAGCGATGGCGGTGAAGATGGCGGTGGAGATGGCTTCCGGGGGCAATTCACCGTCTCGGCGGCGTGCCGGAACAGAGACTTCTGTCCCCCGAATCTTGACTTCGCGATGACGGCGGCTCGGAACTTTTCTCGTATCGTGGTTTTTCCGTATCGAAGATTTAGGTCAAGACGACTTATATAGGCGAAGAAACGGAGTCGGAAGGGGTCTGGGGTCACCAGACAATCGGGGGGCGCGCCCCCCGGGCCGCGCCACCACCTTGTGTGGTGGGCCTGTGGCTCTCCTCTGGCCCCTCTCCGGTGTTCTGGAAGCTCCGTGCAATTATAAGATGCTCGTCATTGATTTCGTCCAATTCCGAGAATATTTCCTTACTAGGATTTCTGAAACCAAATACAGCAGAAAACAGGAACTGGCACCTCGGCATCTCGTCAATAGGTTAGTTCCGGAAAATGCATCAAAACGATATAAAGTGTGAACAAAACATGTAAGTATTGTCATAAAACAAGCATGGAACATCAGAAATTATGGATACGTTTGAGACGTATCAGGCCCGCAAGCGACTGAGGAGGGTTGACAGGAAGCGCTTCGACTCCATGGTGATCAGCACGGCATGGACGCTCTGGAAGCAGCGGAATGCGAGAGCTTTCGGAAACGACAGGGAGCAGAAGACGGTGGAGCAAATGGTGCACCAAATCAGAGATGATTTCCACCTTTGGGAGAGGGCCAAGAGAGGAGGGAGGCAAGATATAGCGAGAGAGTAGGCCTAGGCGGAGTGGTGGTGTGTGTGTCCTCAGTACCTTGGTGTTGTTTTCTTATATATTGTGACGCTCTTTCCTTCTATAAAGATAAGGCACGCTTTGCGTGTGCTCTCGAAAAAAAAAGAATCCGTTCGCGTACCTACGTGTACCACCCTTCGCTGTATCCGTTCGGTTCTGGGCCTGGCCCGTTTATTTCCTCTGGCGCTGTGGTTCGGCCATTGGGGTGGGTGTATGTTCGATGGGAAGAGCTGCCGATCACGTAGCTAGCTAGCTGGTAACCGATGCATCTGTATACAATTACTAGATTATGAAAGCGCGCGTTGCTGCGCTCGTCCATCTTAGAGAAATAATTATAGAATGTTCAGTAAAATTTGGATATTGAAAAAGAGAAGTTTGCATATAAAATTCCTCTAGCTAAGAAAAAGTGATTTCTTTTTTGCAAGAGCACACACTTTATTAGAAAAAGGAATCCATGCTAGCTTTCGATGACTTAGGCAAAAGGATCAAATACACTTTGATACAAAATATGGGCATTACCAAAATAAGCAAAAATCACGTCGAACAGTAGAAGATAAATTGATCAGTCAAGCCCTAGCATGTTTAATCATATGATTTACCAAGAAGGCGAATAGTGACTTAAACCCCAATTTCTGCAGGAGAGAAATAAACTTTTTTTGTAAGATAATATTGAAGCTGATGATAATTGGATGGGTTGCACGCGATAGAAATAATGCATATAGTAGGTCATATTTTGAGAATGATAATTATGGTTTAGTTTATAGATCAAATTGGATGATTGAAGCACTGCTGAACACTAATGCAAATTATTCTAATGACTAAAACTAAATGTCAATACTAAGTGCAATACCAAAACAGCAGAAGTGCATTGCCGAGGACAATCAATCATCTCGAAAATATGCAAGAGACCTAACCACCATTTTTGCAAATATGAGGACATACGTATCTGGCAATTAAACCATAACGCTGTGTTTGGATGCAATGAATTGGATCTAGAATTGAATTAGACTGGAAATTCTAAATCCAATATGGAAATGAATTGGTTTCGAATTCACTGTCGTTTGGATGCGCTTCAAATTTGGTGTTGAAATCAAAGGGTGTACCCAATTCCAATTCCTGTTTGGATGTATAAACCATGTAATTTGATGTTATTTTTTTAGTTTGGACAACATAAACTTATGAATATACCTTCACTTAGAACTTTACTTGGACTCAGCCATTATTAATTGCTGCAGAAAAACGAAGGAAATAAGAACCAGAAGCACCACATATTATACAGAGAAGTACAGTGAAATAGAAAACAGAGAGTCCGGCCGTGTGCGTGTGCGTGCGTGGCAGCGGAGCATCCACGACGCGAGAGTCCGGCCGGCCTGCGCGTTTGTGCCAGTGCAGAATACAGAGAAAGGAAGAGGCCGGGGAACATCCACGGGAAAGCATCCAAGACTGAATTACAACCACAGCCACCGCGAGCATCTACCACGGGAGAGGCCGGCCGGCCGGCCGCGTGTGTGCCAGTGGAGAGGGCGGCCGCGTCACCACGGCAAGGGAGAGTCCGTCGGGGCGAGCGCCACCACGGGAGCATCCTGCGACGTTCCCCAACCCCAAGCTCGACCCTAGTGTTTGGGCATGGTAATGGCGGCGGACGGAGGCGCTGCAAATCGGCTGGGAGAGGTGGGCGGATGGGGGATGCCGGAATTGGGAGAGGAGAAAAGAGAGAGGAGGGAGGAGGCCGGAGTAGGGAGAGAAGGGAGGAGGCCGATCGCGATCTCGAGAGGAGCTGGGGCGCGTACCGGTTCGGGAGACAAATTCCACGCGAATAGAGATTTTATCACTTAACACCACTAGTTGCTGACTTTTTATCACAAAACCACAACTTCCTTTTTTTTTTAATCACAGAACACCAACTCTTGGTTAATTGCTTGCACATAACAGGAGATCTCACATAACAGCCCATTAGTGTATTAGGGCCCAGCGTGGCACCAAACAGAGAACCAAACACGCTCGCACTCATCTTCTCTCCCGAGTGAACAGAGGCGGAGGCGGCGACATGCGACCGGCCGACACGGCGACCGGGACGGAGGAGCGCCGGCGGCGGGGTTTGGCCATGGTCTGGCGGCGGAGATTCAGCCAGGTGCCATCCGCGGATTCGCGGGATTTGAGGCAGAGGCGGGCCTCAATCGAGCAGGCACCCGCGATGGGGGCGGCGGCGCGCATGGTAGTTGGACGCCGGCCATCTATTCCGACGACCCCATCTCGTTCAGTTGGTATGCTTTGCTCCCAATGCCTAATCTGTGAGTTTTTTCTCTTTTTGGTTAGGGTTTGGCCGGGAGTAAAAAGAACCCTAGTTTGTCTTTGGAACAATTTAGCTCTGATCGACGTATAAATTTAATTAGTTCACTAATTTTGTGTTGTTATATTAGCTGCTACATAATTGTTTTTGGGATTGTACAATGTAATGAGAGAAAACGTGAGGAGGGGAAGTTTATTTTGATTTCAGGCTGCTAGGAAATTAGTAAATCTAGGCTGCATATTTGTTTTGGAATTGTGCAACATAATAATAACCAGTGTTTATCTTTGTTCAGGTTGGAAGATCTAGGCTGCAACGTTGATTGGACAAATCTTGATGCTGAATCTACACAAGTGGTAGCACACATGGAGGAAGATGCACAAGATGAAGGCTTTGTTGATGAGGAAACCGACTCTGACAATTATGATGATTTTCTAGTTCGTTGTGAAGGTGATACGGATGTTGAGAACTGTTTTCCCACACGATTGACAACAGAAAATAATGTATTTGACGAAGAGAGGCGAAGGGTAGAGATGGCAGATCTCCGGAAAGAAGGAACGAGAAAAACTGCCAAGGACAAGGCAGAGTTGTCAAGAGCAGCCAAGAGAAGGGCAATTGAAGGAGTTCTCGAGGAACAGGGCAAGCGATGACTGCAGGGAGTTAACAGATTCCAGCGATGATGATGGAGCTGTGGATGAAGAGAAAGTATCTGTAACAAAGAGGAAGAGCAAATCAAAAAAACAATCCAAGAGAAAATATTATGATGAATCAAAGGTCAACACCCATGAGCTCTTGGAGGCTTGGAGGTGAAGTTGTGCTTTGTAGACGTCCATCAATACAGAAGGGCGCTCACAAACTACCATATTGTGAATCAAAGGGACTTTGAATATTTGAGAAATGACCATGATAGGATAACTGTTTGCTGTAAGATCGGAGGCACATGTCCCTTTGCAATCATGTCATCAACTGCTGTAACCGGCAGTTGCCCGAGTACGTGCACCCGCCTGCAGCCTCATCGTCGCCACCAGTTGCAACACCTCCAGAAGAACCATCGCAGCAAGTCCCGTCTGCACCACCACGGCCAGCTGCACCTACAACTCCACTAGCACCATCGCACCAAGCCCCGTTTGCACCACCACGGCCAGCAGCACCTACACCTACACCTCGGCAAACAGCACCTCGAGCTAGGCAAGCTCCAGCTGCGGCACGTCAAGCTCCAACACCACCAGCCCGGAAGCTCCAATCTGTCCGTGGAGGAAGACAACAGATCCATTACACCGACATTCGGCTTTATGGTTACTTTACAGCTAGTAATGCGCAAGGATATCAACAGGAGGAAGACAATTAAGCCTCTTACTGTGTATGTCTGTAAGACACTAGATGTGAAGCTTTTTGCCAAAACTAGTGTGATTCATCTAATGAGGCAAACTTATGTTTTGTATGTTCTGTAAGGCACTAAATGTAAACTTAGAACATCTTGTAGAATTGCCTGTAGCTTGTGTTTTGGTGAAATAATGAATTCATGTAGAAAGTATTGCATGTAGCTTGTGTGTGATTCATATGATGAGGCAAACTAATGTTTTGGATGTGCTGTAAGGCACTAAATGAAAACTTAGAACATCTTATCCAATTGCCTGTAGCTTGTGTTTTGGTGAAATGAATTGAAAATGCATCTTGTAGAAAAGATGTACTATTGAAAAAAAATGCAAATGTTGGTGCTTTGTGATAAAAAAAGGCGAACGCTATGCGTCGGGCGGCGGATCTGGGGGAAAAAATCGGTCGTCCTCCGCGCCGTCCGATGGCGATCCGACGGCCAGAATCAGTCGCATTTGGAAATTTACATTATAGCCCCCGGTTTCTGGAGAATCAACCCGCAGTACTATATTTATCAGATTATAGTTCAAATGCAGTTTTACATTTGCAACCCTCCTTTTTCTGGAAACCAACCCGCAGTATCTCCCTAATGTGAAGAGTATTACAACAAAAATCATCTCTCCGCGTACAAAAAATATATACTATTACAACAAAAATTCGCAACATTTTTTAGAAGTAATGTCACAATAAAGTGGTTAAACCAACAAATTGTTTTGTTGGAGATCAATTTTATACAACAAAAATAGCCATTATTATTAACAAAAACTGGAGACTATTACAACAAAAAATCATATGTTTGCAAAAATATAGAAAAAAACATTAACTTGTTACATATTGAATTACAACAAAAGTCACCAACTTTTTTTACAAAAAGTCACAAACGATTACAATAAAAAATCAATATGTTTGCAAAATGATGCAAAGTGGTCAAGCGACATTTAATTTGCTACAGATTGAATTACAACAAACATCACCTACTATTTTATCCAAAGTCACAAATGGTTACAACAAAATAAAAAATCACTTTGTTATTAGCATCAACAAAAAAATAAAAAATGTTGTCTCTTTACAATAATTGTTAACAACAAATCCTACAAAAATTACGGGTTGTTTACAACAAATAGTTCATCATCTCACTCATGTGTTTTACAGCGAAGCCATTGTTGGGCCGAAAAAAGCAGGCCCATTAAGCCGGACGCGTGAGCGAGGCCGGACGACCGATCGCTGGCGCGCGATTGGTCGCCGGATCCAAAGCGTTTTCCTAAAAAAAATCTATCAAATGGCCTGATTGGCTATCAAACTAGCTAATTACAACTATTGTGTTCTATGCAAACAATTACACCAAGAGTTGGTGTTCTGTGATAAGAAAAACGAGAGTTGTGGTTTTGTGATAAAAAATCATCAACTAGTTGTGTTAAGTGATAAAATCTCACGCGAATAGGGAGGGTGAGACCTCCGAATCGTTCAGTGAAGAAAAGGCCCGCGCGGGCGGCCGCTGGAATTAGCCATCATTTCCACGCTCTAATTCTACTCCCACCCAAACAACAGAATTAGAGGTTTAAATTCCAATTCCTCAATTCTAAGCTTAATTCATTGCATCCAAACACAGCGTAAGAATTAATTATAAAACATCCTTTCTTCAGTGCAATTTATTTATTAAGGTATGCTCTTTGCGGTAGACCCTCGGAACTACTTAGGCCATGCAAAAGAAGTAAAGACAATAGAAACAGATTTCACTTAGAATTATGTAGAATGCTGAGGGTCGACTAAAGTACATAATTTGATGTCGAATACACTTTATCCTATGTTAGTTTGTGGACACTATACATAGACTTGAAACAAGAAATAGCAATACAATTGAATCAAGAATTTGAAATACCAGAACCAAGCATGTAAGATTATAAAAAAGCTTATAAACCCTGCTTACATATCAAAGAGATAACAATATACATAAGTAGTAAAACCCATGAAATATGTGATCAATAGTACTTCTGGACGCATAGTAACTATTGCATATATATATATATATATATATATATATATATATATATATATATATATATATATATATATATATATATATATATATATATATATATATATATATAGTCAACCTTGCTATAGAGATATATCATCATGGTGAACACTGAACAGGACCCAACAATGCTCCCTTTAACTCGTTAGCTCTTGGCCTGACAGATAGAAAAATGGAAAAGTAATAAGAAAGGAAATATAAGATGTTTACGACATTTGGAGCGGAGATGGCAGATGTCTTTCCGCTTGCAAAGCAGCTTCCCAATGGGCACCTCCACATTTGTGCCCGTAATAAACGATCAGTTCTGAATTTGGAGTCCTACACCTTATAGAAGGTAGGCTTAATGTTTCAAGATCAGCCGCATGACTGGTAATGACTGGTAAACTCAATACGAGTTTCTCGATTCCAAGAAATTTCTGCTTTACCTTGTTTCTAGATTATTCTGGATCGTACTAAGCAGATCAAATGTTGAAAACTGAAAAGTTTCAATATTATGCAAAAAAGAAGATAAGAACTGAAGTTGTAGACTGCAGAGGTTCTGGTTCTAAGGTTTCACGGAAATCAGCATAAACTAAGCACCAAATGAGTGGAAAATCAAGGTTTCAAGCTAACTTTGTTAAGCAATTATGAGGCCATATATATTTCACTGAAGCACCCAACACGCATCCCTCACAATGACCTTGATTAGACAAGCAGGCAATGGATCAATTTGAGGTGTATGAATAGATAGATGATTTTTTTACTCAGTGTTGAAATCAGCTGAAAGAAAGCAAATGCACATTGCGTCCAAGGACAACCTAAACGGCACATCAAAAAAATAGGGAAAACAGAGGCCATTGCAGTTGAAAAATCATGGTGTTGATAACTTAGGTATGATTGACGAACCTGTCGGCCACTAGAGATGTTTCATGTGTCATATGTGTGAAGCAGACAGTAAGCAATCTGTTAGCTGAAGGTAAACAACTAAACATATATGATGATCCCAATAACTCGGTGGTTTCAATATGTAGCAATTATCCTGCCAGAAAGAAGAACCAAGAGAGGCGAATTACAGTGAGGGCCAAGACCAGAGATAAAGGAAAGTAAAAAAGCTAGGGTTATCGTTTAACGGATGACGACGCACATCGTTCGTATGCCGTCAAGGATGCTAGCCTCCTATCTTGCACCACTGAATCGCCGGCACATCATCTTGTGTCGGCGAGCCGTAGCCACCGCATCCTCCTCATCGCCCGATGTCACCATCACTCCCTCACCCGTCGTCACCGTGGCCATGATCCTAGGCAGTGGCGGAGCCAGAACGCAAGGAAGGGAGGTGCTAACTCGGTTTAGTGGAACGAGGCACCATACCACATGAACAATTGTAGGCGGTGCTGTGAATCTGATAGTGGTGCTGCCTCTATAGGCTTATACCACAAATATGATACCTATTACCTTTAGCTAATCAGCTGGACCGGTGCTACAGCTCCGGTAGCACCGGCCGCAGCTCCGCCCCTGATCCTGGGAGCCTGGGACAATCACAATAAAGACACGCATAAGCACATGTGCAGATCCGAGAAATAGGGTGAGGGAGAAATAAAAATTTCTGCAAGACGTCAGTCAGGGCTGCTACAGGAAGCAAAGAGAGGAAAGATGAATAGAGAAGATCAAAAGAGCATAAATAGCCTAGTTAATGAGAGGAGGGGGGAGACTGTACGGGCGGCGGCGGCACACCTTTAGGCCATTATAGTTGCAATGAAGAATAGAAGAAACTGCCGGGCCACCAAGGACTTCCTCTCACGCCGCCGCTTCGCCTGAATTTTGGTTTTTATGGCTAGAAGATGCCGCTCCGCGTGTCGGCCTTTCCTGCGAAGCTGACAGAAACGGAAGCCCAGTTAAAAGTATTTGGCCTGGTTAACAACATGACGCCTGGCTCAATCTCGGGAGTAGCATCCCTAAAACGTTTGGTGGGCCGCGAAGTACGAAGTGGTGGGTATAAATGGCCTGGGGCGTGTGTTGCGACGACCAAAGGATCGGGTGCCTTTATATCTAGATCGGACGGCTGACGGCTCCTAGGTGGTTCCATTATACTGTTAACTAATACATGCACGTCCAATTATACAATTTTTAAATATCGTGAACAATTTTTTATACCTCGCAAACAATTTTTTGACTGTACAAACATTTTTAGAGGTCACGAACATTTTTTAATCATTTTGAGTTTTTCTGTTTTCTTTTTTGTTTTGTGCTGTTTTCTTTTCTTGTTTCTTCATAATATGAACATTTTTAAAAGTACGAATAATTTTCTAATCTGAAAAAAATTCAAAATATAAACTTTTACACTGAACAATTTTTCAAGTCCAAACAAAATTTCAAAATATGATTTTTTCAAATATGAACATTTTTCAAAATACGAACATTTTTCAATTGAATAAATTTCCAAAATATGACTTTTTAAAATGAACATTTTTTCAAATCCAAATAATTTTTGAAAATATGAATGCTTTTCAAATATGAACATCTTTGGAATCTGAACAATTTTTCAAAATCTAAACTTTTTAAACTGAACATTTATCAAATCCGAAAAGTTTTTGAAAATCTGAATATTTTTGAATATGAACAGAATTAAAAATACGAATATTTTTTAAGTCCGAACAATTTTAAAAATTCTTGACGTTTTTAAAATATGAACATTTTCTAAAATGCTAAACATTTGAAATCTGAATATTTTATTTCATCAAATTTTTTTTTTAAATTAACCGATCTGAGCAGAACACGAAGTTTTACACAGAGACGGAAACAAGGTATGAACCGATCTGCGATTCTGGGGAGCGAGCTGGTGCTAATGGGTTGGCCCACGGAACTACGTTTGAAGCGTTGCGCCCACAACGGACGCAACGAGCGCCAAATAGGAGCTCCCGCGGGCGGTACGGGGACGGTGCTAACCATCACCCCTTAGCGATGGTTTATAACGGGAACGCCTATTCACCGCATTTAGCGGGAGCGAAGGGTAGCTCCGCTCAAGGTTGTTCCTCCTGGGCCGCTTCAAACGTGGCCCAATAAGCCTATTTTTTCTTTCTTTTTTTCCATTCAGTTTAGATTCAAAATCCGAACAAAAATTTTAAACGGAACAAATTTTGAAATCAAACAAATTCAAAACTGAACAATTTGAAAACTAAGAATTTTAAAATCAAACAAATTTAAGATTTGAATTAATTTCGAATTTGAACAAATTTAAGATTTGAATAAATTTCGAATTTGAACAAATTTCGAATTTGAACATTTTCAAAATTTGAACAAAAAACAAATCTGATTAAATTTCGAAATCAGCAAAAACAGCAAAAAACCGATAGGAAACAAATAAAAACCGAAAAACTGAGAAAGCCCAAAAAACCGGAAACCAAAAGAAAAAACAATACAGACTTGGCGCTAATGGGCCGGCCCACCACGTCCGTCGATTCAGGCGGGAGCGAATCGCTCCTGCTATAAGCGGGGAATAGGGATCGCGGTTTATAACCATCGCTAAGGGGAAACCCTTAATGGGCCTGGCCCATTAGTTCGGTTATTTTAAAATTTTCCAGATTTTAAATTTGCCCAGATTCGAAATTTGCTTAGATTTTAAAATTGCCTAGATTCGAAATTTGCTCAGATTTAAAATTTGTTAAGATTAAAAATTTGCTTACTTTGAAATTTGTTCGAATTTAAAATTTGCTTAACTTTAATTTTCGCTCCACTTTAAAATTTGTTAAAAAAGAAAAAACAGAAAAAATAAAAAATTGAGGAAAAACCAAAAGAAAACCGAAACCAAGAAAAACCAAAAACTCAACAAAAACCGAAAAACCGAGACCTACAGGCTCGCTGCACGTTAATGGGCTGCGGTCCAAACACGCCCCGAGGGTGAAACCACGCGGGCGATTGTTTGTAACCATCATCCCGCTAGGCCCTTTGTTGAACCTAAAGGCCCAGGAGCCGAATAGTAAACGGCTCAATCTAAAATGTTCGTTTCAATGGAGGGCTTTTAACAATTCTCAAGAAAAAATGGAGGGGTTTGAACGGCGGGCAAACTTCGCCGGCCGGCCACCTTGGTGCGACCCCGGTGCGCTTCCCGCGGCGCCTCTCCTCTCCCCGCTGCTGCAGCCGCCGCCACCTCTGGCCGCCGCGTCTCCTCCTATCGTCAGCCTACTCTTTCCTCGCAGCGTCGGCCGGAGGCGCTGTCTTCCCGTCCACCTCGCGCCTCAACCGCGGCCCCGCCAGGTGCCCCTTTTCCGACCTTGCCCGCCTCTCCCGAGCGCTCCCCGCCGGTGACCCACTGTCCGACGCAGCCACATTCAACGTCCTCCCGCACTCTGCAAGGAAAGAGTAGGCTGACGATAGGAGGAGACGCGGGCTCCCTGGCGTCGTCTCTTGCAATACCCTCGCCAAGGGTCCTGCCTCGGTAGATGCCTTGAGGACGACTTCAAATTCCGGTGCTGGATGCTGGCCGCTGCATTGCAGCCCAACAAGCGGACACACTCCATCATCATTCATGCTGCCCGTGGCACTTGCTACCAAGAGCTCGGATTTGAGTTCCTTATCATCATGCTGTGTGGTGGGCTGTTCCCAATCATTGCTACTCCTACATGCTCGCTGGACTTTGCACACAAGGCGGCAATGTGAAGCAGGCGGTGGCGCTTTATAGGACGATGGTGAAGATTGGAATCAGGCGAGCTCGGATTTGAGTTCCTTATCATCATGCTTACAGGGTGGCAATGTGAAGCAGGCGGTGATTCTGTATATGAGGATGGTGAAGATTGGAATCAGAGGGAAAATTGTGTCGTACTAAGGCTTCTTAACCTCTCTGTGCCACACGGAGATGGTCATACATGCAGCCGAGCAGGGGTTCTCTTTGGTGACATGCTGGTGGGCGGGTGGTCACTGAATGTCGTGGCATGTACTGCTTTTGTGCACTCGGACAAGTTCATCACACAAGGAACATGATGCAGCACATGGCCAGTCTTGGAATTGTTGCAATGTGGTGACACACACCACACTGATGTCGGTCTCTGTAAGTAAGGGAGAATGGGCGAACCAGTTGGGCTCTATGGATTGTATAAAGATGATGAAGCAGCTGATCTTTGTGGCTGAATGGAGAAGGAAAATTGTGTTACCAGAATATCTGCCTATAATGTTTAAATAAGTGGATTTGGCAAATCGGGGAACTTGGAGCAAGCTCTCAAGTACTTCTATGACATGGGAGAAAAGGGCTTTTATCTGATATAGTTACATAATACTTCAATGCATGGTTATTGTACGTTAGATCAGATTGAAACTGCCAAGGAATTGCTGGATGATATGGAAAAGCAAGGTTTAAACCGAGAACAGTTAGCTACACCATATTAATTGCTGGTTTGGCAAGGTTAGGAAATGCTGAGAAAGCTGCTAGTTTAGCAGAAGAGATGCCTAAGAAAGGAATTGAGCTTGACCACTCTATAATTTCACAAGGAATATAAAGAAAATTTCAAATTTTCTGTCAGAGTGCTCAAGTTCTTCTCTGGAGCTGCGGCTGAATGTTTTATTTTTAAGGATGGCTGTGGTAAAGATTGATAGGGATTGGCAATGAGCTATGAAAATTGGTTGGTGATTCGTCTTCTACGGACTTACTGACTAACCCAAGGTTTGTTTTCCTGTAAGTTTCCTCTTTCTGTCCTTTTCTGTTTTGAAATCTGCTACTTCCATGCATATGATCAAGCCTGTGAATCAATGAAAAAGAATGGGTACTATGCTGCACACTTCGATGGATCTCAGTGGATTTTTTTTTTTTTGCTTAACTAACCCAAGTATGAGGGTTATTTGAATTCTCAAATTGTAGGTTATGCTGCAGCTTCTTAGGAAAAGTTCTATCTACCAAAGTTTTCACTCTTCTGCAGATTGAATAACTAGTTTTGGTTCTAGTCGGTCCTTCTCCAAGTTAGTCAGTAATCCTGTGCAGTTTCAGATTGATATAACTTACGATAACCATTAACCATCCATCAGCATGTTATATTATACACCATACATGTATCCAGATGCCCTTTTTTGGGTGTCATACAGTACGTGAGAAAACTTGTTACCTTGCAGGATTCACTTCTTAGAGTATTAGAGGGGGAAAAATATGCTTATATAATAGAAGCCATCATATATAGTCGTAGTTTCTTATGAAAGGTTTGCAAATTAGTGAAATGTATGCGTTGGCATGAAATGGAGACATAGTTTGATAATTGCAGTGACATCTCAGCTATCTTTGCTACTGGTCTGAATTAGGAACACATTGCCTAAACTATAAACATCTTGCACTAAAGAGTTAAGAACAGGTAACCCCTTGCACTTTGTATGACAAACATAACACGGAAAAAATTATGGTGTCCCGGTAGCCACATTTGGTCCATATTTCGAACATGGTGAAAATTATTGGGCAAGTCCATAGTTATATAGACTATCCATTTTTCCTCATGGCATCTTACTGGATGCACTCTAATTTGTGTCAAGTCCATAGTGATATAGAACATGGTGAACAGTTATGGGTCAAGTCCATAGTTATATTGATTCCCAATTGTACTTCATACGGCTCCCCTCTAGAAGCACTCCAATTAGGTTCTTCGTTTACTGCAGGACAGCATGAATTTGGATTAAATCATATCATGCTCGTTAGAGATTGTGACAATTAGTTATCCATCTATACTGGTTAACAAAGTCCGGTTTCCCCCCCTAAACTTTTCACTTGGCTCATATTTCCCCCCTAAACTTTACTTGGCTCACTAAAACCCCCTAAACTGTGAATAATAGTCCATTTAACCCCCTACCTGGTTTAAAATTTTGAGTGAAAATTCCAGGCTAAGGGGGTAAAGCGGACCATTATTGATAGTTTAGGGGAGTTTAGTGAGCCAAGTAAAGTTTAGGGGGGAAATATGAGCCAAGTGAAAAGTTTAGGGTGGAGAACCGGACTTTGTTCTACTGGTTAAAACTGTCAAGTACTCGTTTTTGCACTGGTGCTTGGTGAGGGCACCTGTGACAAATGCTGGGCCGAGTAAACCTAGGTTTAGAATACTCGGTCAATGCTCTGATAAAGAACAACGCCAGTTACCACTCATGCCCCTGCTTGCTGATTCTCCATCTTCAATTGAAAATGAAGGTCCAGAGTACTCTTTTCCATATTTGACTAAACAAATTACCTTTTCAGTTACATGTCATCTGAACATATAGATAAATTCTTCTTGCTTTTCAATATTTGTGTTTCATAAAGACAAATAACCTGAATGTTTGGAGATCATGTGGATATGGACTAGTTCACGTGTTATTAACCATCACTAGTCTTACGGACTCTGGGATACTTTTATTGAAATTTCAGTTTTTTTGTTTTAAAGTCAGCTTGAATGAAAAATTCATGATCACAGTGGCCCCATTGTTATCTGCTTCACAATTGAGAGAATCGTCACTGCTTATGCTTTTCATGCATCATACCGTTGGCTACCTATGAATTTGGTACTGTTTTTTTCTGTCTTACGCGAGTAAGAAAATTATATAGGAAAGTTTAGGTGTAACCATGTGGCTTTTCATCGAATAAAAATACATCATATAAGTGGATGCTTATGTCATATTATTAAGTGAGCTGGCCATGTGATTGCATCTCGTATATGTTTTCCAGGCTTGGCTGACAAAAATCGGCGTGCACAAAGCATGTGATTTAGACCTTGAAGGATTTCACATCTGCCGAGTTGTACCAGAACCTGCATCGTATCAATGACCTAGCTTGTGAAGTTTGTTAGGATATATATGATATCCTTCCGTTTCAGTTGATATAAATGAAGAAGCCCGATATTCAGTATAAAGTTAATCATGGCTAAATGTTTACTGTCCTTTAGACAACAGAATTAAAAACCTTCTGGTAATCTTGAATAGCTTCTTGAACACCCATATATCTTGAAAGCACCTGTTGAAATAGATGGTCCAAGTTCCTGAATAGATAAACATCGGAAATTCAATTCGGCTCCCGGGTGCATATGCTCCCTCTACTAGAAATGTTGAAAAATTTGGACAAAAATTCTACATGTACATCTTCATAATATACGTGCGTTCGTCAAGTTTCACGAAAAACCAATCTATATATTTATCTTGTGAAAAGCATTATTTTTAGCACTGCTTTTTTACACAACATGATAAGTTATGGAAGCGTGAGTGAAGATGTACGTGCTAGCATTTCAAAATATAGCTATGGACCCATGCTTGATAAACTGCAACTTCCTGTGTGTGAACTTATGTGTAGCTCCTGAAACTGCACATGATTTTGTCAGATCTGATTGTTTTACAAGCTAGACAGTTTACCTTACCAGGCAGATTACTGGATATGTCATTTCCACATAGTGACCATTGTAGCAGCAGAAGAGCAAAATCTAAAAGAGATTGGAAGTGTAGCTATCATCAATTGGCTAAGTCTAAAGGACTGTTCTCTTTTACTAAATGGTAAATGTAATTATTCACTTGTGCTATTTTAAGTTCACTAGATGTTTAATTTCCAGTAAAATATCAGCCATATAATGACCTTGGTGCCAAACCTCTACTCAAGTAAAGAGTTGGGTTTTCAGTTTTTTTTTTTTTTTTTGCATTTAGGCACCTATCTACTTTAATATATATGGTGCATTTCTCTCTCGGAAAAAACTTTCTTATGTAGTACCAAGTGTCAAACCTAACACCTAAAAACAAGCCTTTTACATCTCGGCTTGTTTTATTATTCTCAACCTGAAATGGGCTGGGACGCTCTATTTTGGACCCCTTAACAAAAAGTGGACACCATCCGCACGACATACGTGGACGTGTACAACCACCTGGGTCCGATGGACACCAGCTGGACAAAAGGAGTGCATGTGTGTTGCCACCTGGAAGAGGTCGCAAGAGCAACCAGCGGAGGCGCCCTCACAGAGGCTGGCAGCGGAATGCAGTGGCGTTACGCAGTGCGCTCCTGTCGAGGAGGGGTGCGCCCCCCAACCGCCGATGTTGCAGACTTTGAGGTCGTTGCACACGGGAAAAACAGCATGCCCGTCGCTCGTGGGGGAAACTGCATGCCCAAGAGCCCCGACGCAGCGAACGAGAGCAAGGTCATGTGCGGAGCGAAGGGCAACTTGGAGGAGCGTCAGCTGCAGACCACACATCTCCCGCACACGCCGACGCGCTAGGAGGCCGCGCGCAGCAGCCTGCAGCCTCACCGCCGCCGACACGTGGCGGGTAGCGATCCAAGACGGAAGCGGTGACGGCGAGGGCGGGAACCGGACTTGTTGGATCGGAACTCCCGCCGGCACGGTCGTAGCTGGCCCGGGGCTGAGCGGCGGCGGCTGCTGCAGCGGGGCCACGGCCGCGACGGGGCCCGCGAGGGGCTGGGACGGCCACGGCAACCAGGGCGGCAGCGGCGCCGGCTGCTGCAGCGAGGCCACGGCCGCGACGGGGCCCGCGAGGGGCTGGGACGGCCACGGCAACTAGGGCGGGGAGTTGGCGGCGACCGCGGTGGAGACCGCCAGATGCGGCGGCTGCCACGGCAGGAGCAGCGGCCCGATGGTGGCGTATGGTGGCGTGGCCGGCGGCGGCCCGTAGGGGCCGGCCAAGTAGAGGTGGATCTCCTGTACCGTGGTGGCGAGATCGTGGAGGGCTGCGGTGATCTCCGCCGGGCAGAGAACGGCGGGGACGTCGGAGTGCGGCGGGTGGGAAGAACTCGGTGGAGGGCTGGACATGATCGAACCTGGGAAAGCTGATACCAAGTGTTATGGTGCTGCTAGAGGGATGGTGCGAGAGGGCCGGCCGGGGGCCTTGCCCACGGCCGGTGGCAAGAGGGAAGGGATTTCCTTCTTAATTCTTGCTTGATTAGATTGATACGTCTCCTCTCCTTATATAGAGAGGTTTACTTGACCCCTAAGCAAGCGACACTTATCTCTAATTAACCCTAAGACTAATGGGCTATAGCCAGGCCCATGACGTACTCTAACACCAAGAGATAGTAACAAAAAATGAACTTTTTAGTGTACACGGCCCCTTGTGGTTATAGAAGTCTACAGAGCGAGGATCCACATGTGATTGGATATTGACAGTTTACTTGACAAATTTCTATGGAATCATTTCTTTTTTCTAATCGAGGGCTTAGTTAAATCTATGTAGAGTCAAATGAGTATGGCCCTGTGGCCATGTGCCCGAGCATCTGATCCGCATCTCGCAGGCCGTGCTGCAGAGCTAAACAAGTTCTTTTTTGGAACCACTAAACAAGTGCATTCTTGATTCGTGAACACTGATTCGGCACCTAAGAATAACAAGTTGTTTCCGTTAATTCCGTGTACTTGCTGGTTATTAATTTGGGCTTGTATTGGTTTTACCCTTTTGAAGATGGAGGCGGAAGTGCTGCAAGACAATCATTATACAGAAAAAGGGCAAACCATCAGTCTATCACTAAGGTATTACTAACCAACTGTTTTCAGTAATCGCCTCGTCTGCTGCAAGAAAATAGTTCCAGCCTTCTTTGCTAGCAAGAGAAATAGATTAAATAGATGCTTGCTGTAAATAGCATATTGTCATCTTAATACTAAGCTCATTTACATGAACAAGTTTTTGCTGGATTCTTTTATTCCAGTATCAAAAGTCCAGTACCATAATTACACCATAACTACTCAACACACCATCTTTCAGCTACTCGTGTCATAACTATTGCTGTTTTGCCATCTTCTCTTTGGATATAGATGGCCAGTATGATCCTTTTGTCATAGTTGCATGCCTAATGTCTTTGGTGTAGTACAAATTGGATAATGCAGAAAATTATGCATATATAAACCCCCAATTTTCAAAGTTCAATGTGAATCTGTCATCTGTTTAGCTCACACACATTAACGGAAGCCGACATGACTATCACTAATAAAATGGCTAGTGACCTTGTGATAAGCAGAACTACCACATGAGACACTGGCTTCAAATTGAAGCGAGCTGGAAGTCAAAGTGAACTTGGTATCAGCGCTCATGGGCAAAAGTAAAACGTATCAAATATTTTAATCTGTGCACTGGATTGGGCATTAACTATCTATCACAATATCTCCTCTCCTTGATACATGGGAAGTCAAGGTCTTTTCACAGTTTGTTATTTGAGATAACAGTACAGGTGCCCATTTGCCCATGTTCCCAGATAACTTAATTACTATTAACTATTTCTGGTCAAAATTATTCACTGTACATATATGCAAACGTATCTTCTCTGAAATATTCCATTGTATTACCAACAGGTGGCCAGAGTTTACAGTCCCCTGCATGCCTAAAAAACTATTGACACAGGAATCTCTAAATAAAAATTTATTGATAGAAATAAGATTGATTCGTACACGTAGCTCTTTACTTCTCACGATTTCCTATGCAACGACCTACGCCTATATATAGGCGTGAGCTTCCTGTTAGGATCCCCCACACTCTTCCCAGCATCTCTGCACTTGCAAGTACAAGTGCTGAGCTAGCAAAGCCTAGTTGCCTAGTGCTGTAAGTTAACATTGTACTTGATTTCTTCTGCAGTTCTTGGTTACCTCGGCTAATTACACCACCTTCTGCCAATTTTCAGAAGGATTCCAGATATACATGGAGTTCCTAGGCTTGCTAGCTCTTGGGGTTGCCGCAATGCTGGGAGTTGTCGCTGGCGATGACTGGAGCAGTGGCCGTGCCACGTTCTATGGCGGTAACGATGCCTCAGGAACGATGGGTAAGCCTACAGAAGGTTTAATTAGGCGGCTCATTTCAGCTGTTAGTTACAATTCTGTGTTAGCTGATCTTCGTGTATGCAGGAGGTGCGTGTGGGTACGGCAACATGTTCAGCGCAGGGTATGGAACGAACACGGCGGCGCTGAGCACGGCGCTATTCAACAAGGGGCAGAGCTGCGGTGCATGCTTTGAGGTCCGGTGTGCCGGCGGGGCCAGCTGCTCGTCGGGCTCCGTGGTAGTGACGGCAACCAACGTCTGCCCGCCCAACTATGCACTCCCCAACAACGACGGTGGGTGGTGCAATCCTCCGCAGTCGCACTTCGACCTCACTGTGGCCGCGTTCACTCAGATCGCCCAGTACCGTGCCGGGGTTGTGCCCGTCCAGTTCAGAAGGTAACAATGGGTGACCAACCAAACCCATTGCGTGCTCCCTGGCCTGTACGTGTGTCTGAAGCTAATGTGTGTTTGCCGTGCTGTGTAGGGTGGCGTGTATCAAGTCGGGCGGCATCCGGTTCACGGTCACCGGCCACTCCTACTTCAACCTGGTGCTCATCTCAAACGTGGCCGGCGCCGGCGACCTGAAGTCGGTGTACGTGAAGTCTCCAGGGACAGGGTGGCTGGCCATGAGCCACAACTGGGGTGCTAACTGGCAGAACGGCGCCAAACTCGATTCCCAGCCGCTGTCCTTCCAGGTCACCTCCAGTGACGGCCGTACCATTCAGTGTCCCAACGTGGCGCCAGCCGGATGGGGTTTCGGCCAGACCTTCTCCGGTGGCCAGTTCTAGCCGGCCGGCCACCGTTGCAGATTTCCTTTTACATCTCCGTGTATCGTTGTCGGCGGAGGATGGCTCTGTTTTAAGCGGCCTCCTCTGAGTGGCAAAGCATGCGTCGTTGTGGTGTCTTTGCGTACTTCGGGGTTACCGTTTTTGCTCCCCGCAAGGCGTGCTCACACTCGCTGGTCGGCCGTTTTTACATTACTAGTCGTATTATGCAGAGATCCTTAGGTTTGGGCTCACAAAATTAAGCAATGGCTGGCTGTGGTGACGAGCATAATGGCTGGTCACCCGCCCATGGGTTCAAACCGATGGTACTGTGTCTGCATGCTAAAACTAATGGAATGTGTTTAGGAGTATTCAGTTTTACTCATGCCATTATTTGGAATACGACCGTGACGAACTGTTTACGAAGCATATCTCTATGATGAAAGCATCCTTGATTTTTTTAATTTCTATAATGTGGTTATTGTTACTGATCCTAGGCCCTGTTTGGTACCCAGCATTTTTTTGTTGAAATATTCAGAGAATACTTCGGTATCTGAAAATATCAAAGTATTAAATACTTTAGGTAGTGTTTGGTAGGTCAGTATTTTCTAAGCTGAAGTATTTCAAAACTGAAGTATTCTAATGCCTGGCTAACAAATACCATAGTTTTGTTTTTCTTTTCTCAGACCTCTTTCTCTAATACTTCAAACAAAAAAACCACCGTTTTGGAGACCACGATATTCATTGGATCCAAACACGTTAAGGCTCAGTTTGGGAGCTCCGTTTAATAAAAAAACCACAGCATTAAAAAAGATTAATATTTTTAGCATATGGGCATGGAATACTGCTGCTTTATAAAATATTTCGGTTTTGAAAAAAAAGGATGTCTAGACTGAAATTTTTCAACATTAAAGAAAAAAAACAGTTTTGAAAAATACTTATTTACTACAACATTATTTACTGGATCCAAGCACCTTAAAGTATTTAATACTTGAGTATTTTTTTTTAGAAACTGAGGCTATGTTTGGTAGCAAAGTATTTTTTGAAGTATTTGAACAATACTACAGTTTCTCAAAATACCACAGTTTTAAATACATTGATATGTTTGGCTGCGATTAAAGATTGTAGTATTAATACTTCATTATGCCTCAAAACGACCTATTTTTGAACTATTGGAAAAACAACTCTAGACCTCTTTTTCTGAAACTGAAGTATTACCAGAAGATGCATAAAATACTTTGGTTTTGTTACTTCAGTTTTAGAAATACTTTAATGCGAAACATGGCCTAAAGTATTTAGTATTTCAATATTTTCAGAAAATGAAGTATGCACTAAATACTTCAAAAATGCTTTGCTGGTGGGGTAGATTAAATATTGGTTTATGTGAAGTATATTGGATAAAGAGGACCGAGTATCCGTCTGACCCTCTTTCTTTTAAAACTTAAAATGGAGAAAAAATGTGTTCTCTATTGCCCAAGCGCTAGAATACTTTTGTTTTGAAATAATTCGGTTTGGAAAATACTGAGCTACCAATCGCAACCTATCTTTTTTCCGAAATGGGGTATCACCCCAGCCTCTACATCGAAAAGCTACATACGATTTTTATTATATTTATTAAGCAATCGCAACCTATCTTTATCTAGAACCCCTGCAAGTCTGATTCGTCGAAACCAAGATCCATCACTTTGTTCACTCGAACCCGCGTGCCCTCGGAGCCGTAACTTTCCCTCACCAAGGACTCACTCCATATCCATGGATCTAGGTTTAGCCATCGAGCTTCGCTCTAGCAAACACTACGGACATGAGCATGCCGGGCAGCAAGATGGACACACGAGCGTGGATAGGCATGGGAGGAAGCCACCCACTGACGCGCACTCCCTCCATGCCGGAGTGACAAGAGAGGAAGGAGGCAGACCTAGCGCAAGGCTGCAGGTACTGGCGATCCAAGGAACCACCAGCACCCTCCGCCCCGGCCATGGCTGGCCATCTGGCCAGATCGGCGATCCCATGGCTAGCCGCCATGCACGCCGATGTGTTGAGGGCGCACCGCCATCTCCTCACTGCCGCCCCGCCGGAGGGCCTCAGGCCCCGGCCCGAACAGGCGCGCCGCCCTGCGCTTCCGTCGACATTCCCCCAACTCCCGGGGCTGCTCGAGGCGCTCCCTCCCGAGCGTCTCTGGCGGCGCCCTCCACCACCAAACCCTAGGCGGCGCCTCCACCCCCCACTCCCTGGCCGCCCCCCGCTGCCTCCCCGGTGGTGGTAGTGGCCCCCTCTACGTCGAAGACGGCGGCAGGGATGGCGGTGTGTTGCTGCTGGTTTTCCCCGGGAGTTGGGGGAATGTCGGCGGAAGCGCAGCGCGGCACGGCTGTTCGGGCCGGGGCCTGAGGCCCTCCGGCGGGGCGGTAGTGAGGAGATGGCGGTGCGCCCTCAGCACGTCGGCGTGCATGGCGGCGAGCTAGGTCGTCGGGCCATGATCTGGCCAGATGGCCAGCCACGGCCGGGGCAGAGGGTGCTGGTGGTTCCTTGGATCGCCAGTACCTGCAGCCTTGCGCTAGGTCTGCCTCCTTCCTCTCTTATCCCTCCGGCATGGAGGGACAGGCGACGTGGGGGCCTGCTAGTCTCGCGGATAATGGCGGTGGTCCTAGGATTCCTCCTATCGCCAAGTTGATGATCTGCTTCTGCTTGTCCCCATCGATCTGGCAGAAGTGGCGTGTTCCGGAAGGCTCCGCTGGCGCTCCACGAGGCGTTCCACTGCCTGGAGTTTGCCGGATCGGGTGGGATTCGGTCGTGCGCACCCGTGTTTTACTCTGACCGTTTGGTTTCAGAGGGAGCGTCTCGAAGCTTTGCTGGCTGTTAATATCATGAGCATGTTCTCGTTCCGTGATGCTGGCGAAGAATGACATGGAAGCCGAGATCTGGGGTCTAGCAATGGCGGCTCGAGTCTTGGTGGTTATGAGGAATTGGCTTGGTGATTTGTGATTTGGAGCAGCGGCATGCAAGCGGGGGCGACTTCACAAGAGAAGGTCAAAGTCCTACCACTCCGGGTGGAAACCCAAGGTCTGGCCTTAGTTGGTTGTGCCTGGCAATGGTCTTGTTGGAGGCATTATTTTGAAAGCGAGGATTTTTTTCAAGGTGAAAAACTAAGATCTATGATCGGGCGATGACGGTGCTTGTGCACTGTTTTCTTCTTGGAGGCGTTGCTTTTGAAGAAGCTGGACTTCAGGTATTGTCTTGGTGGTGTTAGTAATGCTGTTTCAATGAATGAATCACCGTAGCGGGGCTTTTTTTTTGTAATTCTTCTTTCTTTTTTGACTGTGTGCATCCGTAGTGCCGCTAGAACAATGCGTTATGTAGAGGGTAGATGTAATTGCCATCGAGTCGCATGGAGCCGTGCGCATGAGGAAGGCGTCCGCTGACTAGCACGTTGCGTTGCAGCAGCTTCGTTCCCCTTTCCCCTGTACCTCGATCTCTCTGCTCCTCGGAGATTGCATTTGAACCAAATCTGTTAGTGGTTCCTTAGTTGTATCTCTCGATTTTCTTTAGGAGAAGGGATCATGGGCACGGCAACTAAGGAGCTGAGGTCTGGCAACTAGCAACAAAGTACGCTACATGACAATTAACTAGCCACGATGGATTCAACAAGTAGGCACTAAACACTATCGAACATGTCAACTAGGCAATATTGGGCAACTAGACATTCTAGCCACCTAGACAATATTGAACATGTCAACTAGATACTATTTGAACTTGGCAAGTGGGAATCTTGCAACTAGGCGCTGAACTCGGCAAGTAGGCATGGTTGCCCACCTTTTTTTTTTATATTGTCCTAAGATCATTCTAGCCAACTCAGATGAAAAAGGCTAGACTATACTGCACCCGTTTTAATTAATGAACACGACTTATATTATTTTTTAGAAGTTAAAACATGTAATATTTGATCAAGTTTTTACAAAAAAAACATTAATATGTAAAATATAAAATCAGTATCATTTGATACATCAAGAAACATATTTTTTTAGATCATATTCTAGAATATCATATTTGTTGATAGATTTTTTAAAACTTTGGTCAAACTTTACTTGGCTTGACTTTTCAAAAGAATATAAATCTTATTCATTGCTAAAGAGGGAATATACTTTAATACTATCCTCACATCTAGTTTGCGGACGTATAGAAAAACCTTATACATGGGATCGATGAAAGACCACAACTATTTTAGACTAATTGTGCGACCTCGGATTAGGTCGTTCCAATATGATTTCCTCCACCACCGCCTCCCTTCGCGGCGTTCCTCGCTAGCGGCGTCAAGTTCGCCTCCACCAGTACTCTTTATGGGTATGTCCTCCACGCAGCCGCCTTCTAGGAGTAGCATGGCTATCGTATCGTTCTCCACGATGTTGTCTCCGTCGAGCAGCCTTGACTCACCTGTTGTGCCTGATCTCGCCGGCCACATATATGTATTCTGGTCAGGCGGAACACATTTAATTGTTGCCTGTGGAGCTCACGTCGGGATAACTACTTGTTCTGGCGTGCTCGGGTGCTCCCGCTTCTTCGGAATAACTACTTGGAGGGCTACATCCATGGCTCCTTGCCATGCCCACTGCCAATGGCTGTGGCATTCACCGCCACCTGTGCTACGGTTTTAGCTCTAGATCCCATGCATCATTGTGTGCTATGCCAATGCATGTGACAGAGGATTGGCTTCCTTTTTTCTTCTTATGCAACTTTAGCGTTCGGATATGGAATTATCTACAAATTGAATGGGAGCTAGGTGATACATTTGAAGCCGCGTTTTCCGTAGGTTGGAGAAAGTTTAATAAGCCCTTCTTTCAAGAGGTGGTCATCCTTGCAGCCTGGAACATTTGGAAGCAGAGAAATAAAGCTATTTTTCAGAATATACTTCCTTCATTTCATGAATGGAAGAGGCGTTTCATTGTGGAGACCACTTTGCATAAGCATAGAGTGAAGGATAAACATGTAGACAGTCTCTCAAGATGGATTGGCTCTCTTATTTGAATGTTTTTTTTTGTTTCTTTGTAAAATTTTTACATTTTTTTATTATTAATAAAATACTGTGGGGTGTAAGCCTTACAGCTTTTACTCGAATTAGAAATTTACTCGAATTTAAAATTTATTCACAATTTAAAAATACTTGAATTTAGAATTTGCTCGAATTTAAAATTTGCTCGAATTTAAAAAATACTCAAAACAGAAAAAAGAAAAAAGCAGAAAAGGAAAAACAGAAAAAGCGAAAACCAAACAGAACCAGAAAAACCAAAGAAAAAAGAAAAACCGTACCAAAATCAGAAACAAAACCGAAGGAAAAGAAAAACAAGACAAAATGGGCCGCGGCCCGTTTCCTCCCGCACGCATGCGAGGGTTAATCCGCCCCGCTAATGAGCGAGAAATAGGATTGGGGCAGTAGGTCAAAGCAGAAGGGAATAACTGCCTGCACAAACGAGAAGGCCGAGAACAGCCTTACCAGGCCGAGGATCGATATTGACGAAGTGCGCTCGCTGTATTTGACGCGAGCATGTATTCTTCCGCTTTCCCTAAAAGAAAAGGGTTTATATTCTTCCGCTGCATTGTGAAACAGAAGCCAGACCGCGTATATGCCAAACAGATCTGCTTTCAACTTTGCTATCGTTACTCGTTACTCATGCAGAAAGTATAATTGCCGGCGCATATATCTGTTCGTATGTAATCCACTCATACTTAAGTTGATCTCTTCATTTTCTCATGAGCTCATGGCCATCCGTAGAGTCATGTGAAACGACAATCTGAAAATCGGAGAACAGCAACAACTTGATCGCAATTTAATTAGTCCGTCATTCTGCTATATATACAGTCCCATTAGCTATGCATGTCTTCCCACGCTAGCTCAAGTAATATGTCATCTTTTCTGGCTACAACTACCACGCGTACCGCCGTTCCAAAATTGGTAGATAATTGCGTTCTCTGTAGTTGTTTGAAACGGAGGGAATTCTATTGACTTGTTGATAATCTGAGAAACGCAGAAAGCCGATAACTTGTTGATATTTTGCAATTGGTCGGAGTCGGTCGACTCACTTAATTGGAGGTGTTAGAATCTAATCAACCCCTAATTAACTGCTCCACTTATGCACACTCTAAACTAGAACCCACTATATATACCTTCAACAAAAGGGGCTATCCAACTGATAAATTGGTAGATAATTTTGTTCTCAGTGTCATGTTCTCAATGCAAATGTATAGGTGGGGATCAAATCTCAATCCTGTATTATCTTACATGTATTCAAGAATGGTTATCCCCATTTGAAATGGTACTCTTAATTACACCGTTGTACACTAATTAAATACTAACATGTGGATTAATTAGCGATCTTGCAACAGTTCCATTGTAACGGGTCATATAACGGAATAAAAACGACATATGTGTACACGTCGGCAGACATTTTAGTGCGAGATATGCCAAACTTCTCGACACATGGGTGGCTACAGTTCCAATCTTTTGTTATAAGTTTATTACTTGCTTAGTTTGCTTTATCGAAAGTATGTACGTCATGTCTGAGTTATAAATATTGAAGCGAAATGGTAAATCCACCAGGTTCTGGGAAGATACTTGGTTAGGAGAGACGCCGTTATCCGAACAATATCCATCGCTATATAATGTGGTGCGCCAAAGAAACATTTTGGTGGCTGATGTGTTAACAAGTAATCCTTTGAATGTCGAGTTTCAAAGGACTCTTTCCGATACTAAATGGGCTGCGTGGATCCATTTGGTATAGCGGTTAATTTCTATACATTTGAATAATGATGAGATGAATTTGTTTGGAAGCTTACAACTTCTGGTAGCTTTTCCGTGAAATCAATGTATACTGATTTTATGAATGGACATACGGTCTATTTGAGAAAGTATATTTGGAAATTAAAGGTACCTCTAAAGGTTAAAAATTTTATGTGGTTCTTACACAAGAAAGTAATTCTCACGAAAGATAATCTATCAAAACGTAATTGGAATGGTTGTACGAAATGTGTCTTTTGTGACCGCGACGAGTCAATCAACCATTTATTTTTTGAGTGTCCCTTTGCTCGTCTTGTTTGGAGGGTAGTTCATTTTACTTTTAATATTGCCCCGCCAATAAATTGTACGAATATGTTCGGTAATTGGTTGAATGGGGTTGATAAAGATACCAAAGCACGAATTCGAGTAGGAACTTGTGCTATTGTGTGGTCCTTATGGAGTTGTAGAAATGATATTATATTTAACAGAAAAGGAAATGCTCATTTTCTACAGGTTATTCGTATGGCTGCCCATTGGATCCACGAGTGGTCTTTCCTACTAACGGAGGCGCAACGGGCGCATATGGATTTTAGGTGCACTCGTCTGGAGACGGTTGCACGGGATATCTTCAACCAGGCTGGCTGGCGGCTTTCTAGACGATTACAAGATGCATAGGCGTTTTGTTCTGCTTATTCATTTCCGCTAGTTGATTTTTATGAACACTTTGTGTGATCCTTGAGGTCTAAACTTTGAAACATAAACTATGCAATAAAGGGCTGTGTGCATCAATTGATGCAGAGGCCGGGGTCTTCCCCATTTCGAAAAAATAAATATTGAAGCGGCAGGCCGGCAACATAGCTATTCCCGGGTCAAGAATTGCTGCGCTTAGTTTAATTAACCTTCTATTATTGCACGGTTGACTGGTTCCTAGTGCTCGCTTGATCATCGATACATAAGAAAACCTTTAAACAAACAAGAAGACAACCTGTGGAGAAGATATCTACTTCAACCAAATGGATATATGGTATTGGACTCCATGTCAATCCTAACCATACGATGAAAAATGAATGGCAAATAATGTGTTGGCCCGAACATTCTCAAATATAACCTTGAGCTCAATCAGAAAAACGACGTCGAGGGCATGCTCATGGGGTAGAACGAGACTATCCTAGGGCGGTCCATCATGAGGACTCCACATACGAGGGAGACAAGGCGCCCTCAACTTGGAGTACAAGACAAGTCAAAACTAATTGCCTTGGAATTCCCATGATATCATTGTAACTGTCCTATATATCATATCTAGACCTATGTTCTCACCATTGTAACCATAACCTTTGGTCATGTATATTCATTCCATCCATCCCTGAACAACCCATCACTACGATATGGTCTCGGCACATCCATGTTGGCCGTCGGCACAGACATCAGCCAGACGGTCTGTTCGAGCCATCGGCTCAGATGCCATCGGCACAGTTGCAAGTGATGCCATTATTGCATCTTGTCTAACCTTTCTTGTAGTCTGTTAATTGCACTACATGCCCTAGGGTGATTTGAGCTCCATCAACTTCTTTTTTTAAACGTGTTCATTTGGCCTTTAAAATCCCTAAAAGTAACTCATGTAAGCATAAATTAATGGAACTGCATCCAATAGACGTGATCATGCGGAGTAGGCTATACTTCTAGTTATAGTTATCACATGCATGGAAATTGTCTCGGTTCTTATATGTGATTAATTATCTCGGTTTCATCATTATAGTTTTTTTTGCGTGTAAAAGCAACTTAGTTATGACAACATCTCCAACAGATGTCTAAAAGGTCCAACATTTGTAGCTAAGTAGTAATAATATGATAAGCTAGAAAACATAAAAAACATCACGAAGATATAAACCGTCGATAATATTATAACAGTTTTCAATGTTCTTGGTTAAGCTAATTAATTATGTAAATCAACATAACTTCTTCTGATCACATTGCATTATTTGGACATCAACACAATCCTTGAGATGAGACTTTGTTTATATATCTCCAATATAATATGTTTCTTCAACAAATTAATAATAAACTACAAAGTTGCATTATAATAGATCTAGTCTTATGAAAATCATGTAATTGGTTGCTAAAAAAACATAGTTTGACTGGTTTAAATCCTAAATGACTTAGTTTCGCAATCAGCTCAGATCGTGTAAGTAGCATGGAAACCCACAATAGTAATTAGTTACCAAGCGTGTGAGCATGCATGTGTCAATTCACATCATGGGCATGGTGTTGAAGTTTATTCCCATCGATAATTTGTATTTCAAGATTTCACGCAATCACTTGATTATTATAGAAGTTTCGAAAGGCAAATGATATTCGGTAAACTCGTCTTAGAAGATAAACAATCATATGGCTGATGGGGTTCGTTGCATAGAAAAACAAAAAATTTCCTACCGCAAAGCGAAAAAAAACAACAGATTTAATCTATGGAACACCCAAGATCCAATCTACTAGATCTAAGCAACGAGAAGGAGATGAGACTAACCCTCGAAGATTCCAAAGCCTACGAGATTAATCTCGTTGTTGGTGTAGACGATCGTCCCCGGTGCTGCAATCCGGCAGCACTTCCATACTCGGTCGCGCGTACGGTGTCGATGAAGCTCCTTCCTCTCCCGTTCCAGCGGGCAGCGGAGGTGTAGTAGATCTCCACGGAATCCCAGCAGCACGACGGCGTGGTGGTGGTGGTGGAGAAGAATTGCTGCAGGGCTTCGCCTAAGCCTGCACAGCGTATGGAGGTGGAAGAGAGAGGGGGCGGCTAGGGTTGTGGATGGAGGGCCTTGGCCGGCCACCCTCTCCCCTCTTTATATAGGTGGGGGGTCGGCCTCTGGGGCCCACCCATCCCATTGGCCGGCCAAGGGGAGGGATAAACTCCTCCCCCAAGTCTTCCCCCTTATCTCCTAATTTAAACACTTTATTTTAGGAGATAGATCTTATCTCTAATTTTAAACCATTTAAACTAGAGATAGATCTTATCTCTAAGGGGGCCGGCCTGGGCCCACATGTCATGGTGGGCAGGACCCACTATGCCATGTGGCGCCTACGTGGCCTCTCCCGGGGTGGTGGGCCCACTGGTGGCCCTCTAGAACCTTCTAGAAGCTCCGGTCAAAACACCGGACTTTTTCCCGAACCCCGGAAATTGACTTCCCATATATGAATCTTATTCTCCGGACAATTCCGGACCTCCTCGTGATGTCCTGGATCCCATCCGAGACTCCGAACAAAAACTTCGGACTCCAACTCATTTTCCGAATCTACTTATGCGACATCGAACCTTAAGCGCGTCACCCTACGGTTCGCGAACTATGCGGACATGGTCGAGACTCCTCTCCGAGCAATAACCAATAGCGGGATCTGGAGATCCATAATGGCTCCCACATATTCAACGATGACTTAGTGATCGATTGAACCATTTACATACGATGTCAATTCCCTTTGCCTCGCGATATTTTACTTGTCCGAGGTTTGATCATCGGTATCTCCATACCTTGTTCAACCTCGTTACCGACAAGTACTCTTTACTCGTACCGTGGTATGTGATCTCTTATAAACTATTCATATGCTTGCAAGCTAATCAGATGACATTCCACCGAGAGGGCCCAGACTATATCTATCTGTCATCAGGATGGAGAAATCCCACTGTTGATCCATATGCCTCAACTCACACTTTCCAAATACTTAATCCCACCTTTATTGTCACCCATTTACGCAATGACGTTTGATGTAATCAAAGTACCCTTTCGGTGTAAGTGATTTACATGATCTCATGGTCGAAGGATTAAGACAACTATGTATTGAAAGCTTATAGCAAATGAACTTAATGACTTGATCTTATGCTACGCTCATTTGGGTGTGTGTCCATTATATCATTCAACTAATGACATAACCTTGTTATTAATAACATCCAATGTTCATGATCACGAAACCATGATCATCTATTAATCAACAAGCTAGTTATACAAGAGGCTTACTAGGGACTCCTTGTTGTTTACATAACACACATGTATCAATGTTTCGGTTAATACAATTATAGCATGGTATATAAACATTTATCATAAACACAAAGATATTATAATAACCACTTTATTATTGCCTCTTGGGCATATCTCCAACAGTCTCCCACTTGCACTAGAGTCAATAATCTAGATTACATTGTAAGGTACCTAACACCCATGGCATTCTGGTGTTGGTCATGCTTTGCCCTTGGGAGAGCTTTAGTCAACGGATCTACAACATTCAGATCCGTATGTACTTTGCAAATCTCTACTTCACCATCTTCGATGTACTCGCGAATCGAATGAAAACGCAGCTTGATATGCTTCAGCTTCTTGTGTGACCTTGGTTCCTTTGCATTGGCGATGGCACCCGTGTTGTCACAATAAATGACTAGCGGGTCCAATGCACTAGGAACCACACCAAGCTCAACAATGAACCTCTTCATCCATACCGTGAAGCCTCCGAAGCCGCTATATATTCAGATTCTGTTGAAGATTTCGCCACCGTGCACGCTTGGAACTGCTCCAGCTTACTGCCGCACCATTCAATATAAACACGTACCCAGACTGAGACTTAGAGTCATCAGGGTCGGTGTTCCAACTTGCATCGGTGTAACTGGTTACAACGAGCTCTTGCTCACCGCCATAACAAAGAAACATATCCTTAGTCCTTTTCAAGTACTTCAGATATTCTTGACCGCTGTCCAGTGCCATCCCTGGATCACTTTGATATCTGGTCAAACTAACAGCATGTGCGATATCCGGTCTAGTACACAGCATGGCGTACATGATAGAGCCTACTGCCGAAGCATAAGGGATCTTGCTCATCCTCTCTCTTTCATCTGCCGTAGCCGGACCTTGAGTCTTACTCAAGACCTTACCTGGCAACATGGGCAAGAACCCTTTCTTGCTTTCATCCATTCTAAACTTCTTTAGGATCTTGTCCAGGTATGTACTCTGTGAAAGGCCTATTAGGCGTCTTTATCTATCTCTATAAATCTTGATGCCTAAAATGTATGCTGCTTCACCAAGGTCTTTCATTGAAAAAGACTTATTCAAATAACCTTTAATGCTGCTTAAAAGTTCTATATCATTCCCAATCAATAATATGTCATCTACATATAATATCGGGAACGCTACAGAGCTCCCACTCACTTTCTTGTAAATACAGGCCTCACCATGAGTCCGTATAAAACCAAAGTCTTTGATCACTCTATCAAAGCGTAGGTTCCAACTTCGGGATGCTTGCTTCAGTCCATAAATGGAACGCTGAAGTTTGCATACCTTGTCAGCATTTTTAGGATCGACAAAACCTTTGGGTTGTACCATATACAACTCTTCCTCAATGTCTCCATTAAGGAACGCCGTTTTGACATCCATCTGCCAAATCTCATAATCGAAAAATGTAGCTATTGCTAACAAAATCCTCACAGACTTTAGCTTCGCTACAGTGAGAAAGTCTCATCGTAGTCAACTCCTTGAATTTGTCGGAAACCCTTTGCGAAAAGTCGAGCTTTATAGACAGTAATATTACCATCAGCATCTGTTTTTCTCTTGAAGATCCATTTATTCTCGACAGCCTTGCGGCTATCAGGTAAGTCTACCAAAGTCCATACTTTGTTATCATACATGGATCCCATTTCGGATTTCATGGCTTCTTGCCATTTGTTGGAATCTGGGCTCATCATCGCTTCTTCATACGTCGCAGGGTCCTCATCATTGTCATCCACAATCATGACATTTAGACAGGGATCATACCAATCAGGAGTGGTACGTTCCCTCGTCGATCTGAGGTTCAGTAGCTTCCTCGTTCGAAGTTTCATGATCATCATCATTTGCTTCCTCTCCTATCGGTGCAGGCTGCACAGGAATTACTTCCGGCACTGCGCTACTGATCTATGAGAGAAGGTTCATCAACCTCGTCGAGTTCTACTTTTCTTCCAGTCACTTCTTTAGTGAGAAACTCCTTCTCAAGAAAGGATCCATTCTTGGCAACAAAGATTTTGCCTTCGGATCTGTGATAGAAAGTATACCCAATTGTTTCTTTAGCGTATCCTATGAAGACACATTTCTCCGCTTTGGGTTCTAGCTTGTCAGGTTGTAACTTCTTTACATAAGCATCGCAACCCCAAACTTTAAGGAACGACAGCTTAGGTTTCTTCCCAAACCATAATTCATACGGTGTCGTTTCAACGGATTTAGATGGTGCCCTATTTAAAGTGAATGCGGCTGTCTCTAAAGCATAACCCCAAAACGATAATGGAAAATCGGTAAGAGACATCATAGAACGAACCATATCTAAGAGAGTTCGATTACGACGTTCGGACACACCATTGCGCTGTGGTGTTCCCGGCGGTGTCAACTGAAAGTATTCCGCATTTCTTTAAATGCATGCCAAACTCATAACTCAGATATTCGCCTCCGCGATCAGAGCGCAGAAACTTAATCTTCTTGTTAAGTTGATTTTCTACTTCACTTTGGAATTCCTTGAACTTCTCAAAAGTCTCGGACTTGTGTTTCATAAAGTAAATATACCCATATCTACTCAGATCATCCGTGAAGGTTAGAACATAACGATAACCACCGCGCGATGCTACACTCATAGGTCCGCACACATCGGTATGTATGATTTCCAATAAGTCTGTAGCTCGCTCCATTGTGCCAGAAAATGGAGTCTTAGTCATTTTTCCCATCAGACATGCTTCGCATCTGTCAAGTGACTCAAAGTCAAGTGACTCAAGAAGTCCATCGGAATGGAGTTTCTTCATGCGCTTCACTCCAATATGACCAAGACGACAGTGCCACATATAAGTAGAATTATCATTCAATTTAATTCGCTTAGCATCAATGTTATAAACATGTGTATCACTACTATCGAGATTTAACAAGAATAAACCATTCATCTCAGGTGCATGGCCATAAAAGACATTACTCATATAAATCGAACAACCATTATTCTCAGACTTAAACGAATAACCGTCTTGCATCAAACAAGATCCAGATATAATGTTCATGCTCAACGCAGTACCAAATAACAATTATTAAGGTTTAAAACTAATCCCGAAGGTAGATGTAGGGGGAGCGTGCCGACGGCGATCACATCGACCTTGGATCCATTTCCAACGCGCATCGTCACCTCGTCCCTTGGCAGGCTTCGTTTATTCCGCAGCCTGTTTCGAGTTACAAATGTGAGCAACCGAACCAGTATCAAATACCCGCACTACTACGAGAACCAGTAAGATAGACATCTATAACATGTATATCAAATATACCTTTCTTCTTGACGTGGCCGCTCTTCAGATCGGCCAAGTATTTGGTGCAATTCCGCTTCCAGTGCCCCTTCCCCCGGCAGTAGTAGCACACAGTCTCAGGCTTAGGACCAGCCTTAGGCTTCTCGGGAGGCGCCGCAACTTTCTTGCCGCCCTTCTTGAAGTTGCCCTTGTTAGGCTTGCCCTGCTTCTTGAAACTGGTGGTCTTGTTGACCATCAACACTTGGTTCTCCTTCTTTATTTCTACTTCAGCAGACTTCAGCATGGAGAAGAGTTCAGGTAACTCTTTGTTCATGTTCTGCATGTTGTAGTTCATCACGAAGTTCTTGTAACTTGGTGGATTGGAGGACACGATGAATACCTAGCTTGTTAGGGATCACAATTGCCAAGTCACTGAGCTTCTTCGCATGTCCGGACATGGCGAACATGTGCTCACTAACGGAGCTGCCCTCTTCCATCATGCAGTTAAAGAACTGTTTCGAGGCCTCATAGCTCTCCACGGCTACATGAGTCTCAAATATAAGTTTGAGCTCACGCATCATCTCACATGGGTCGTGGTGCTCAAAACGCTTTTGGAGCTCTGCCTCTAAACTGCACAAGATGGCACACTGAATTTCGGAGTACCGAGTTACCCGAGTCTCATAAACATTCTTTATGTCCTCGGACACTGAGGTGGTGGGGGACCTAGCGGTGCTTCGAGCACATATTGCATGCTTACGCCAGTGAGGAGAATCCTCACATGACGGGACCAGTCAGTGAAGTTGCTACCATTGCCCTTAAGCTTTTCTTTCTCTAGGAACTGGTTAAAATTGATGGAGGGGGCGCCATGATCTACAACATATTTGCAAAGAGTTTAGACTAAGTTTATGATAAAATGAGTTCAATTTTAATTCTTAAATTAACTAGGTGAACTCCCACTCAAAACAACATCCCTCGCATTGTCTTAGTGATTACACGAACCAAATCCACTACACCAAGTCCGATCTTCACGAGAAAAGATGTAGCTTCAAAGGCGAACACTCAAAGTGTTCATCATATCATTCATATGACTCACGCTCTACCTTTCGGTATCCCGTGTTCCGAGACCATGTCTGTACATGCTAGGCTCGTCAAGGCAACCTTAGTATCCGCGTGTGTAAATCTGGCTTGCACCCGTTGTATGCACATGTAGAGTCTATCACACCCGATCATCACGAGATGCTTCGAAACGACAAGTCTTAGCAACAGTGCATACTAAGGATGAACACTTCATTATCTTGATATTTAGTGAGAGGGATCATCTTATAATGCTACCGTCGCGATCTAAGCAAAATAAGATGCATAAAAGGATTAACATCACATGCAATTCATAATGTGTGATATGATATGGCCTTTCTTCTTGTGCTTTTGATCTCCATCTCCAAAGCACGGACATGATCTCCATCCTCACTGATACGCGTAGATGCACACGTCCGTTGGGAACCCCAAGTGGAAGGTATGATGCGTATAGAAGCAAGTTTCCCTCAGTATGAAACCAAGGTTTAATCGAACCAGTAGGAGCCAAGAAGCACGTTGAAGGTTGATGGTCGCGAAATGTGATGCGGCGCAACACCAGGGATTCCGCGCCAACGCGGAACCTGCACAACACAACCAAGTACTTTGTCCCAACGAAACAGTGAGGTTGTCAATCTCACCGCTTGCTGTAACAAAGGATTAAACGTATCGAGTGGAAGATGTTTGCAAAGAAAACAGTAAACACAATTGCAGTAGATTGTATGCTATGTAAAGAATAGGACCGGGGTCCACAGTTCACTAGAGGTGTCTCTCCCATAAGATAAAAGCATGTTGGGTGAACAAATTACAGTCGGGCAATTGACAAATAGAGAAAGGCATAACAATGCATATACATGATATGATAAATATAGTGAGATTTAATTGGGCATTACGACAAAGTACATAGACCGCCATCCAACTGCATCTATGCCTAAAAAGTCCACCTTCAGGTTATCATCCGAACCCCTCCAGTATTAAGTTGCAAAGCAACAGACAATTGCATTAAGTATGGTGCGTAATGTAATCAACAACTACATCCTTAGACATAGCATCAATGTTTTATCCCTAGTGGCAACAACACATCCACAACCTTAGAACTTTCTGTCACTGTCCCAGATTCAATGGAGGCATGAACCCACTATCGAGCATAAATACTCCCTCTTGGAGTTAAGAGTAAAAACTTGGCCAGAGCCTCTACTAATAACGGAGAGCATGCAAGATCATAAACAACACATGAACAATAGATTGATAATCACCATAATCATAGTACTCTCTATCCATCGGATCCCGACAAACACAACATATAGAATTACATATAGATGATCTTGATCATGTTAGGCAGCTCACAAGATCTAACAATGAAGCACAACAAGGAGAAGACGACCATCTAGCTACTGCTATGGACCCATGGTCCAGGGGTGAACTACTCACTCATCACTCCGGAGGCGACCATGGCGGTGTAGAGTCCTCCGGGAGATGAATCCCTCTCCGGCAGGGTGCCGGAGGCGATCTCCGAATCCCCGAGATGGGATTCGGCGGCGGCGTCCGTAAGGTTTTCCGTATCGTGGCTCTCGATGGGGTTTCGCGACGGAGGCTTTAAGTAGGCGGAGGGTCAACGCGAGGGGCCACACGAGGGGCCCAGGGAGGTCGGCGCGGCCAGGGCCTGGGCCGCGCCGGCCTCCTCCCGGCCGCCTCGTGGCCCCACTTCGTTAGGTCTTCGGTCTTCTGGAAGCTTCGTGCAAAAATAGGACCCTGGGCGAAAGTTTCGTCCAATTCCGAGAATATTTCTTTACTAGGATTTCTGAAACCAAAACAGCAAAAACAGTTGGCTCTTCGGCATCTTGTTAATAGGTTAGTTCCAGAAAATGCATAAATATGACATATAATGTGCATAAAACATGTAGGTATCATCAATAAAGTAGCATGGAACATAAGAAATTATCGATACGTTGGAGACGTATCAGCATCCCCAAGCTTAGTTCTCGTCCCGAGCAGGTAAAACGATAACAAAGATAATTTCTGAAGTGACATGCCATCATAATCTTGATCATACTATTTGTAAACATATGTAATGAATACAGCGATCAAAGCAAAGGTAATGACATGAGTAAACAACTGAATCATAAAGCAAAGACTTTTCATGAATAGTACTTCAAGACAAGCATCAATAAGTCTTGCATAAGAGTTAACTCATAAAGCAATAAATCAAAGTAAAGGTGTTGAAGCAACACATAGGAAGATTAAGTTTCAGCGGTTGCTTTCAACTTATAACATGTATATCTCATGGATATTGTCAACATAAAGTAATATAACAAGTGCAATATGCAAATATGTAGGAATCAATGCAGTTCACACAAGTGTTTGCTTCTTAAGGTGGAAGGAGATAGGTAAACTGACTCAACAATAAAAGTAAAAGAATGGTCCTTCAAAGAGGAAAGCATCGATTGCTGTATTTGTGCTAGAGCTTTTATTTTGAAAACATGAAACAATTTTGTCAACGGTAGTAATAAAGCATATGAGTTATGAAAATTATATCTTACAAGTTGCAAGCCTCACGCATAGTATACTAATAGTGCCCGCACCTCGTCCTACTTAACTTGGACTACCGGGTCTTCGCATGCCATGTTTCAACCAAGTGTCACAAAGGGGTACCTCCATGCCGCCTGTACAAAGGTCTAAGGAGAATGCTCGCATTTCGGATTTCTCGCTTTGATTATTCTCAACTTAGACATCCATACCGGACAACATGGACAACAGATAATGGACTCCTCTTAAATGCATAAGCATGTAGCAATGATTATTGTTCTCATATGAGATTGAGGATATATGTCCAAAACTGAAACTTCAACCATGGTTCATGGCTTTAGTTAGCGGCCCAATGTTCTTCTCTAACAATTTTGCATGCTCCAACCACTAAAATGATAGACCTTCAGACAAGACGGACATGCATAGCAACTCACATGATATTCAACAATAGTTGATGGCGTTCCCGAAACATGGTTATCGCACAACAAGCAACTTAATAAAATATAAAGTGCATAAGTACATATTCAATACTACGATAGTTTTTAAGGCTATTTTGTCCCATGAGCTATATATTGCAAAGGTGAATGATGGAATTTTAAAGGTAGCACTCAAGCAATTTACTTTGGAATGGCGGAGAAATACCATGTAGTAGGTAGGTATGGTGGACACAAATGGCATAGTAGTTGGCTCAAGGATTTTGGATGCATGAGAAGTATTCCCTCTCGATACAAGGTTTAGGCTAGCAAGGTTATTTGAAGCAAACTCAAGGATGAACAAGTGCAGCAAAACTCACATAAAAGACATATTGTAAACATTATAAGACTCTACACTGTCTTCTTCCTTGTTGTTCAAAACTCAATACTAGATATTATCTAGACCTTAGAGAAACCAAATATGCAAATCAAATTTTAGCAAGCTCTATGTATTTCTTCATTAATGGGTGCAAAGCATATGATGCAAGAGCTTAAACATGAGCACAACAATTGCCAAGTATCACATTATCCAAGACATTTTAGAATTACTACATGTAGCATTTTCCAATTCCAACCATATAACAATTTAACGAAGAAGAAACTTCGCCATGAATATTATGAGTAAAGCCTAAGGACACATGTGTCCATATGCAACAGCGGAGCGTGTCTCTCTCCACAAAGTGAATGCTAGGATCCATCTTATTCAAACAAAAACAAAAACGAAAAAAAACGACGCTCCAAGTAAAGAACACAAGATGTGATTGAATAAAAATATAGTTTCAGGAGGAACCTGATGATGTTGTCGATGAAGAAGGGGATGCCTTGGGCATCCCCAAGCTTAGACGCTTGAGTCTTCTTAAAATATGCAGGGGTGAACCACGGGGCATCCCCAAGCTTAGAGCTTTCACTCCTCTTGATCATAGTATATCATTCTCCTCTCTTGACCCTTGAAAACTTCCTTCACACCAAACTTCAAGCAAACTCATTAGAGGGTTAGTGCACAATTAATAATTCACTCATTCAGAGGTGACACAATCATTATTTTCACTTCTGGACATTGCATAATGCTACTGGACATTAGTGGATCAAAGAAATAAATCCAACATAGCAAAAGAGGCAATGCGAAATAAAAGGCAGAATCTGTCAAAAACAGAACAGTCCGTAAAGACGAATTTAGAATTGGCACCAGACTTGCTCAAATGGAAAAACTCAAAACTAATGAAAGTTGCGTACATATCTGAGGATCACGCTCGTAAATTGGCAGATTTTTTCGAATTTTCTACAGAGAACTGTGCCCAGATTCGTGACAGACAGCAATGCTGTTTCTGCGCAGCGATCCCAAATATAACATCAACTTTGACATAGAAACTTTACTTGGCACAAAAACTTGATAAGGAGAGGTTGCTACAGTAGTAAACAACTTCCAAGACTCAATAAAACAAAAAATTGCTGTAGGTAAAAACATGGGTTGTCTCCCATAAGCGCTTTTCGCCTTTCAGCTAGGCGCAGAAAGTGCAAATCAAGTAACATCGAGAGACGGTGTGTCAACCTTACCTTGGGCTTCATCCTTAACTTTCTTATTGTTTTTCTTTCCTTTTGGTTTAGGAAATATATGGTTTCCCCCTGGTATAGAGGTGAATTTCAGAGTGCCTTCTCCCACATCAATGACTGCTCCCAATAGTTTCAGCAAGGATCTTCCGAGTATGATTTTTCCTGTTTCAATAATAAGATAATCAATGGATATTGTTCTTCCATGAATGGTTGTATGCACACCTGCAGCTATTCCCTTAGGAATTATAATAGAGTTATCAATGAGAGATATTTCTTCTCCCCCTTCATCGACTCCCCAAAGTTTCAAAGATTTATAAATGTTTTCAGGCATAAGGCAAAATTCATACATAATATCACAATAGGCATGAAGAGTTCGATCACCGATAACAATTTTAACAGAAGGGTCCCATAATGAAGGTTTAGGATTCTCTAAGACTTGTTCAAGACGATTACGAACACAGTGATAATTGTCATTTAAGCGAGATGTACTTATCTCGAGATTGTTCAATCTATTATAAATGCTAATAAGGGCTGAATCAAAGTTATTAGCTGAATCATGTGATGCAACAAATTTCTTTATGGCATTAAAAGCTTGATCCCCATTACAATGAAGGAAATCTCCTCCTACTAAAGTGTCCAAAGCATATCTATAGCGAACCATAAGACCAAAATAAAAATTACTAAGGAGCAAACTTAGAGTCATTTGAGGTTCAGTTTTACGATAAGAAGTAAAAATTCTAGACCAAGCATCCTTAAAACTCTCCTCATCCCCTTGCTTGAAAGTAAAAACTAAGTCCTCAGGTGAAGAAGTAACAGGTTCAGAGCTAGACATGGTAATAAAAGTAACTAAATTTTTTTGTATTTTAAATATAGAGTGCAGGACAATAAAGCAAACTAGATAGAGTAAATGCAAGTAACTAATTTTTTGTGTTTTCGATATAGAGAGCAAGAAGTAAATAAAGTAAAACTAGCAACTAATTTTTTTTGTGTTTTGATTTAGTGCAGCAAACAAAGTAGTAAATAAAATAAAGCAAGACAAAAACAAAGTAAAGAGATTGAGAAGTGGAGACTCCCCTTGTCGTGTCTTGATCTCCCGGCAACGGCGCAGAAATTTAGCTTGATACGCGTAGATGCACACGTCCGTTGGGAACCCCAAGTGGAAGGTATGATGCGTATAGAAGCAAGTTTCCCTCAGTATGAAACCAAGGTTTAATCGAACCAGTAGGAGCCAAGAAGCACGTTGAAGGTTGATGGTCGCGAAATGTGATGCGGCGCAACACCGGGGATTCCGCGCCAACGCGGAACCTGCACAACACAACCCAAGTACTTTGTCCCAACGAAACAGAGGTTGTCAATCTCACCGGCTTGCTGTAACAAAGGATTAAACGTATCGAGTGGAAGATGTTTGCAAAGAAAACAGTAAACACAATTGCAGAGATTGTATGCTATGTAAAGAATAGGACCGGGGTCCACAGTTCACTAGAGGTGTCTCTCCCATAAGATAAAAGCATGTTGGGTGAACAAATTACAGTCGGGCAATTGACAAATAGAGAAAGGCATAACAATGCATATACATGATATGATAAATATAGTGAGATTTAATTGGGCATTACGACAAAGTACATAGACCGCCATCCAACGCATCTATGCCTAAAAAGTCCACCTTCAGGTTATCATCCGAACCCCCTCCAGTATTAAGTTGCAAAGCAACAGACAATTGCATTAAGTATGGTGCGTAATGTAATCAACAACTACATCCTTAGACATAGCATCAATGTTTTATCCCTAGTGGCAACAGCACATCCACAACCTTAGAACTTTCTGTCACTGTCCCAGATTCAATGGAGGCATGAACCCACTATCGAGCATAAATACTCCCTCTTGGAGTTAAGAGTAAAAACTTGGCCAGAGCCTCTACTAATAACGGAGAGCATGCAAGATCATAAACAACACATGAACAATAGATTGATAATCACCATAATCATAGTACTCTCTATCCATCGGATCCCGACAAACACAACATATAGAATTACATATAGATGATCTTGATCATGTTAGGCAGCTCACAAGATCTAACAATGAAGCACAACAAGGAGAAGACGACCATCTAGCTACTGCTATGGACCCATGGTCCAGGGGTGAACTACTCACTCATCACTCCGGAGGCGACCATGGCGGTGTAGAGTCCTCCGGGAGATGAATCCCTCTCCGGCAGGTGCCGGAGGCGATCTCCGAATCCCCCGAGATGGGATTCGCGGCGGCGGCGTCTGTAAGGTTTTCCGTATCGTGGCTCTCGACTGGGGGTTTCGCGACGGAGGCTTTAAGTAGGCGGAGGGTCAACGCGAGGGCCACACGAGGGGCCCAGGGGTAGGTCGGCGCGGCCCAGTGGGCCGCGCCGGCCTCCTCCGCCGCCTCGCCCCACTTCGTTAGGTCTTCGGTCTTCTGGAAGCTTCGTGCAAAAATAGGACCCCGGGCGAAAGTTTCGTCCAATTCCGAGAATATTTCTTTACTAGGATTTCTGAAACCAAAAACAGCAGAAACAGCAACTGGCTCTTCGGCATCTTGTTAATAGGTTAGTTCCAGAAAATGCATAAATATGACATATAATGTGCATAAAACATGTAGGTATCATCAATAAAGTAGCATGGAACATAAGAAATTATCGATACGTTGGAGACGTATCAACCGCATGGCGTCAAGGTCAGTGGTGCCGCTTCATGGTTGTCCATCACTTATAGCTACTATAGCAACTACTTGAAATAAATCTATTACATGATGAATAGACACGCAGGTCTTTAACAAAAATTAAAGACAACCATTAGGCTCCTGCCGGTTGCCATAATACATCAATGAACATCTCATACATCGAATATAATCATCATCACATTATGGCCATATCACATCACCAAACCCTGCAAAAACAAGTTAGACGCCTCTAATTTGGTTTGCATCTTTTACGTGGTTTAGGGTTTTCGAGTAAGATCCAATCTACCTACGAACATGAACCACAACGGTGATACTAGTGTTGACAATAGAAGTGCAAATTACAATCTTCACTATGGTGGGAGAGACAGACACCCGCAAAGCCACTTATGCAATACAAGTTGCATGTCAAGCGTGGAGCAAGTCTCATGAGACGCGGTCATGTAAAGTTAGCCCGGGCCGCTTCATCCCACCACCCCGCAAGAAGCAAAGTACACAAACTAAAGCAACAAAAGCATCACCGCCCACAAACCATTGTGTTCTACTCGTGCAACAGATCTATGCATAGATGTGGCTCTGATACCACTGATGGGGTTCGTTGCATAGAAAAAAAAATTTCCTACCGCATAGCGAATAAAAACAACAGATCTAATCTATGGAACACCCAAGATCCAATCTACTAGATCTAAGCAACGAGAAGGAGATGAGACTAACCCTCGAAGATTCCAAAGCCTACGAGATTAATCTCGTTGTTGGTGTAGACGATCGTCCCCGGTGCTGCAATCCGGCAGCACTTCCGTACTCGGTCGCGTGTACGGTTGATACGTCTCCAACGTATCGATAATTTCTTATGTTCCATGCTACTTTATTGATGATACCTACATGTTTTATGCACATTATATGTCATATTTATGCATTTTCTGGAACTAACCTATTAACAAGATGCCGAAGAGCCAGTTGTTGTCTGTTTTTGGTTTCAGAAATCCTAGTAAGGAAATATTCTCTAATTGGACGAAATCTTCGCCCAGGGTCTATTTTTGCACAAAGCTTCCAAGACCGAAGAGGGAAGGAAGTGGGGCCATGAGGCGCCGACACCATGGCGGCGCGCCCGCCCCCTGGCCGCGCCGACCTAGGGTGTGGGGCCCTCGTGTGGCCCCCTGACCTACCCTTCCGCCTACAAATAGCCTCCGTCGCGAAAACCCCAGTACCGAGAGCCACGATACGGAAAACCTTCCAGAGACGCCGCCGCCGCGAATCCCATCTCGGGGATTCAGGAGATCGCACCCTGCCGGAGAGGGGATTCATCTCTCGGAGGACTCTTCATCGCCATGATCGCCTCCGGAGTGATGAGTGAGTAGTTCACCGGGACCATGGGTCCATAGCAGTAGCTAGATGGTCGTCTTCTCCTTGTTGTGCTTCATTGTTGGATCTTGTGAGCTGCCTAACATGATCAAGATCATCTATATGTAATACTATATGTTGTGTTTGTCGGGATCCGATGGATAGAGAATACTATGATTATGGTGATTATCAATCTATTGTTTATGTGTTGTTTATGATCTTGCATGCTCTCCGTTATTAGTAGAGGCTCTGGCCAAGTTTTTCTTAACTCCAAGAGGGAGTATTTATGCTCGATAGTGGGTTCATGCCTTCATTGACACCTGGGACAGTGACAGAAAGTTCTAAGGTTGTGATGTGCTGTTGCCACTAGGGATAAAACATTGATTCTATGTCTAAGGATGTAGTTGTCGATTACATTACGCACCATACTTAATGCAATTGTCTGTTGCTTAGCAACTTAATACTGAATGGGGTTAAGATGATAACCTGAAGGTGGACTTTTTAGGCATAGATGCAGTTGGATGGCGTTCTATGTACTTTGTCGTAATGCCCAATTAAATCTCACTATATATATCATATCATGTATATGCATTGTTATGCCCTTCTCTATTTGTCAATTGCCCGACTGTAATTTGTTTACCCAACATGCTTTTATCTTATGGGAGAGACACCTCTAGTGAACTGTGGACCCCGGTCCTATTCTTTACATAGCATACAATCTACTGCAATTGTGTTTTCTGTTTTTTTGCAAACATCTTCCACTCGATACGTTTAATCCTTTGTTACAGCAACCCGGTGAGATTGACAACCTCACTGTTTCGTTGGGGCAAAGTACTTTGGTTTTGTTGTGCAGATTCCACGTTGGCGCCGGAATCCCTGTTGTTGCGCCGCATCACATTTCGCCACCATCAACCTTCAACGTGCTTCTTGGCTCCTCTGGTTCGATTAAACCTTGGTTTCTTTCTGAGGGAAAACTTGCTACCGTGCGCATCATACCTTCCTCTTGGGGTTCCCAACGAACGTGTGAGTTACACGCCATCAAGCTCTTTTTCCGGCGCCGTTGCCGGGGAGACACGCTGCAAGGGGAGTCTCCACTTCTCAATCTCTTTACTTTGTTTTTGTCTTGCTTTATTTTATTTACTGCTTTGTTTGCTGCACTAAATCAAAATACAAAAAAATTAGTTGCTAGTTTTACTTTATTAGTTTATTTACTGTCTTGCTCTCTATATCAAAAACACAAAAAAATTAGTTACTTGCATTTACTTTATCTAGTTTGTTTTATTTACTGTTGCTAAAATGAATACCCCTGAAAATACTAAGTTGTGTGACTTCACAAATGCAAATAATAATGATTTCCTATGCACACCTATTGCTCCACCTGCTACTACAGCAGAATTCTTTGAAATTAAACCTGCTTTACTGAACTTGGTTATGAGAGATCAATTTTCTGGTGTTAGTTCTGATGATGCTGCTGCCCATCTCAATAATTTTGTTGAACTTTGTGAAATGCAAAAGTATAAGTATGTAGATCGTGATATTATTAAATTGAAAGTGTTTCCTTTCTCATTAAGAGGAAGAGCTAAAGATTGGTTGCTATCTTTGCCTAAGAATAGTATTGATTCATGGACTAAATGCAAGGATGCTTTTATTGGTAGATATTATCCTCCCGCTAAAATTATATCTTTGAGAAGTAGCATAATGAATTTTAAGCAATTAGATACTGAACATGTTGCTCAAGCATGGGAGAGAATGAAAACTTTGGTAAAGAATTGCCCAACCCATGGACTGACTACTTGGATGATCATCCAAACCTTCTATGCAGGACTAAATTTTTCTTCGCGGAATTTATTGGATTCAGCTGCTGGAGGTACCTTTATGTCCATCACATTGGGGGCGGCTACAAAACTTCTTGATGATATGATGATAAATTACTCTGAATGGCACACGGAAGAGCTCCACAAGGTAAGAAGGTAAATTCTGTTGAAGAAACCGCTTCCTTGAGTGATAAGATTGATGTGATTATGTCTATGCTTGTGAATGGTAGATCTAATGTTGATCCAAATAATGTTCCTTTAGCTTCATTGGTTGCTCAAGAAGAAAATGTTGATGTGAATTTCATTAAAAATAATAATTTCAACAACAATGCTTATAGGAACAACTCGGGTAATAACTATAGGCCATGTCCTTCTGCTAATGGTAATGGTTATGGTAATTCTTATGGGAATTCTTACAACAATAATAGGAGTGTACCCCCTGGTCTTGAAGCTATGCTTAAAGAATTCATTAGTACACAAACTGCTTTTAAAAAATCTGTTGAGGAAAAGCTTGATAAAATTGATACTATTGCTTCTAGAGTTGATAGACTTGCCTCTGATGTTAATCTTTTAAAATTGAAAGTTATGCCTAATAATGATATTGATAATAAGATTACTACTACAGCAAATGCCATCCAAGTTAGAATTAATGAGAATATAAGATTAATGGCTGAACTGCGTGCTAGGTGGGATAGAGAAGAAAATGAAAAACTAGCTAAAGAGAATAATGTAGCTAAAGTTTGGACTATTACCACCACTAGTAATGCTAATTCTTCACATGTTGCTGCACCTCCTACTATCAATGGTAAAATAATTGGTGTTGGCAATGTTTCTACTGTGCAAAGCGAACAAAACTGCCTGAAATTGCTAAAACTGCTGAAACTGCTTGTGATAAAACTGCTGAAATTTTTTCCAACCTTGGGAACAATGATCCCATTGCTGTAGCTCATAATGATTTAGATTTTGATGATTGCCACATCTCTGAAGTTATAAAGTTCTTACAAAAACTTGCTAAAAGTCCTAATGCTAGTGCTATAAATTTATCCTTTACAAAACATATTACAAATGCTCTCATAAAAGCTAGAGAAGAGAAACTAAAACTTGAAACTTCTATTCCTAGAAAGTTAGAAGATGGTTGGGAGCCCATCATTAAAATGAAATTCAATGACTTTGAATGTAATGCTTTATGTGATCTTGGTGCAAGTATTTCTGTTATACCTAAAAAGATTTATGATATGCTTGACTTGCCACCATTGAAGAATTGTTATTTGGATGTTAATCTTGCCGATAATGTTAAAAAGAAACCTTTGGGGAGGATTGATAATGTGCGCATCACGGTTAACAATAACCTTGTCCCCGTTGATTTTGTTGTTTTGGATATCGAATGCAATACATCTTGTCCTATTGTGTTGGGAAGACCTTTTCTTCGAACCGTTGGTGTTGTTATTGATATGAGGGAAGGTAATATTAAATATCAATTTCCTCTCAAGAAAGGTATGGAACACTTCCCTAGAAAGAGAATGAAGTTGCCTTTTGATTCTATTATTAGAACAAGTTATGATGTTGATGCTTCATCTCTCGATGTTACTTGATTTGCACTTTCTGCGCCTAGCTGAAAGGCGTTAAAGAAAAGCGCTTATGGGAGACAACCCATGTTTTTATCTACAGCAATTTTTTGTTTTGTTGAGTCTTGGAAGTTGTTTACTGCTGTAGCAACCTCTCCTTATCATGTTTTTGTGCCAAGTAAAGTTTCTATGTCAAAGTTGATGTTATATTTGGGATCGCTGCGCAGAAACAGCATTGCTGTCTGTCACGAATCTGGGCACAGTTCTCTGTAGAAAATTCTAAAAAATCTGCCAATTTACGAGCGTGATCCTCAGATATGTACGCAACTTTCATTAGTTTTGAGTTTTTCCATTTGAGCAAGTCTGGTGCCAGCTTTAAATTCGTCTTTACGGACTGTTCTGTTTTTGACAGATTCTGCCTTTTATTTCGCATTGCCTCTTTTGCTATGATGGATTCATTTCTTTGATCCACTAATGTCCAGTAGCTTTATGCAATGTCCAGAAGTGAAAATAATGATTGTGTCACCTCTGAATGTGTGAATTATTAATGGTGCACTAACCCTCTAATGAGTTTGCTTGAAGTTTGGTGTGAAGGAAGTTTTCAAGGGTCAAGAGAGGAGTATGATATACTATGATCAAGAGGAGTGAAAGCTCTAAGCTTGGGGATGCCCCTGGTTCACCCCTGCATATTCTAAGAAGACTCAAGCGTCTAAGCTTGGGGATGCCCAAGGCATCCCCTTCTTCATCGACAACATCATCAGGTTCCTCCCCTGAAACTATATTTTTATTCAATCACATCTTGTGTTCTTTACTTGGAGCGTCGGTTTGTTTTTGTTTTTGTTTTTGTTTGAATAAGATGGATCCTAGCATTCACTTTGTGGGAGAGAGACACGCTCCGCTGTTGCATATGGACAAATATGTCCTTAGGCTTTACTCATAATGTTCAAGGCAAAGTTTCTTCTTCGTTAAATTGTTATATGGTTGGAATTGGAAAATGCTACATGTAGTAATTCTAAAATGTCTTGGATAATGTGATACTTGGCAATTGTTGTGCTCATGTTTAAGCTCTTGCATCATATGCTTTGCACCCATTAATGAAGAAATACATAGAGCTTGCTAAAATTTGATTTGCATATTTGGTTTCTCTAAGGTCTAGATAATATCTAGTATTGAGTTTTGAACAACAAGGAAGACGGTGTAGAGTCTTATAACGTTTACAATATGTCTTTTATGTGAGTTTTGCTGTACCTGTTCATCCTTGAGTTTGCTTCAAATAACCTTGCTAGCCTAAACCTTGTATCGAGAGGAATACTTCTCATGCATCCAAAATCCTTGAGCCAACTACTATGCCATTTGTGTCCACCATACCTACCTACTACATGGTATTTCTCCGCCATTCCAAAGTAAATTGCTTGAGTGCTACCTTTAAAATTCCATCATTCACCTTTGCAATATATAGCTCATCGGACAAAATAGCCTTAAAAACTATCGTAGTATTGAATATGTACTTATGCACTTTATATTTTATTAAGTTGCTTGTTGTGCGATAACCATGCTTCTGGGGAACGCCATCAACTATTGTTGAATATCATGTGAGTTGCTATGCATGTCCGTCTTGTCTGAAGGATCTATCATTTTAGTGGTTGGAGCATGCAAAATTGTTAGAGAAGAACATTGGGCCGCTAACTAAAGCCATGAATCATGGTGGAAGTTTCAGTTTTGGACATATATCCTCAATCTCATATGAGAATAATAATCATTGCTACATGCTTATGCATTTAAGAGGAGTCCATTATCTGTTGTCCATGTTGTCCCGGTATGGATGTCTAAGTTGAGAATAATCAAAAGCGAGAAATCCAAAATGCGAGCATTCTCCTTAGACCTTTGTACAGGCGGCATGGAGGTACCCCTTTGTGACACTTGGTTGAAACATGGCATGCAAAGATCCGGTAGTCCAAGCTAAGTAGGACGAGGTGCGGACACTATTAGTATACTATGCATGAGGCTTGCAACTTGTAAGATATAATTTACATAACTCATATGCTTTATTACTACCGTTGACAAAATTGTTTCATGTTTTCAAAATAAAAGCTCTAGCACAAATACAGCAATCGATGCTTTCCTCTTTGAAGGACCTTTCTTTTACTTTTATGTTGAGTCAGTTTACCTATCTCCTTCCACCTTAAGAAGCAAACACTTGTGTGAACTGTGCATTGATTCCTACATACTTGCATATTGCACTTGTTATATTACTTTATGTTGACAATATCCATGAGATATACATGTTATAAGTTGAAAGCAACCGCTGAAACTTAATCTTCCTTTGTGTTGCTTCAACACCTTTACTTTGATTTATTGCTTTATGAGTTAACTCTTATGCAAGACTTATTGATGCTTGTCTTGAAGTACTATTCATGAAAAGTCTTTGCTATATGATTCACTTGTTTACTCATGTCATTACCTTTGTTTTGATCGCTGCATTCATTACATATGTTTACAAATAGTATGATCAAGATTATGATGGCATGTCACTTCAGAAATTATCTTTGTTATCGTATTACCTGCTCGGGACGAGCAACTAAGCTTGGGGATGCCGATACGTCTCCAACGTATCGATAATTTCTTATGTTCCATGCTACTTTATTGATGATACCTACATGTTTTATGCACATTATATGTCATATTTATGCATTTTCTGAACTAACCTATTAACAAGATGCCGAAGAGCCAGTTGTTTTTGTTTTTGGTTTCAGAAATCCTAGTAAGGAAATATTCTCGGAATTGGACGAAATCTTCGCCCAGGGTCCTATTTTTGCACGAAGCTTCCAGAAGACCGAAGAGGGAAGGAAGTGGGGCCACGAGGCGCCGACACCATAGGGCGGCGCGGCCCTGGCCTGGCCGCGCCGACCTAGGGTGTGGGGCCCTCGTGTGGCCCCCCGACCTACCCTTCCGCCTACAAATAGCCTCCGTCGCGAAACCCCGGGAGAGCCACGATATGGAAAACCTTCCAGAGACGCGCCGCCGCAATCCCATCTCGGGGATTCAGGAGATCGCCTCGGCACCCTGCCGGAGAGGGGATTCATCTCCGGAGGACTCTTCATCGCCATGATCGCCTCCGGGAGTGATGAGTAGTTCACCCCCGGACCATGGGTCCATAGCAGTAGCTAGATGGTCGTCTTCTCCTTGTTGTGCTTCATTGTTGGATCTTGTGAGCTGCCTAACATGATCAAGATCATCTATATGTAATACTATATGTTGTGTTTGTCGGGATCCGATGGATAGAGAATACTATGATTATGGTGATTATCAATCTATTGTTTATGTGTTGTTTATGATCTTGCATGCTCTCCGTTATTAGTAGAGGCTCGGCCAAGTTTTTACTCTTAACTCCAAGAGGGAGTATTTATGCTCGATAGTGGGTTCATGCCTTCATTGACACCTGGGACAGTGACAGAAAGTTCTAAGGTTGTGATGTGCTGTTGCCACTAGGGATAAAACATTGATTCTATGTCTAAGGATGTAGTTGTCGATTACATTACGCACCATACTTAATACAATTGTCTGTTGCTTAGCAACTTAATACTGAATGGGGTTCGGATGATAACCTGAAGGTGGACTTTTTAGGCATAGATGCAGTTGGATGGCGGTCTATGTACTTTGTCGTAATGCCCAATTAAATCTCACTATATTTATCATATCATGTATATGCATTGTTATGCCCTTCTCTATTTGTCAATTGCCCGACTGTAATTTGTTTACCCAACATGCTTTTATCTTATGGGAGAGACACCTCTAGTGAACTGTGGACCCCGGTCCTATTCTTTACATAGCATACAATCTACTGCAATTGTGTTTTACTGTTTTCTTTGCAAACATCTTCCACTCGATACGTTTAATCCTTTGTTACAGCAAGCCGGTGAGATTGACAACCTCACTTTGTTGGGGCAAAGTACTTTGGTTTTGTTGTGCAGATTCCACGTTGGCGCCGGAATCCCTGTTGTTGCGCCGCATCACATTTCGCCACCATCAACCTTCAACGTGCTTCTTGGCTCCTACTGGTTCGATTAAACCTTGGTTTCTTTCTGAGGGAAAACTTGCTACTGTGCGCATCATACCTTCCTCTTGGGGTTCCCAACGAACGTGTGAGTTACACGCCATCAACGGTGTCGATGAAGCTCCTTCCTCTCCCGTTCCAGCGGGCAGCGGAGGTGTAGTAGATCTCCACGGAATCCCAGCAGCACGACGGCGTGGTGGTGGTGGTGGAGAAGAATTGCTGCAGGGCTTCGCCTAAGCCTGCACAGCGTATGGAGGTGGAAGAGAGAGGGGCGGCTAGGGTTGTGGATGGGGGGCCTTGGCCGACCACCCCCTCCCTCTTTATATAGGTGGGGGTCGGCCCCTGGGGCCCACCCATCCCATTGGCCGGCCAAGGGGAGGGATAAACTCCTCCCCCAAGTCTTCCCCCTTATCTCCTAATTTAAACACTTTATTTTAGGAGATAGATCTTATCTCTAATTTTAAACCATTTAAACTAGAGATAGATATTATCTCTAAGGGGGGGCCGCCTGGGCCCACATGTCATGGTGGGCAGGACCCACTATGCCATGTGGCGCCTACGTGGCCTCTCCCGGGGTGGTGGGCCCACTGGTGGCCCTCTAGAACCTTCTAGAAGCTCCGGTCAAAACACCAGACTTTTCTCGAACCCCGGAAATTGACTTCCCATATATGAATCTTATTCTCCGACAATTCCGGACCTCCTCGTGATGTCCTGGATCCCATCCGAGACTCCGAACAAAAACTTCGGACTCCAACTCATATTCCGAATCTACTTATGCGACATCGAACCTTAAGCGCGTCACCCTACGGTTCGCGAACTATGCAGACATGGTCGAGACTCCTCTCCGAGCAATAACCAATAGCGGGATCCGGAGATCCATAATGGCTCCCACATATTCAACGATGACTTAGTGATCGATTGAACCATTTACATACGATGTCAATTCCCTTTGCCTCGCGATATTTTACTTGTCCGAGGTTTGATCATCGGTATCTCCATACCTTGTTCAACCTCGTTACCGACAAGTACTCTTTACTCGTACCGTGGTATGTGATCTCTTATGAACTATTCATATGCTTGCAAGCTAATCAGACGACATTCCACCGAGAGGGCCCAGAGTATATCTATCCGTCATCAGCATGGACAAATCCCACTGTTGATCCATATGCCTCAACTCACACTTTCCAAATACTTAATCCCACCTTTATTGTCACCCATTTACGCAATGACGTTTGATGTAATCAAAGTACCCTTTCGGTGTAAGTGATTTACATGATCTCATGGTCGAAGGATTAAGACAACTATGTATTGAAAGCTTATAGCAAATGAACTTAATGACTTGATCTTATGCTACGCTCATTTGGGTGTGTATCCATTATATCATTCAACTAATGACATAACCTTGTTATTAATAACATCCAATGTTCATGATCACGAAACCATGATCATCTATTAATCAACAAGCTAGTTATACAAGAGGCTTACTAGGGACTCCTTGTTGTTTACATAACACACATGTATCAATGTTTCGGTTAATACAATTATAGCATGGTATATAAACATTTATCATAAACACAAAGATATTATAATAACCACTTTATTATTGCCTCTTGGGCATATCTCCAACAATGGCAACCAAATGTGATGATGAGAACAACATGTTTGGGTAGCTAGGAGGTTGGATGTATCGACATATGGCCCCATCTCACTATATTTCTGCTTAGAAGATGAAACCCCAGGTTTCACATATTGTTGTCTCACTAAGGCGGAATATCCTTTCACTGTGTGGTGACGTTTCCATCCATAGCGAGGTTCAACAAGGAGGGGTTTTTATATATGTCAATCTTATCGAGACCAACAGGTAAATATTTATACCAAAGATTCTCACTCTAGCTCCAAACCACACATTTGCTGATCTGTTAACATTTGCCCTATAATAAAATGACAAGAAGGAATTTTGTTCGAAAAATGGGTTAATAAAAATTTATTGATCTTCACGGAAGATGAAGTTTAAGACTTAATATAATGTAAAGGAATATGCTGTGACTTGTGTGGATATCGGTAAACTTTGATGTGCTTGATCGACCGTAACTGCAGTTCTGTGCTAACTTCTCAAAATAACAAAACACTAATAAACTGAAGAAGTAAAACATCATCTGAAATGAAACATGTGATGGAACTACAATCATAACATAGTTTGCGCCAATTAATGATTCGTGCTGGTTAGCAATCATTTCCATCACTCTGGTCCATCAATCACCTAAATAATGAATCTAGGAGATGAATTTCTACTATATAAAAATGACTAGAAGGGCACGTATATACAAATACAATACTTAGTTTCTCGCTCCTATATATATGCATGCACCGGCCAAACCACCACAGATGTCTATTACATGAACTCATGCGATCATTTTGGCTTTGGGACACAACACTATATCAGTGTCTTTGATGAGAATTGCGATGGAGCACACAGGGACTCAGCCGCCCCGAATCTCACCCTCCACTCACCATCAAGAGCCGTCCATTAATTGTGTCCGAACACAAATATTACAGTGTATTTCTAGTATAAAAATCATTTTTTAGTTGTATTTCAAGAGCCATCAATACCATTTAATGCCCAACAACCAATAGGCCATTATTGATCCATTAAGTGTTATAAATGATGCACCGTCCATTTATGGTGTCATAAAAAATTAATTAGTTGTAATTTCATTCTCCTACTAATCCATCTTGTTCATTTAGATCTTATGCATCAAAAATAGAATATTTATTGTGTAATTTCAGGCGCCCTTTGAATAAATTTTCATTATAATCTTGTTAACTTACTAATACATCTTGTTCAATCATTGCTTTCAAGCCTAGAAAATGAAAAGTAAATCTTTTCGATTATTTCAAACATCTTCTGAATCTAAAACTGATAAATTTATAATGAATTTATTTAATCTAATCAACCCTTTTAAATCACAAATCGGTAATTAAGAATAATACTGTGAGAAAATATATACTAATACCCACTTGTCTACTACACAAAAGTCAATGTGTCAGAGGATCATAAATTTTTTAAATGCTAGTTATTGTCCTAGCATTTATTCTCCTCTTAGCTTGCACTTTATTCCTCACATTAAATGCGTATAGCTCCCGTATTCGTCTCATTTATGTCATGTATAGATGTGTTTTCAAATTAATTAACTTATTTTCACTACTTTGTCCACGAATCTTAATGCTCCAACCGATGGACTAGATATGCAGGGCGCTGGCCGCTATGAGCCAAAAATTCACGTCCTGTCTTTGATCCACTATACATATGTGGAAACAGAATATATGATCGACTGACTCTATTGAAACAAAAGGGAACCTGCCTAGAACTTTTGATGAGTATTATTTGAGATATATTGCTAGCTAGCTTTACACATCACTGGCCCCACCTTAGTTAATAACCAAACCTACATCAAACTCGAATAACCAACTCATGACGCTGTGCACTTAAAGTAAGCTAGCTTGAGCTCCTTTTTGCCGTTAACTAGCTAATCAACCTGTTTAGCTTGTAGCATAACGGGACAAAATCAAAAGTAACAATCACATTAACTAACTGACTATTAAATTAACCAGATGCACTCTATGTAGACTAACGCACGATCGATCCTCTGATGAAAAGTGTACACGGATAATTATCTACAACTAAACAATTAGGGTTCAGCCAAACTTTCCCTTGACATCGGGTCCACGTCGCACTCATGGTACGTCGAACTTTTTCCTAAGAGATATCAGATCCACTTATTCTAGTAGTTCTTTGTTTATCCTTTGTGTATGTAGTTGCAGATTTTATAATGTTAGAGCCTTTTCAAGGTCAACAATTGCTGCCAAGCATTATGCTAGTCCCTGATGAATCGATCACAAAAAGGCGGTTTCAGCGCCTTTTCCCTACCAGAGATTAACTTAGTTAGGCTATACTGTTTTTCTAGATTAAACAAAAGTGAACCCGCATATTATTTGCTCGTGGAGCTAGCATATAATATGTAAGTTCATTCTTAAACTCTTAATTGGTTGAATGCAGCATATATAGACGTGCTTACTGTAGTTGCTCTTAATAAGCTATCTTCATATTGTTGTAGTTGTTTGCGTCTCCTATTCCTAACTTCCATGATTGTCCATAATTATTTATCCATATTCTTAAGTCTCCAAGTGTTGTGTGGGGCAGTCGTAATGAGAAACACAAAGAACCTTCTATGGACAAGTGTTTGTTCTACTTCTCGGTCACTTTCCTTCGTGCCTTTGGACAATGTTCTGCAGTGCTTTATATTTTGCGCTCTTTCAGTTATATTTGGGCAGCCACAATGTGCTATAAAAGTTGTTGATAAGCAATAAAGTGATTTATGGGCTTCTGTAAATACATTATGAATCTTGAGCACACGGTCCAAAAACCGAAAGGCGGCCACAAACTTACAGGTAGTCCAAAAGCAATTAATAACATTGTCCTCCACTTTATAATACGGGGAGTACGTATTAAAAAGTGATTTCAATTAGCTAAAGTGGTATGGGGAACACAGAAAAAATCCCAGTCCTAGATCCCACAGGTTATGGATTGTTTTGGCTATACATTGTGATTCATTTAGATGCATTATGGTCTATCTCGTGTGCCCCATCTTGTGATTAAGTTTATAAAGTACCAGAGAAAACCTTAACCCTACCATAATGCTAACCCCCTTAGTTTTTTCCTCACGTCCTTGCATTGTGTCCTTGCTATGGTGATTATAGGATTGGCACGAGTGGGCCACTTCTATGCAGTATATCCCTCGTATGTCTCAACCATCTTCATGTGCAATGCCTCTCTCCTTCCTCATGGGACGACCATTGTCTCCACCATCTAGCTCATGGCCCTCCCTCTCCCCCTCTCTGTCTCTCACTACAGGAATGGCTCGCTGCGCCGACGGCCGTGGCGTACGCCGACGGCCAAATGTCGGGGCCGTCGGCGTACGTCCGGTCCATGGCAGCGGCCCATCGAGCCCCTCGGCGTAGACATGCCCTCGGCGTAGAGGGGGCTACCCCGACGGCCACCCTCGGCATACTAGAGGCCGTCGGCGTATCACTAGCATGTGCTCTGGTCCCGCTCCGGCCGTGACGGCCCGGTCACGGCGTCAGCGAGGCGCCGAGGGCCACCCTCGGCATAGGGCATCACCCACCTATGCCGACGGCCACCCTCGGCATACACATTTTTTTTCTTTTTTTCTTCTCGGTCATTAACTTTATATTATGTTTGTTTTATTTATGTACTAGTATGAATTATGTAAAAATAGTTACTTTTTTAAAGAAAAAATGGTAGATGGCTTATGTAGATCCCACGAGTGACGCTCTTCGTAGACGGGTCGACGGGATCCAGTAGGCCCAACATCTGCTATCGATGTACATATGTCCTAAAACAAAGGAAAAAAGTCCATTGCTAACCCTAACTTTAACCCTAACCCTAACCCTAGGGGTAGATTTGCGGGGTCCCCGCCCCCTAGGGTTTCCCTAGATACAAACCACCGGAGCATCCGAATCGCTGGAAACTCCTGCTACGGCTCATCCGGGGCCTATTTCATTCCAAACCTATGGTTTCCATGTGCATATGTCCTAAACAAAGCAAATAAATTAAAAAAATCCATTGGTGAACCCTCGCACGAAAAAAGCTATAGGGGAAAATCTGCAAGGTCCCCGGCCTAGGGTTTCCCAAGATACTGATCACCGGAGCGTCAGAATCGCTTGAAAACTTGCATTTGTCCCTAACATATGTGTACAATTGTGATGTAAGGTTTGTCTAACCTTGCATGTATCCGGCGTTGACGATTTCCGCATACATTGGCCCGCACTTGGTAAAATCCAGGATCTGTATGTGAAAACTCCTGCTACGGCTCATCCGGGGCCTATTTTATTCCAAACCTATGGTTTCCATGTGCATATGTCCTAAACAAAGCAAAGAAAATAAAAAAATCCATTGGTAAACCCTCGCACGGAAAAAGCTATAGGGGTAGATCTCCGGGTTCCCGCCCTAGGGTTTCCCAAGATACAGATCACCGGAGCGTCGAAATCGCTGGAAAACTTGCATTTGTCCCTAACATATGTGTACAAGTGTGATGTAAGGTTTGTCTAACCTTGCATGTACCCGGCGTTGACGATTTCCGCATACATGGGCCCGCACTTGGAAAAATCCAGGATATGTATGTGGAAACTCCTGCTACGGCTCATCTGTGGCCTATTTCATTCCAAACCCATGGTTTCCATGTGCATATGTCCTAAACAAAGCAAAGAAAATAAAAAAATCCATTGGTAAACCCTCGCACGGAAAAAGCTATAGGGGTAGATCTCCAGGGTCCCCGCCCTAGGGTTTCCCAAGATACAGATCACCGGAGCGTCGGAATCGCTGGAAAACTTGCATTTGTCCCTAACATATGTGTACAAGTGTGATGTAAGGTTTTTCTAACCTTGCATGTACCCGGCGTTGACGATTTCCGCATACATGGGCCCGCACTTGGTAAAATCCTGGATCTGTATGTGGAAACTCCCGCCACGGCTCATCCGGGGCCTATTTCATTCCAAACCTATGGTTTCCATGTGCATATGTCCTAAACAAAGCAAAGCAAATAAAAAAATCCATTGGTAAACCCTCGCACGGAAAAAGCTATAGGGGTAGATCTGCAGGTCCCCGCCTAGGGTTTCCCAATATACATCACCGGAGCGTTGAAATCGCTGGAAAACTTGCATTTGTCCCTAACATATGTGTACAAGTGTGATGTAAGGTTTGTCTAACCTTGCATGTACCCGGCGTTGACGATTTCCGCATACATGGGCCCGCACTTGGAAAAATCCAGGATATGTATGTGGAAACTCCTGCTACGGCTCATCGGGCCTATTTCATTCCAAACCCATGGTTTCCATGTGCATATGTCCTAAACAAAGCAAAGAAAATAAAAAAATCCATTGGTAAACCCTCGCACGGAAAAAGCTATAGGGGTAGATCTCGGTGGTCGCCTTTTCATTAAAAAAAAAAATACAGATCACCGGAGCGTCGGAATCGCTGGAAAACTTGCATTTGTCCCTAACATATGTGTACAAGTGTGATGTAAGGTTTTCTAACCTTGCATGTACCCGGCGTTGACGATTTCCGCATACATGGGCCCGCACTTGGTAAAATCCAGGATCTGTATGTGGAAACTCCCGCCACGGCTCATCCGGGGCCTATTTCATTCCAAACCTATGGTTTCCATGTGCATATGTCCTAAACAAAGCAAAGCAAATAAAAAAATCCATTGGTAAACCCTCGCACGGGAAAAGCTATAGGGGTAGATCTGCAGGTCCCCGCCCTAGGGTTTCCCAATATACAGATCACCGGAGCGTTGAAATCGCTGGAAAACTTGCATATGCCCATAACATATGTGTACAAGTGTGATGTAAGGTTTGGCTAACCTTGGATGTACCCGTTGTTGACGATTTCCGCATACATGGGCTAACACTTGGTAAAATCCTGGATCTGTATGTGGAAACTTCCGCCACGGCTCAAATGGAGCCTATTTTATGGTAAAGTATGCCCAACCTATGGTTTCCATGTACATATGTCCTAAATAAACCAAAACAAGTAAAAAATTACATTGGTAAACTCTCGCACGGAGAAAGCTATAGGGGTAGATCTACGGGGTCCCCGCCCTAGGGTTTCCCAAGATACAGATCACCGGAGCGTCAGAATTGTTGGAAAACTTGCATCTGCCCCTAACATATATGTACAAGTGTGACGCGTCATTTTATGTGCTAAATGTTTTCCGTTTCGCGCGTTGGCGGCACGCGCGCGCCCGGTACGGCCATACCGCATGTCCCGGCGGCCCGTTTTGCGCAGTTGGCAAAGCAAACGGAGCCAAAAAATCGAGCGCCGCGTGGCGTCATTTTATGTGTCCTAGTAACCACTGCAAAAGACGGAACTGGGATACGGCAATTATCTTGGAAAACCCTTCACGAACAGGGCTATCTCGTCCGGAGTTCTATGGCTTTTAGGGGAAATGAGTAGGAAACGGCCCGTTTCACCACATAGTTTGTCGGAACGAGGCCATATTTGGCACGTGCGTGGGCCTTAGGATGGGAAGGGGCCCGGTCGCGGATTTCCAATCCGAACCACGGGCGAGGGTTTTTCCATTTTCGGGTGCCGGAAGGGCTTTTTTTGTGAAGCAGCTACATCGTGCGCATTTCAGTATCGCGCGGGACCTCCGTGCAGCGGTAGGATACCTCCTACGCACCACCTATCACATGCCATATGCGCGCGGAAGCCATCTGGGAATCACACTTCCCGCGGTGCCCCGCCGAATCCGCTGAAACTGACCGGATTTGAACTGGGGCGACACTTTCCTTCGCTCAATAAATGGAGGGAAAATGTTTTTAGGTCTAGGACGCGTCATTTTATGTGCTAAATGTTTTCCGTTTCGCGCGTTGGCGGACGGGTGCACGCGCGCGCCCGGCCATACCGCATGTCCCGGCGGCCCCGTTTTGCGCAGTTGGCAAAGCAAACGGAGCCAAAAATCGAGCGGAGCGCGTGGCGTCATTTTATGTGTCCTAGTAACCACTGCAAAAGACGGAACTGGGATACGGCAATTATCTTGGAAAACCCTTCACGAACAGGGCTATCTCGTCCGGAGTTCTATGGCTTTTAGGGGAAATGAGTAGGAAACGGCCCGTTTCACCACATAGTTTGTCGGAACGAGGCCATATTTGGCACGTGCGTGGGCCTTAGGATGGGAAGCAAGGGCCCGGTCGCGGATTTCCAATCCGAACCATGGGCGAGGGTTTTTCCATTTTCGGGGTGCCGGAAGGGCTTTTTTTGTGAAGCAGCTACATGGTGCGCATTTCAGTATCGCGCGGGACCTCCGTGCAGCGGTAGGATACCTCCTACGCACCACCTATCACATGCCATATGCGCGCGGAAGCCATCTGGGAATCACACCCGCTTCCTGCGGTGCCCCGCCGAATCCGCTGGAAAGACCGGATTTGAACGGGGCGACACTTTCCTTCGCTCAATAAATGGAGGGGAAAATGTTTTTAGGTCTAGGACGCGTCATTTTATGTGCTAAATGTTTTCCGTTTCGCGCGTGGCACGCGCGCGCCCCGTACGGCCATACCGCATGTCCCGGCGGCCCCGTTTTGCGCAGTTGGCAAAGCAAACGGAGCCAAAAAATCGAGCGGAGCCGCGTGGCGTCATTTTATGTGTCCTAGTAACCACTGCAAAAGACGGAACTGGGCCTTAGGCCGTCGGCATCTTGCCGGATTCCTGTAGTGTCTAGTCATGTGGCCACTACTACCCTCAGCCCTATGTATATCAGAAACCAGTTGTTCTCTTCATATTGATAATACACACCACTAACTGCTTTATGGCAGGGCCGGTCCTGAGGTTTCCGGGGCCCGGGGCGAAACTATAATCTAGGGCCCTAGAAGAGTCAAATAGTAATTTATATACGTAAATATGAAATTTTACCAATACAAATTTAATCATACAAAATGCAATATTGACACCGGAGAATGCTTATTTTATGAAGAATTTCAAACATTCATAGAATGAAAAGTTGTTTGGGGTTGTATGTCGATATCTATCTTGCCGATTATTAAATCAACTCAACAGCCCCGTTTCCAGAATTTGGGGGCCCGTTGCGACTTACAAAATGAAGACGCATTTTTTTCGCAACTAGTAAAGCAAGATCATGTATTTACTTAATTATATAACTTCCGAGTGTGATACCCTCGTACAATGTTCAGAAATATATCAAGTATCATTTTTAAAAGAGTAAATATAGCACCAAAATAATAAAGGAAACCTCATGCTCTGCCCAAAAGCATCATCCATCTGGTGTTTCTTGAAATAAATTCGTCTATCATATCTTTATAATTACCACAAGAATCTAGCAAGTGGGAAGCTAGCTGGTGTGGCACGACGACCGATTTTAGAACCAGCGATCGGTCGGTTGATTACAAGCATTTTCCTAAATTAAAACCAGTCTTAAACCTTGTCTTTTAGGATTGAAGGGAATTGCTTATTTTAGGAATTGATTATTTTGCTGAGCGTGATATACTCCATGCAGAGTGCTAGTGACGGACAGACCCCACCCACCTTTTGTTTGAGCAGAACGACCCCATCCATTTAATCCCCCCATATATAGCTCTCTAAAGAAAAGAAAAAAAGGCCCAAACTGACCAAGCAAAAGAAATAAAAAGGCCCAGTATTCCAAGGAAAAGGCCTTTTCTAACCCAGTGCGCAGCATAACCGTTCATCATCGTCTCCGGAACTGCACAGATGAAAAGCTCGGACATTCTCTAATGGCGCCGCCACTTGACGTCCACCGCTGCTACACCAGGACTTGGGGCCCCCTTGGTTGCGGGGGCCAGGGCGGCCGCCCCTCCCGCCCCCCCTTAGGGCCGGCCCTGCTTTATGGCAGCGCCCTAATGCAACACCCAAGGAAATCTACGACGACTCCACACCAATACCAGTTCTCTTCCTACTGGAGAGTCATAAACCCTAACCTAATGAGATTCTAGTGACACTACAAGAGAATTGGTATGTAGAGACACTATTTTGGTTCAGTAGAGACACTTAAATTGCTCCTACATAATTATAGAGTCGCTTTCCATATTGTCTCGAACATGTCACTACGGGCGGTGTTTCTACGTGGTAAGGATAATAGTAATAATGTCTTTACATTTAACTGCTTTATGGCAGCGCCCTAATGCAACACCCAAGGAAATCTACGATGACTCCACACCAATACCGGTTCTCTTCCTACTGGAGAGTCATAAACCCTAACCTAATGAGATTCTGGTGACACTACAAGAGAATTGGTATGTAGAGACACTATTTTGCTTCAGTAGAGACACTTAAATTGCTCCTACGTAAGTTATAGAGTCGCTTTCCATATTGTTTCGAACATGTCACTACGGGCGGTGTTTCTACGTGGTAAGGATAATAGTAATAATGTCTTTACATTTTAGCAGACATAAAAGAGGGATTAGATTGTGTCTCTAGAGTAAATAAATGTAAAGAAACCATGTGAAAAGCAATACTTGAACTCATGATCTTAGGATTAAGACTTACTCCATTAACCATCTCACCCATTCACAAGTATATGTTGATACTTGGAACAAAATTCTAATTAGTATTGCCCACCATGACCCAAACATAGAACAAATGTCTCTAGAGAATAATCAAAATGCCTCAAACATTGCCTCTGGATAAAAATTAAAGACATACAACGAAATGTCTCACGGATTGCCGCTTGATAACTTATTTGTGACACTTTGGCGTGTCTCATAATTAGTATTTCTGAAGTGTATCAAAAAGTGCCACTACAACATGCAAAGTGTTTTAATGTGATTTTTAAAGAGGCAAAGTAGGAAGTGTCTCTAGTAAAATGTCTCTATGGAAGGTTTTTCTTGTAGTGTGAGGTCAAACCTTCCCTAGAGAGGAATGTGAATCCATGACTAGCTCAATTATTTTGTTGCCTAAATAATTGTAAGTATTAAATATCAAAACTAAACCAAAAAATAGCAGTTGCCTAAATAATATTAAACATCAAATTTTACACACATCGCAAACATCTTCTGTCAAAAAGGCTTAATATATAGAGAATTGGGAATGGGCGAAGTGTCGGGATATGGCGTGACAGTTGGATTCCTAGAACCTCGTACTTCAAAGCCCCTTATTGATTTTTTATATAATGAGCGCTTTATTACTTATAAAAAAGCAATTACACCCGACCTCTGCATAGCTAAGATGCACATAACCGTTCAAAAAGTCACAAAAGTCTGGAGTGCTAAAAAAGGTGAATTACATAGTTTGAAATACTTTTCACCCAATTAATGCTGAAGTTATACGGAAGATTAAGCTATCTCGAGTCTTGAGGAAGAGGCCCTCGCTTGGCAGCCTGAAAAGTTCGGGATGTTGTTTGTACGGAGTGTGTATAAGCTGGTCGTGAATGCCCTGCCGGTGCAGTGTGATATTGCAACAATAATATCACTCCCTGATGGCCAACACCCATGTTAAACCATGATTTGGCACTCCTTGGTGTCACCTAAAGTCAAGGTTTTTTTTGCATTAAAAGCTGCACTGAGCGCTTTGGCGACATAGATGGACAAACTCAATGGAATACACGAGTAACACGTTGTTGCAGGATTTGTGATGCTAAATATGAGAATTCATGTTCAGATACAGGTCCTCATGCACATACTTTTATGGTAGGTAATGCAAAAACTATGAAGTTTACCACCAGATTAGGATCTTATGTGACATGGGCATGACCCGTAAGGTACCTACCATTAACATACCTGGTGCGACTTAACTGGAGGTCCACTTGATGAACTGCTAAGGACCACGAAGCCCAATGTGATTAGCGACAATGAAGCATTCGAAGCCCATATTTTTGGCGTGTCGAACAAGGACAAGCCAGATTAGGGAACCCTAAAGTTCTTTCTTATCCATGTAAGAGCCAAGATCTGGTAAAGGTACCTGAGACATAGCCTCCTTTATAAATACTAGGAGGGGCCGCCGCCAGGTAGGCACTTCTTCTCTCTCTCTCTCTCTCTCTCTCTCTCTCTCTCTCTCTCTCTCTCTCTCTCTCTCTCTCTCTCTCTCTCTCTCTCTTTATTTCACATCGAATCTATACCACCATAGCCATCACGGTGACATTGTAACTTTCATCAATAATCATGATCAGACAAGCAGGAAGTTGGATATTACCCACCGGTGACCTTAACCTAGGTAAATCGTGCCTTCTCCTTGCTTGTTAGCCGACAAATTCGCCAGTGCACCTCTTTCCCTAAAACCTAAGTTCATCAACCGTGGGCATTACCGTGGATGCACCACATCATTATGAATCCCCCATCTAATTGTCTTCAATCGGTTCTGCAAAAGATCCTGGTGGATCATATGGTCGATACAACTCTCTTAGTGACCTGGCGAGCGTGGTATGCGCGAAATGAAGTGACTCATGCATGATAAACTACTCTCAGCCATTGAAAGCTCAAACAGAATTTCAAGGATAAACCAACGATGGACTTGTTTAAGTGTGAAGGCTTACTGGTGGAAGCAGGATCATTGCCGAAACCACTCTCGTGAAGAAGGGCGTGATAACGGATAAACCTTGCGCAGAACCCCCTCCAGGTTGGGTTAAGCTATCATTTGATGGATCTTCCTGTTATGACGATCATATGGCTAGTGTGTGCATGGTCTTGCATGATGAAGAGGTGATGTCGATCTTCTTGGCTCATTGTTTCGTGGAGGACTGCCAAACTCAGCTGCGTGCATGTGTCGAATCTTTTATCTCTAAATAGGAACACCCCACTACCTTATTTTCCTAGCTTCATGTGAAGCCACGTCACCTCTTTTTTCCACCTCCTACGACCGCTTCTCCTTGCTTTCGTTCTTGATTCTAGGCTGGACTAACATGGGCTGGCAAGTCTGATCGCCTCCCGACTCGCTCCAGGAGTCCAGGTTAATCTTCGTGGGCTGCCAACCTCGATTTGCCGACTCGCTCAACCATCCTAGGAAATCTCCTGGCTCATTCTTTGGCCCATTTGCAATTAACCAACAGCCCACTTATGTTCATTTGCAATCGACCTGGACGCGCCGCTGCTCGAGCACCTTCGACAAGAAATAGAGAAGATCGATCGACGAGCACTTCCTCCTCTCAATTAATGTCCACAGCCGCGCTATCCCTTCCCGTCGGGGCAATCCAGGAAAACCCCCAAAGTTGGTGCACACTTTTATCATAACCCCCCTTGTGTCACTGACATGTGGGTCCGGACCCCACATGTCAGCGACACAAAGGGGGGTTATGATAGAAGTCGCGCCAACTGGGGGGGTTATCATCAATTTTCCCCTTCCCGTCGCCCGCAGTTCCTGCGAGAAACTGCTGCACAATGAAGACGTAGGAATCAGTGGCGGAGCGTGACCAAAAGCATAGCGGGGGCCAAATAAACATATTTGGAATTTTTTAAACCATGCATCCAATTTTTTCTGCTATTTCCAGTTCTATTCATAACTACAAGAGATGATTTTCGAGCCAGAAAAAGCATATCTAAATTTACACAAGAATTGACCTAGCAAATACGGGAGGAGATTTGTTTTGCCTAGAATCCACCGATATGGCAGTTCTTGACGCACATAGAAATTGGCGCATTGAATAGACTTCTATGTGTAAAAATAAAATCGGTGTAGCCTATATCTGTACCCCAAGAACCATCCACCGATGGGAAGCAAGAAAAATCATAAAGTGTGCTCAAGTCCCAAGGCAAGAGAACAACCTACTGCTGCCACTAGAATTATCAATGCGCTGAGGTAGGAAAGTAAAGGCGGGAGAGAGCTGAGCCATGTTTCTCCTAGCTCTGTGTTTGATAGCGAACCAGGAAAATACGATCGATGGATGGAGAATATACGTACAAAACTACCTGAGCTACTTTTGGAAGGGGGGGCGATCGCCCAGTTTCGCCTCCAAGGCGCTCCGCCAGTGGTAGGAATACGAGAGGTTCATGCTGAATTTCGCCACTATAAACTCCGGCATACGCCTCAGCCATTCGCATCGACGCATCCTCCTCCTGTGCGGATGGGCGTCTGATTCATTACTTGCTCCGCTGATACTCCATCCCATCTTCTCCACTTTCCCTGTCACATGTTGCCAGGATTTCCTCAGGTTCTGGCGAGTTGGACCCTGAAGCAGTCGTTGTTGCTGTTCTTCCTAGCTACTTCCACGGTTAGACCGAAGCAGTGTCTCTGCAATTTACAAACTTGTATTTTCCTGTTTTGTACTGCAGGTTGCATCAATGGTTCACGGCATTACCTCACGATGGCCTATATCTTCAGGTTAACTGCTTTGTACAGAAAATTTTGGCATATTTTTCCAAAGCCATCTGCCTTGCTATCAAAATGCGATTTGAACTACCCCTACCAACATTAGTTGGTTGGTTTTCTGTTTTACCTACAAATGCATCTCAAGCTAGCCATTTGCTGAGTTTACCAATGAACATGAAACGAATCTTGATTCCACAAGTGGATAGCAGCAAAACTCATACGAGTTCCACAAGATTGACAGTGGTGATAAAACAAACCATGATCTTGATTATGAAGGTACAACCATTCAACAGGTGAAAAGGATATCCATTCGTGAGGAACAAGCTCTGCGAGCTGGTACTGTTTTAAGGTGTGATGCCGCTATTTTTAGGGGAATAATCTGAAATCAACAATTTGCTACTAAAGAGCATGCTACGTTATAATGAACAACCAAATGATGGTAAATGTAATCCAGTAATTCTGTTGTGTCAATGAAGTTAATCAATCTATATTTAGTGATGGTGACATTCTTGAAAGAATATGAAGTTGTTTGGTGGGCTGATAGTGTAGTATATAGCATAAATGTTCCCGTCTCTCCTCTGGAAACTCTTACTGACACTGCCGTGGAAGCTTCACACCTTCTCTAAGAGTGCAAGAAGATAATCATTTGTGTTGGAAGCATAGCTTTACGAGGTGTTTTCTGATGTACATTTTATTTTGACGTCTTCATTAAGCGCCTTTGTAGATTCCAACAATAGATTTACTATGACAGGTTCTAACATTTTCTCTAGGTCTACTTTTGCAGCGCAAGGAAAGCCGTATCTCAAAGATCATCATAGACAAGAAAGTTATCATAATTTCTTATAATTGTACTTTCAGTTTTGCTGAAAAAATAATGCCAACAAGAAAATGTATCGTTCGAAAAAGCATGATAACAGTAAACGGTGATTGATTGGAAGTAACTCATAACATGAACACTCCAGCATATATCTTATCGAACTACAAAATTTTGAGGTTTTGCATGGATCTATGGTTACTTAAGCCATTCACCCCAAAGCTACCATGCAGTACCTGATATTCTTCTGTAAATAGAAGAAGGACAACTAAAACTTAGGATTTTAGATGTTATCTGATTTTTTTTCTTTTTTCTCCTAAAGCATGTAACCCTAACTTGATCGATACAAATATCCCGCAACAACGTGCGGGGTATCATCTAGTGTCTTGAATTGGCAAGGCGTCATACATAGTTGCCGATCTTCATCGAGACCGGTCGCTCCTAGTTAGTTGTGTATGTGAATAATACGTACTCCCTCCATCCATAAAAGGATGCTCGATATTTGTCTAAATTCGGATGTATCTATAAACTAAAGAATGTGTAGAATATCTAATTTAAATAAATTTGCGATATCTTTTTATTGACAGAGGTAGTACATCTCCTGATAGATCACCCCTTCCTCCATTGGGTAGTACATCTCCTGATAGATCACCCCTTCCTCTATTGGGTGCACGAAGTTAGAAGCTCAGCTAGTTAAACAAAAAATGTTTATTTTTAAATGCAGAACTTATGCAGGTTAGAGCATCTCTAAACGGGCCAAAACTAAAAAATAACCGCCAATTTATAGGTTCGGGCTGAAATTTGGCGCCGATCAGTGACCGTAAAAGGGCAAAAACCGAAAAACTTTTTTCGGGCCGAGACCGAAAACTCAAAACGGCCTGTATTTGTAGGGGTCGATCGAGCGAACCGAACGCTCGATCCCTATCTAGGGCGCGCTGAAATTTCAGCTGACGCAACCGCTCGCTCGCTCCTTCCCCGCGCCGCCACCACACTCCGCCGCCGCCCCGCCCGATTCGCCCGAGCCCCGCATCCCGGAGGTAGCGCCGGTCGCCCCGCACCCCGCCCGCTGTTCCTCGCCCAACTCCGGCTGCCGCCGCCACCTCCGCTGCCGCCGCTCCGTCCGAATCGAGGATGAGCTCGGGCGACGAGTTCGATCTGTCGGATTCGTCGAGCTCCGACGATTCTGACCTCGACGAGCTGCTCCAGGACGACGAGATGGAGGCCACCATGCTCCTCCTCTCCATCAAGGACCTAATCGACCGGCGCAGCTGTGAATCGGCTCTCCGGCACTATCCGGGCCGCTCGCGTGAGCGGCTCCGGAGGCTCCCCCCAACCCTAAAAAACTCCCTCTTTCCTCTCTCCCTGGCCGCTGCCGCCGCCGGCGCCGGCGGTGGCGGCCGCGCCCGGCCGTCGAAGGCGGCGGGTGAGGTCGGCGGCGCGCCCCGACGGGTTCCTCGCGCGCGCGGGGGGCCGTCTCCAGGGCGGCACGGGCGGTGTGTCTGCGTGGAGGAGCTCTCCGGGTACGGCGGGGAGGCGCGGAGGAGCGGAGGATCTCGGCGGAGGACGCAGCGGCGGCGGGCGCGCGGTCGAGTTTCGGCACGGGGCGGTGGCGGGGACGCGGGTCAGGAGCTTGGTGGTGGCGGCGGCGTGGAGTGCGTCTAGGGGAGTCCTGGCGCAGCGGAGGCCGGCCGGCGTCCAAGGCGGAGGACGCGCGTCCTCGTCCCCCCGATGGCGTCGACGAGGAGGAGGGTTTGGAGGTGCAGGGCCCAGATCTGGGTCCTTCTCGGGCCCGATCTGGGTTTCGGGCCAGGTGGCTGTGGGCCTGAGCGCAGGCGACATCTGCTGGTTCCCGGAGGGATGGTGGTGCCTGTTGCTGTCGCGTCGAGGCTGGAGGTGGAGCTCGGAGCGTGTCCTCTTTGGCCATGCCGGGAGCTGGTGGAGCACCTTGGTGAGGCTGCGATGACTTAGAGGTGTGGCGGCGGCGGTGTGGACAACAAGATCAGCGGCCCCAATCCGGCGGGCAGCGTGGGCGGTGTGCGGCATCGGACGAAAGTCTAGCCCGCTTTGCCGGTGCCGGCGGCGACGGCGCCCGTGGGCGTCGTTTCCCTCCTTGGAGGTGTCGCTGAGGTATGCCGACACTTACCTGCTCCCGCATGGGTTTGGTGCTGTCTCCGGGCGAAAGCCTAGGTTCGTTGGAACCGACGCATTGGCGGCATTTTGATGTCGTTCCTCTATTCGGAGCCTTGCGATTGGAGACACGGCATGTTGATTCTCTTTGCGTTCCTCCGGTGTCCGTCACTGTTCAAGGTTGATCTTCCGGGGCGTTTTGTACGACGTCGTCGGAGAGTCCAAGACGACGCCTTTTTTGGAGGCCGACCTAGTCCCGCCATCTTCTCCTTTGATGGTGCGTCGACATAGGAGAGTTCTCTTGCAGGGGTTGATCTTCGGATGTATCCGGTGTGGAGCGAGACGTGGCTTTGTGGATAGTCTTTGGATAGGTTCTTTGTGTTGTAGTTGTATCTTTGGTGTTGGCTGGTCTTCGGATTAGCCGGTGTGGAGTTCGTTCTGCACTCGTTGTTCGCAGCGAGTTGTAGTCGTCTTGTACTGAAATTCTGCCTTCTACTAAAAAAAAAACATCCAGCGGAATCGCCTCCTCGGCCACGAGCAGCTGATGGAGGACTACTTCGCCGAGGTACCTACCTATCCTCCCCATCTGTTTCGTAGGAGGTATCGCATGTGGCGTAGCTTGTTCATCCGAATCGTCGAGGCCTGCGAAGCCAATTCGAATTATTTCAAGCAACGTAGGAATGCCGCCGGCGTCATGGGTTTCAACGCTTTCCAAAAGATCTCTGCTACCATGAGGGTCATTGCGTATGGCATCCCTGCGGATTACACTGACGAGTATCTTCGAATTGACGAAGATACTACCACGGAGTCAGTCCGCAGGTTTGCTCGCATGATTATCAAGTTGTTTGGGCCTACTTATCTTCGAGCTCCCAATGAGGATGACACCAAACGGTTGATGGAGATAAATGAGAAAAGAGGTTGCCTGGCATGCTTGGTAGTCTTGATTGTATGCATTGGACATGGAAGAATTGTCCAAAGGCATGGCATGGCCAGTACTATGGCAAGAGCAAAGATGCAACCATTGTACTTGAGGCCATTGCATCACAAGATTTGTGGATTTGGCACTGTTTTTTTGGTTTGCCGGGGACTCTCAATGACATCAACGTCCTGCAAAGGTCTCCTTCGTTTGCCAAACTAGCAAATGGGGAAGCACCCACTTGCAACTACAAGGTCATGAACCATGAGTACACAATGTGATATTACTTAGCCGATGGCATCTATCCGGATTGGGCAACTTTTGTTAAGTCTGTCAAGGATCCCCATGATAGAATAGAAGCTGAATTTGCCAAGGCTCAAGAAGCAGCTCGCAAGGACATTGTGACAAGCGGGGTATGCTCGCTAGCATAAAAGTGGAATGGAAAGAGAGAGCTTTTGGTGTTTTGCAAGCAAGGGTTGCTATTGTTCGTGGCCCAGCCCGATTTTGGGACAAGAAAACCCTTGTCAACATCATGACATGTTGTGTGATTCTTCACAACATGATCATCGAGGATGAAAGAAAGCTGAGCTTGCCCTGCTTCTATGACAATGTTGGCACCCGAGTGGAGCCCCAACGCAATCCGGATTGCATTGAGGCTTTCCTTGAAACACATCGGCAGATTGAGAATGTCAATACCCATGCCTAGCTCGTCTATGATCTGAAGATGCACCACTGGCAGCGACATGGCCGTCGGCTTTGATCCTACCATTCCATTCATTTGTTTGTCACATGTATCATTGTTGAGACATTTGTGCATTTGTCCAATTTTCCAGAAGTTGTTGTAATTTGGTTGAGACATTTTACAGCTGTTCAATTTTCTCAAAACTGTTGTAATAATTTGGCTCAAACAATTCTTTATGTGTTGTAATAATTTGGATGATTTATTAGATTAATTATGATAGATTGTTGTATGTGTGCATATGAATTCTATGAAAAATCATGCCTTTACGGGTTCGGAACCTGCATGCACAGAACAGAGACCGTAAACGGAAACTGAAAAACAGAAGTTTTCGTTACGGGCTCTGTTCTGCGTCTGCCATTTTTCGGCCCGTAAACACGAGTTCGGTGCACTAAACTCGTGTTTTTCGGTTCGCGTTTTTACGTGCTCTGCAAGAGATGCTCTTAGGACTAGTGATTTCTTGCAAGCTTGGCAATATTACAACGCCATAGCATGACATGGTTGGGATTTGTACGTGAAGATTCCTGGAGTTGCTAGAATTCGACCGCCTTGTAACCTCATCTGTTTAATAAACTTTCGTAAGGCGGGTGCTAGGCTATAGGCCTACAGCCGGCTGTAGCTGGCCAAACCATCAGCCCCCTTCTGAGCCACCGGATGCACTTAAGTGGGTGATTCTCGCGCGTTTGATCATGGTACACAAACAGTTCGTATGTATCAGTTTTTCTTAGAGTATGTAACATTTGTTTTCAACCTTTTTTCCTATAGTCTATTAAAATAGTGAAATTATAGTGCAAAAAAACTCCTCCAATGGTACAAAAATAATCCCGAATGTAACATTTTTCTCTGTGTATCTAATATTTACGAAAATGTTACATCGTTTTCCAGCATTTTTCTATAGCATATCCAACAGTTTTTCCTGAATTATCCAATGTTACAGAGATACGCATGTAACATTGGTACGACCTCTCTGTATCATATACATAAAAAAATATTATATCACTTTCCACATACTTACAAACCAAAAAAAAGCAACACATGTAACAGATCTTGACAACCTATGTAACATCGAAAAAATCCCCCGCAAAATTGTCTTCTCTACCAACAATGGGCAAATCGAGCTCGTCGGTCACCAATCCGCCACCATCGGCACCGTGGGAGACCATTTGGAGGCAGATCAGGAATAGCGGTCACCATCGGCATCGTCATCGTCAAGCTCACAGCTGCCGGCAGCACCAGGAGCGGTGGTGGGGCAAAGTTGGGTGGCTGCCGGCCATCAATGGGCCGCGTGGGGCAGAGGAGTTATTAATTGTTAAGAATAGTACCCTATGAATCTTATTAACCCTTGGACCATGACATCACACTTCTTTATTATTGGAATTCCAAATAATTATTTGACTAAAGAACAATGAATACATTATTGTTTGTTAACACTAGTGGAGAAGAGGCCTAATGTCGCGGGTGGTAAGCCCCTTTTGTCGCGGGCGGCCAGCCGCGACAATGGAGGCACGATAAAAGGCCTACCTTTTGTCGCGGGTCTCTTACCACCCGCGACATATGGTCGACCACGTGGCAGACGCGGGGCGCGCAGGGGACAGACCCTTTTGTCGCGGGCGGTATTACCACCCGCGGCAAAAGGTCCTCTACGTGGCGCTCGCAGAAACCTGCTGCTTTAGGGTTTGAGGGATGCAGCCCCCCCCCCCCCGCCACCGCCCCCTTTTATTCGAAATAAAAGTTGCATATATTTATACGCTACTAGAAGTTGTACACACATTCATTTATATATAGATTGATCAACCAAATATTGGAAACAAAAGTCGATTCCCCTTACATATATATATACATGAGCTCACGACTACCGGGACTAATTAAACATCGGGAGAGGGAGAGCGCCTATTTGGACTAAACAAGCCGTTGTTGTCTATTACTTCTCTAAGCAAAAGTCCCGCCACTTCCTCCGCAATTCCTAGTAGGTGTTCCTTTGGTTGGAGTGTGTCCCGCATGTAGTCGACCTATATAGGAAAATGAGATGAGTATGACTATATCAATGTTGATAACGAAATATTGACGAAAATAAATAAAGTTGTGAATGTTATTGCTTACGTTGAATTTATTATTGTTCTGCTTCTCAGTGGTTAACATGCGAATGAACTCGCAAACGTAGTATCCACATAGATTCGTCCCTTGTGGCTGCTGGGCGCACGGTATAGGAGTAAATGTTAGCTTCTCTGCCCAGGTACCCTTAATGTTTTTCTTGAAAGCTTTCCAAGTCCTGCCAGGCAAAAGAATGATTGAATGAGTGGATAATTAATTGATATCTCACGAAAGATATAGCGCGGCGATGAAGGAAATTACACTTGGAGCAACTTCTGCAGGTCGCGGAACCCGTCCAGACCTCTACTCATTGGGTCCCTTACTTCAACTATTCCCTTATCAAGTTGAATGTCTAGTAGAATCCAGTGGAAGCTGCACATGTTTATGTATATACGTCAGGAATTACACTTAACATCGAGTAAGCAAAACTGAATGTGCATAAAAGATCATTAAGACTCTCACTCGTAGTTGTAAGGAAACAGTACTGAATCACAGAAATTTTGCTCCCCCAAAAACCTTAGTAGGTTTCCCCCCGTTTCTTCGCCTTTATGCTTTACCGTTTCAACATGTACTTTATCTGGGTCAACAAACCCAATATTGATAATATTATTACTTTTGCATTCACTGATCTTCAGTCTGCATAAGAGAACACATAAGATATAATGAGTATATGCAATGAAAACGAACATGAACTGAATGAAAATGAATTTAGATGTAGTTAACAACTTACAAGCAATAGCAGCTTGTTAAGGTCTAAGACCCCGTGTGTGGCCCGATCTTGCGAATGACCCAAGAATCAAAGGGGAAAGAGAGGGAGAGGCGGAAGAACACGAAGAACGCGAAGAACACAACGCACACCAACCCGATACAATCGACACTTACCCTCGTGGCTCGATGGACCACGCCAATAGAATCACCACGGGAGAGACTCGAGGTAGAATCCCGGAGTGAGAGATCGGTGTTGAGGATGGAGGTAGGTGAGGGAGAGAGAGTGGGCTACACTAGAATCTCACTCACATATATCCAATCATCCAACATGGGGTGCCTTGATACAAAGGGGATGAAACCCTAGGGAGACAAAGCTCAAAGTCATGTTTAAGCCTAAATCTTGTCTAACCAGCTATGGGGGCGAGCTGGGGTCTTTTATAGGCATACAAGGCGACCTGGGTCGAAAAGGTACAAGTGGGTGGGTCAAACCCGACGGATCCGGTCCGACTGGCCATGGACCGGATGGTCCGGTCACGGGTCCGGGGTCCGCCGAACCGGAAACCTCGCAGATTTCCGTCCGGTGGCCTCCTGGTGCGGGTGCCCGGCCGGTGACCGGCCAGACTGGCCGGCCTCCGGTCTCCCTGACCGGCTCTCTGGGCTGCTCCTCCTCCTTCCTTCTCTCTTCCTTCTTCTTCTCTTCTTCTTCTTCCTTCTTCCATGCACCATGGGGGTTCCTTCTCTCTTGGTCCTTGTCGACATCGGCACCTATAGACATCATGATAGGCATGAGGTAGCATGCCATTCAAGTTGGTGTTGAGATCGACCATAGAGAGGAAAGAGTTCACCTTGACGTATATGGCGGGGTTTTGTGTTCTTGGTCCACTTGGGGGACTCCTTGGCCATGGTGTAGCGTCGACGATAGGCGGGGATGCACTTGTCGGTCTTGAAGCGGAGGTGTCCAAAAGCCACCCCGCATCATCTCCCCCCCCTGGGGGAAGAGTCGTCCTCGACTCTTGCTCCTCCTCACCGATGAGGTAGACGGGAAGGACTTGTATAGTTGCCCTTGTGTCCTTAGGGATGCTCGTCGTAGTGCAGGCGTCTTTGTTGTAGTCCAACACGGGTCTCCCATGTAGTGGTGAAGGGGCCAAGTCTCGGTCGAAGAAAAACAAGGGGAAAAACAACTTGCGAAGGGAAAGCTCCAAGAGGCATTTGGCAAAAATGGTGATCAAAAGAGTGTCGATATATCCACAATTTGGTGGGGCAAAAGTTTGTGCAAGTAAAAGTTTGCTTTGTAAGGTGTCAAAAATGTTGTGTGTAGCATTGTCCCACACAAATGGAACAATCAAAAGGCAAGTATCGGCGGCAAAATTTGGGGCAAAATTTGTTATGTGCAATGGCAAAGCTATGGAGACTTCTAGCTTGGGAAAGTATGGTTGGCGTGAGCCGAGTATGGGTATCCTCAAGATTCAAAGAATCCATTGCAAATGCCAAAGATGAAATAAGAAATCCAAAGGAGAGCAACTTTTGGTGTGACATGTGGCACAAGGTGCATAAGGTGTCTCTCACATGTATGACATGGTCCTTGAGATTCTCGGAGTGTATGATGATAACATCAAGACATACAACAACCATTGTGCCAACAAGATGTGTCAAGAAATGTTGCATAAGAAGCAAAAGAGGTGACGAGGAATTGGACCAAACCGGACACTCGTCAAGACATGGCAAAAGAGGGCGAAAGTTTTTGGGGACATACCCTTTGGTGTGAGTCCCGCGGGTTAGGTCCTTGATGGGGTAGCCCTCAATGGCGCGTTTCGTGAGATCATGCTCCGTAGCGGTGGAAGTTGTCGTGCGGGTACCTATACACACAATAGATAGAACAAAGAGCGTGTGTGCATGGTAGAGGAACACATCATCCATCATGATGTTCCATGACTTGTGCACATCACCATTAGTGTCAATAAATATAGTATGAAATGCATGGCGATGGTGCATATGGCAAGAAGGTGCATTCATGGCATGTGGTAACTCATGATCATCAAAAATAGAGAAGGTTATGGGGGCCATCTCATGGACAATGAAATAAGCATTCTTGCATACCAAGCATAAGAAAGAGCAATTGTTCGCAATCTTGGATGCAAGGATCATGGAAGAGTGTAAACATTTGGGACAAAGCATTTGGAAGCTAATGTCATCCTTGTCATTATCATTGCAAGCAATACATGGGAAAGAGCAAGTGGTCGACATGTTGCAAGCAATGGTAGAAAAATTGAAGCTCTCATAGCATGGCATGGTCATGGTATCACAAGCATTCACTTCCACATGATCAACAATGTTATCAAGCAAAGCATCGCATGGGAATATGAAAGAAGCATGTGACGTAGCAAATGTATCATCAAGATCATGCATGCGCTCATAAGTCATCATGTCCACTAGTGGGATCATGTCATCATCAACACCTATGTTGTTACCTTTGAAGTCCGACTCATGTGAAGTAGGTGTTGTGGAAGTAGGAGGATCCATGTGGTCGACATGTCCATCTTGGAGCAAGCATGGTGAGATATCATCGTCTTCATGCACCATGTACATCTTCTCCAAGAGCGGGAACTCGTCCTCCGTGGAACCTAGTGCAACATAAGAAGACACAAACGAGGGAGAGGTTAATGTGTTAGCAAATGCGATGTCCTCCATGGACCTATCATCTACCTCTCTCAACTCACTTTGTGTATCACTCATGTCCTCCAAATGGAAGCACTCAAACTCACATATGGGGTGGAAGTCACTCAACTCACTATCACTCTCGCTCAAGTGGGCTAAGTGGCTCTCATGCTCACATGGGATTGGTACCAACTCATCGATCAAGCATATAGGAGTAGGTTCGACTTGCTCATCTCCATGTGCCTCCTTGGTTGAAGGGAACTTCCCATGCTCAACCATCTCAACTCCATGCGCCTCCGTAGGTGAAGGGAAAATCCCATGCTCACCATGCTCAACTCCATCGCCTCCTAAGTCGTCCTCAAGTGGTGGCATCTTGGAGACTTGTGCATTGAGCTCGTCGAAGTAGAGCTTCTTGGCGCTTGGCGTTGTGCATTGCCATGCCACGTGACCCTTGGCCTTGCACACCTCACATAGGAGATTGGGACATTCCCGTGGAAGGTGGCCTTGTTGCTTGCACTTGTAGCATCGGAGTCCATAGGCATATGACGAGGTAGGGGCCATTGTGGTGGTGGCGCAAGAGGTAGAAGTCGCCTTATGAGGAAGGTCTTCATGTTGAGGCTCTCGTCTTCTTGCCTCATCACCATGTCTTGAGTGGTGTCGTCGAAGATCATGTGTGGAAGGATGTCGATGTAGACCATGAGGTGGTGGTGGTCGACGACGATCATGAGATGGTGTGAGTCGATGACGGTCCTTGCCATGCCTAGATGATGGCTCATGTTGGGGGCGCTCTTGATGCTCCATATGATGTCCGTGATGTCGATGATCTCGTGCATAGGCACTCTCATGATGGCGCCTTGTGGAGCTCGGAGAAGTGTGTCGATGCCGAATATGTTGGGGACGCTCTTGATGATCCACATGATGATGCCATCGTGGAGGTCCTCTATCTTCATATGTAGCTCCATTCGCCAAGTAGGGGTATGTGGGAGCATCGGCGGTGGACATGGTGGGGTCGATGTCGTCCTCGTGGTGGTGCTCCACCATGTCGTCCATGCTTGTTGAGCAAGTGTCAATGTAGAGCTCGTCGGTGTCGTCCATGTAGGCGATGCTCGCGGAGCCATAGTCGGTGTAGAGCTCCTCGATGTCGGTCATGTTGGCGATGCTCGCGGAGCCATAGTCGGTGTAGAGCTCCACATGTTCCTCCACATCCGCGGTGCTTGAAGAGGCATCCTCCTCGAAGTGCTCCGTGTACTCCTCCGTATCTTCTTCGTCGCTATACATGTTAGCAAGATGGTATCTATATGGTGTATGTTAGTGGAAGAACACTACCTCGCAATCTTACCGTGGTATGACAAGATTGGGGTGATCCAACAAACCGAGAGTTAGAACAATTGTATCGGGCACTCACACAAAGACACACGCAAAAGCTAGCAAATATGGTGTTAGGTGAGTATGGTGGAAAGCCAAAAGATGAAATCCGAAATCAAGTTTGTTGTTAAGGGTGGGTAAGATCCAAAACTCAAATGTCAAAGCGATGATCACTATAAACACGGAAAAGATGTGGAACTCACACACGGGATAAGCGGGGTTAGTGCGACCAAGGAATGAGCGGAAAAGTGTATGAAGCCCGAAAGCAAGGTTGCTCGGTGTCACACTAACACAAGGAGAGGCAAAGCTTTGGTTGCAAACGAAGAGACAACAAGATTCACACGCGGCCTCTCTTCTCTTTTCTCTCTTTTGCTTAAAAGCTTTTTCTCTTTTGTGTTTGGTGGCACTTACACTCTTTGTGTATTTGTATGTATGATGGCACTCGCACACTTTTGCTCTATGGTGCACTTGCACTCTTTTTGTGTTTGGGTTTTTTTTTTTTTTTTTCGCACTATGTTAGCGTTAGCTCGCTTTTGCTATCTTGCCACACGAGTTTTGCTTAGAAGCTTGACTCCACACTACACACACACCTCACAATCGGGGCCACGTGCAATGTCTCGCAACACTAGATAAGCAATGCTCGATAGGATAGATCGCAAAAGAAGAGGGGTTACAAGGGTTACTGCAAGTTATACCTGCGATGGTGGAGAGGATGGTGGTGGTGGTGGTCGGCGGTGGTGTTAGTCGATGTCGAAGACGTGTGCCGGTCGGTGGTCCGGTCGGACCGGTCTGGCGCCGGCTGCTCCGGTCTGGGGTCCGGTTGACCGCTTCTGGGCCGGCTGGTCCGGTTGGCCGGCCGGTTGACCGGGTTCTGCGCCGGACGTCCGGTCTGGGGGCCGGTTGACCGGGTTTGAAACCGGATTGCACGATTTGGAGCTTTCTCTCTCCTGTTCTTCCCCAAACCAAGACCAAATCGACCAAATCGAAGGAAAACGATGGAATTGGGGGCTAGAAAGTGGGGGAAATAGTAGATCAAGCACTCCAACACCAAATCCATGGACCAAAACCACTCAAAACGCAACCAAATCGCAGATCCATCCAAAGGCAAATTAGGGCTATTTTTTGGGGATTTTTGGGGAAAATTTTTAGAGACGAAATTGGGTGGGTGGGGGGTCAAATTCGCGGAAACCAAAGGCTCTGATACCATATGTTAAGGTCTAAGACCCCGTGTGTGGCCCGATCTTGCGAATGACCCAAGAATCAAAGGGGAAAGAGAGGGAGAGGCGGAAGAACACGAAGAACGCGAAGAACACAACGCACACCAACCCGATACAATCGATACTTACCCTCGTGGCTCGATGGACCACGCCAATAGAATCACCACGGGAGAGACTCGAGGTAGAATCCCGGAGTGAGAGATCGGTGTTGAGGATGGAGGTAGGTGAGGGAGAGAGAGTGGGCTACACTAGAATCTCACTCACATATATCCAATCATCCAACATGGGGTGCCTTGATACAAAGGGGATGAAACCCTAGGGAGACAAAGCTCAAAGTCATGTTTAAGCCTAAATCTTGTCTAACCAGCTATGGGGGCGAGCTGGGGTCTTTTATAGGCATACAAGGCGACCTGGGTCGAAAAGGTACAAGTGGGTGGGTCAAACCCGACGGATCCGGTCTGACCGGGCTATGGACCGGATGGTCCGGTCACGGGTCCGGTCGACCGGCCGCAAACCGGAAACCTCGCAGATTTCCGTCCGGTTGGCCTCCGGTACGATGCCTGGGTGCGCCCGGTCTGTGGCCCGGTCTGACCGGCCTCGCACCGGCCTGTCCGGTCTGTGGCCCGGTCTGACCGGCCTCTTTGCTGGCCGGCCTGTTCCTCCCTCCTCTTCTTCCTCTTCCTTCTCCTCTTCTTCCCTTCTTCTTCTTCCTTCTTCCATGCACCATGGGGGTTCCTTCTCTCTTGGTCCTTGTCGACATCGGCACCTATAGACATCATGATAGGCATGAGGTAGCATGCCATTCAAGTTGGTGTTGAGATCGACCATAGAGAGGAAAGAGTTCACCTTGACGTATATGGCGGGGTTTTGTGTTGTTGGTCCACTTGGGGGACTCCTTGGCCATGGTGTAGCGTCGACGATAGGCGGGGATGCACTTGTCGGTCTTGAAGCGGAGGTGTCCAAAAGCCACCCCGCATCACAGCTCATGAGAGATTTGTCGAGGGCTTCTAAATTGAATAACTGCCAGAGTTCATTCATCTCAATATGGATCTCCTCCTTTCGGTAGTAATATTCACGTGGGGTCTTCGCCACGATGTACCTTTGGTTCTCCTTGCACGCATCAAGGTACCACTAATGCAAATTCCGCATATGCGTTGGCATTTTTTGCAGCCGCTCTCTGCTGACCAAGTCGGCCCCGTAGGCAAATGTAGGAGCTATGTCAGCAGTGGGTAGTGCAGCATCTGCGGCACCCAACAAATCCTCCACGGTACAACCCATCGAAGCCGCTAGCTCCGCAGCTTCTTCCATATTGAAACCTTCACCATGTTGTTCGTACAGCTTGGGAACATCAAACACTTTGAGTGTTGGGATCGATTGTTTGGCCTGTTCTCCGAGCAAGGGAACTCCCTTTCTTTTTTTGCCTTTTGTCGTTTGCTTGGGCGCCTTGAGGGGTGCACTTGTCTTCTTCCCGGCTGATGATTTGCTCGTGCTAGCACTATCCTTCTCCTTAGCCTTGCCATCCTCCTTCTTCTTAGCCTCGTCATCCTCCTTCTTCTTCTTAGCCTTGTCATCAATTACCCTCGCAAGGTGGCGTGTATAGTCATCCTTCTTCTCGTGTAAGTCATATTGCGATGGTGTGTTCAGAAAAGAAGTAGCATATGCTATTTGCTTCTCGGTGTATGGCTCTGGCGCTGGAGGTTTTGGCTTATGGAAATGATCATAGTTGTGTTTCGCAACAGCGGCCGCATTTTCCTCGACAGTAAGATCCCAAGGACGGGGGGGAGGAACCTTTGGTACTTTTGGGAGGGGCGACATCTTGCGGATAGGACTCTTGAAACGCTTCCGGTAGGGTGCATTCCGAGTCTTAGTGGGCGGAGGCGGCGGCGCTGGAGATGGAGATGGACTACGGATGTCGTGGTCGACGTCGTACCCATGGGGTGATGGTGGCGACATGTGATCAGTAGGAGGAGGTGATGGTGGCCTGCGATCATCTGGAGGAGGTGATGGTGACCTGCTCGGACGACTGGTACTAGGGGCTACCCAGCCTGGCAGCTTGATGTTCTTCTTTTCCCAGAGAATGATTTCTCCCAGCACCTCTCTGAGTGTAAGCCCCCCATCACCTCCAGGGATTTCGAGCTCCAATGTCTCCCACGACGGTACAACTGAATCCACCCCGACACGAGCATAGCCAGCTGGAATCTCATTGCCATGCCATGTTGCCGGCTCACCTTCAGGTCCAAATGCAGGTAAGACATAGCCGACCGCCACCTTAACAGACATGTTCCTGAACACCACAAGGAGATCACAAGGTGTTTGCTCCTTGATTCCATCCACGGGGTCGCCAGGACCGCCATCTATCATCCGTGTAGTAGGGGCCTCCGAGTCGGCCACGCTGCTGTCTCGTCGCTGAGATATGCCAGCGGTATTATCTGGCTGGCGCTGTCCTTTTAGTTCATTTATCTCCAGCTGCTGCTGCTGAATCTCCCGCTGCTGCTGGTCAAGTTGGCGTTGGAACTCGGCCATCCGGTCATTCTGCACCTCCAGCTCGCGTTTTTTAGCTCTCGCTCGGCTTCTATAAGTCTCCGCGTCGGCCGGAAACCCAAGCGACCACGGAACACTAGGGCCGAAGCCTCTTGTTCGTCCTCCCTTCTCAGGATTACCGAGGACAAGTGTCAGCAAGTCTTTCTCTCTATCGGGAACAAACTTTAGTTTTCCCGCCTTTATTTCTGCCGTCACTTTAATCCATTCTTCCCTGGGTACCCTAACCCTGCTGTCACTTTCAACAATGTTCCCTGTCTTCATATCATACTCACAGCCATGCGCGAGGAACCAATTTCGAGCCCTAATGTCCCATCCTTCTCGCGTGGGTTCTGGAGTGATCCCATTCCGCTCCATCTCAGCCTCTTGTGCATCCCACTTAGGCATGGCTACTTCGTAGCCCCCTCGCCCCGTATGATGGTGATATTTCTTCTCGCTTGCATTCTTCTTGTTTATCTTGGACAGGTTCACAGCCTCCTCTGATTCTTTGTACTTCACAAATTCTTCCCAATTATGCTCCTGCTTCGCTAGGTAGTTTTCGAATACTGGAGGCTTCTTCTCGGCCTTATAAGCTTTCCATAACCGGTTCTTGTACGCTCGGAAAAGTTCCCCCATCTTCTTAAGAGCCCATTTCTTCACTAGCGCCCTCTGCTTGGCATTCTCAGAGTCCGATCCCAAATTTGGCAAAGTGAAATGTGACATGAGGTCGTCAAAAAGTGTGTTCTTGTACCTATCGGCAACCTGATCTTCGGACACATTCTTGGTCTTGTTCCATTCTCTAACAGTGATCGGGATATGATCTCTAACCACAACTCCGCACTGATTCTTAAATGTCACTCTGACACTCGCGGGTGCCACAGGTTGGCCTTCCGGTGATATAGCTTCAATGTTGAAGTGGTCTCTTTTGCCCAGTCTCTTTGCCGGGCCTCGTTTCTCCAACTTATCTTCGGAGGCCTAAGAGAATAAAAATCAGTTAATTTATATACATATGTACATATAGAATTCCATTAATGCCTCAACTGATCGTATACCTCGTCATTACCGGTGCCGTCGGCTTCTCCATCACCGGAGCCGCCGGCTTCTCCATGATCACCGGAGCCGTCGGCTTCTCCATGATCACCGGAGCCGCCGGCTTCTCCATCACCATCGCGGATTATGTTCTCGAAAATGTCTTCCTGTTCGAAGTCCCGTTCGAATGGATCCATTGTTTCTGCAAAAAATTAAATCGATAAGTACATGTTCTAACCCTAACCCTAATCAAACACTAAGCAAACCCTAACCCTAGATAACCAAACACTAACCTAACCCTAACACTAATCGGCGTCGGTGGTTTTCGCGAGAGGGAGAGAGAGGTGTTTGCGAGAGGGAGAGGGCCGGTGGCGGCGAGTGTTGTTCGCGAGAGGGAGAGGTGTCGGCGAGTGTTCGCGTCGGTTGTTCGCGAGAGGGAGAGGGGTGTCGGCGAGTGTTCGCGAGATGGAGAGGGGTGTCGGCGAGTGTTGTTCGCGAGAGGGAGAGGGGTGTCGGCGAGTGTTCGCGTCGGTTGTTCGCGAGAGGGAGAGGGTGTGGCGAGTGTTCGCGTCGGTTGTTCGCGAGAGGGAGAGGGGTGTCGGCTAGTGTTCGCGAGATGGAGAGGGGTGTCGGCGAGTGTTCGCGAGAGGGAGAGCGGTGTTGGCGAGAGTGTTTGCGTCGATTGTTTACAAACTAACTAATATAAAATTTAAATTAATACAAAATTTAATCTAACTAATTACAAGATTTGAATTAATACAAAATTTAAACTAAGTAACTACAAAATTCGAATGAACTATGTACACAAATTTAAACTAACTAACTAATACTAAATTTAATCTAAATACTAATACTAATACTAACTAACTAATACTAACTAATAATAACTAACTAATACTAACTAAACTAAACTAACTAACTTAATAAAAAAATTAATAAAAAACTTAAAGAAAAAAAAAAGCCGGGGCATGGCGCCGGCCGGCACCGGCGGCCGCGCGAGCGGCGGAGGGTGGCGGCTACCTGTGGCGCTGAGGGGGCGGCGGCGGCCGGGGTGAAGGGGCGGCGGCGGCCGAGTAGCGAGGCGCGCGCGCGAGGCGGCGCGAAGAGGCGCGCAGAGGCGGAGAGGCGCGAGGGCGGAGGCGGCGCAGAGCGCGGAGGCGGCGCATAGGGCGGAGGCGGCAGACGGCGGCGGAGGCGGCGAGGCGGGCGGCCGGAGGCGAGAGAGATGGCGGCGGAGAAAATTTGGCAGCCTGGCGGCGCAAATTTTCTAAGGGATGGCCTCCGGGGTGTCGCGGGTGGGGGCTCCGCCCGCGGGGTTAGGTATTTATACCTAACCCCTTTTGTCGCGGGTCGAGCCACGGCCCGCGATAAAAGGCCCCCCTTTTATCGCGGGTCGTGCCACCACCCGCGATAAAAGGGGGGTCCTATCGCGATCCGTGGCTCGACCCGCGACAAAAGGGGGTGGGAGGGGGAGGCGGCTGATCCGCGCCATGTGCATCCAACGGCTCCGGCCGTTTGAATCCAACGGCCTGGAGCCGTTGGACGCGGATCAGCCCCTGGAGCTGTTTTTTTCTGTTTTAAAAATAAACCCTGCTTTATCTATTTTAACTTAATAAAACTATTATTTCAATAACTTTTAAATGGTAACTCAAATAGAAAAGTTTTATATATGAAAATTGATCAGAAAAATCCAATGAACATGAATATGACATCCATATAACTATTTGCATCTCGCATCATATCAAACGTTTCACCGCTTCCACGTGCCTCGCCCCGCCGACGCCGGCGTGCGACGTGTAGCCACCGCTACCACGTGCCTCGCCCCGCCGACGCCGGCGTGCGACGTGTAGCCACCGCTTACACGTGCCATGCCCCGCGTGCGCTATATAGAGCGACGAGTGCGGGCGCAACCACACGTCGCCATCGCCTCCGCTCATTCATCTGCGGGATGCCTCCACGTCGTCGAGGGGCGTCTGGTTTCCGTGGCGTTCGAGTGCGGCCAGGGCACGACATGAACTTCCCGGATGTTGAATCACTAGAGGAGGCGGAGTTCCTCGCGCCACCGCCGTGCCTCGTCGACGACGAGGACCGTCGCCGGCACCGCCAGGTGCATCGCAGGATCGCCATCGCCGGCCTCGCCACCACATCCGACGGCCGGCCTCGTTGAAGTTCGAAGGAGGCGGGCCGTCCTCCTCGTACCTGGCAACCGCCCTCTCACGCCGATTGATGAAGAAGCTGTCCCAAGTCGGGCTGTAGTCGGGATGCCACTGGGGATTCCTCCGCTGCTCAGGCGTGAGCTCGAAATAGTAGTGGTTCGTGATGGCCATCTCGCGTGGCACACCTACAGGGATAGGAGGGACCGGTACGCCTCCGACGCTCAGCAACCAGCCGGTCGGGACGCGGTAGCCGGGCGGGCAGGGGTAGTTCGAGGCGCAAAGCGCCTCCGCCTCCCGGGGTGTTAGACATACGATGGAAGCCATGGGAGAGAGTGATGAGGTTTGCAGATATGAGTCCAAGCCTACATATATATATATATATATATATATATATATATATATAGTGGAAAAATGGCGGGAATGCGGGAAGAAAATAGGCGGGAACGAAGTGGCGCGCGAAACTTTCATCCCGGGTGGAGGCTCAAACCGGGACAAAAGACTGGGGGAGGCTTATCTAGGAGGGCCTTATCTGGGGGGATGATGTGCGGGTAACCTTTTGTCACGGTTGGTGGCTGCAACCGGGACTAAAGCTGTCGGCAGGATAAGGATGTGTCGGTAACCTTTTGTCACGGTTGGTGGCTGCAACCGGGACTAAAGCTGTCGGCAGGATAAGGAAGCGTGGGTGGACGCACTGCTCGATGAGATAAAGCATGTAGCGCACGACGCCCTGTCGAAGGAACAAGACAAAGTAGAAGCGGTGCCGTGCCTATAAAAGGAGCATCAATACGCCTTGCCAAGCAGATCAACAAGCCAAGCACAGTTTCATTCCCATGGATGAAGGAAAGGGTTGGGAAATCTCCCGTGGCGCAGCTTCTCGAAGATGTCGTTGGTGCACACGCCCTACGGCATCTTCGGAAGCTGCTCCTCGGAAAAATTTCCCTGCAAGCCCGTGAAAGAATACATTATATGAAAGAATACTCCGTCTCCTCTAACAGTGTTGGGGAAAGGGTTCTCATTATTACATAAATGTAGAGATTGTCTTGGGAACTATATATGAAGAATACATTATTACATCGCCATCTAGTGTTGTGATCTTCTACGCCGTAGCCATGGAGAATCTTCATCATTTAGTAAGATGCTTGGGTCAATTTTCACCGTGAAGGGCGGAATTTCTTTAAACTTATTATAATCTTCTGACATGTCTGTCTTCTCATCCACTCCCACGATGTTTCTTTTCCCCGAAAGAACTATGTGGCGCTTTGGCTCCTCGGTTGATGTATTCTTTTGTTGATTTCTTTTTCTTGATTTGCTAGACATGTCCTTCACGTAGAAAACTTGAGCCACCTCGCTGGCTAGGACAAATGGCTCGTCCAGGTACGCAAGATTGTTGGGATCCACTGTTATCATACCGTACTTATCGTCAATATGTATACCGCTGAGCTTCACCCATTTGCACCGAAACAAAGGGACCTTAAAAGTGGGACCATAGTCAAGTTCCCATATCTCCTCTATGTATCCATAATATGTGGTGGTCTGCCCATTCTCGTCTTTTGCATCGAAGCGGTTTTGGTTGGTGCTCTTTTTATCTTGGTCGATCGTGTAAAATGTATTCCCATTTATCTCGTACCCTTGGAATGTACATATGTTTGAAGATGGTAACCTGGCCAACAAGTACAGCTGCTCCACAGCAGATGGGTCATTAATGAGATGTCTTTGCAACCAACTGCCGAAGGTATTCATGTGTTCACGTGTAATCAAGGACTCGGGCTGGCCCGGGTTTATTTCTCGTAAAGCATTCTTATGTTTCTCGATGTACGGAGCCACCAAGATGGAATTGTATAGAACTGTGTAGTGTGCTTGATTGAAAGAAATCTTGTCCCTGCACACCCTTGATTTCCTTCCTAGTGTGCCTTTTCCAGTCAGCCTCCCCTCATACCGAGATTCAGGAACACCAATCGGCTTAAGGTCAGGAAGAAAGTCAACACAAAACTCAATGACCTCCTCAGTTCCATAGCCCTTTGAGATACTTCCTTCCGGCCTAGCTCGGTTATGAACATATTTCTTTAAGACTCCCATGAACCTCTTGAAGGGGAACATATTGTGTAGAAATACAGGACCGAGAATTCTAATCTCTTCAACTAGGTGAACGAGGAGGTGCGTCATAATATTGAAGAAGGATGGTGGGAACAACAACTCGAAGCTGACAAGACATTCGACCACATCTTCCTGTAATCCTGACAAAGTTTCTGGATCCATTACCTTCTGAGAAATTGCGTTGAGGAATGCACATATCTTCACAATGGCTAGTCGAACATTTTCTGGTAGAAGTCCCCTCAATGCAACCGGAAGCAATTGTGTCATAAGCACGTGACAGTCATGGGACTTCAGGTTCTGGAATTTTTTCTCCTTCATATTTACTATCCCCTTTATATTCGACGAGAAACCAGACGGAACCTTGATACTGAATAGGGCTTCAAAAAAGATCTCCTTCTCTTGTTTCGTAAGAGCGTAGCTGGCAGGCCCTACAAACTGCCCTGGATGATTGCCGTTTCGTCCTTTATGACGTTCCTGGTCCTCCCGTGCTTCTGGTGTATCTTTTGTCTTTCCATACACGCCCAGAAAACCTAGAATATTCACACAAAGATTCTTGGTCAGGTGCATCACGTCGATTGCAGAGCGGACTTCCAGGACTTTCCAATATTCTAACTCCCAAAAAATAGATTTCTTCTTCCACATGGGCGCGTGTCCGTCGGCGTCTTTCGGAACAGGTCGACTGCCTGGACCCTTTCCAAAGATAACATTTAAATCCTTGACCATGTCAAATATATCAGCACCACTACGGGGGATAGGCTTCGGACGGCGGTCTGCCTCGCCATCGAAATGCTTGCCTTTTTTCCTTAAGGGATGCTTGCGCGGAAGGAAACGACGATTGAACGGGTACACAACTTTTCTGCTTTTTTTCCAAATATTTACTTTCAGTCTCATCTAAACAGTGTGTGCATGCATTGTATCCTTTGTTCGTCTGTCCTGAAATGTTACTGAGAGCAGGCCAATCATTGATGGTTACGAATAGCAACGCTCGTAGGTCAAATTCTTGCTCGGTGTGCTCATCCCACACACGTACACCTGGTTTGGCCCACAACTCCAAAAGTTCATCGACTAATGGCCTTAGGTACACGTCAATGTCGTTGCCCGGTTGCTTTGGGCCTTGGATAAGCACTGGCATCATAATGAACTTCCGCTTCATGCACAACCAAGGAGGAAGGTTGTAGATACATAGAGTCACGGGCCAGGTGCTGTGACTGCAGCTCTGCTCCCCAAAAGGATTCATGCCATCTGTACTTAGACCAAAGTATAAGTTCCTTGCCTCACCTGCAAAATCCGGGAACTCTCTCCCGATGTTTCTCCACTGCCGACCATCAGCGGGGTGCCTCAACATCGCGTCTTTCTTACGTTCTTCCATGTGCCATCGCAACAACTGGGCATGCTCTTTGTTTCTGAACAAACGTTTCAACCGTGGTATTATTGGAGCATACCACATCACCTTCGCAGGAACCCTCTTCCTGGGTGGCTCGCCCTCAACATCACCAGGGTCATCTTTTCTGATCTTATACCGCAATGCACCACATATCGGACATTTATTCAAATTCTCGTACTTCTCACCGCGGTAGAGGATACAATCATTAATGCATGCATGTATCTTCTGCACATCTAATCCTAGAGGGCAGACAAGCTTCTTTGCTTCATATGTACTGACGGGCAATTCATTATTTCTTGGAAACAGCTTCTTTAATATTATCATCAATTTCTCAAATCCCGAGTCAGTCACACCGACCTCTGCCTTCCATTTCAGCAATTCCAATATGCTACCCAGCTTTCTATGCCCATCTTCACAACCTGGGTACAACAATTTGTGGTGATCCTCTAACATCTTGTCGAACTGCAACCTCTCCTTATCCGTGCCACAGTCTCTTCTTGCATCAGAAATGGCCCGACGAAGATCATCATCAACAGGATCATCTGATGCCTGTTCTTCACCTCCTTCTTCTTCATTGTCGTCCATTGCGGTATCATCGCATTCAGAGAACATAGATCGGTACTGGTCATCATTATCTTCTTCTTCATCGCCGTCTTCCATCATAACCCCTTCTTCTCCGTGCTTGGTCCAAACATTATAGCTGGACATGAATCCAAACCGAAGCAGGTGGCTCTTAATGTCTCTTGAGCAAGAGTAATCCTTCTCGTTCTTACATTTTAGACATGGACAACACATAAAACCTTGCTTCGACTTGTTGGCCTCGGCCACAAGCAGGAAAGAATTCACGCCCTCTCTGAAAGCGGGGGCACATCGGTTACCGTACATCCATGGATGACTCATCTGCATCATAAGTACAATTATATATGTATCAGATGCAATCACCTTTCTAAAATTAGTATTGTACGGACTATGTATATATATATATACGAGAAAATAGTGGCTAACCTTTTAGGATCAAAAAGAGGAGAAATCTTATCAAATAAAATCAAGTGGCATCCCTCTTACAAGCATTCCATCAAACACCTCTTGTGCACATGTAGAAAAAATGAGCTAGCATACACCTCCACCTTCACCACCAAGGAAAAAATAAGGTGGGGGGGGGCTGGCTGCGTGTCTATATATAGCCATGGCCCTTTGGTCGCGGGCCGTATTACGACCCGCGACAAAAGGGGTGCCGACAGGAAGCCCCAGCACTCAGACACCTTTTGTCGCGGGTCGAGATACGGCCCGCGATAAAAGGGCGCGACAAAAGGCCCTGCCCGCTCCACATAGTTTCTGGGCGACGTGGCCAGGCCATTTGTCGCGGGTGCAGGCGCGCCCGCTACAAAAGGCTCCCACGAAAGCCCTGTTTTCCACTAGTGTAATAATAAATCTTGAAACAATAAAATAAATTTTATTTTTTCATCAAAATTTAAAAGCTAAAAAATTCATATTTCCTTTTTGATTTTGGGAAATATAAAAAAAGGTAAACGGTCGACGGCCGTTGTAATTAGATGTAAAATTCTGCGTATATACATTTTCATATAAAAAATATTTTATCGGATGTCGTGTGCAATCAGAAAAGCAGTTTAACCAAAACATGAAGCCATTTTGCATAATGTATCGAAATTCATGCTTGTTAATGTTTTTAGCAACTAGACCACATAATACATGGTCATCTCAAAGATTTTTTTTTGATATTTCTAAGATTTTCTTAATTTTTGTTTGAAAATTGAAAAGGCGATTCGGGGGAGGGGGTGCATGGAGAATAAATCTTGTGGTGACAGCCAAGCCATCGGCATAGTCTTAATGCTGTTGAACCGTTGCCTCACCTTCATGGTGGAGACTCCTGTGCCGACGGCCAAACCGGAGCTGTGCCGACTGCCTATTTCTGTGCCAACGGTGACCGTCGATACATGTTGCCATTTTCTGTTCGAACCCTGTGTCGACAGCCCCGATAAAAAACCGTTGGCACATATTCTAACCGTGGACACCTTGACGTTTTCTGCAGTGCAAAGATACACACAATACCTACGTGTGCATCGTATGCAATGACCACAACTTTGCCAGCAACCTCGGACGACGTTGAGAAATCCATCCATCCCTGTCGTGTTACCCTTTTAAATTTGGTCTTGATCGTACTACGTGCTACATGCCTCCCGACCGCTTTTCTGTTGCACTGATTTGCTGTCATGGAGGGTGAGCGACCTGCCATTTTTTTTAGATAAGGGAGCATAGCCCCTTCTACATCAATAGAGGCACATGGCTTTCCTTTATTAAATCAAAGTATAAGTTCACGAAAATTTCATTATTACAATCAAGGATAAGCTAAGGTCGACACATGAATCAACCATAAAAAATATGACACATAGAAAGACTATCCATTTGCAATTCTATTAAGATGTCGTCATCCAGTAGCTGGGAAAAGAAGTTCTGACCAACCACTATCATCCGGTTGCATCCAGTAACCATGTCCTCCCGCTGCTCCGGTGGAAAAAGGAAAATCTATTGTTGAATTTAATGAGCAGCACGCCGGATAACCTGCAAAATATTAATTCTAGTTTGTTTGTTAAATATAATATTATTTCTAGTTCTCCATATAGACCAACAAAGTGCAGAAACGGCAATATGAATCTTCTCTTTATCACCTGCCTACGTACATATCAGTATACGAGCTCCACCTTTCCGTTGCCGTTCCCTCCCCTGTCTCAAGCACACACTTGTCACGCCACCTCGCTTTCTGTTACTAGCTTTTTCCCGCCGTTCGTGGACCCGAATAAAGTCTTTGTATACACCAAAAAATGGTAGTTTTTCTACGCCTTTTCTTCAGCATATACGGCACGTATAAAACCTCCTCCCTGCAGCCTTTTCCGAGAGGAAAAGAAGGTCCTTCCTACCCTGCAGGAGCCCTGCTTTTTCCCCGTGAAAATGGGCTTTCCGTTTCGGCTCCATGCTCCGGCCCACCGGGTTGCTCCACACGCGACATCGCAATTGCATGGGAGAGGAGCCACGATCTGCTCCACCAAAAATAAGGAAGTCTGCAGGCGTTCGCCGGGAAACTAATTCGAAAAATAAACCTCTGGCGAAACTACTTCATGAAACTAATCCTTTTAGGGTCTGTTCGGTTTCAGAACCGGATGGAACGGAATGGAATCAAGTGGTTCCTCGGGGCGATTCCTGCGTTCGGTTCTGGGATGGAACGGAACCAACGCGTTCCTCAAAAGCGAATATTCCTTGTAGATCCGGAACGAGCCCGTCCGGCCGATTCGGTCGAACGAAGTGGAACCGGCTCTGTTATCGTGCTAATCCTTTTCTTCCCCGCGACCTCCTCTCTCTCTCTCCTCTACCGGAACATGGCGGACGAGCATGGCGTTGAGGCGGACGGCGGACCAGCCAGGCGAGCAGCGCCGGCGGATGGGGCGGCGCGCCAGGCGAGCAGCGCCGGCGGATGGGGCAGCGCGCCAGGCGAGCGCAGCGGAACGGCGTACAGCTGGACGCCGTCGTGCACGGCGCTACGGCGAAACGGCTGTTAAGCCGGCTGCGACGCGCCGGCGGACGGGCGCGCGCCCGGCGGCCGGCCGACGATGGCGCCGGTGACAGTGCTCGGCGGACGGGGCACGAGCGGAGCCAGCGGCGCGGCGGACGGCGAGGTCCCCCTCATCCAGGCCATGGTGGAGACGAAGCCATTAGGACAATTATTGCTAATCCCTTCAAATTAGGCTAATTATTTGCATGTTTAGATTAATTACACTTGGTTCCATTCTATGCTTTCTCAAATCAACCGAACATGAGAATGGATGAAATGGAATGGCATGGGATGGAATGGAATGGAACCATTCCATTCCATTCCACCTTGTCCCAAAAACGAACACATCCTTAGATAGAACCCTCATACTCCCTTGGTATAGCGCCTAAGAGCATCTCCGTCCGTCCCCCAGCGTCCCCAAAGGGATTTTGGCGCGCCGGACAAAAGCGTTCAACCGCGTTCCCCAAAGCCCATTTTTGTCCGGCGTGCCCGATACGGTGTCCGGCGCCCGAGCCCGTCCCCGTCCCATGGGGGCCCGGGGACGCTGGACACAACGAGCGGGGCTCCCACATGTCGGCGACTATTTGCATAAACCGGTTGGTTCGCGCCTCTTTTCTCGTCGCTCCTTCCTTCCGCGCCTCCCACCCCACCGCCGCCGCTGATTTCCCGGCCGTTTGAGTGTCTGATCTGTGCTGCGAGTCAGCACCGTTGTCGCGGCGCTCCCGCCGGTCGTGCCGCCGCCGCCGCGTCGCCGGCCGCTCTCCCGAACGCGCCGCAAATCCGCCCCACCTCCGCGCACGTAAGGTGCTCGACGACTTGCTGCAGGCGTGATTGGTCGTCGTTTGTTGCGTCGTCTGCCTCGGCGCAATTTTAACCACCGATTTTGCTTTAGCCATGGACAGCGACGATGAGATGGTTGCCCTGCTGCTGGAGGACGAGCAAGCGTTCGACGACGACCTGCGGGAGCATTTGCTGATCATCGTGTCCCTCCAAGACATGCTTGACGCGAGGCGGAGAAGAGGAAGAGGCGCGCCGCGAGGATCAAGGCCGGGAAGAAAGAAGTCGAAGCCCCAGAGGATGGAGGGGCATGCCATGCCGCACAACGACTACTTCACCGACGGGGCAACACATGCCGACAATTTTCGGCGCCGGTACAGGATGAGCAAGGGCCTGTTCATGAATATCCTCCACGGCGTTCGAGAGTTCGACCCTACTTCAAGCTCAAGGTCGACGCTGTAGGCGTTCTCGGGTTCTCGTCCATTCAGAAGTGCACCGCCGCCATGAGGATGCTTGCATACGGAGCACCTGCCGATACACAGGACGACTACCTTCGCATGAGTGAGTCTACTGCCATTGAGTGCATGTACAAGTTTTGCCGAGTTGTGGTGGGAAAGTTTGGCAAATACTACTTGAGAGGGCCAACTGAGGAAGAGACTGCAAGGATCATGGCACAAAATGCTGCCAGAGGATTTCCTGGAATGCTTGGAAGCATCGATTGCATGCACTGGGCATGGAAGAACTGCCCGTTTGCTTGGCAAGGTATATACAAAGGGCGTCATGGATATTGCAGGGTGGTGCTTGAAGCTGTGGCAGATTATGACCTGGATTTGGCATTCTTTCTTTGGCATGGCGGGATCACACAATGACATCAACGTGTTGCAGCGGTCTCCGGTGTTCAGCAGACTAGTGGAAGGGCATGCTCCACCATGCAACTATGAGATCAATGGCCACCAATATACCAAAGGCTATTATCTAGCCGATGGTATATAACCAAAATGAGCCACTTTTGTCAAAACAATATCGAATCCATCAGGTCTGAAGAATTCTCACTTTGCTACACGACAGGAGGCTTGCAGGAAGGATGTCGAGCGGGCATTTGGTGTGCTTCAAGCACAATTTGCCATTGTCCGGTACCCTGCTCTAAGCTGGTCTCACGACCACCAAATGTGATGCTTGTGTGATCATGCACAACATGATCATCGAGGATGACCGCAAGAATCATGTTAGGTCACATGTTGGTCCCTATGAGTGTCAAGGCCCTCTCGCGAGGTTGATCATGAGTTGCCTGCAGATTTTGCTGATTTTCTCGCCATGCACGCAGAGATCCGTGACAGCAATGTGCATGAGCAACTTCAAGCTGATCTCGTTGAGCATTTTGTGGAGGATCAAAGGAAATACCGTGGCACCTTGATGTATCATCTAGCCCTTTTTATTATATTTGATTACTTGTTTTATTGTTTGTTGTAATTTAATTTGAAAACAATCCTCGAAAACATTTTTTTCATATGCTACATTTGATATAAATGGTTTATGTGTTAAAAAATTATTTTAAATGTTTGGGGGCGGCGTTTGGGGACGCGGCTGGGGAGCGACGTCCCCCAAACGCGGCACGAACAAAACACGTCCCCCAAACGCTCAATCCGGCGCGGTTTGGGGGACGGTTTGGGGGACGCGGCTGGAGATGCTCTAAGCTATCGGCGCTACTCATCATGCTAGCGTGGCGAGGCGAGGCCAGGTCGTGGCACACCCTGGGTTATGTAGCGCCGAGGAGACAGACGCTACACAGAGCATAGCGCCACTCCCAAGGGCGCTACACCTTGACTTGGATATTTGGCCGCGAGGAGCCCTGCCCGACCGAGGGACTCTCTTTCTCACCCACATAAGAACAGAGGGCACTCAGCCGCCGCCGTCCCTCTACTCTCATCTCAAATCCCCTCCCAAACTCTATAGTTCTAAAGGTTTCTTTCGTGGATTTCGTCCCCCACCCATTCCACAAGGTAATCTCCTCCGATCCCTTCTTTTTGTCCAATAGTTCCTTCACATTTGGCTTATTCGTGTAAGCTTGCGCTTAGGGTGGATTTCAAATTTGTGTTGAGGATTCAAAGATTGTAGGGGTAATGATATGTATATGTGTATTTAATCATTTGGAAACATTTTAGTTGTTCATTTGTTCATAATATTTTGATGTCTATTATGGCTACGCCATAGGTGTTTCATTTGGAAACAATTGCTATATATGTATATGATATTGTGGTTTTGCATAAAATGAGCTTTAGACTTGTATAGAATGTGCAACACTGATAAATGTGGCCAGAGCAAGCAGATCCAATCACTAGGCAATTTTAAGGGGCATAGCGCCGAAAAACATGGGCGCTACAGTACATAGGATAGTGCCTAAGTCTTCTGCGCTATGCTAATTATATTTTGTTGCCTGGTAGTTCTAGAGAAGAAACATGCCTTGTCCTTAGCCGCGAAATCGCTAAGTCATAGAGTAGTGTCGATGCCTTAGCCGCTATACTAAATAAATTTGGTCAGCGCTAGATTTTAGAGAGGAAACCTGCCCTGTCCTTAGCCTAAGCCGCGGAATCTCTAAGTCATAGTATAGCGTCGATGTGAGCGCGCTATACAACAACTTAACGCCGAGCGGCGGCACTGCTTGACCCATGGGTGGACCCTAGCGGCCCCCCTCCCCCTCCCCCGCCCACACGGGCGCTACTTGAAAAGTTCCGTGAAATAGTTTCGTTCAGAGTTGATTTTTCAAATTTGTTTCACCTCAGGTTATTTTTGTCGATTTTGCCTACCTACGCCACATACCATGGCCAGTCGATCGAACCCGTCAGCTTCATGGTAGCAGTTGAACCTGTGTGAAGTCCGATCTGCAAAAAATGACACGTGTGCCTGCAAATTTTGATGGAGGAAGATTCACCACGCACTGCTGCATGAGAGCGCGCGATCCTTGGCCAAGTGTACGTTTTGATCGAGACGTACTACCACTGTACTGTTCCCGTGAATGCATCACACACACTGCCATGATCTTTCACATCTACTGCACGTACGTGCCAGCCATTCACCGGACACTAGGTACGTATGTAGCACCACTGCTTCACATCGAGACACAGGCACAGCAGGCCTGCAGTAACGATGACGATTAATCTCCACCATCCGATCGCGAGGCCTTGAAAATTTACTCGCACGCACGTGCGTACCTGCAACCAGGATACTACCTCAGCTTGCTCGTCGTTTGTTGGTGCGTGCGTGCGATGCATGCATGCATCTTTCTCGATCGTCCTCCGCACAGTTCACTAGCATGCACAGCTGCGCTTTCTACTCCCGCGGTAGAAAGTGAAGTGAAGTGAGCTACAGCCCAGTGACTGTAACACTGCTGCAGGTTACCAACACCACTGCAGCCAACAGAGAGGGTACTCTAGCTAGGCAACGGTGGCTAGGTGGCTAGTATGATGGTACATGCAACACAAAATCCTCATGTAGTTTCAGCCATGTGAATGATTTTCTTTCCGTGATGCCAAATGGGGCCGGAATGAGACCAGCATAACCCATCTCCCACCCGGCCCTGCGGCGCCACCGCGCCGCACCGTCCCCCTGCCGGCGGTGCCACCCCTCCCTTCCTCTCCTCTAGGCGCTCCTCCTCCCGCGCTGCCACTATAGGCGTCGCCGGCAAAGCCCGTGTGGGCGTGGTGGTGGCGGCGGAGATCTACTCGCCATGGAGGCGCAGCGACCACCGCGGCCATCTGCGACCATTTGCAGGCGAAGAAGGCGTCTGGGGACCCCGTGGTCGATGGCGGAGGGCGCGGCGTGGGGCAGAAGGCCGATCTAAGCGGATGGACATGACCGGGCCATGTCACTGCACCTCGGCGACCTCGATGTTGGCAGTCGGTGGTGTTCCTTAGGTGGTTCTGGAGCATGATGAATCCATGGTGGTGCTGATCTCCTCTTTCGCGGGAGGGGATCGACTAGTTTGTGGCTATTTTGGTGGGTCTCTCGATCCGTCATCTAGTTCCCGATGGCGAGGCGTTGCTGCGGTGAAAGTTGGCCATGACTTTGATCATGGCGGACGATGGCGGTGCTGTTTGTCGTTACTTTGTTGAAGGCATTGTCTCTTCAGTATGTTCTCGCCTAGGCTTCTTCGGGGAAACCCCGGATGCGGGTGTCCCGAGTCGGACGATGGCGGTGCGCAGCACCGTTCTACCTATTGGGGGCATCATCTTTTGAGCAGACAATGGATGGTGGTGGTGCTGAAGTGGAGCGGTGTGATTATGCTGTGTTGGTGTCATCGAGTCTCGTCAACATGGTGTAGTGGTGTCTCATAGACAGACGCAATGCGAAGGACGCGTGCTGGATGGTGGTATAAATGTGGCGTCGTGGTAGGCGTCGATCGCCGAGCCTAGCAAGGTCAATGCGTTGATCTCTTGGCGATGGGTTCGCGGAAAACAGCGGTGGCGATTCTACGCGTATGTGGTGTCTTGTTGGTGCTATCTTGATTGTTCTTCTCACCTACCAATGGGAGGTTTGGGAAGACACTCGGTTTTTAGATGATGTGCGTTCATCGTTCTTTTAGGTTTAGAGAGTTGTCGCCAGGAAGGTGGTGTCGTCGTGGTGAACAGACAGATGCCATAGGATGGCTTATGTTGGGGCCGAATGGGCGGATTCGGGGGAGGGTTTGTGACTAGACAGGATGAACTTCCGGATGGTTTCCTCAAGAACTTGGCCAAGGCCAGAGGTTGAAGAAGAAAGACACAAGGAAGAGCTCAACTCGCTCTAGATCATCTTCTCTATTGATCTCCACAGGTTACAGGTTTGAGCTTACAAGGTTCTATCTCTATGTTCGGCGCGTATGAAGGATGCTCCCTCTCCTTATATAGGGGAGAGGGTGGCTTACGAACAAGAAAACCTAATGGCATCTTTGACTAGACAAACTACTTTACAAAGATACTTTATACAAACCTACTTTAATCATAGATAGCGCTGGGGTCTTCTTTAGACAGGGAGAGGCTGACGTCTCGGCTTCTTTGACCGTCATCCTCCTCTTTATCTTCAGGCCTTCTTTAAAGCCACTTTGCTTAGCTCATCTTGTCCTCTAGCTACCCGGAGAGAATCTTTGGTAGTCTGCCCGACATGCTCTTCCTTAGGTCTAGAGTGTCGTTTCTATCCGGTCGGTATCACCCCTCTTGGAATCACAGCTGTATACTCAGCCAAACTCTCATCTTTGAGCTCCGGTATAAATATTAAACCTATCTTGATGGATAAGACCATCCGGTTTGGCATGCCTTTGCTTTTGGGGTCATCCCTAGCAGTGATCGAAGCCCAGTATGGTACGGCGGATTCTATCCAACAGGACCATGCCGGACTACATGTCACTGTATACCGGTTTAACTTATCATTTGCTTCATTAGACAGCATCTTGCCCCGGACTCATGCCCTCTCTCTTTGCAAGGCATTTTCCGGCAGCTTATCCTCCGACATCTTAGTCATTAAATACTTCCTGTTGATCGAGAATATATCGGAGTCCCTTTTGTCGGTGCACTGTGACTGACGCGCCAGTGTCAGGGGTCACTTCCCTTCGGCTTCCGCGCGCGTATTAATTGCTCCACAGCGGATCCCAACCACTTCTCTGGATCCGTGTGTCCCTCCCTGTGGCTTCTCGCTGTTTCGCGTGTATCGCCGCACCACGTGGCAGCCCGTGGAGCGAACCGTCGCGGCCCATGGCCCGAACCGCCGCGGTTCAGCGGTTTTGGCCCACTTCTCTCTCTTCCTTTATAAGGCAAAACCGCCCCTTCTCCTTCCTCTTCTCGCATTCCCCAGTTCCTCGCGCACAAGTGTTCCTTGTTCTCGCGTCTCCGCCGCTCCGTTCGCCACTTGAGCTCCGCCGCACAGCGAACCTTTGCTACTGCTCCGCCGGACGCCGCCGGACTTCACCGCACGAAGAATCTCCGCGGTGCTGCTTCTGCCGCGACATTGACGCTTCCTCGAGCTTTTTTCCCCCTCGCCGTCGACGGACTTCCTCGCCCACGGCAAGCTCACCAAACCACCGGCGAACTTCCTCCTCTGCGACTCCGCCGCCCCAGGTTAGGCCCAATCTAGGTTTACCCCTCTTTTGCCTGTTCTTCAGATCTCAACTTGGTAGCGTATTTACTTCTTCTTTTTCTTTGCTTTTTCTCTCCTTCGTAGATCTTCACGCGGGGGTATATCGTGGGATTCTTGTTTCTCTGCACCGAACTCTATGTCTAGCGAGGAATCTTCCTTTACTTCTTCTTCTGCCTCTTCCTCCGCTAGCCGGCCTAGCCAATCCTCCGACGGATTAACCGCCGATCTTGTCCAGATGGACGTCGATTCCGGTAGCAACCAAGAAGCCGGTAGCTCTAGCCAAGCTTCCGGTGCAGATCCTACCGGTATCACTCGCGGGGCCTGGATGGGCTCCAACGTTAGTGAATACGAGAGACTGGCTTTACCGGTCCAGGAGGATTCCGGAGGGAGTAACCTGCCGGCTTCCTGGCGAGGAGATCGAACCGGTGCCTAAACCCGGTGAACGCGTTGTCTTTCTCGCTCACTTCGAGCGCGGCTTCGGCCTCCCCGTCTCTTCTTTTTTCCGGAGTTTTCTTGATTTTTACAAACTCCAACCTCACCATCTTCCCGGCAACGCCGTTTTCTACCTCTCTTGCTATGCCACCTTCATGGAGGCTTACATCGGCATTCGTCCCACCCGCGAGACGTTTGCCCGTTTCTTCGCTCTTCGGATTAACTCCGTTCAGGGCTTAGAAATTCCTAAACCCAAACCCCCCGTACAATGCGGGTCTTGCATCATTGGCTCTCGTCAGCAGAGCCCTTTCTTCAAGTTTTCCGGTCTCGAGTCATGCCGGTTATGGCAAGGGACCTTCTTCTATGTGAAGAACAACGGCGCCGCAGATCTTATTGATCTGCCTCCTTTTGATCCGGCGCCGCCCACAAGGACCAACTGGGGCTATAATCCGAGGGAGTCTCATAACGAGACTAACCGGATCATACGCTTCATGAAACAGCGGATGAAGGACACCAACATCTGCTCGATGATATCATCCGCACCTTTATCTCGCGCCGGGTGCTTCCTCTTCAGCGCCGCGCCCACAAGATGTGCGAGATGTATGGCCCCGGTGATCCTACCAAGATCACCGGACTTCCTCTCAGCAAGAAGGATGTAGTCCGCAAGGCTAAGCAGATCTGCCAGACTGCCATGCCGGAAGACTGGGAATGGGGCCTCCGGCCTTTTAGTTCTACTAACCCTCCGACCCAAGAAGTAAGAAATTACGCAACTCGGGTCGGTTTACCGGTAACTTTTATACCGTGACTAACTCTTTTTTCTCTCTTGCTTTTCAGGCCAAGGACCGCTTTCCCGGCATTCTTTCTGACCGGCGAGGTCCCTGCCGGAAGCGTGGTTTGGACAAGTTCGACCCCGACCCCATCATCTTTTGGCGGGACCTGAAGATGGGCCGGACTCCAGCCGCGCGCCTCGGCAAGTCTCCGCCGGAACCCGCCGGTTCGTCTGATGAACTGACCATCCTTGAGGTAGCTCTTCTTTTATACCTCTCATATTCCTCTGTTATTGTTCTTCTGTAGATGTTCCCTCAGCCAACATCAACCCACAGGTCCACGAGCACACGTCGCCCCCTGCAGGCCGAGGCAGGCCAAGAGTTTGTGGACAAACTCATGGCCCAGGGCAAGAAAAACAAGACCCCGGCTTCTGATGCCGGCTCAAGCCACGCTCCTCCAGCCAAGCGCTTCCGGACCGAAACTCTCGCGGGTAAGGTCGTTGCTGTGAGGCGCCACAAGGGCAAACAGATGCCGACCTCTTCTGGGTAAGGCTCCGTTTCATCTCTTTTTTGCTAAGTTCTTTTTCCGGTTGCTTTTTTCCCAATCTTTTCCTTTTCTCTTTTTCAGCCCAGCGCTCAAGATCTCCAAGAGCGCCTCTCTGCCGGCTCGGCCAGGACCTCGACTCCTCCTCCTCACTCAAGCCGCTCATCCCGGGTGCCGGCTCTCTCTGCCTCCCTACGGGAGGCACAACAGGGTCGGGAGGCGCGCGGCCCCTGCACGCCCAGATCACCGCGCGGAGGAGGACCTTGCCTCCCCTCCTGAGACCCAAGATGCCGGCGCCAGCAACATGGGCGCCGGAAAAGAACCTGCCGGGCGGGCGGAACCTTCGGTTCCTCCCGTCCTTGAAAAGAAGAAGAAGAAGAAGACCAAGATGTCTTCCCCCTCCAAAGCCGCGCCGGAAGCTTCCGTCCCGGCCAGCTCCAACCCGGGTGACGCGCCTGACGCTCCCCCTTCTCCGAGGACTACGCCAACGCCACCGCCAGAGGCTCCTCACGCCGAACCAGCCGGGGCCACTCTCACGGCGTCGCCGCCCAAGACCTTGACGCTCGTCAAGGGGAAGGAAACGGCCCCCGGCGCCTCCTCCGACGGCCAGCAGCCCTTGTCGCTGCACGTCTCCCGCGCCGCTAGCGCAGCTGGCGAAAAGGCCACCGGCCTGCTTGGCCGGATTACCAAGTTCGAGCGCGACGGCCGCGAGCTGGGGCATCTGCTGCCCTACGCGGAGAAGTGGAACGCCGCGGACCTGTCCAAGGCGACCCGCGGCCTGGGCAAGGACCGGCTACCGGTGCCGACCCCGCCGGCGTGCGAAGCTCCGAGGAGCACTTCATGCGGCTGCGCCGGGCCGTCAAAGAGCTGGACAGCGCGTGGTTCGACGCCACGAACAACTTGATGGTAAGCCCCGCAAAGCCTGTCCTATCTTCCAACTTATCTTGATTTTGCTTTCGGCTCTTCTCTATCTTTTTTGAACCTTCAATTTTATGCCGGTTTCTCTTTTTTCTTTTTGATGAATCTTATCTATCCTCCCAGTCCCCGAGTTTCGTGTTGAGAACGTAGCTCTTAGCACGAAACTTAACTAGAAACGCGCGAAACCGGCATAGCCAGTCCTCTTAGCGCGAAACTTAACTAGAAACGCGTGAAACCGGCATAGCCAGTCCCCGAGTTTCGGGTTAAGATCTTTGCTCTTAGCGCGAAACTTAACTAGAAACGTGCGAAACCGGCATAGCCAGTCCCCGAGTTTCGGGTTAAGATCTTTGCTCTTAGCTAACATCCTTTCTTTTAACAGAGCACAGCTGACGCCCGGAAGGTCCTCTTTGAGGAGCTTCTCTGGGAGCACCTGGAATTTGCTGAGGCACATAGCAAGTGCCAAGGTAAGCTTTTACGCCTCCGGCATCTTTTACCGGAAATTGTCTTTCTCTTAATTCTTAGCACTTATGACCTTTTGCTTCATCAGTGATCCCGGAAGCTTCTATCGAGGCCCTCAAGACGCAGCTCGCCGCCGCCCAAGGTACAGCTTCTTATTTTCTGGTTAACTTGCTATCTCTGCATTGTATCAGTACAACTTTGCTAACATTTTCTTTCCGGTACTCAGAGGAGAAGGACAAGCTCATCCGGCAGCACCGGAAGGAGTTGGACGCCCAGGAGGCCCGCTACAAGGAGCTCAAGGACCAGCTTATCCGGCTTGGCCTTGACCACGCCGAAGCGCTGAAGACCGCTGAATCCGCTGCGGAGGCCAGGCTAAATGATGCGCTGGAGGATGCCGGCAACGCCAACGTGGTGTTGCAGGCTGAGCTTGAAGAAGCCGCCCAGGCGCTGAAAACAGCCGAGGGCAAGGCCGCCAAGGCGCATAAAGCAGCTGCTGAGGAGGCTACCAGAAAGCAGCCGAGGAGAAGGTTGCGCGGCTGGAGGCGGAGCAGAAGGAGTATGACCTTCTTGTTACGCGAACCGACGCGCTTGCCCTTCGTACGTTTTTCTTTTCTCTTTTCCGGTTTCTGCTTATAAGCTTATTTATTCCGGTATCATATACTTAGCTTTCCTTTATCTTGCAGGGCTCTTTCCAGATTCCCAGGCACATGCTATAAAGAAGGTTGCGGAGCACCGGGCGCAGCAGGCTGGCGATAACTTGGGTGC